>JARHVA010000221.1:4255000-4980000 GCA_037957365.1 Torreya grandis
AATAGTCAATGCACTTTTAGATCCCCTTCATCATGCGGCTTTAACAACACCTTCTTGTCATGCATTTACCAATCTACCAGTTTCTCTAGCCAGGGTTTTATAGTAGTTATTGGAATGTAATACCATCACTTTCCCACCTATCTAGGAAATAGATCTAGTAAAGCCTCTTTTATGGGGATATGATCAACATGCCTTTTATGATTTTTATAGGGTACCATGCCACACAACAAATATATGCATCAGTTTATGACATAAGATACAAGACTTGATTGATGATAATTTACTTAATATGGGCAATTCATTTGAGCCTCCAAAGACAAATCCAACACAAAATAAAGATTTGAAAATATGTTCAAATCCATTTTCACAGCATTTAAAACAAGATAAAGAGGATACATTATGTGTTAATCATACATACCATACACATCCTCCACCAACTACATACTAGGCACCTTCAGTTGAGGCACATCCTTTGAGAGGTATGATAGGTGTGTATGAGTCTAGAGTTCCATCTAGGCCTTCAATATAATTTTTAGATCAAGAGATTGTGGAGGATAATATAGACTATAATGTACTTTTTATTAGAGCACATATTCATAATCAACCTATTCATAGTGTACTCATTGACAATGGTTCCAGTCTTTACATTTGCACCTTCACACTACTGAAACATTTGGGTTATTCAGAGTGGAATATCATCCCAATAGACATAGTTATTAGTGGTTTTAATGAGAATATTTAGAGTTCATTGGGCACAATAATACTTCCACTATAGGTTGGTCCTACATATGTGGCAACACTATTCACTATAGTTCCAAACATAAGAGTTTTTGACATATTACCTGGTTGACCATGGATTCAAAACTTAGGTAAATCACATCTACAATTCATAGATGCATGATGTTCATTCATGCTAATCAGGTTATCATAGTTGACAGAGTTACTTATGAGTCACCACTCCCCACTTCAGAGCCATCTATTAGACTAAAGTCACTATCTTTAATTCTTCTTCTAGTTTTAGTTTCTCCTCTAGTTTTAATACAACTTCCACTTTAGATCTAGCCATAGTTGTGACATCCATTACCATTGTAAAGGGTTCATACACCGCCATAGTTTTAGGATTTTATACAACATCCAGTGATAATATTGATACATAGAGTAGTTATATTGAGATCTCATAAAGCTACATAGAGAACACATATTCAGAGAGCCCCTTTTACTTCCAAATGGGTCCCTAAGAGCCCTACAGTTGCATCCACTTCTTAGAGTTAAATTGGGACCCCACATTTAGCTTCCACCTCACATATTTTAGAGTAGTTACAACATACATAGAGTTTTGCTTCCCAATATCAGACATACACCCTTGCCTCATGATCTCACATTATTCAATTATTTGATATAAGACACCATTATAGGGAGTCTCATTTGAGACTCATTGGTTAGTATAATTTCTTCCTAGTATTTCCTATACATAGTTTATATCAATAAATCAAAAAAATAATAGAAAACTTCAAAATACAAAAATATTAAAATATATCAAAAATACCAAAAAAAAATTGATTGTATGCATTATCCATGATTTACATTACTACTATCATGATAGGACTTACATTCACTATTTCATGCTATTGTATATTGACTTTCTACATTACCATGCTTCACTTGATCTTCTACATTATCATGCTTCACTTGATCTTCTTTAAGTGTGTGCAGTGACATAAAACTCTTTGATTGCTTTATTCTACCCATTGAGGGGGAATTATTACTTATAAATTCAAGATACACATCAATATACATACTCACTGAGGGCATATTCTACATGAATACACCATCCAAGTTATGTCATTATTACACTACACACTCTAAGTTATCAAGCTGATTTACATTACTTTATAGCTTACACATAATATTATATCAACATTCCACTAGTATCTATTACTTGTGTATCTCTTAGCATATATATAGACTTGTTCTACACATGTTTTTCATACTCTCATATTTGATTTGATTAGTTAAATGTGCTTGTATTTTTCTAGTTCTTACATGCTTACTTTACTTACTTAGTGTAGCTTGTGTGATTACATTTTTCATTCAAAATTATCTCTTGCTCGTGATTTAGGACATTTGCCAATGTCTTGTGCTTCTATTCATGTGTGTGACTTAGGACATATGGCAATGTCATTTGTTTGTACTCTTCTATGTACCTACAGCTCTAGTGCTAACTTTGCTTGTTTAGTTATATGTGTATGTGGCATTTGAACATGTCTTCCATGTTTGGCCTCTAGTTTGAGTGACATGTATACATGTACCTTTTTTGCATGGACCCTTGGCCATCCTTGTAGGCTTCTTTCTTCTTTCTTGCTTCTTGCTCGATTGTTTTCTTCTCATTGTTTGCAATGTGATGATATAAATCATGCATTTACCTTGATTTCTTAGATGCCATGATGGACATCATGCTTCATTCCTCCAACTAACAACTAACAACCAAATAAATAACATATAGCATTTCTAGTTCAATACTTTAGACATGATTTCCTATTGTAGGCACACCCATGTTGATCTAACAATCTCACAATACAAACATTTCTATATCCAAATATATCTTGTCAAATATAAATTCCATATCATATATCAATACAACTTAACACACTTGTAGGACTCTTTTCTTCTAAAGGGTAGTCATTGCAAGTTCATCTTTCCTACCCTCAAAAGAGGGGGCACCAAATAGGGTTTTTTTTATAAAGATCATAGCTCCAAAAAATTGAAACAATAGCATTTATAATACTCTACATAGAATTCAGACGTCAAACTGGTCAAATCAGAGCAAACAAATAGTGACAATTTTAGATCAATAGTTAGTTTTCACACCAGACAATAGCATAATAAATGGATAGTAGTGCCAAACATAGGGGTGATACATTTTGGTACTCCTATCTAGGCAATAAAACACTCAAGGTTTCCAAAAATAGGCAAAATGTTTAGTTTAGGGATAGTTTTTGCACTTATAGATCACTCAAATTTAATAGTTTTAACACAATTTTCTCAGATACAGGGGGTTATCATGCATGACATGATGGTTCTCATTTATAGTTCAGATTAGGAAGTTGTTATAAATTTTAGATTATAATCAATGTTATAGACATTAGTGATTGGGGGCAATGTACGTGGCACATTGATCTTCTTTTATTTATGAGTTTCAATTTATTCCAGGCATTCTCAATAGTTACGTGTCTTACTCCATCTGTAAGTGGTTGGCATCACATTAAAGATGAAATTTCATACAAGTTTAACTTTTTGAGTACTCAATTTCTCAATTTGGCTTTCATATAAGCCTAGTACATCAATTCGGAGTGGCTTTTATAAAAGTGTAACCTCCATCTTTAAAAATGGCCAATAGTGGCCTAGTTTCTAGTACACATTCAGCTATCCATGCCATATTGTCAATATTTCTAGCACATCCATGGGTTATACAAGCCAACTCATATGACATATATTCTATACTAGTATCACTTCATAGCTTCACTTCATGGGGCAACGATGGATCCAAAGGACCAGCCTTTGTATTCTTGAGCCACCTATTCAAAGGGATTAGACACATAGTCTAGATATTGATTAACACATGAATGATTTGTTAACTTCACTTAGTTGGAGATGATGAATCCAAAGCACCAAAATTTGCATTTTTGAGCTGCATTTTGGGGAATTGAGCACTTATCTCCATTCATGATATTACTCTTGATTCAACACATACTCAGCACAAACTAACATCACAATAGGTTTTCTATTAGTTCATGTACTTGGTGAGGTGTATTCATTCCTTTCTCTTCCTCTTACTCAGCTTTGTACATTCTTACTTTATATATAGCATATCTAGTAAGAACTGATATACTTTATGTTTTCATTTGTAGATTCACACTTCACAATGTGATCTCTTTATGCACATCCAACATCACACAACTTCATGAGTTTCTCCCTTATAGGTAAGTTCAGGTATGCTTTCTATTTTTCCTTTATCCTATTATTTCACTTTAATTCATCACTAGAATAAAGGGGGGGAAATTTAGTCATATAAAATGAAAAATTGGATGACTTAGGCATGACTAATAACACCTAACCTATATGTCCTCTTTCTTGCTTACACAACCCTTCTCGATTAGTCTTTCACTAATTCCCAAGCATCCATAGCTTTTAAGCTTTTTGAGACCCAAGTAGCCCTCTTAGGCCCATATCTATCCCCCCTAGGTCTCATCCCCTTAGGACAATAGCACCCAAATTGGATAGGAGCGTTGGAACCTAGGGTGTCTTCTTTTTGGTGTTGTTTTCCAAGTTCATTTTTACCTCAAACGGTCAGATTTATTTGAATCCTTATCTTTTCCCTATCATCTTAATACAAGCTCATCTAACCCATGATCATTAATTACCTTATAAAAGGCCATTCAAATTCCATTTAGAGGGGTGGGCATTCATTTAAAAGAAAGAAGCAAGAATACAAGAAAGTACACTCAAGCACTCTTCCCTATTCTTTGCATACAATCTTCCAAAATCATTTCAAGCCTATTCAAGCACTCATACCAATACCTGGTCATCCAAAGTACATCTAGTTTTGCATCTAGTTGCATACATCACACATTATTGTACCAAACACTTCAATGGGAAAGCTACATTAACCTGATCCCTCTTCAAAGTATTGGTATATAGGAAGCGTGCCCACACACTGGGTGTGAAGTACTTCTAGTGTATCCTTTACACACTAACCCCTTCCATTCTTTCCCTAAGTTTCAATTCAAGATCAAGCACTAATATCTCCTAAGGGTTTCAAAGATTGAATCAGAAACATAGTGATCTCTGCAAGCTTCTAGACCTCAAAATTTCATAGACAGGGTAACACAAACCTATTGGACAAAACCTAGAAAGCTTTTAGCCTCAGGATAATAGCATCAGAATACAACTATAGCACTAGACAATAGGGTATCTAATTTCGGTGCTCCTATTTAACTCAGAAATGAAGTTCAAAAATTTGTTCCAACCTATTTTCCAATCCTTCTCCTCTAGTATCAGACTCTGTCTTAGTCTAGATCAGTCAAAATAATCTAAGTTCTAATTTCTCTCACATACTACTATATTTAGAAAAAAGATAAAATATTATCTATTTACACCAATCAGTAAGTTAATTAAAGCATATCTATTTACTGATTTATATCACTCAGACCCTTTATTTACTTAGGAATTAAACACCTAATTTCCTAAAAATAATAAAACAAGACTATGAAAGATAATGTGGGTTCACTAAAAATGTAATATGTATAAATAAATTTTCACTAAATAACAACTTAAATACCCAATAACTTTTAACTTGTCTAAATGATATGTAAAGTATAGAAATAAAGCTTAAATAATTAATTCTATATCTAAAATTAGGATGAACACATAGGGTTTAGGCTTACTTTATTTTTGTGAGTGATACATTGACAAACCTTAGGGTATGATAGTGGGAATGCACCATTGGTAATAAAGAAAGAAACTTTTGAGGAATGTTTTATAATCTTGTAAAGGTGTAACATAATTTTGAATATTCTAAAAAAAAATAGACAAGTCTCAGACAACTTGACATTGTTTTTGTTTGATTTTGATCTTGAAAAACCTCATTCAATTTTTTATGCTTTCACTTTGATCACTTAAAAGCAAATTTATTCTTCTTGATCTAAATGGGCAGAAATATATAAAAACTTAAGTAAAACAAAATATGTTTTGGGCCTACGGTAAACTAAATAATAGTTTAACTATATTGATATTTGTTATACCCTTAGATAAAAATAATATAAAAGATAATAAATCTCGATGATTGGAGTATCTCGAATAACATGCAAACTAGTGTCTTGTGGGTTGTGTCTAAATATAAAATTAGTTGTTTCAATGAATTCTATAATATTTTTTTAATTTCTTCTATAATGTTTGTGAATACTCAATAGTTTCCTTTTATAATATCTTATTGTACTTATTAATTAATGACTTACCATGTATGTATATTTATGGACAAATTGAATTCAAATTAGGAACCTATTGGTGCACAAGCTAACATCAAATAATCACAAGGGAAAAAAGTTGGATAAAGAAAGCAAATGCAATCTAACTACAAGGGGCTACACATAAAGAACCATAAGTGTTTAAATATTTTAGACAAACCCAGAGAGCATATGAATGTTATATACAAAGAAGTTAAAACATAAGAAATCAAAGGGAATAGAAAATGACAGCTAAAAAGGGTTGAGAGAAGGGTTAAACACCATCAAAAATCAATAAAAACATCAATAATAACTAATATAAATCAATAATCGATAAAATATAATGTAATTGTTAATAAATACTTAAAAAAAATTGTGGGCATCTATAACATACTCTAAATCTAATACTAATATCATTAAAATGTTTGTTTTAAACACATCAACCCCCTCTTCAATTAATCTTCAATTATAATATGTAGATATTATTTCAAAAATATCAAATTTATTTTATAAGAATTATTTGAATATAATTATATAAAAATATAAATTATATCTAAATGTATCTTTAAAAAACTCCTATACATTAATATGTGCAAACTAATATTCCAAATATAAATTTTATTATTTGGTGGCGATTCAATTTTTTATTAAAGAAAACTAATTACTATTTAATTATTAATATTTATTAAATTCATTAGTTATATTTACATAGTTTATTTTATAATTAAAATAAATAAATATATAAATAATAATAATAATAAAATATTTTATTTCTTACCATATGTTATATCTGTACTTATCAATGAATATTAAAGATGGCAATATCATTACGCTTGAAGGGATTTAAATCTAATCCAACAAAAGGAATGAAACACTATAATTTCTATCTCAATGTCTTTTCTATAATTATGATACTAATGATTGATGGAAGGTATCCAAAGCAATGTGTGTGAAAGAGAGCCTACAACAATTATGTGGGTGTGTATATCATTGAAAATCTGTTGAATGACAACCCATTTAGGTTGGATGTGAATAAGAGTAAAAAATAAAAACTTTGTATTTTCATTGTTGTGAATTTGATTAATTATTTTTTAAAATATAAATAAAAATGATATTTAATTTTTTTTAAAAAAAAAAAAAAAAAAAATTAATGTCTTTAAATTTTAATGAAATATATTTAATTTTTGTAATGGATAAGTATCTTTTTTAATATATAATTAAAAAATATTAGTTCACAATAATAACAAAGAGGATGATTTTATGTGTTCTATATAATAAGTTCATAAAGATATAAATTTTAAATTGTTTATGTATGATAGATTAAAAGTTTAAATTTAAAGTGATTAGGTTTATACGATTAAATAATATAATGTAAATGAAAAAAATAATTTCTTTATAAATTTAAGAAAAATATTTATATATTTTATCTAAAGATCTTGTCCACATTCAGACAAGGACGACTGTGTTTATATAGACATGACCATTTTTAATGACAATTAAAAACTATACTAAAAGATCTAATTTTTAGTTCTAAACAATTTCTAAAAAATCAAAAATCAAAAATATTATTATTTTTTGTTTTGATACTCACTAATTGTGTCAGCCCTGATAACCATCTATGTGCAGATGCATTACAATTAACACGGAATTAGAGATCATCTCATGGACATAACTTCTCTTTTAGAGCTAAAATCTTCTAAATCATCGATAACACATGAAATAATGATTTTTTTAAAAGTTGACTTAGATTTTAAATCTCATGAACCTTTTCTAACTTATTATTTTATTTATTATTAAATCAATAATATCTATTAATTATTTTTATGATTTAGTGATCTCATTTCACCTACTAAAAGATGTGGGTACATTTTATTCTCTTATTCAACTTCTTGTGGCATTACGCCTTTATTTTATTAGGAATAAACACTTATTATACTTTTATCATGCATTTATTAATCCTTTGTTGTACTTTAAAGATTATATCTTATAAGGATGTCACACTATTATATCAATTATATTTTATCCATGGAGTAGACACATTATTGTTCTTCATGGGGGGCACAAAAATACTACTTTGGCCTATATATCCAACTAGTGGGATTTTTACCATCGAAATTAAGAAAATCTAATTTGGAACCATGTGGTATCTCCCAAAATTGAAGTTATGTTCATAATTATTGTCTGGACTAATCCACAATTTAGGGCCACTTAGTTCAGTGAGAGTGTCCATCATGCTTGTTTATTTGGCATTGATGTCAAAGAGATTGGAGGTCCTCCTTTATGACATATGTTTATACTAGAATGTTAGTAAATTGTTATTCCATATCTTATGATCAAAGTAGTATCATATGGGACAGTCTGAGGTGTTTTAGGAAGTATTATCGAAGGTATATACCAAAATAATCAATTCGATGAGATGATCACAGGGGCCCCAACATTGAAATTAAAAAAAAATCATAATTGTTTTGTGCTTCAATTGACTGGCTACTACAGTATATCTAAGTAATTGTTTCAAAATATTCTAACCCTTTTGTGACTTCTGTTGTTATAGTATTTCAAAAAAATCAACTTTAGATTTGATTTTAAGAATGCCGCACTTATCACAAGGATGGATATTATATAAAAAATAACATCTAATACAAAAGAAAAAAAATTAAGATGAAAAAATCTTAACATTGTGAAAAAGATAAGAAACCATAAAAATTTGATTAGAAAAATACTAATAATACATAATCAAATCAATAATCATACAAACAATCTAAAATAATATAATTTATTTATTAATAAATACTTAGGAGCCAATTAATTTTTGAGTGTTTACCTTTATCTCTAAATTTAAAAATACAACCACCCTCTCTAATTATAAATTCCTTTCACATTATAATTATTACCATATAATTGTTATTTCAAAAGTAACAAATTTATTTTATAAAAATTATCTAAAAAAACACAAATTATATATAATTCACGTGATGGTGATACAAACTTATGTTAACGAAAAATTGCCTACACTTAAGTATTTCTTTTAAATAATTTATTAATTTCATTAGTTATATTTACACGTACTTAAAACAAACAATGATAACTCATGAATAATAAAAATGGAATTTATCCGTCAAATCCAATCCATCTCTTTTGTTAGGGAATAAAACATTATGATTTCCATTTGAATGTCTTTTTTTAATAAAAAGGACATTAATATGATACCCTAATGATTATATAGGTATCCAAAGCAATGTGTGTTAGATAGACCTTACAACAATTATATAAGGGCGTGAGTGTATGTTTTTGCAAATTTGTTGAATGACAATCCATTCAAGGGGATGGTTATTTTAAGTTTTTTTTAAAAATTATTTTTAAAAAAATATATAAGATTTTTTAAACTTTCATTTTGGTTTTTTAGTTAAATTTTTAATCGAATATGTTCAACATTTTATAATAGATAAAGGCTTTTTATTTCAATTATATAATATATATATATAGAGAGAGAGAGATAGATAGATTTTTCTCTATTTTTTCAAAGTAGTTTATATATAATAACAAAGTAATGATTTTATGCACCCCATTTAATATGTTTACAAAGATGTATACTTTAGATTAAATACATATAATAAGTTACAAGTTCAAATCTAAAGTGATTAGGGTTATATATTATGTAATTGGAAAAACAATTTTCTTATAAATTTTTAAAATAGATCATATATCTTATCTAAAGACCATGTCCACATTCGAACAAAGATGACCATGTTCGTACAACTAAAAATTTCATTAAAAAACCTAATTGTCAATTCTTAATTTTTTTTGAAAAATAAAAAAATATATCAAAGTTGATATATATATATATATATATATATATATATATATATATATATATATATATATATATAACACTCTCTAATTATATGTCCTCTCTTGCAATGTCCCATGTTAAAAAATGCTCCAATCATCTAGGGATTGTAAGTCATCTAGTGGCCATAGCTTCTCTCTCAGAGCTAAAATATTTTAAATCATCAATCGCAAATGAATAATTGAATCTATTTTAAGATTGACTTGGCTTATATACCTTGTGAACCTTTTTTAAGGTTATTTTATTAATTATTTTCATGATTCATTGATCTTATGTCACATACTAAGAGACTTGGTTACATTTTCCTTTCCTATTTAACTTTTGTGGCATCAAGCTTGACATTTATTAGGAATATAAATTTGTTGCACTTTTATTGTGTATTTATTAGATTTTCCTTGCATTTCAATGATTATATCTTTAAGGATGTCACACTATTACATGAATTCTAATTTCTCCATGCAGTAGACGTATTTTCATCCTTCATGGGTTCATGATTTTATCATATTACCATGAGATTCATTTATTACATCTCACCCTTTGTGGGGCATGTTTTACATGAGTACATTATTAGTGAATATATCCTAGTGTACCTACATTGATACTCAATACAAACACATACCCTATTGTGTTTATCACTTATATATAACCTTAAGGACATGATATACATGTGTGTCTATCTAGATCTTACATTGTTTATATACTAATGGGTTCTCATGCTTCCCATCCTTCATACATCTTGGTCACATTAAAGCTTTCTATCTTTGGTACCTACATTGTCATATTTTATCCATATTGGGGCATCTTGTTACAATGAGGTATATCACTTGTCTCTTTTCATAAGGTACTATCAGGAAATATCACTTCGCCTTCCCTTAATTTGTTACAACCTTACCTACCATACTTTGATAGCGACCTATGAGTATTTGGATGGATATTATTAATGAGCTTTACATGATGACATCTTTCTATTATCATATAAATGTGGTTACATACATGTCATCATGATGATTACTATTTTTTATTATTTTCTATGTTACACATAGTACACATGAAGATTTATTTTGATATAGGTGATATGTAGGATCATCCTTCACCTAAAAAGGGGGAATACATTAAGCATATTCTACTTTGAAATTACATATATCATGAGCTATGGAACCATATATCTACTTCTTTGGCCAAGAAGTATATTTTTCTCCTTAGTGTTGTGTCTATTTTTTAATTTCAATTTGCTCCTTAGCACTTGATTCATTTTTTTATTTCATATTCAATTTTCTCTTTAGCATTGGGTCCAATTTTCATATTTAGAGTTTTCAAAACAACATAATTTGGGTATTTATATGGGTATTCATTCCTTTGCTCATTTTTCACTTCAATTATTTCAATTAGTTACATTGATTATCAATTTACCATGATGTTTATATATTTTTTGGCATTCTCATTTTCTTGTAGGTACATTTAAGATATTGATATTGGAATGTAGGTGGTCCATTAATAAAAATTTAGAGTTTTCTCCTTAAAAACATATCATGCATTATTCTTTGAAAAAAAATTTACTTTGATATGCATGCACACATTCACAACAAAGTGGGGCATTATGTAGAAACCTAATTTTGGAACAAGATTTATTAAAGTAATGTTAATAAGGTGATTTTGTATATGTGGATAATTGGTTCAAATTAGGTTCTTCTTGGCATTATTTATTTTATTTTATTCTTATTTCTTATTTCTGTGGCCCTATGCTTCATTATTTATTTATTTCTCTCTCCTATATATTTTTTGTGCCTAGGGATCCTTGTCCTTTCTCCTCTCATGCTATTTCTCATCTTTGGCCATTTTTTATGTGGTTTTAAATAGCCATTTTTCTTATTTGAGTCTTGTGGCCCTTCTTCATCTCTATATATTATGTGGGTCCATGTATTTTCAACTTTTACCTCTTTTTTTGTGTTAGTTAGTGTGCCAATAGGTCCCAAATTCTAATTTGAGAAGTTTGTATCTACAAAACACCTTAAATAATTTCAGTTAGAAGTATTAAGGCACCATAAAATTCTTAGAGACACAATCAAGATTATGTTTTTGCTTATCAATAATTTAATTTGATTTCAAAGATTTTTATCTCTACATACTTTTACTAAAAGAGGGACTACAAAAAGATCATACTAGGTGCATTTGATTATCATACAAAAAGAAAGTGGAAGATTATCTCCACTCATTGGGAAGGGATCACTTGCATTCATAAAACTATTTTGAGCCATGATTCTCACACAATATTTGTAAATGTAACCCTTGAGTGGTTCGGAACACTTAACTACATTTATTTGGCCTTTGGATGTGTTGGTAGGTGTTGAACCCAAATTAAGGTTACATCAAAAGAGAAAAGGTTCAAACAATTGTGTGTCTTATTTGCATAATTGAGATATGATTTATAAGTATATATTGTTGCCAAAGAGTTTAATAAGTTTCCAAGCGTGAAGACTTATAAATCCATTTTTGGCTTAGGTTGACCACATTCATTAAGTAAAACTAGTTGTGACCCTTTTTGATGGGTTTGAAAGTGGTCATCAAAATATAATGTATAATGCCTATTGAGTTTGCTTCTGCACTATTCTAGGATCCTCTCTTGTATATTTTTAGGCATTGGTAGGAACCTTGTGAGTTAGTTTTAGTTGTTTATCTATCTTATTCTACTCTTTCATTTATCCTTAACATTTATCATTTGAGGTACTTTTATTCCCTTCCCTTGGCTCTAGGTATATTTGAATTATTTTTTATTGTTTTATTTAGGTAAATTTTCCTTGTGCAATATTTTACCTTGATATGACTTTCTCCAAAGTCTTAATATTAACATAGGTTGATAATAAATTTTATGGAAGGGACATACTTCTTTGTGTGAAAGACACTCTCTTCTAAATAAATTATGTTTACTAATGATAATTAGGTAAACATGTAATTGTATATTTGGATACTATTCCTATAATATTTTAAGTTTTTAAGTAGTTATAAATAGTTTTTTTATCAATCATGGTAAATCTATAAATAATTTTTCATTTGAATATCGAGGGTTAATGGAGTAAAGATACCCTTTTCTATTTTTTAGAAAGCATTAATAAAATGCTTGTTATCTACCATAGTAAAAATAATATTAAACTCAATATCTTTATTGAGTAAATATGATTATACCCAACTAACGTAGTATTTTGAACACTTGCATGCGCTTATTTTTTAGACATAAGCACACTTTGAATCTTAATTATTTTAAGATAGCTTCAATATGCAAGCATAAATGTTGATCAATAACATCTCTTGAAGTTATTTCATCATCATCAAAGGTGGTTTTAGTCTCACTATCTTTAAATATTCAAAAATAACAACAAAGTAATATGGTTGAGTACCACTTGGAAATGATGTGTCCTCTAATACTTTGAAAATAATACTACGTATAAATGTTAGCTTTGGTAAGTAAATCAAGGATGGATATCTTGGTTTGAGTATTTTATATTAATCTATAACATCATCATATTTCAACATGTAAACTAAGCTTGGGAGCTTGAGGGAGACTATGAGAGATATTTTCATTAGTTATAGCCTTCTTTTGAATAGTATAGTTGACCTCATAATAATTCATCATACATTGAAGCTTATCTATGATGAACCATGACCCATCTACATAAGGATTTAAAATTTTTATATCAAAGAAATTGAATAAATACATACACATGGAGTACCATAGAAATATAAATAAATAATAACATGTCTTAGAAGATACAAGGATTGTACAATGTTATATTGAAGATATATACTTAAACATAAATACTAAAATTTTATACCTTAAGAATAACATGATAAGGAACAAGAGTCAAATGTTAGGATTGTGACATATGTATTTTTTCATTTGAAAGTGTGATACAATAGATTAATATCTAAAATCTCTAATAAGTAAAAGGAATATACTATCCATAATTTAAAAAGTTGACATCTATACACAAAGATGTAACCGTAATTACCTATAATGAATTGATAGTGTTTGCAAAATATGACTCTAAATGTGATCCTAGGAATAAGCATGTATGTAAGCACTTTAGGGTTCGAAAATAGAGTTTTTAAAATATAGAATAACCTAGGTTTTTGGATCAAGAAAATCAATTGAAATAGATGCTAGGCATATTGGATCTAACTTCATGTAACATAATTAACCTTAGCAAGGTTAGAAAAACTCATATTTAACATTATGTGGACAAGATTTAACCTTAGAGGGATATAAGAGAGCAAAAATTGACCCACAAAAATCTTAGGAAGTATGAAAGATAATGCATGTTCACTAAAATGTAATATGGATAAATAATTTTTCACTAAATATTAACACAAACACTCAATAAATTTTAACCAATATAGATAATATATAAAATACATAAATAAATATTAATTAGTTAATTCTAAATGTAAAAGTATGGGAAGCATATAGGGATTAGACTTATCTAATTTTTAGGAATAATTTTTTGACATATAGGGCTTAGACTTACATACTAATCTATTCTTTTTAAAATGTTCTCCATGCTATCTTTATGGATTTTCAGTGGTGAACAACACCATGATAATACATAAAATATTATTGCCAAGCAATGCATGTGCTCACCATGTCTTGGCCTTCTTAGCTTACCTTATTATAGCTCATTCTCCATATAATTTGACTTTCCTTGTGTATTTATTACTGATTTGAGATTATTTCTGCCTTGATCTATTCTTGGACAATTGTTGTCCTGTATCAAATGTACCTTATTTTCCCAATGATCTTATTCATGAGAATTTTGAATTTTCTCCTCCTTTCCTTGATCTACCTTAAGTTCTTCTGCTTGATCTCCTTATTTATTCATATGGTAATGAAGTATTTCTTGCCTTTGGCTCTCCATACCTACATAATCAACATTTTCAACATCTATATAAACAACATTCTCAATACAAATAAATTTACCTTTAGGTGGCTCAATGGTCTGTTCAAGGACTTTATTTATCCTTCATATCTTCTTTCTTATCCATGCTCTTTTCTAGTTATTTTTAAAACTCTCATGATATTCTTTCCATCTTTCTAATCTCTTCTTCATTAGCTTCATTTTTCTTCCTTACTTTGTCTTATTTTAGTAACCTTTTCTCATTCATAATGTGCTCAACCATACATTTTTTTATCCTTATTTGATATCAACCTGAAGTATTCTACCTTTTCTCTTTGATTTACTTGAAGTTTCTCCTCATTACAATACTTTTTATCATCATTTATTATCTTTCCTTGAATTATTAACTAACCATACCTATATTTTCAGCTTCTTGCTTGGTTTAATGCACAGTTTGTCCTTTCCATTTGTTATAATATACTCAAAACTCCACTTGTTCCTCTTTGTTCATGGATTTTTACATCTCATTATTGCTTGACTACCTATTTTTCATTTTTCCTACAATGTTTTTAGGTTTTTTCTCATGTCCTTCATCTACCTTGCTTAATTTATGTTCATAATACAATCTAAATTTTATCTCTTACATATCATACATATACTCTCTATCATGTTCCTTGTCATAGTTATCTCTCTTGACTATTGTATTTATTCTCTTATCATTGCTTCCATCTTATTTACCACAAACTACTCTTTGTTTTTATTCTTCATGCTCTACATTTGTAACCTACTCTTTGTGGTGTTTTGACCACTTATTTTATTTGTTTTTTCAGGTGTTAAGGCCTCAAATTGGACCTTCCATTCATTTATTTTCATACATGTAATCATACACTTCAACAAATTATTAGAATTGAAATATTGAAATTTTATGGTCTCTATAAATTCCTTATTCTTTAATCCTTCTATGAGGCTTATCAGTTGGTCTTCCTCTCTTACATCATCTTTCCCAAAAATTTTCCATCTTTTAGATCACATATGATCTCTTTTTGTTTTTTATATGAACAACCTCTTTTCTCTCCTTAAAGCAACTCTTATATTTTTCCTATTCCTTCTCTTAATTATTAGCTTCACATGCCACTTCACATTCTTTCTCAATATCCAGCCATAGCATTGGCTTTCCTTTCCTTGCATGTGCTCCATCATGAATCTCATATTCTCTATCATTTACTTTAAATCATTTATTTCCTCTCCCTCCATCACTATTGATTTCTCTTTCTTTATTTGGTTCTTCTTTTTTTGCAGTCCTTCCACTCTTTATTTTTATATCCCTCTTTCCTCTTGTACCTCACCCAAATCCTCTATCTAGTCTAACACCTCCTCATCCAAATTCTTTCTCCCATGAGCCTTAATATTCTCCTTGCCATACTTTCTTAAGCCTCAATGGGCTTTAAGAATGGTTGAACCTTCTTAACTCTTTTTTTTAAAATTTATTTCACACTTATCAATGTCCCACTTAACTTAAGAAATCTAACTATCTTTCTTCACATATTCTTCCCAAGAGCTCTTACTGAGATATGATACCATTATGATGCAAGTAAACCTCTCTTAAGTCTACTTACTAGGTCATCTGGGTCTTCTTTGATGTAAATCAGCCACTTGAATACTATTTGAACCTACAACACTTATTAAAACATTCACAATAATTATTTAAATCAATATACTTATCCTTAACTGATGTAAATAAGGATTCCTTTAGACCTTCTCATAACTAGGCCTCTTTCATGATATAGGTTTGTAGCTTTTTTAACCTTGTAATTATACTTCATACAAAACTCTTGTAAATTTATTGTAACTCTATACATAATATTTAATATTTCCTTCTCTGTAATATTTAACAATAAGTTAGAAAACACCTATAGTTTTCAAGCTTATTTTATCTATCCTTGAGATTTGATGTCTCCTTCTAAACTCAGACATGTACCTTCTCTTGTGGAGTATTCAATAATCAAAAACATTATATGATCTCAATAGGTTTTCCTATATCTCATTGATGTTGTCTTAGCTCAACATATTGGTTCATTCCTTGATTTAAATATGGTTCTATCAAAGAAACATGCACATCACTCTAACTCTTAGGTTCTTGGTCTAATATGTCTCTTTATAGGATTATAAGTCACAAATTAGAATTTAAAGGACTTATGGGAATTCAAACATTCATATAAATGTTACACATGATGAAATATAGGTTCTATAGTACTTTTTAACTTGAACACAAAGGAAATTAGAGAACTTTCACTATTAGTTCTATTTTAGGTCTAAAACATAGGTCTACATACAAAATCTTTAATATTTTTTATTATAATGATAAAAAGGACTTGAAACTAATTAAATCCTTTATAAGATACCTAAAATTATTTACCTACCAAATTTCATCAATATATTATGGTTCATTTAGGAGTTATTGCACCTTTTGTGGATCAAGACCCTAACTAGGGTTTTAAGCCTACAACCAACACAAGAGCTCTAAATTGATGAAATAAAAATTTACTCATTATAAAAATGTCCTTTAACTCAAGTTATAACCTACACATGTTTATACTACTTAGACAAGTATTTTTCAGGCTTAAAACCCTTTCTAATGGTTAACAATACAATGCCAACCCCATCGACCCTATACTCTAATTAACAAAAATAATTTAGGGTCTAGGTCTGCCCTTGGCTGAACTAGACCAAGACCTAATTTGTTTTTGTCAATAATGATATAGATTTTATTGGGCTGGCCCTTTCGGCTAAACTTTTAAAAAGGTTTAGGATTAGATTCAGCTATATATACACATTGATTTTGCCATTCTTACAAACATAACAAGAGTTAATTATTCATTTTTACTTCTTTATAATCTAATCTTCTACCATTCTACTTCAGGAGTCTTAGATTAGGGTTTCTACTTAGAGAAGAATCTTCTCTTGTGGAAATGTATTAAATGCTTTGACATTTTTTAGTGACCCTTATGAACCACAAAAATTTCTTGCAAAACACATATTTCCAAGGGAGATATTGAGTCTCGATAGGTTCATCTTCAAGGTAACTATCTCTAACATTGCTCCTCTATTTTAGTAGATAGAAGTATCATAATTAATGGATTTTGAATATATTGCTCTCTCCATGCATTAGGGTTTTACCTATACATAGTTTAATTAAGATTCTCTTATGCATGTTTAATTTTTATGTTTATTACCCCCACTTTGTGCCACAAGCTTTGGCGAGCACTAGATTAGAATTTGTTTAGCTTTTATCATTTATACATTGTGAATATGAAAACATATGACCTAGTTAATGTTATTGCATAGTGTTTTTTGATTGAAGGCTTTGGAACTCTCCCTAGTGATATTATTGTGGTAAAAGGTCCCTTGGCTAGGTCTTACAAAACCATATTAGTCATGACCCCAAATATCTTATGTATTGACAATCAGAAGTGTAGGTAAGATTTATCTTCTTTGAGTTATGATTGATTTATAAATCAATTGAATTTCCCTTTGTATAAATTTTAGTGAACCCAACATGAATCTAAGCCTTTAAGGTTTTCTTTCACACCATCATTTTTGTCATCATATTATATTTATTGATATTTTTCATACTGTATCAAACCAGTTAATATAGTTTTAACTTTTTGTGCACATGTTTAACACAAAGTCACTTGAAAATGACGTTGTTCTATCCATGTAGTTTTTTAGCAATTATAGGTTACTAAATTGAGTGTTTCAATAGAGTATTCTTATTTAGGTCTAAATTAGCATACATAGTCAAACTAGTCAACTCTATTTACTAACACTATCAAACTAGTTGACTCTATTCATTGTCTCTTCTTTAGCACACATGGCTTTGCAAACTCAGTTAAACTAGTTGACCCAGTTGGTAGAATTTGAAAGTAGCATTTGAGAATCACAACATAAAAAATTTCAAGCTAAAACATCTTCAATCACACCAAGGTTCCTTTATTTTCTCTCTTTGTAATTTTAGTTCTTCCTTCTGTACTATCTTTCATAAGTTTGCAGTCTATAAAATTGCAACCCTACATCTAACTAGGTCAACCTAGTGAACTTAGTTCTATAGTCTATCTTCTATCTAAGAGACATGGTCAACTTGTTTCACTTTGTTCTTAAATACCTCACTTATGTAGAACAAAAATGATCCAATCGACTATGTTCTGTACTATTTGCATACATGCTGCCTGAACTGACTCTATACTATTTTCAATCAAATAATTAACATCTATTTGATAGTAATTAATTCACCTTTCCTTTTTAGTTGTCTACATACTTAGAGTAACTCACATAAATTAAATAGGTGGTTTCTCAAATTACCATTTTAGTTACTTTGTTTTAATTTTTTGCACGCACTAACAAATCACTTTACATTAAAAACACATTAAACATTTGTCCTCCCAACACCTACCTACTTGGATTTCATCACCAAAGGGGAACCTGACTTGGTTTTTTGGCCAAGTATAAATACATGGTTTATGGGATATATTGGAAAATCACCTAACACCCTTATCCCTATAGGAATGTGAAGTGAGGGGGTAAGCCCCAATACTAAGCTAGTACCATCACCAATATAGATCCATTTCATCCTAACCATCTTGTAACCAACCTTAGATTGTTTTTTAGACCCATATTTTCATCCAACACTCTTATCATATTAAAATTAAACTTTATTATAACTTAATAACACTTAGGATGAATAACTAGTTAGCATTTACTTTATAGTTGATGCTTGCTCTTTGAACATTGTGTGTTTTATTGTAAAACTTACATTGGCCAACACTGGTGCAAGGTTTGTGTTGTGTGTTACAATTGGATCAATCAAATTGATCCAATTTATTATGTGATTGCTTTCATTTTTGCTTCAAATCATCTTGAAAATTTTCCCCTACTTAAAGACACTATCATTTTAGTCGATACAGTGTCTTGCAAACTATTTAGCCTTCCTATTCAATAATACATAGTTGACCTTTATGACTATGTATCCCTATCTTCCTATTTAATTTCCTTATTTATCAGTACATTGTTGACCCATACAATTGTATATTCACTTTAGCCTGTGTCTCAACAATACATTCTCAATCCATATGACTATGTATTCTCTTCAACCTGAGTCTAAGCAGTACTCTATCAACCCATTTATTTATGTACCTTTTGGCCAACTTTATTTTTTGTCTGGCTGACTCTATCCCTATTTTCCCTTTTTTTTTCCATAATCTTAGATTCCTTCATGGAGAATCATGAAATCCCCTATCATAATCTTCTTAGATAACCTTCATCCATTTAGATACTATAAGATACAACCTATTTTTTATTTATTTGAAGTGGGATCCTATGTTTTCCTTGTCAAATACTCAAAATAGTTATTTTTCTAACTTGTCACTTTTGGCTCCATGTTATTGTAGATACTCAAATTTGTCCATGAATAATTGATAATGTTAGTTTTGGCCCACTTTTACCTTGACTTGAGCACTTAAATTGGTCTTATTTTTCCACCTCATCTATCGTAATACTTGAATAGACCTATCACATATAAATGTGTTGTTTTACACCTACAAAAATATTCTTAGTTACTAAAAACCTCTCTAAGCATCTATATGTACATTTAAATTTCTAAGATACAATGTCACCCTTCCATGTTAGAATCGACCTTAAGGGTCGTGATTACCATTTTATCTCATCTTTTAAGGGTTTATCTTGTCCTTTACCTAGTAAAAACTCTTTTTAAAATTTAAACCCACCCTTATAAGTCAATATGTATATTTAGGATCGGTAGCATGATATTTCACCCATTTTTATTGCTATAAATACACATATAAGCCACTTATTCTACTAATTGGCAATCACAGGGATATTTCACTATTGAGGCACACTTATAATATTAAAAATTGAGCAAACACCCCCTCTTGTAAGTACTCTAGATATATAGGTAGCATTAAATTATCATGGGTATGATTGGGGTCGGCTCAACCCATTACATTCCCCCTTTCCTTTTACAATTTTTAGCTATCATAAACCCTACTATGGTTTTGACCTTTAAGAGGTTATTTTAAAGTCATTTGTGCAAAATTGAAGGTAAAAATTCCATACACAATCACATTTCAAGTCGGCACAAGTGATTGTACTCCTAGTTCATGTTTTCCACATTGGTTAAGATCGACCCACAAAATATAGTAATGGTGATTGACCCTAAAAATTTCCACTACGTTCTAACCTAAAATAATTATAGTTATTGTTTTAGTTTCATACACATAATCAATCTTAGTTGGTCATCTCCAACTATCTTTCAATCACACACAATCAACCTAATGGCCAAAATTTAGATAAGTCTTATTATCTTCCTTTTGATTTCCAAAGTTAGTTATGATTAATCTATTTCACTACTTTACTTTAAATCTATTAGTTACAACTTATTTACATTATTTTTACCCTTCTACTAATTTTATCCTAATTAGAGTTAATACACTAATTAATTTGAAATTATGATAAAACATAATCATGAAACCAAACTTTTATTTTCAATCCTTTACTTTTGGATTTTCCTATTAGGGTTTACTAGATTATGGTTATTATTTGATTTGCTTATTTTTGGATCAAAATGGTTCTATTTTCATAATTGTCTAAGGTTTTTTGAGTGGTATTATAATTTACTATTTTTTAGTAAATTTGGCTTAGAGGACAAATAATGTATCTATTTTCAAATCAATTATTGGGATTTGTTTATCTACTATTTTTTTTAAGTCAAAAACATATTTTAAGTTTAATAAATAACTAATGGATCTCTTGGAGTCATCAATTCTTTAATGTGCACATCATATGATGGTTATATGGGTTATTCTTAGTGTATAGTTTATATCATCAACTTGTTAGGATCCTCATCCATTTTACATGGACTCAAAGCAAGATTTCCTTTATGGTTGGAATGATCTCACATTTCATGCAACAACCACATGAGCTTCATTAGAATGTGGCCAAAAGCATCTTACATTACATCCAACACACTCATTAATATGAGATTAACTATGCAACAAGGACTAGTATAGACTTGGTCAAATATACAATATTTGATTGGGATGGTGATTTTAAGGATCATAATTCCCACATATAGTTATAGATTTAAACTTGGCTCAAGCCCCATTAACTAGTAGATTAATAATCATCATGTTATCTTTGATTGAGGTTGAGTATCGGTGGATTGTTAATGCCACTATCAAGGCTATTTAGATTCATAATATTCTATCTAAGTTTGGAATCAACATTCTTCCACCATCTATCATCATTTTTTATAGTTAGAGTATGATTAAAATCTTGAAGTTCCTAGTTCACCATCAACAAACCAAACACATCAAGATCCACATGTATTACATTAGGGAGCTAATTTAGGAGTACATCATTGATATATGTTATTATCCTATAGAATAATAGGTTTCTAATATCTTCACTAAAACCTTCATTAAAATTAAGTTCCATCACTTTCGAATGTTATTAGGGTGTTAGACACTACTTTAGGGGGTTCAATTGACCTTCTCCCATCATCCTCTCATGGGGGGAGTTTTTTTCCTATGGGTTTTCTCATTCTCTTCTATTTTGATGGGATCATTTTGTACATGGGTAATTCATCATGTCTTGTTATTGATACCCTTTATTTCACATATTTACATTTCCCCCCTAAGTTTCACTTAAGGGGGTGTTGGTGTGATCAAGGTTATTTCCCTATCTATTTCTACTATTAGGTGTGATCAGGGTTGTTTCCCTAACCGGTTACACTTTTGGGTTTCATTCGCACTTAGTCAAGTTAAGTTTACTTAGGGTTTTTGACTATTCTCTCTTCTTGTATGATGACACTTGTCATATCTTATGAATGTTAGGTGAGACGTATTTTCCATAACTGCTCCCTGTGTAAACTCATTTTAGTAATCAATTTATGCATTTACATTTTGTGTTGCACATGAATTATGCATTCTTTATAGGAATAAAGTTTATTCTTATCAAGTTCTATCTTTAAATTAAGAGTGTTTCCATTAGGATTTTATAATATTACTAGGTTATGTTATCAAAATCTCACATGAATATGTAATTTATAGGTCATTAATGCACAGGTTAATGTCAAAATTTTATACATAGACATATTTTAAGAAGATGTTGGTGATTGTAGCTTCACTTTCCTATTTTTACACACAAGTCAAGATAAACCCATAGAGGATAATAATAAAAGTTGATCTTGACTATTTTGAGTCAATTTTGATTCAAAATAATGAAATCTATTGTTTTAGTTTCCCACACATAATCAATCTGAGTTGGTCACCTACAACGATATTTTAGTCATCAATAATCAACCTAACGGGAAAAATTTATCTAAGTATTCTTATCTTCCTTATGCTTTTCATAGCTTTTTTCTTAGTGTATTTCACTATTTTAATTTCATTCTACTCATTACAAGTTATTTAAAATATTTTATACCATTCTATCCATTTTATCTTAATTAGAGTTAATACACCAATTAATTCCAAATTATGATAAAATATTTTTAGATGTTTTACCAACACCTTATGTAAGAGAAGAAAATTCAAGTGAAGCACACAAATGTGACAAACTTGGAACCCTCTAACATCCTCTTATTATTTGTTTCCTTGGCATGTGCATGCTCATATTCAATAAAATTTGTACAATTTGATTCCTAAATTAGAAAAATATATGTTAAATTAGCAAAACATCAAAAAGGGAGGGGAGTTTTAACAAATTTAAAGAAAACTCAATAAAATTAAAAAAATTGGGACAAAATAAAAAAATTAATATAATTTTATAATTTCAATTTTTTTAAAATATTAGATAAATCCAAAAATTAAGGTAAATTTTGACAAATTATGTAATTTTCTAATTATTTCTAATTTTTAATTTTTAATTTTTTTAAATAGTATGTAAATCTTTGTGGTTCCTCTATTTTTCATGTCTATTTGTTTTGTATAATCTATAGTTTTTGATTGAATTGGTTAGCTGACTTAAGGGCATAATTGAATTTTCTATCAAATTTAAAGTTGGCCTAAGATGAGTGCAAAAAATTATCATGTGTTTTTCTTTTTACTTAGTCATTTTTTTAAATATATATTTTAAAATTAGACATCTTATTTTTATAAAAATTCAATAACAAAGTTTTCACTTTTTTTATTGTTATTTGGACCTCTCATTACAAAGATCATCCTTTTTAGAGTCTTACTAAGAATTGGGACAATTTTGACCTTCTAGGGAGACCAAACCAATAGAAACTACTGGCAGACACCTAACTTCAACAGGAAAAAACATGACCAATCCCACATATATTTTGGTATTATAATATTAGTTATGTTTTATTATTTTATTTTATGATATTTTTAATATTAGTTTCATTTCATTTTATGAAAATGAAGCACCAAATCATCCAAGATTCAAATTCTTCTAGCAGTTCCAACTATAAATGTGATGATCTTAACTATTAGGGCTCTCCTTCATTAGATGATGCTTTAGGACCCAACCAAATTTAGATGATCCTTATATGCCTAAACCAACTTTAGGAAGTGGGGTGTTGACATTGAGATGCTTGGGGAATGTGTGACTGAGAATGATTATTGAGGAGATGTTATTGAAGGATGGGATAATGTACTTCAGCATGATGACCTTGATGTTGTCTGGGATCAATCGTGACTTTATGATTGAATATGACTATTAATTTTATTATATTATTATGATGTTCACTTTATTATTATATTACCATATTATCATATTTAATTTATTATTGTGTCATGACATGTTTAATTGATATTTGTATTCAAATTTACTTAAACCTCATAATCACACTATTTTTATTTATTTTTATGTATAATGTTACAATTGAGATTAACATTATAATTATATATTTATACATATAATAATTATAATTGTATAATATAAGAGTATTATTTTATAATTAGTAATATTAAATAGTTTTAATTAGCTAGAAACTATTATATTTTTTAATAATTTATAAAATTAAAGGCAAACTTAAGTCACATTTTGAGTCAACCTAGTGTTGAGATTAAAGTCCAAATCAATATTGAACTTAAATTTAAAATCAATGTTGTAATTAAAGTCACCTTAAATTTGGATCTAGTGTCACACTTATAAATAGACCTATTGTCTCATAAAGTCGCAACTAGTATTATACTTAAAGTTAGATTTAATGACAAACTTGAAGTCAAACCTAATATTGAACTTAAATTCAAATCTAGTGAAGGAATTAAAATTAAGTAAATATGGACCTTAAGCCACTAAGTGATGTTATAAATGTTTCCAAGGATGAATTTTTCAATGTCGTCCTAAAGTCAACCCTAGTGTTCTCTGCAAATGCCACCTAAGTGATGTCAATAGGGGACATTGGGGTGACATTTTTAGTGACTTTATCCTAACTTCATATCAAATTTGTATTTATGTAATATAAATTTGGAATTAAGGATAGATTTAAGATGTTATCTGACTTAATTTTCCTTTAGGGATTAAATTTGGCTTTCAAAATTATATTACTTTGTATCTTTAAGGTGAATTTAATTGTGACATATTTTAATTAGAATGTTGTGGTGTCAGTAGAAAAGGTATCAAGAGATGGTGTCTTATATCATGTGGAAAATTTAATTATCTTAGGAAATGTGATTCCTTTTTCCTCTTTATTTCTATTTACAAGAGTTTTTGTATACACATGATCAAGAATATGCATTAGATTTTATATTTCTTAAGATTGCTTCAATGTGGACTTAATGAATTGATCATGAATAGGCTTTACTGATTCCTTGGTAATATTGTCATGATTGTGAGCTCCAAAATGTTTTTTAGATACAATAAAATATATTATCTGAATTGTACTTTCATCTTGCTCATTTGACTCATCATTAATGTATACCTTGTTTAGTTAGATGAATAGTTGGGATAATAGGATTTTTATGCTTTGTTCATTTTCCCTTAATCCTTAATTATTGTAACCCATTTTTTTATTCTTATTTTTTTCCAAAATAAAAATCATAACTTTTATGCATTGGAAAAAAGTAACATCATGTAAATGTATGAGGCACTGAAGTTTAAACTCCAAAAAAACTCCCAAATGCCAAAGAAATGATCCAAAATAATCATCAATTGACCATAAATTAGTGGGAAGTATATCTCATATATAATTCAATATTACCCTTTTTACCTTTTTTATTTTTTATCTCCTACCACACCCTTTAAGAGGGTTTTAGAGCGACCTATCTATAAATATGATGTCCAATATACTGAAAGAATGTTAGAAATCAATGTTTCTAGATTTAAGTAGGTCACCAACTTCTTGTTTGAATATAAATTTTCTAATTCATAAAATATCTTCATTCCCACTAACAAGATCACTATGGAAACAATCCTTAAGAAGGTATTCCAATCTTACTTTCTTTCCAGCTCAATATGCATAATGGCCTACCCTAAATATCTAATTCTCCAAATTTATACTTTTCTAACTTTGTGGTATGTTGACTACTCTAAAATTTTAGAAAAAAATTTGCTTGCATTATTTGTAGGCCCAAGTTTGGAGTACGTATTCTAGGAGGAGACAAATCTCTTTGGAATTTTTTCAAATAGTTTCTGTGCATCCTCCCAGCTACTGCACTTGGCATACATGTCAAAGACAGATCTGGTGATTTTCATGGCTTCATAAACAAACAAAAATGTGATGAGCATCTCCATGAAATGATCATGCTCACCCATTTAAATTACTGGGTGAGCAATGTGAAATGTATGGAGTTAGTGGTAGAGTTGTAGTAATAAAGGTTTAAATTTGCATCCATTGGTGATGTCAAGCACTGGCAAACATGTTTGTTCATGCCTTCATTCACAGGAACAAAATTTACTATTGTGAATTGCCCTTTGTGCCCTACCAACGATGTTACTAGAAGATTCATGGCCACACTATAAACTGTAACAATTGTATCAATAGGGACTAACAATTCTTGCCATCACTTAAAAATATAGGTGAGGGAAACACTATCCCCATCCGATCAACATTTTTTTTGCCTAATGTATGTGTGGTTATACCTTCTTTCCTGTGACTTTGAAAACTTGATTATCATAAAATATTCATCGCAACCCATCTTTTTCAAACATATAAATCCAAATCCATACTTTTCTAGTGCATTTTAAATAGGACTAGGATGTTTACTTAGTTTTCTTATGGCACAAGAATCTTCTAACATTGGAATTTTTTCCCCTTAAAATTAATTGATTCTACCTATAGAACTGGTTATGTTTGAATTGATCTACCATAATCCAAAATAATTATGTAAAGAGAGTATATTAAATTCATTCATAACATTTATATATTTTCTAGTGTGGGTGACTATAAAACTTAGCCCGAAAAAGTTCTCATGTCATCAATTATGGAACTGTTATCTTCTTTAGCATTTGTAAATTTTCCAAACTCAAATTTTGTTCATTGTCCCATTGAAATAACATGCTTAGGTGAAATGATAGTTGATCGATCCATATTTAAATGAGGCATTATAGTGTCTTTAGGATCAATTATGTCACAAAATTTAAAAGGTACATCCTCTGTAAGACATATAAATGATTATTTCATGTATAAACTTCAAACATATATGTAAATTAGAGGCGACAACATTCGATAACATTTATGTTCTGAATTCAAAGGCTTTTCGATTAAAATATTGTAACTTACATTATTAAATATAAAATGATATTTTGTTATTATTATTTTTTCCCCTAGTATTAAATTGAGTAAATTTATTCTATTAACTCTTATTTCTTGATTTTAAAACCTTTTTATAATTATATATGAATAATCTATGACCTTTCTATCAATTCTTAATTTTAGGATAAATGTTTCACTACAAATATTCAATCCTGAACTAATGTAAACAAACATGTTTTTGATTCCTAAATATTTTAAGCTAACTTGAATGTGAAAAGATAAATATTAATATATAACATCTCTTGTAGGTATTTTATAATACTCAAAGGTGATTTCACTCACTATATTTCAAACATCTAAGAACAAAATAAAAGGGAAATCGTTTAATATCACTTGAAAATGTTGTATCATCTAATAATTTGTAAATAGTATCTTTATAAACATTAGATTTGGTAAGAAATTCAAGGATAGATATCTTGGCTTGAGTATTTTACATTTGATATATAATATAAAATATTTTTCACCATTAAATCCAATCTTGGAAGCTTTAAGGAGAATAGGAAGGATGTCTTAGTTATTCTCTCCTTGGATTTGATGAAGATTAAGAGGGACTGTTACATTTTTAGTGCTATCCCTCCTTTATATAATATAGTTCATCTAATCATAAGTCATCTACATTGAAGATTATCTATGTTGAACCATCACATGCCTATGTGAGGATTTAATATTCTTCTATCAATGGAAAGGGAATAAAGACATACACATGGAGCATTGGAGTACTATAATGAAACCCATATATGGTTTAAAAGATATTAAATATTTTTACACTGTTATTTTTTAATATATATACTTTAATATGAATAATAGATTATTTTTACAATAATAATAACAAGGTAAGGATTAAGAGAAAAATGCTAAAATTGTGCTATATAGATTTATGTATTGGAAAGCATGACATAATGTAATAACATCTAAAATATTCATTAAGGAAAGGAATATGCCTATCCATAACAAGAAAAATTTGACACATATAGATAAATATAGAGTAATAACTTCTTCATAACGGAATTTGAGTTAAATAAGTTCATGTTAGCAAGCTCATTATAAATACTATAATATGATATTGCATCATTACCAAGAGTCTTGTTTCTAGTCTATTCAGATGAATCACTATCAAAATACATGAGGTCACCCCCAAGCGATATAAATCTGATACCTTTATTCATGTTAGGTTTACCAGATGATAAGGGTTCCAAGATTCCTTGATATCTTGGCCTGAGGCCTTTTCCTAAATAATCAAAGTTATCCATAATCCAATTAGGGATAAGATATTTAGGATTCTAAAAATAATCAACAATGTTGTAAGAATATAACTAGTCTCCTTCAATGAAATCTTCTCGATCCTTATTTTTTGAAGTAGAAGGTACAAATACCATTAGTGGTTTTTATGTATCTTTCTTATTATGGAAAATTATGTTAGGTTTTCAAAGTCTTTGGTAAGGTTTGGATTTTCCAAAAGATTTAAGAGACTTGGGTAACCTAGAAATATGAAAGGCATCTTTTAGATGATACATGGAAATGCCTGCATCTTCTATAGTGACTTGTTGTGTAAGGGTTACGGGAAATTGATTAACCAACGTGGAATAAAGGTCAATTGGGTTAATGTAATTGTATTTGTGTGGATGCAAAACTATTTCCTTATTCTTCTTCATGATGAATTCATAACTAGGACAATAGTTATAATTTTAAAATTCATCCTTGAGGTGTTTATAATACTAGTAAGGTTGTAGATCAACAAGAATGATGACTTCAATCCCATCATGGGGAAACTTAAGGCATTAATGCAAAGTGGAAGGGGCATCCTTTACTTCATGGATCCAAGGATAACCAAGAAGTATGTTATAAGGCAACTCAATATCCATAATATGTAATAAGGTATGATGGGACATAGACCTAATAATTATTGGCAAATAGATAGTACTAGAATATTCCATTTTAGCATTGTTGTATGCCTTGATGGTAATTATATCTAGTTAGATGTCCTTTCTAGTATAACCCAATCATTGTACTAGCTTGAGGGACATCATGTTCAGCGATGAACCATTGTCTATAAGAGGCCACTTAATTTTATGGTTTTTAATGATGAACTCAATATACAAGGGATTTTTATGGCTAAGACCAAGAGTGGACATGCCTCTTTGATCAAATATAACTTATCAGTATGAATATAAATTCCCTAAAAGTGTTTGGAATTATTTAAGCTTGATGTCTTGGGGAACAGTGGATTTTTGGAAGAAGTCATTCAAAATAGTTCTATGGACTTCAAATGTACACAAAAGATCTAAAATAAAAATTTACACAAAGGTTTTACATAGTTGGTCTGAGATACTGTACGACTTGTCAACAATAGTTTGAGAAGGTTTAGCCTTGGTTGGTACAATGTTTAACTTTGGATCCAAAGACATAATTTTCACATTGGGACTAGTGTTGAAAGAGGTCAAAGGGCCATAAAGGGTGACTCATGAGCATCTAGTTATAATTACACAAGATAGAGGTCATAAGGAGACATTATAATTATAAGATGAAGGCAAATGGCCTGGGATGGTGACTCATGGGCGTCTAGTTACATTTGTGTAATTTTAAGTTGGTAAGGAGCCATTATAATTAGAAGAAGGGGATCTAGTAATAGTAACCCATGAAAACTGAGGTGTAATAGAATTGTTTTTACCTAACATGATGTTACATGAAAGGGAGGGTGTTGACACTATAATGAGGGGACCAGTACTTTGAGAAGCACAAGATGGTTCATGAGCTTTGATAGTAATGGTGGTAACGTGGTTTTTAGAATAATGCTCCACAATGTTATTGTAATCATAAGGCATGTTGTAACCCAGGTTATTAGCATGGGTATTATGATCCTAATTATGATCATTTTGATTATGATTCTATCCTTTGGCTTGTTACCACTAATTTTATCCTTGGTTTTGATTGTTTCTTGTTGGCAGTTGATTGTGCCTAGGAAATGGATATTTGTAAATGCCCATATCATGATTAGTGTTTTATGAGGCCAATTTGATTTCAAATTCTCCACTTTTAATCAAATATTTAATGATATGTTGCAATTAAACACATCAACAATCACCATGACCAATAACTAACATGATGGAAGTTATACAACTCATCTTCTTGATACTAATTAGGTTTGAGTTTATCTTTAGGAAATGGCTTTGGTATAGGCCACATAATTAGATTAGCTACTATGAGATTTTGGAACACAACCTCAATAGGGTCTCTCAATTTGTTAAAGACTTTGTATTTATTAAATGCCCTTTGTGGAGGGACCCTTTACAAAGTAGTCAGTGGATTAGGTGTAGCTAATTACACATTTGGAGCTAGCAAAACTTGTACCATTTGTACATTTCTAGATTCAGTCATGGCATTCCCTACTGTGTTCTTGTTCTTGTTAAACCCCTTAGGTTTCTTTGTTGCAATATCTTGAATAGGTGGTTAGTTCTGATTGGACATTTGAACCTATAAGTAAATATTAACATGGCCTTTACTGATATTCACCTTATCAATCTACACACCCTTGTCTATAATTTACTCAAATGTGTTTGCACAAGTGAGTCATATATTATGAGCCACCTCAGACTGTAGGTTATGTACAAAAATATCAGCTAGTTATTTGTTTAGAAAATTATGTTGAAAGCATCTAGATAATGCTCTCCACTACTATAGATATGTTGTGAAGCTTTCTCCATCTCATTATTTGGCTTTACATAAGTTGAACACAATCAACTCATGTTCAATATTGTAAGAGAAATGGTTGATAATTTTTTAGATAAATCATCCCAATCTACCACTGATCCCTTGGGTAACTTGAGGAGCCAGTCTAAAGCTTGTCCTGCTAAACTTCGTGGAAACAAGGAAAGCAAGTAAACATTGTTGTAAGCTACCTCTTGGCATAATACAACAAATGCTTAGATATATTCATGAGGTTCACCATTCCCTTTGTATTTGTCAAATTTGAGTGCCTCAAAATGAGGTGAAAAAGGGACTTTGAGAATATTTAAGTCAAATAGATATCAATATCACTCATCAAACTTGTATTTCTTGACTTGGTTTCCTATCTCCAATCTTGACACAATTTCCTTCATTGAATTCCACTCTTACATGTTTGGTTCATTGGTACGTGGAATATAATTTGTTGGGTTAGTATGTGCCCATGTTACATTGATTTTTTAGGAATATAAACCCTACGATCTACAAATTTATTTTAGTTTACTCCTTGAGTTGAGTAAGTGAGTCACTGATTCTTAGGTTGATAAACATTTCTTTAAATCTATCACCATGAATTATAAGTGTTTTTTTGTTTTGAAGAGTCTATGGTCGATTCACCAAAGTACGTGTTGCTTGAGAGGAAATTGCCAAAGTGTCTTGAATAATACCCTCAATATGTGCTAATTTTTTCATCTCTTGGTTTTGTGAAGGGACAAGAGTCTCTTGGTAATTGAATAATGTATGCTTTGTGTCTAGTGAAGCATGATGCAAAGCCTCTTTAGGATTGTTTTTTTCAATTAAGATGTCATGATCTACCATAGATGTGTTCTCAACTAGAGCATGTTACATTTTTTTATACCACATTCTCTTATTCTTTAAAACTGTTATTGTGTATTGAATTGGTAGCCAAAGAGTCAGTCAAGTCCATGATAAGCTGGTCTACGTATCATTGACTTATTTTCTTGATCTTGGTAGTAAGATCTTGATCATTGGGTATTGACTTTATGAGTGCTTCATTTCCTTTTCTATAAGAAGCGATGTTCGATTTTGAAATATGAGAGAGGGATTATTTTCATTGTTGCTCTTCTACACTAACCAATGTGTGCAATTATTCCATAGGGAAATTTTATGGCAACCTAGCACCTGATTCTATCAACCTTAGAAGGGCTTCATCTTTAACTTCTAAGGGTTGATGTTCAAAATAGTATTTTTTAGATCCTATAATTGTTGGGATATCTTCAAATGCCATAGAGTTATCTTATCCATCACAAAAATGCTCTTCCTCATTACTAGGGTCATAAGAGATCCCACTATGAGTATATCTTTGTGTCATGCTTAAAATATTGTTCTCTACATTTGCTAAGATGTGAAATATGTTTTGTAAACGTTAAAAAGACAATTTTTTATTTATTCAAACAAATGACTAAGTAAGATGAGAATATAATAAAATAAGTGGCATAGTACCACATAATTAGAAGAAATGGTTATGAATTTACTCAACTTTGGTGGGTTGAAATCATCAAATTAGAAGAGGGTATGATAACTTTGAAACTTAAAGTGAAAGCTAGCACAACAAACTTAGGTCAAAGATACGTCAATACCATAAAATCTAGATACAACTATGATGATTTGTAACTATAAAATTAGAAGAGGGTCTCTCTGATTAGGAAGATAACAATGGGAACTAAGAAGATCAAAACATGAATTAACATAATAAATCCTAAGTATAAAGCTAAAACCAAATGGGCATCAGAACACTGCCACATGGTAATATGATGTAGAGTGGTACAAGAACTTAGAGCATAAATGAACATAAGATAACCTAAGTCCACAATGAGAATAAAAATATGATGAGTCTGGGTAATGACCTTCAATCCATATAGGAAATCATACCCAAGTTTACTCAAACCAAGTGCAAATGGTGAACTAATAACACCTTGGCCTAGAACATAGAAATATGAGATTTTGAATTTAGATTAAAAATGAAGTAATTTGAGATTTTTTCAAAGTGGGAAAATGGTCTAGACTCCAATGGGTATCATAACAACATTGTTTATAAAATATAAAAACATTATTCTAAATGATGATTTAAGCAAGGCAAAAAGTGGTTTTGATTTGGTCAGTGTAATGCCTCCTTATTCAAATAGAATGGTGTATGAAAAAAGTGTTTGGTTTTATGATGTGTTTTGGTTTTCAAATAGTTTTAAACTCAAAAATACCAAGTAAATAATAAAATGATAAAACACACCTAAGTGTAATGTCTAAAATCCTAAAATTGACAATGTTGCATGGTAATATCAAATTCCATCTATATGCATGATCTTGAGAGGATTTTAAGTGTTAATCCAAAAATAAAAGTGCATGAATAAGTAGAGTTTTTACACCCCCATTATCTCAATATATTTTATGATGACATGAAATTTGAGATACTTTCCCTACATCAATAGTATATCCATAGCAAGTGGGGTTGTTCTAAAACTAAATTTTTGCACGTTTCTAGATGGTCATAAGTGTGGCTAACACAAATTATGCTCACATAATTTGGATCCACATCAATTGACTTGTGAAAATGTCTTATCTTTTTCACAACCACTACACTCATCACTTTCTCAGTGTAGTGTGATGTCTAAGTTACCCCTACGGTCTAAGGTAGTATCTTACTAATGGAGCTTGTTTAATTGCTCAAACAAGCATCCCGATAAGAATCAATTTGTATACCCCACTATGGAGTGGGGTTAAAATTATTCTAGGAGATGAATTCTTGGGTCAAAACTTCCCTAGAGAACTTGTGAGGAGGTGATGAAATATCATCACAAGCCAAAATGCATAAATAAAAGATAAGTGAAAAGACTTTAGGGTTGCATTTGGATCACCCAACTTATAGAAATTTTGGGAGGGCCTTAATGGTGTTATTTTTATGCTTTTGGACTGAAATCAACCAAGGCAAATAAATAACACTTTTGGTCACCCGAGAAGGGAGAGGGGGAGAACATACATGGATAAATCATTTTGCAAAAAATAAATAGCGTTGAAAGAACAAGCATAAAACAAACACTCATAAGATTATGTATCCAAATGTGAGAATTTATTTTATAGAACCAAATCAAGATGTATATGAAATTTGGCCCCTTGGCCTTAGTTTAAAAACTTGTAAAAACTTGCACAAAAACTAAGCATGAAAAACAATTAAATTCTTTTTAGGCACCAAATAAAATGTTCAAGATTTAACCACTTTCAAACTTATGCCTTTTTCCATCTTGTGACATAAAATTTTTAGAGGTTTTATGCCTACCTATAATCCCAAAGATAAATGAGAAAACAAGATTTCAAAATAAGCTCTCAGGTCTCTATTTTCCTATCTCAGAGACTGACATCGATCTGTGTAGGGATAAATGTCAAATCACATAAATTGGTGTCAGTTGGCTCACAGAGGGTCGACAATAATTGAATAAAATTGACATTGGTTCCTATAAAAACACAAGAAAATAGAACACAATTTTTATAAAAAATATTATTAGCAAAAGAAGGATAAAACCCAAAAAACTCTCTAGATCCTACAGGAAAATAGTCAAGCAGAGAATATACAAGTTTTTAAACACAAAATAAGAATTATAAAACTTTAAGAAAAATCCATCAATCACATTTTTTATTGTGGTCTTTTCTTCACACAAGAATCAAGGTCATCTCAGAGGGGATCAACATGAGTCTCAAAAAATTGATGTCAATCTTTGTGTAAACTGTGTCACTTAAAAAACCAAAATATGTGAAAACTGAAGATAAAACTTGAATTTTAAAGACTTTTAAGCATTCATTATAATATCTAAGAGTTTCATATTAGTCTCCTTTCTTGTATGGGATGTGTGGTCCCATCAGGAGTGCCAAAATGTAGATTAGGAATCTAAATCAAGTTAGTCCATGCATTAGTAGTGGAAAAACCCAATACAAGCATAAAGGACACAACGTACTAAGCCTAATCCCTCATGGGGTTTCAAAAAATAATTCTAAGAGCTATTGAAAGAAGGAATACTACCATCAAACCTTCCCAAGATAATTTATCCTTCCAATAGCATCCAATAAGCATGATTTCCCCTAGATTTGGTGCTCCAAGTCTTTACCAATATTAAGTAACAAGCTTATCCATCATTTCTCAATGCACCAATGGCTTAGGTTCATGAATTTTATCAATGTGTGCAAATAGTTGAATATTTTCTATTATAATTTTTGCATAATAATTTTGCATGAATGAATCTTAAAAATGGTGGTTTTGGCCTTCTTATTTATAGATTTTTTGAAATGATCAGAATCAACCATGACCATCCATCTTGAGATCAAGATGTGTGGCCGTAAATCAATTTAATTTTGGAGGCTCAATACATAAATATGTGCATTAATATTTGGAAGAATAGGGCATTAATGAGGCATGGGAGGGCTTAAATTGGATATTTGTTCCACTAATGGCTTGTGGATGCCACCCCACTAATGATGTCATAGGGTGATGTAGAATTGAATAATGAATTTACAATTAATAGGTTTTCAATAACTTCCATGGATTTTTCACTTAAGCCCTTGATTTGGTTTAATTTGCTTAAGTGAGTTTAATTAATTTTCAACAATTCTTTGGAAATTGGTTGTTCACTTAATCAAACAAGTTGAATGTAAGTTTACTAAGTCATAATTTGACTGGAGTATAATTAGAAGAAGTTATTAGTTGCATACAAAAAAATTCTGTATTTAGAGTATTGTGGATGCGAAATAACACATGCATATGATGTGTGCTTCTGAATTATAAGAATTCAGTGGTCTAGAGCATCATTTTTTGTGGTTACAATTTGACTCGAGTCATTTGAGAAAATATAATAATCATATAAAATACATTACCCCATTCAAGGATACCTTAGCCTAAATTATCACCTGTATGTGATAAGTTCAAACTATTTAGCGTAATTTAGTGATTTTGGCATAGATTGTGCATTGTCATAGAATGTTGCTTAGATTAACAATTTCAGCACAACAGTGAGAATAATTGGATGTCTACATATACCACCTCTTCATATCATTCATGTAACAAATTTGTTTATTAGTGATGACTTGGATGAGGTATCTACACTTCATATACATAATGATGCACATTATACTACTATGATTATTGATTTTATTCTTGATAATGGTGTGATTTTTTAAATTACCATGTCAAACCATGAGCACCCCATAGATCTTATGGCCTCTTTCCTATCACTTCAAGAACCAATCAGGAAACTAATGAAGTAGAATTATTTCTTGTGCTCCTTGATTCATAAAAATGTTGCCATCATATGCTCTCTATAGAATAAATTAGTTTTCATTCAACATAAGAATGATATTTTGGAGATTCACGCCCATATTTATAGTCCATCAAGTAATATTGAATATGGCACACATTGACTTGATGCAATTTTACAATGTGAACTACTAGATCCTAAGCAACCCATTATTCTATTGCTCCTATTATTACAATTGATACTTCTAGGCCTACTAATGTTGCCAACTTTGTGTATCCCACTTGATTTTTACCTACATATATGCTTACTTAGTTTTACAAACATAGCACTACTTTTGGCTCTCACAAGCTTTGTTTCATGGGTCACTTTACTAGACTTGTGGGCATTAGTAAGCATCTACATGGCATTTCTACCCCTATCAAGCTTGTTAAGTGGATTCATCAGCATGGCATTATTTATTTAGAAAGTGTTTCATCTTTGATGGGATCATTTGATGACAAATATCTATCTTTTTTATCCAATTTTCATGGGGATATTGAGCTTCAAACTATCTCTACTACACCTTCATTCAACCCTGAAAAACCTAAGATTACACTTGTTAGTCCTAATCATCCTGACATATTTTTAGATGTTACCTCAAATTATTTTGTTGTGGAATTTACACCCACTCAAAGGCATATTCATCCACCATTCATGTTCATTTTGGATGGATTTTTTATTGTACTTCGTTGCATTGAAAACATTCTTTGAGAGGACTCTATCAGTAAGCTTCTTTCACCGCTCAACTTCTTTGAACACAAATTAATCCTCCTTCCTTTTGATGTTTTTTTATTGTTTGAACTCCTTGTTAGGTTGATTTATTTTTTGAAACATTCATCTCTCATTTCATATATGGTATCTTTGACAGCATCTATAGTTTCTTGCATCAGTTAGTGATATTATTTATTGGATGGGACCTTTTTTATAGTCACACTGAGAGTTATGGAGTCTTTACCTTTGTGTGTGTGTTTTTCATGATGGTCACTTTATATTAAATTGCATGACTATCATGTCACCACAATGGACATCTTTTTTGAGATTTGTATTTGTATCTTTGATGTTGATAGTCTCTTTATATTTATAGTGGAGCTTATTCTCTTTCTGAAGCATGGATAGTTTGGTGTAGACTAGTGTTAGCATTAATTAATGATACTTTCCCACTCATAAATTTTATTTTGATTCACTAAAAAAACTTTATAATTATTTGGTGGGGGGTGCACATATTTATTCAAGTTTCATCCTCCTTATTAGTACTTGGTGTACCACATTTTCTATTGGAGGAAGTTGATTGAGAGCACTTTTGTTCGATGGGATTCACTCCATTGATTGAACATAATGCAATGTTGTTTTGATATTTTGAGTGACTATTATTGGGATGAATTGTATTATAAGTCCTCTTCTCCACTTTCATTATGTTTTTTATTGGGTTTTAGGTACCTTGTAGTGACACATTTCATCCATGTTGACTCTTTTCACCTACATTTATGATTAGTGTTTTTACTAAGTGAGCCTTGTAAAAAGTAACAATTCCTATTTTTACTTGGTGGTTATAGCAATTCAGCATCCATGTATTTTGGTACGATGTATTGGTTACCATAGGCACACTTTATATTTCATTGTGATTTTGTACATAGGTATTTTATCAAGCCTAGTTATCATGACCCATTCAGTCTCTTTACTTTCTCTTTTATTACTCCCTATTTTGTACTTAAGGGAGGGTGTTGGAGTGGTAATTTTCACACTCACTAGTGGCTTTAGTTATTTTAAAACTAGTTTTTGTCTTATATGTGTTCACACCTAGTCATGGAATTAAGCTTAATTAGGATTTTGTTTTATTTATTGTATTTTTCTTATGTGCCCATGAATAATATATTTTGGTGCACCTATTTAGACAATCCACCTATATTTGGGTTGATCATAAAAACCATGTGGTTGTTATGAAACCAATTCATTAGCCTATTTTTTAGGCACTTCCTTTATTTTTATCCAAGTGGTTGTAGAAAGAGAAGTAATGTATATTATACATTTCATTTTGAGGAAATAATGAGAGACTAATTTTCATATTGATTATTTGTTATGTATCTTTTCTATAATGATGGAAACATTATGGTAGTGGTGTGCAAGAGAGATCCTAATATGAATGAGTGTATATTGCACTCTAATAGAAGTTTATAGAACCATCACAAAGCATAGTCTATAATTCTCATAAGAAAAACAATTATTAGTAAGCTGTCATTACATGTATACATAAACATGTTACATAGAAGTATATAAGATGTTATTTTGGGTTACATTTGCCATCAAATGGAGTAAGCTTATGTGCAATTAATCCTATAGGTAAGGGATAGTTATAAATATCTTAAGCCAAAGGGTTATGTAATAATGCTTAGGAGTTCATGGTATGGTCAAATATATTATAACCTTGTTTTATTTAATAAACATTGGCTTTTATACACCCAAATTTGGTACAAGTATGTCCTCTATCATTTATTATGACTTTGTACACATAGACTATTAATAATGAATTATAGATCTACTGGTGAATTCTACTCAAGTTATTTCTCTTTTTTTATTTTTTATTTTTGATTTTTAAATATTAGTAATTTATCTTGTCAATTTGTGATGAGGATACCTAGTTTTGGTCTTTTGACATTTAGAACAAGTTAGTGGTAAATGGACAACACCAGCCTGTGACACTGTCCATTTAGCATGGACTTGTCCAAGCATAACTCTTAGAACTTCTTTTAAGTCACATTTAATTTTATTCTTATTTATGTTTGTTGGGTCTTATCTTAGGTTAGATTTTATGTGACAATAGGTATAAAATTCAAAATAAAAACATCTATAAATACAAGAATTATCTAAGCTATTAAGGACAGTTCTCCTCAATCTCAAAAGCTATTCAAACATTTTTATATTTTATCTATAGGTCTGCTAAATCTATATTCAAGGCTAAACATTCACCTATGTATTTTTTCCAATGGTAAAATAAGAGAAAGGGAATCTAGAAACACTTGGTATTTCAACAGGGATTGAGAAAGATTACTCCAAATTAATCTCTTTCACCTCATTCTACCTATTTGATTCCCATTTTTTTATGTGCATGAAACTAGGGTTTGATAACTATAAATAATTTACATGATATTATATATTTGTAGGCATGTCCATATCTCTAATCAATGCATGTGCAGGTGTTAAAATAATTAGTTCTAAATCATAGTTAATTAGGACAAGTTCATGATCAATAGGCATGAGAACATTACCCTGTTATACTCCCATAATGGATCGTTATAGAGTTTTTTTCTACCTCTATTTCTAATCTATCATCTCTAGATTTCCAATTTCTTTATCTCTGCCTACAATCTATCATAGTCAACATATTATGCCACTATCCACTTACAATGGACCTATTCATATTATATTACTTATTTTATTCCTTATATTGAGCCTACATAGTCACTTATTCTTTTAATTTTCATAGATAAATAGTTAAAACAATCAACAGGTACTCATGTGTGAGTTAAGCATAGTTTATTCTTAGTACTTCCTCAAAATAAAAACTTTCCATATTTAGAAATTTGTCAAAATAAGAATAGGTGCATATTGTATATCTTTAGCATTTTGATATTTCTAGTTTTGCACCTATATAAGTACAAATACAATTCATTCATTTTTATTTTCTTAAACATAGAGGAAAATAGGCTTGAAGATTAAAAAGTTATTGTATGAATAGTTTAGTTTTATGATTGGTAGCCATGTTACATAGATTAAGAATAGATGGTGTCACATGGTTTTAGGCCTAGGAGGCACATAATATAGATTATTCTACATAGGAATATCCATATATATTTTAGGATTAAATTATGTTTCCCCCATAGTAGTTATAGTAGTCATCATTTATCTAACCATAGGTATAGACATGTGAATAAAGATAGTAGGAATAATAGTTTGGATACCTAATTAGGATGTGGGATTTAAAATTTCAATTAGTATCATTGAAATTTTCATCATGTGGTTCCTCAGAAATGATTTCCTTAGTTTTTATTTTCACCTCTAGTTACATACAAAAATACTTCAATCATGTGTGGATTTATCTCAAAATATCATATAAGCTCAACCTTATCTATATCATAAAAATAATCATTAAAATCATCATTATATTATATGTTGTTATCTCTATCAAATGAATAAGTATTCACATCATGGGTATCTTTAATTATAGCCATATTAGGGTTTGTAAAGTTTGTATAAGCCAAAAATTGAAACCTTAATGGAAGATAGGAGCTAAGAATAAAGTTTAAGAGGGAATAGATATAAAACCTTAATAAATTTTTGAAACCCTAACATATAATGAAAACTAGGATTTTCATGTTCAAAGAAATCATCAGTTTGACCAAAAAAAATTAAACGTATGAAATATAAAATAATTGAAACTATGCCCTAATTCAAATTATGGAAAATATCATAATAAACACACTAATTTGAATAGAAAGGGAATAAATGATATTTTGAATACTTAATTTATAAATGAAAAATCAAAAAAGGGATGATGTACTTAGCTAATTTTACCTACTTTTTTATCACTAAATACATCACAAAAGATAAAAATGCTTTGTATGTGCTTTGTCAATTGCTCAAATAAAAAGCCACCACTAAAAACTTGCTTGGACACTATTGGTAAATTTAGATGCCTATGAAAGCTAAAACTATTAGGGTTTATTGGTAGTGTCCCTATGCATAGTGGGTTTTTTTAAATTCTGAGATCCCTTTGCATATGCCTATAATTTTATTCTATGTGTGTGCACTTATATGCTTCTTGTTGACCAATTTTGCCCATAGGCAAAATCTTGGTCACCTTCTTCACTTGCTTTGTAAGGCCAGTTATTTTCGGGTTGCAACGTCCATCTTCAGGTTCACGAGTTTGGTTCATTCCCTGGTTCAAGTGTTCAGCAACCTTTTGTTTTGGCTTGGTTCTTCATTTGGTTCAAACATCTCAATTCATAATAGCATTTGAACCGTCGTACCATTGAACTGTTGAACCAATTTTTGGTTCAACGGACTTGGTTCAACATATGTGGTTCAACGGCTTAAGTTCAAGCGGGTTCGGTTCATGGAAGTTCATCAACCATCATACCATTAAACTGTTGAACCAAATTTTTGGTTCAACAGACTTGGTTCAACGTACTTGGTTTGAGACATAAAGTTCAACGCCCCAGTGGAGGGCCGACACTATGTCATAATGGGACCCAAGTTCAATTCAACTTGGTTCGAAGTCCAAAGTTTAAATCTATTCAATGAATTTAACCAAGTCCTATTTCCTTCAAGCATGGCTTATTAACAAAAGGCAAAAGGGGTGAGCATGGGTTAGCAAAGGCAAGCATTTCATTTAGAGCCACGGCTTAGCACAAAAGCAAAAAGGGAACTGTTGCAGACTTTTTGTCCATAGGAAATGTTCGTGGGATAGCAAAGCAACAAAACACAGATGAATTTTCATAGACTTTTTGTCCATAGGAAAACATCCATGAATGAAAGTCTAGGGGAAATATACAAAGCTCGGAGAGCAATTTGAAGACCCAAGCGACTGCCCAAGGCAAACAAGGAGCCTGCGCACATACAGACTAAGTCAAGTTGCAAAGAAGTTATGAAGGCCCAGCAGACCAATCTAAGACAAGGGACTTTTCAAAGGCCAAAGGAATTGGTGCCAGGAAAATAATAAAGAAGACAAAGCCACATGGACCTGACTACCAGCATGGACCCGACTGCCACGTGGTCCGATGACAAGGACCCAAGGACGTCCCAGAGCACTTCAAATTTAACAAATCCATTTAGCTATTGGGTTTTCAATCTGGAAGAGCACTAACATGGAAAAGGAAAAGGGCCTGAATGTAGTGACCCGCCAAGTATGTTCACCCAAGGGGCTGAGCAGTCAGGTAAGACAAAATAAAGACAAGGATGCAGAAGAAGACAAAACAAAGTGACAAAGCAAGAGGAGACAAGGTGCAAAGATGACAAAGCAGTCCAAGTGGCAAATGGTGTGAATGGAAAGAGGCATGGTCCAAGTTTTTAAAGGGGGACAAACTACAGAACTTGACAAGAAATTTTAGCCTACTGGTAGAAAGGAGACGCAGCCTGCATTTTGACATTAATGTTAAATGCCAAAGTCAAGCTTGGCAATTACACGGCATGGTTCCAACAGGTTCTTCTAGAAGAGGAATCATCAACTGTGTTTTCCTCTTCCCCATGAGGGACACGACTGGCCACTTGCAAAAGAAGCATTAAGTTTCTTTCTCTTATTTTTCTCTTATATATCACAAACTTCTCATTAAAAAAAGGGGGGGCTTCCACATTTGTAAAGGGCGCAGCTTTGCAAAATTTCACCTGGATCAATAAAAATGTTGTTTTTTACCTCCATTTGGATAGACATTTTTGTGTATGCATTGAGTGTTTGCTTGTGTCCAGTCATTATCTTTTGATGCTCTCATAGGTTTAACACCAGCAGACCTGTTGTCTACAAGGTACCATTGCTATAGCTGATAGGAAAAGAGTAGTATTTGGGAGTGAAGGACCAGAAGAAATTAATTCATAAGTGTGTGTTTCACAGCACCTTGGGTGACCTCTATTCTGGATTTTCCATTGAAGCCTTCCTGCTAGTTTCTTGTAGCCTGGTCCTTCTGCCAAGTGCATAGAGTATGTATGTATTTCCCTAATTCTGAGAGTGGATGTGTGAAGGTCAACATTTTATTTTAGTGTATCACCTCTTTTAGAGTAGGTTGTTTGTTTTCTGCCTCTTCCTCCCTTTCCCCCAGTTTATCTATATATCTATATATCTATATTTTGCACTACCTGAAACAAACAATGATACATCAAAGGGAGCTAGCCCTTAACTAGAGACTCTCCTCTCTTGCTTTGCCATCCCACAGGTGAGAGAGGATTTTCTATGTTGTGGAGAAAAGGCAGAAGTTTGACCTCCTTGCCCTGAGTGCAGTTTCTTACGTCAACAGTTTTGGCATGCCCGATGGGACATCAAGTTTGGTAACGCAGTAGAGTTTCAAGATTGATGTTGGTCCTGTTATAGCAAATCATTTTCTTCAGCATCTGGTGACTCCAAGTTATATATGTTGGGTAAGCAGCCTGGTACCATCAAGAAGCGCATTTTTTGGTATGTGTAAATTCCATCATTTTAAGATATGGACTATATTTTTTTGGCCAGCATGGCTATGATCCTTACCAGCCTTATGGTGATCCTTATCACACCCAATATGGCCAGTCTCAACCTTGCTATGAGCTATATCACCCTTCTACTTAGTCTTCTCAGTATGTCACTTCTCCCACTCAACCCAATCTTTTCACCAATCAACCAGTTTCTGCCTTCAAGTCAGCACTACTGGCATACCAAAAATATGTAATTGACCTTGGCACCAGAAAGGGGTATGGCCAAGAAATTCTTGATCATATCATCCATCAAGTGAGGAATGCGTTGGATCACGTTAAGAAAGAATGGGCTCCTATTGAAGGAGTGAATTGGCATAGGCTTTCAAATGAGATGCTGATGTGAGCAGTTTAAATGCATTTATGGAGGAAAAGCTGAGTGTGCATGAGAAGCAACCTTACCAAGTCTATCAACCTACATACTCACTACCCAAAGCATCATATCAGTAATATACAGCCCCTGCTCTTGAGCCAAGTTGACCCTGTCAAAGTCTGTTCCCCAATCATGTTGAGGAGAATTCTAAAATAGTGAATCTTGTGTTTAAGGCTAATCTTGATAGATAGATCAAATTGGCAAACCTTCAGATGTAGCAGTCCATTCTGGCAGTAGGGGAAGTGGAATCAAAATCTTTGTTGTCCTCTCACATTGAGGCCCCATCAGCCCCAAAGGAAATGCCCAGCCCAAATTTCTTGAGCTAGAATAGAGTGGTCAAGTCATGGAATAGCAAAGAGGAGAAAGACGTCATCCAAAATGAAGAAATGCAAAATGAGGATGACCTGGCCAAGTGGATTGAGGAACTAGAAAATAAGATGAGACTATTGGGCAAAAAAGAGATGGAGCTTTCAGATGCTGGAGACTAACAAATGCCAAAAGGTATCCCTTTCACTAATCCACAAGCTAATTCAATATTGATGAAGTGCTGGTGAAGTGGAGGGATGAAAATCAAGAAGTTTTGGCATGGGGTCTACCCTTTCCTATTTTAGAAAAATCTCTCCCTTGTGTGCCAAATCCTTTCTACCAGATGGTGCTTGCTCATTCTGGCTCATCCAATGCATCAATCACTCATGCCCTCAATCCCGTGCACCTAGCTTTCTAGTATGCCTCTCTTCAGATAGATTTCCCTATGCATGAGCAGACCCTCCCAATTATTCCCCAGTCTCCTCAGGTCTTTAAACATGATCTCCAAATTCCAAGCTAGTAGGAGAAGCATCATAAACCAGCCCAGGACCTTCAAAATGATAAAGTTGCTGCCTGCTCACAAAAGCAAGAGTCTAATCCTAAGACCATGAGCTGGAAGAAAATAGTTGAATCTTAGACTAGCAAGGAGGAGGAGGAGGAAGGTTTTAGTCTAATTCTTAAAGAATAAGAGGATGCTTCTACCCCTGATAATGATTGTGACTTCTAGGAAATCTTTTCTAGAAAGATTTGGATAGGCAAATTGCAGATTTGGAGTCTACAGCAGGTCTCCTCAGCTAACATGTGATGGATGTTTCAGATCAAATGACAAATTCTATGTCTGAATGCATTCCATCCATACACCTCCAAGAAAGCTATCAAGCCTTACTTGATATGGATTATGCTCAATTTATCACTGACCAGGGGGACTTCATGATTGCAACTGAGGAGGAAATCAAGCAAAGTGACATGGAAGAGCATGGGCAATCTCTTGTTCATGTTTTGAATAATTCATTTGAAGGCGTTAAGGCAGGCTGTGCTACTCTCCAGGTAGGTTGTGAGCTGGTTAAAAATGAAGAAGGTAGCATTGGGTTTCAAACAAGCATGTAAGGAGGTGGCAGTTCTTTAGATTTATCCCTTCAAGAGGTTGGTGAATCTGTGGGCACTTTCTTTGAAATCATCAAGGAGGATGGTCGTACAGTGGAACCCGAGCATGAGGCAAAGGAGAACGGGCTAGTCAAGGGTGTGTATCAGGGGGCTTATGGTGATGTGCCGACAGTAATCATTTTCTTCATGGGAAACACCAGCTTGAAGGACCAACAAGAGGTGAGCTTCCAAGAGCAAATAGAGTATGTATATGTCGGAAGCATGTTCATTTTTTATCCACTCGGGTACTGGCCAACTCAGGTGATAGGTAAAAAGAGCAAGTCACCAATTCTCTTTTCCATTCAGCTACTTACCTGGTGCCATAAGTCTTCTTACCAGGGAGGGGACTTAAGAAGTTTTCCATTTGATCCAAGAGGGAATAAAAAATGACTGGTTAGCTGTACATAATAATTTGTTTCAATTTCTTCTCCTACTTTCCCTAAGTGCAGTTTGCACAGTTAGTTGTTTTTAGCCTTGTGTGTTTTCCCTTTGCGTGTGGGGGTAAAGGCTTCAGGTGTGATTTTGGGATCTTGAGGGCTATTTTGAACTCTCTTCAAAGTTATCATCTGACTTCGCACCCAATGGATATTCAAAGGCAACTAGGTCCTAAGCATAGCAGGCATGCTTCCCCTATGAGTCACCAATTTGTTGACCAATTTTGCCCATAGGCAAAATCTTGGTCACCTTCTTCACTTTCTTTGTAAGGCCAGTTATTTTTGGGTTGCAAGGTCCATCTTCAAGTTCACGAGTTTGGTTCATGCCCTGGTTCAAGTCTTCAGTGACCTTTTGTTTTGGCTTGGTTCTTCATTTGATTCAAACATCTCAATTCATAATAGCATTTGAACCATCGTACCATTGAACCGTTGAACCAATTTTTGGTTCAACGGACTTGGTTCAACATATGTGGTTAAACGACTTAAGTTCAAGCGGGTTTGGTTCATGGAAGTTCATTTAAAGCCACAGCTTAGCACAAAAGCAAAAAGGGAATTTTTGTGGACTTTTTGTTCACAAGAAATGTCCGCGGGATAACAAAGCAACAAAATGTGGATGAATTTCTATGGACTTTTTGTCTATAGGAAAACATCCATGAACAAAAGTCTGTGAGAAATATACAAAGCTCGGGGAGCAGTTCGAAGACCCAAGTGACTGCCCAAGGAAAACAAGGAGCCCACACACATATAGACTAAGGCAAGCTGGTAAGAAGTTATGAAGGCTCGATAGACCAGTCTAAGACAAGGGATTTTTCAAAGGCCGAAGGGATTGGTGCTAGGAAAATAATAAAGAAGACAAAGCCACATGGACCCAACTGTCAACATGGACCCAACTACCACGTGTTTCGATGACGAGGACCCGAGGATGTCCCAGAGCACTTCAAATTTAACAAAGCCATTTAGCCGTTGGGTTTTCATTCTAGAAGAGCACTAACATGGAAAAGGAAAAGGGCTTGAATGTAGCGACCCACCAAGTATGTTCACCCAAGGGGTTGAGCAGCCGGGTAAGACAAAATAAAGATAAGGATGCAAAAGAAGACAAAACAAAGTGACAAATCGAGAGGAGACAAGGTGCAGAGATGACAAAGCAGTCCAAGTGGTAGATGGTGTGAATGGCAAGAGGCATGGTCCAAGTTTTTAAAGGGGGACAAACCGTAGAACTTGATAGGAAATTTTAGCCTGCTGGTAGAAAGGAGACACAACCTACATTTTGACATTAATGTTAAATGCCAAAGTCAAGTTTGGAAACTACACGGCATGGTTCCAGTAGGTTCTTCTAGAAGAGGACGCATCAATAGTGTTTTCCTCTTCCCAATGAGGGACACGACTGGCCACTTGCAAAAGAAGCACTAAGTTTCTTTCTTTTGTTTTTCTCCTATATATCACAAACTTCTCATTAAAAAAAGGGGGCTTCCATATTTGTAAAGGGCACAACTCTACAAAATTTCACTTGGATTAATACAAATGCAGTTTTTTACCTCCATTTGGATAGACATTTATGTGTATGCATTGAGTGTTTGCTTGTGTCCAGTCATTGTCTTTTGATGCTCTCACAGGTTCAACACCAGCAGACCTATTGTCTACAAGGTGCCATTGCTACAGCTGACAGGAAAAGAGCAGTATTTGGGAGTGAAGGAGCAGAAGAGATTACTTCATAAGTGTGTGTTTCACAACACCTTGGGTGACCTCTGTTCTGGATTTTCCATTGAAGCCTCCCTGCTAGTTTATTGCAGCGTGGTCCTTCTACCAAGTGCGTAGAGTATGTATGTATTTGCCTGATTCTGAGAGTGGATGTGTGAAGGTCAACATTTTATTTTGGTGTATCACCTCTTTTAGAGTAGGTTGTTTGTTTTCTGCCTCTTCCTCCCTTTTCCCCCCTAGTTTATCTATATATCTATATTTTTCACTACCTAAAACAAACAATGATACATCAAAGGGAGTTATCCCTTAACTAGAGACTCTCCTCTCCTGCTTCACCATCCCATAGGTGAGAGAGGAGTTTTCATGTTGCGAAGAAAAGGTAGGAGTTTGACCTCCTTGCCCTGGGTGCAATTTCTTGCGTCAACACTTCTATGTTGAAATACTTATTTTTTGTCTCTTTCATTCAAACTCTAATTGTGATAGATTGACCACAAGATGCCATTAAAAATGGGTTAGTATTTGGAGTTGGACTTAACTCAACCACTCCTCTCTAAATGATTTATATTTACCTATGTTGTAATACTTCAAAGATGGCTCAAACTGCATGTAGTTTCCCTCAAATGTGTGTGCACAACATCTTGACCAATATAGAATGTAATGCAATACTTTGATATTTTGCACCATGCAACTTTGACTTTGTATATTTAGATTTGGTTTTATGGACTACTCTAGGGCTGATCCTTAAAATTATAAAATGTGTGTACGCATTTTGATAAATTTCTAAGAGAGTGTTAGTTAATTTCTCAATGTTGACAAGACTTTCCAGTTGACTAATAACCTTAAGGTTAATTTTTAGTTATAGATGAATCTTCATTTTTTATCACTATGACCTAACCATGAAACATGTTTAATCTAACCTAATGGAGACTTCCCAATTTGAAAAATAGTTTTTGATGGATCATGGACACTATTGACAAAGGAAAATATTTGTTATAATTGACATTGTCCAAGTTTACTCGTACTATCTTGGAAATGGAAAACAAGGATCTAAAATATTAAGACAAACTATCTAGTATTTTGAAGGATTCCTATATAGTCTAAATTGATCATGAATAAATACATCTGGTGAATATATGTGGCTAAAATAGTAGATGGGTAGATGGGTAGAGGGAAAATGTGATCAAGAGTCAAATATATGTGTAATGTCCAAGTGTGTCATGGTATGTCAAATTTGATGTCGCCAAAGTTATAAATACCAAATTTAAGTGTCTACATGTGTTTATGTATTATTTTTAGGCACTTTTTTTTGGAAAAGTATAAATAGGAGTGTGATTGGTATGATTATGCTTTTGATAATGTGCAAGTTCCTTGTTTAATAGCATTGCCTCATAAATAAGATATTTGATATATTCACAAGTATGATAAATTAATTTATTGTTGAGATATTAAATAAGACCCTTAAAAAAATATTATTTCTATAATTTTATTGGTTTTTATATCAAATGGTGCATACTAGACTTAAATTGTGATATATAATCATGAATAGGTTCATTTTTGCCTTGGTGAACAAATGGGAGAGTCTAAAATGTATCCTTTGGTCCTTTGTTATCAATATATCATGATAAAAATACCTCACCAACTCAATATATGCATATAGAGAACCACTAGGAAGTGTATGGATCTAACTTAAGGCATATCCCATTAAGCTCTTAGGGAAATATTTAAGTAAAATTATATCATTGGTAATATATTTCCCAAGTGAGGTTATAAAGTACTTGAGATGTAAATATGGATCACCATACACATAGAATAAATAAAACATATGCATTTTAAAATCATAGGGAAATGGTGAATTAAGTATCTTACACACTATGTTTTGGCCATGTGTAACATTAGATTTGGCCCTATCATTAGATGCAATAGATTTTAGAGATAACAATTGCACTTCATTCTGTAATTAAACTATTGTATGCATCATGGCTAAAATATCTTGGGAAGGCACATTGGGATTATTGGATTCATTTAAGGGTTGAATATAATCATTGATATTAATCATGGAAAATTATTGGTCATGGGTTTAGAATACAAACAATAATCACAAAGCATATAAGATGAAGGAATGTTAGTACAAATCCTAGAAGGATTTATGTGAGAATTATGAGCATCAGTTAATTCATTAACAATAGTCATAATTTCTATTGAAAAATAAGGGTTTGCTAAAATATGTGCTTTAAAATTTTTCATAATGCATTAATTAACTTTTTTCCTATCACTAGAAACAAAATTTGTATGATTCACAATCCAAAAAAACTATTGCATCAAATCCATAGTATCCATTTCATTAATGCAAACCATGATGCTAGCTAATAAAAAGCACAAATTATGGTCATATAAGGTAAAATAAACCCTAAGTATATAATATGGGAATAAAACCCTAAAAATTAAAACTAAAAATGAATGAAAAATAGTGAGCGCTAAGGGGTATGAGGGCAAGAAAACCTCGGTTGGACATATAAGTATATAAAATTTACCGATTGTTTTATCTAAAAGTGGATTAGGGTTAAAAAACCAAATAAAAATAAACTAAAATATATTCTCAAGGGATATTAGTAATATGATGTTCCAAAACAACAACTAATCTACCTTATGGAATATAATAAGAATAAACTGAATAATACAAAGACATGAACAAGTAAAACTCTACAAAGTGAGAAAATAGTGATGAAACAACCACATCTTGTAAGAATATTTAGTTTCTAGAATTGGATCTAGGATGTGTAGGTCTATGTTTAAATTTGAGTGAAATATGGAGTTTTACATCTATAGGGATAGATTTGGCCCTTGAATTATGTTGTTGAATGTGCCTAGGTCAGGGTTAGATGCTAAATGTATACTAATTGTTTTTTTGTTGAATTTATTTTTGGGTGTCAAATCAATATTAAGGTCATTTTATAATTTTAGTATTTGTTTTACAGGTGTGTAGAGTGATTTTTTAAAATCTTATACAATCACCTTCAAGAATTCGATTATAAATGTTTGATTTATATTCATTTATCTTTTTGACCTATTTCACCACAAATGTTTGCAAGAGGATAAATAAAAGGATTAATTGGGATAGGAAACCATCAAAGAGTTTAATTTATATTTCCCACATGTTTAGAATCATCTCCTATGTATTTATAGTGCAATGTGAATGAATATTTTGATATTAATTATCATCTTCTTTTCTTAGGCAAATATGTGACTATGTGCACAATTCGCCTATCCTTATTTTAGCATTGGAATGTAGCTAAAATAATTTAAGTCAAGGCCTGGGTTTCCAATGAATGAAAACCAAACCACATAGTGAGTTATTCTCTCACAATTGTATCTAACATACACACTCATCCACACAATGATAAAATACTCAAAAAATCTTAAATTCTTATTTCAAAATAGAGTTACATATGATATCTCACTCAGCATGAGTTATGGGCTATATTGTAATCATGTTACTACTGTAAAATTTTGATATTATAATGACTTGGTCTTTAAACATTCATTTAAGGCAATCCCTTAAAGCCTTTAATTTTCTTCTTGCTACCTTAGTCTAAAAAAAATTGGCTGAATTCCTCTCTCTAATTAATCTTGAATCCACTATTTATAGGCCTATAAATAGGTCAAAGGATGCTTCATGAAAACTATGCAACTACTAGATTAATTAGCAGTTAATGAATAGCCTACCTAATTAGATCTAGGTTGGATAGTTGTATAGGTTACATCATCTCATGTGGATCCATATGAAATTAGGTTGAAAAAATCCCAACTAACTAATTCTCGGCAAATTCACTTGCATTGAGTTTTGGGTTCCTACCTTTTATTTTGATGTGTTTCATGTCCAATTTTAGTGGTTATGTGGACATATCAAAAGTTACTTGGAATTTGGGTCAAACATGTTTCCTTCCTATTGGAATGCACCCTATTATATTATGTGTTCTTATTCATGCAAATCATGCTAAAATTTTACTTGTGTTGTGTTATGGAAATGATTTCTTTATGCATTGAATGATGCATGTGTGCACTAAGTTGCATGCATGAATCCAATGTAAAGAACTTGAATTCTATTTTTTATTCAATTTAGATTTTACTACACTTATTATCCCTCCCTTTATTACGTGCATTCATGTACTTATTATTTTTTCTCTAAATTATACTTGGTTATCTAAAACAATGCAAGATTGCTTTGTGCCTAGGATGTTCCTACAACAGACACCCCAAGTAATTGAAATGTGAGATCTGAATCATAAGTTGAAGTTTAAAAGGTCATATCCATAATTTCAAATCTCTATGATTTAAAACCATGATGCATCCTCTACTACATTAGTATTACACTTCACCAAGTACATTTTTTAATCTTTCTTGCACATCCTTATTATGTTAGTGTCCAAAATGGCCTTTATCTCTTCTCTTTCCTTTTCTGGTGATTGCATCTTCTATTCAAGAATATTCACCTCCTCCTCATCTTCCTCACCTTATATTTTAACCTCATAGAGTTAATACAACTATACTATATTTAATATGGGCGATATGCCATCCCTTATGGTAACTTAATTTCATAAGCATTGGATGAAATATTCTGCAACACTCTACATGGCCTTATCTTTAGTTTCAACTTATTGTAGGTACCACATGGAAATATTTCCTTGTGTAAATTCACCAACATAATGTATCATAACTTGAAATCCTTCCCCATGTGCCTCTCATATGTGTGATACTTATAACTCAAGCTTTTTTTTTTGATCTTCTGCTTCACCTCTCCATGAGATCTATGCATATATTCCACATGGTATTTTACTTTTACGCTTCTCCCATGCATCTCATATAACTTCCTCAACTCAATAAATCTTTTAGGCTTAGTTACAAAAATAATCTTGAATGGCATTTTTATAGTTCTCCTATTCATGGAATTATTGTATGTTAATTTGCATTCCCACTTCATTGCCTTTTCTCTAACTAGACGTATTAACAAATTTGCAAGGTTTTGGTTGACAACTTTAAGTTGTCCATCAATTTGTGGGTGGTACATAAAAATAAATTTTTTCTTTGTTCCTAATTCATTCCAAAAAATGCAGCAGAAATAGCCTATAAACTTAGTATATCTAACCAACTCTATCTTGCATGGAAGTCCATGTAATCTCACTACTTCTATAAATAATAGGTCAGAAATGTTTGTCATATCATTAGTATTCTTACAAGCAATGAGATACACCATTTTTTATAATTGGTCTACCATAATGAAAAATAGAATCATTTCCTCTCTACATTATTTGTATTCCAAGCATAAAATCCATGCTCATGTCCTCCCATGAACTCTCTAGAATAGTTAAGGGTTGGCACAAACCTACATTCTAGCTTCTTCATTTTTCCAATTATAATATTCAACACACTTACACATATTTTCACCCATCTTTGGATAGTAATAGCTCTCAACCAATAATTCCAACAATTTTTTACCACCAAAATCTCCTCTCAATCCTCTATTGTGATTCTCCTCGATTAATTTTTTGTGCATCAACCCCCAAAGTATATGTAATTACACTCTAAAAATCATTCCTTCCTTAATCAAATAATCTAGCCATGGTATTTGATCCACGTTTTTTAGGTCCTGTATGTTTTCCATGCATCAAAAAAATCTTTATCTTCTAGTTATAGCTCCTTTATTAAGTAAAACCCCAACACTTTGACTCTCATATATTTCATCACCAACGCTCTTTTGCTCAGTGCATTAATAATCTTATTTTATTTTATACTCATATGCTTGAGCACAAACATATTTTTCTATAGATACTCTACCCACTTCATATATATTTTGTTTAGCTTTCCTTGATATTTAATAGATTACAATGTTTAATGTTTTATGTATAACACAAACTCTTTTGGAAACAAATAATGCCTCCACTTATTTAGCACTTTCACAATTGTATAGAATTATTGATCATAGACCAAATATTTGTTCTTCACGTCATTTATATTCTCATTAAATTAATCTATAGGCCTACCCTCTTGGATTAATACTATTCCAATTGTTTCTCCACTCATATCATAGTCCACTTTGAATACCTTTTTGAAATTTGGCATTGCCAACATTGGCTACTCTATCACATTCCTCTTGAACTACTAGAAATTAAGTTCCTCTACCTTCATCCAATTGAATTCCTTATGATCTCATTGCATCATTTGCATGATCACTACACATGCCCCACTGAAGTTTCTCATGAACTTTCTATGGAAGCTCATGTGACAATGAAAACTTCATGCTTAAAATGCACTTATCTATGATTGTCATTAAACTATTATATTCACTTTATTAGAGTCCATTTTTAAACCCTTATCTATATGTTATGAAACCTAAGTACACTGGTTCTTCCTTCATAGAGTTACACTTATTCACATTGACCAAAAAATTCTATTCACATAACCTCAACAACACATTCCATAAGTGTGCCACATGCTATTCTCTTATTCTACTAAATATCAGTATGTCATTGAGGTACACAATTACATACTTACCCAAGAATGGTTTCAATTATTTGTTCATTAGTCTCATGAACATACTTCAATTTGTGGTTAATCCAAATGGCAAAAATAATGATTCATACAATCCTTCCTTAATATTAAATATTATCTTCCATTCATCCCCTTTGTAGATCCTAATTTGATGATATTTTATCTTCAAATAGATCTTATTGAAGTAATTCACACCACTTGAACAATCCATCCTATCATCCATGCACATAAATGGAAAGAAGTACTTGATCATGATCTTATTAATGGATTGTGATTCTATGCACATGTGCCATTCTCCCCCTTTCTTAAGTTTCATTATTGTAGGTATTTTACATGAGTTCAAACTTTACCTTATTATTCCCTTCTCTAATAACTCATGCACTTGCCTTTGTACTTATTTATTTTCCATTTTCATCATCTTATATGTGACTTTGTTTGACAAACTCGATCCTAGTGCTAGATCTATGTGATGAATAATGTTCCTTATTAGTGGTAGTTTATCTGGTAAATCACTTGATATAATGTTGATGAACTCATCTAAAAACTCCTTTACTTTACATAAAATTATCTCTTATTTTATCATGTTGACATATACACCAAATTAGGTATTGAGCATGCAACATGCCCTCTTTTTATCTACCTCTCTCATGAATTTTTTGGCTAACACCATCAATAATCTTATGCAAACATTATTGTACCCTCTTTTATATTCATCCTTTAAGGGAATTAGGATTTATTTTATCCCATCCTTCTCTAAGTGATAGTTAGTCACATGGCCATCATGTATCACCTGTAGACACCTGAAATTAGCCACCAATGGCCTTCGACCAGACTTCAAACCGATTCCTACCAACCATTGAAAATTAAGCCTAAGAATCACTGAACCTCCCAAATTTGCTTGTGCATCATTCTTCAAAGCTTAAAATCATGTTGAGATATCCCTAAGTGGGGTATCCTATTGTAAGAAATAAAAATCTCTCATGGATTCATCTCTAATCATCCTTCAGCATCATAACATGCAATTTGGCCTATAGACCTATTAAGTGGGGTAAGTGTACACATAAAATCAAATATTGAAAGAGGTAAATGGATAAGCATAATTAATTAACAAGCCAAACCAAATTAAATTCCTAATTTAATTATCCATGTGTAATTAATGAATTAATAAAAAAAAATCAAAATTATGAAATATCCTAGCGTTTCATGATTACCTTTTGTGAGTTGTCAAGCATTTGAAAATATCTCACCCATGCCTATTCCTTGAAAATCATTAATTCTTGAAACATTTTAACTAAATTGGGGTTAATTAAATCACATAATTTATGTTTAAACCCATTCCATGTTTATTCTACACTTTAACTCACCTTGAGTTGGGGTTAGTTCTTAAGCCTATAAATATAAGTTATTGCCTATTGAAAAAGAGCTTGGATAAAGTAAAGTTATAATGCAGGTTTTGTAGCATGAATTATATACATAATGTTATAATTCCAACATATTGAGCCAAGCCCCATCAAGCAATCATAAGCCAACACAAGCCAATAATGGTGCCAAGGAGAAAGGGAGTAAAGAAAACTCTATTGCCCAAAAATCTTTGAGCACAAACCAAGCAAGCCATACAATGAATCATTTAGAGCATTCAAGAAAGGTAAGAGATTTTTTGTTTTTGTGTGTTCTAGTTATTTTTTCAATTATTATTTTTTCTTTAAGCTCCCCCTATGATCTAGGCTTAGATATGTTATCATATTAGTGTGTTCTTTTCATTGTTTTATGGATTAACACTTGATTAAACCTCCTCTTTATTGTCAAATTCCTATGATCATCAATAGTATACATGGTGGGATGTAGAAGAATCTTACATACCAAGGAGACCAAGATGAAACTCCAAATTTTTTAAATGAATGCTTGAATAACTTAAAATTTGGAATTTTAGCTTTATTTTTACATTATTCTTTTTTTATGTTAACTCAAATTTACATAGAGATCAACATTAGTTTGGCATAACTAGCATGGGTTCTTCCTAATCGACATCAGTTCTAGCCAACCATCATCGGTTAGGGTGCATGGTAGGAAATGACTTAAAAATTGATATTTTGAAGTTTCTAATTTTTATTTCTTGGTTTTATTGATTTGTAAACTCTTTATTTAATCAATTTATTACAATTTTTGTGGAGTTTTTATCATATTTTGAGCTAACAAACATTTTTCATATCATTTTGGTTTTGCCTTCGAGTTCATAAGTAGTTGATATCGATTGGCATCAGTTCATTTCCAACTAGCATTGATCACCTTCTAATTGGCATCAGTTACAGGTGATCGATATTGGTCTCTATGCAAAAAATATAGAGAAACCCAAGAGCTATCTTTTTAAAACTTGTTTGCTCATCCATAAGAGTGCTTCAAAGAAGAAGGAAACTCTCTAACATTTGTAGGACCAAGGCAGGAATAAGACTTAAATTTACAAGTTTAAACTCTTGAACACTTCATTTTGGTGTCTAAAAAGAATGGTTAAGTCTTGAACATTTGATTTTCTGTGCTTAAAAGGAACCTAGGTGCTTTGTGTTAAGTTTTTTTATGAAATTTATTTAAAATTTTGAAAATTTAAGCCAAGGGGCCAAAAATTTCTTCAAAACATTTCATTTGGTGCATAAAATTAACACTTAGATTTCAAATTCTTAAAAGTGTTTGTTTTATTACTTGTTTTTTTATTCATGCAAAATGAAGAGTTTGTGTATGCTCTCCCCCCATCCCTTATAGGGAACTTGGGTGACCAAAAGCACTTTTTCCTTACAAAATGTGCCTAGTTCAAGGCATGAAAACAATGTTTTCTAGGCTCTCCCCAAAACCTATATGGTTTGGGTGATCTAAAAGCAACCTTTAAAGTCTTTTCACTTAGTTTTATTTTTATACAATTTTACTTGTGAAGGGGAGATCATAGCTTCTTAATGAGTTCTTTAGGGAAGCTTTGACCTAGGGTTTTATATCATGGTATTATTTCAACCCCACTCCACTATGGGGTATATAATCAGGGTACACATATTGTGAGATCTTGGGGTTGAGTGGTTAACCTCTCCTTTCATAATGAAAACCCAAGTTAGGTCTAGCTAACCATGGGATTCCACTAAGTATTACATGGATGGAACACTATGCAAAGGAATAGACCTTTTTATAGTAAGTTAACTAGTATGAACTCAATTGACATGATGCATCTCTAGTGTTAATCACACTTGGAACCATCTAGACGGTCAAAAATTTAAGTTTTAGATAAACCCCACACTTGTTGTGGATATATTATTGATGCAGGGTGAGTATTTTGAAGGTTCATGTCATCGTAAAATCTTTTGGGAGAAGGGGGTGTAAAAACCCTACTAATTCATGCACTTTTATTTTTGGATTAACATTTAAAATCCTCCCAAGAGCATGTATATAGATGGATTTCAATGATATGATGTAACCTTGTCAGTTATAGGATCTAGGATGTTACGTATAGATGTTATGTCATTTCATCCTTTATTACTTGGTCTTATGAATCTAAATCTATTTGTATGTGTCATGTCAACAACAAGTTTTTTTTATATGTCACTCCTTTGTTTGAGGAGGTGTTATGTTGGACATTTTATCACACACTTTTGCCTTAGTCTTTTGACAAATCTTTATGTGTGTGTCATTTGATTGAAATGGGTAATGTCACACTTCCCAAATCATGAAGTCTTTGAAACATACCGTTGTTTATAAATTTTAGAGAATGATAATGTCGTTATGTTGCTCAAGTAGTTTCATAGACTCATCTTGATTTGTGTCCAAGTTTCATGTGTGAAATCAAATCATGTGTCATTTGGATCTTTTCCTAGTACCATTATGTCATTATTTTGCTCAAATAGTTTCATAGACTCATCTTGATTTGTGTCCAAGTTTCATGTTTTAAATCAAACCATGTATGTCATTTGGATCTTTGCCTAGTACCATTATGCTATTCAATTTTGTCTAGCTTATTTTTTCAAAGCATCCTAGTTTTCATTATTGTTTATGCCTTTTATTTGGGAGAGACAGTCTACCTATCCATATGGCTTTTACTTTATGCCTTATGCCAATTGACTAAGTTCAAGTTTGAATTTTGTATGCCTAGTCTATGCCAAAGTGTTCCAAGTTTGTTAGATTAAATACCCATTTGTTTTAATTCTATATTTTGATGTCATGTTTGGCCAAAAGTCCTAGCACATGCCTTGTTTGAGCCTAGATTTTGATGTTGTATTTGGCCAAAAGACCTAGCAACTTTTATTTTTCCTAGATTAGACTTGTTTGCATTTTGAACCTAAAGTTTGGCATGCTAGTTTTCATTCAACCACTTGATCTTTTATGTGTAAGACATTTGATGTTGGACATATGACATTAGACTATTTTATACCAAGTTTTAGAACAGACCATTTTGGAGATACAGATCCACCCCTCAACCAAGTTAAACCAAATTTGAACCATTTGTCCTTTGGACATTATTTTTCAGAGTTTGTAGAGCTTCATTATTGATGTGGATATGTATATCTACACTTATGGTCCAGTTACGTATAATAAAATTGATGATAGAATGGTTGCACAAATTGACTTTGATCAAGATCCCTGGTAAAGAAGTTTTTGAGATAGATCCATATCCTCCTTACAATCCTTAATCAAGGGAACAAAGGTAAGTGTCAAATTTGGTGATACCTTATTTTGGCTAGTTGATGTACAATATTCATCCTCTTAACACTCATGGCATCCATTCCCCCACCTATACCAGTAACTCTCATTTGGATTATGCAATCAATCAAGCTCTACAACATCCAGTGACTAACATTACCATTCCAAGACCTCATCATTTGGCTTGTGTGAGAAACCAAGCTCCATGACACCCTACCATTTCCATTTTAGGACCAATTTCTTTGGCTCATGATAGCAACCAAGCTTCATAATTCCCTACCATTTCTATTCTAGGACCTCATCTTTTGGCTTGTGTAAGCAATCAATATCCACATTGCCCTACCATTACCATTCTAAGACATCATCCTTTGGCTTGTGATAGTAACCAAGCTTCATAACACCTACCATTTATATATTAAGACCTCATCCCTTAGATTATACAAGTAATCAAGCTCCATGATGCCCTACTATTACCATTCCAAGACCTCATCCTTTGGCTTGTATGAGCAACCAAGTTCCATGATGCCCTACCATTACCATTCTAAGACCTCATCCTTTGGCTTGTGTGAGAAACCAAGCTTTATGATGCCCTACCATTATCATCATAGGACCTCATCCTTTGGTTTGTGAGATTAATAAATATCCATGATGCCCTATCATTATTAAACCACTTGACATTCTTTTATCCATTGCCAACCATTCCCCACTTTAAAAATCCCATACCAATCATCCAATCCCAACTAACCCAATTTGTACCTCTCTAACTAAGCCAATCATTCAAGGACCAAGATATATTCAAAATTGGTATTTTATAAATACTTGTAAACCAAGCCTAAAAGATCATACCAATCCATTTTTATTTTTTTTGAACTAACCATTTGTGATGATTCAATCTATGATAAATCACCTTTTAATCCTATACTTGTTATCGAGGAGTCTCACTCTGACAAGCTAGTATTTGTTGAGCCACTTCTTAATGATTATAGTTTCCTTTGGGAAAATCATTACCTTAACCATACGGATATTTTTAAAGAGCCTCCCTCTAAAAATATATTCTTTAAGGAGTTGTCTCTTGACCTTTTTCCTATCATTGAGGAGTCTCACTTTGACAAACTAGTCTTTGTGGAGCCCATTATGCCATCACAGGCCATTATTTATCCAAAACCAAACATGGAACAAGACATCATTATAGCAACATCCATACTAGATGAAGAATCAAAATTAGAGATTTGGGTTCCATTCTTAAACCAACATCAAATTTAGCTTCAGAAGCAGAATTAACATCAGTCTCAATAATGGATTTAGAGTCCTTTGAGTCAGAATCAACTTTAGAATTAGAATATGCTGTTAGTTGTTAAAATATTGATTATGCATGCCTTTAAAATTAGTTTTAATACATTTTTGATCCTTATATGGTTTTTTAGGATGATTACTTTAGATTTAACATAAGTTCTCCTAGTATCTTCTATTTGGATTGTGTTACCTCTTCCCATTACATTATCATTCCACATGCCATTAAAACAAACCAACCTAGCCATTATATTGAAATTCCATCTCCCACAAGTGTTGATTGGGATCTAAAAAATCACACCTTGTTGAAATACATCCGTGGTGATAAATCAATTGAAAAATATTAGGGTGGCCAAGACCATGTTCATGTAGAAGAAGAATAATCTCCTAGTGAAACCTTTCCAAAGGTGTTAGGGGACAATCAAAGTTTAAACTCGGCATCTTCTAGTGAAACCTTTTTTGAGGAACTAGAAGATAATCAAATTCAAAATTCAACATTCCTTAGTTAAACCTTATTGGAGGTGTTATGGGATAATCAAGATAACTTCATTGGTGAAAACCTCTTCGAGGTGCCAATAGCTGAGCACAATAGTTCTTCACTATTTGATGAAGAAATTATAAAAGATCAAATCAATATAGCTTCTAATCTACAACATAATTAGATGTTAACTACTCTTAGGGCCAAATAATATAAAGATGTGGTGGTCTTATTGAGAGCATATTCAAAAGTCTTCAACCCTATCCTAACCAAAGTTATGTCAAATCTAGAATCAACAACATTTTATGTGCCTAAAAATACTAATCTTCATTTGTCACCCAAACTTTATACATTCCATTATCATCCACCTTTACATCACCACATCAAACCTATCATCCACTATTTATCCATATTTACCATCTCTAGCCACACTTTCTTTTGTAGAGGCTATAAAGATACCTTGTCTCAAAGTTTAGAGGAAGCAAACTCAATGACCAACAAATATCATAATAACATCATGTACATCTAAATATGTAGTAGGTTCTTGATATAGTAGTAATTTAAAGTAGTTGTGGGCTAGTAATTTACATGATTGATTATTCTAGTTGTATCATTTGTTGATCAAGAATTGCATCTACACATTAGCAGGAACAACAGAATCATAACCTAGCCAAAATCATAAAACTATACCTATACCTTTTCCAAAAACCATATTTTGGCCAAAAACATTTACCTTGCATCTTTCATTTTCCATTCATATTGCCATTATTTCATACCCTGCCATTTACCTTATCACTTGGGGGCAACCCTATTACCATTAAATCTAATTTTCATACCATCATCATCCTAAAAACAACCATACCCTATACCATTTTACCATTCCATCCCTATTAGACCAAAGCCTATTTTCAGTCAACCCACCCAATCCTTTTCTATATTAGTTCCTTTGGTTTTCCCACACCTTCCATGAGGGGATTTTGATCTAGTTTTAGCAGTTTATGAATTCTATGTTTAAATGCCAGTCTATGAAATTAGTGTGTTAGTGGATTCGGCAAGTTATCTTTCATTTACACCTGACTGGTGCTATTGATTATAACCACCTATGGGAAAATTATTAGTCTACTTTGTGATATTAATTATAAGCACCTATAGTCAAATTAATATCACAAACTTATGCCATCATTTCTTAATTATAACTACCTATGGTAAAATTAGGAACAACACCTTTTACTATTAATTACCACATCACCTTGCCATTACTATTTTGTTTGCCTAGCCATTTGCCTCAATTTTAAAATTTATTATGACTTAGTCAGTTCTCCTCATCTTTTGTGTAGGTATAACTATAGTGACTTGAGGTCCTAATGGGACTATGTAGGCCATGCTCGATTCATGTTGAGGTCAACTTAGTCCCCCTTTTCCATATGCTCTCACCATTTTGTGAGCAACATAAGACACCACTCTCACCCTTTTTTGAGTGGTATTTTGTCAATCTCTAACAAGATAAGATACCTCAAAATTCCAAAAACATTCAAAAATTTCAAAATCCAAAAAAATTTATCCTATCTAAGCTTAGTTAGTCATCCTCGATCCACCCTACTAGGGTAAATCCATTATTAGGATGTTTTATTTTGCTTTTAGTTTTAGTTTTTTTGTGTGTTTATTTGTTTAGTTATTTATTTGTTTGCTTGCCTATTTGTTTAATTTTAGTATTGTGCCTCAACTTAGTCTATACGTGTTCATTAGGTGATTCCTTATGCATTATTCTTGAGTCCATCCATATTCATACGTCAACATTATCATCATGGTTTTTATCATTGGTGCCTTGTTTTTAACTATTTATTGGATTGGGAGTTAGTCTTTATGTATATTTTAATTACGTTATCATTGTGTTTTATATCATGATGCCTACCATTATGTGTTATATCAATAATCATCTCGAGAAGTCTTATAATCAATGGATCCACAAAATTTTCTCTTTGGTAACCTTGGCAACCCACCCACCTTGATCAAATCAACCCCTTGACCATTATGGTTATATCAATGCTAATAAGGATGTGCATATTTGCATCTATAGGTATAAATAAATCATATCCATTGATCAATTATTATTATTTTATTCATCTCTTTCATCACTTTTTGCATCCTCATATTCTTAGTTTTTATGGCTCTTTAGTCATTAGACCATCACATCTACATTTGTGTTCGCTCATCTTTAATTTATACAAGAGGTTATATCCTTGAGTTATGATTTCTAATCTAACCTACTGGGCCATAATAAAAAATCATTATTCAATATTGGACATCTTAATGATTATAACCACCTATAGGTAAATCATTATTTTAACTCATTAGCCCTAACTGGGGCATATGCTTGTGCCACTAATTATAACTGCATGTGGGAAAATCAGTGTCTAAACCTTTGTTATTGATAATAACCACCTTTGGTAAAATCAATAATTTTTAAATCAATGCATGCAAGCATTTTCTTATTTGGATTAATTTCACCCATGGGTTAATTTCATTGTTCTTCTTGTTTCTTTTTGAGGGACCATCCATCAATCATATGTAATGGCCACTCCCTCGAGTGGACATCATTATAGGCTTCTCAAAAATTGTTTGGAGCTTCTTCTTTAATCATAATTTTTAATTTGGCATGTTTCATTATTTTAGAAGACATTCTTGTGCCTATAGCTTGTAACATCTTCCCAAATAGGGGAAAATTTTAGATACCTAAAACTAGCCTTCAATCGTACTTCAGATTGATTCCTACCAACTATTGTAAATTAAGTCTATAAATCATTATACATTCCAAATTTACTTGTTCATCATTCATCAAAGCTCAAAATTATGTTGATCCATCCTTGATTGGGGTATCCTACCATAAGCAACAAAAACCTCTCACGGTTTCATCTCTAATCATCTTATAGCATCATAACATCAAATTTGTCCTATAGACCTATTAAGTGGGGTAAGTGCACACATAAAATCAAATATTGAAAGAGATAAATGGTTAATCATAATTAATTAAAAATCTAAAACAAAATAAATGCCTAGTTGAATTATCCATGTGCAATTAATGAATTAATAAAAAAGGAAATTCAAAAATATGAAATATCTTAGCTTTTCATGATTACCTTTTGTGAGTTCTCAAGCCTTTGAAAATATCTCACCCATGCCTATTCATTGAAAATCATTAATTACTGATATATTTTAACTCTATTAGGGTTAATTAACTCACTTAGGTTAGGTTTGAACCCATTCCATGTTTAATCTACACTTTAACTCACCTTGAGTTGGGGTTAGTTTATAAGCCTATAAATGTAAGCTATTGCCTATTGAAAAGGAGCTTAGATATAATAAAGTTATAATGAAGGTTTTATAACATGATTTATATCCATAATTTTATAATGCCAAAATATTAAGCCAAGCCCCATCAAGCAATTGTAAGCCATCATAAGCCAACAATAGTGCCAAGGAGAGAGTGAGCAAATAAAACTCCATTGCCAAAGACTCTTTGAGCATAAACCAAGCAAGCCACACAATGAATCATTTGGAGAATTCAAGGAAGGTAAGATATTTTTTGTTCTTTTGCATTCTAGTTATGTTTTCAATTGATTTTGTTCATTAATCTCCTCCTATGAACTAGGCTTAGAAATGTTAGCATGTTAGTGTGTTCTTTTCATTATTTTATGGACTAACACTTGATCTAACCTCCTCCCTATTGTAAAATTACTATGATCACACTTATTTGTGATCAAATTACCAAGGTCTTCCTAAAATTACATGACATATGTCCATTGGTATCACATTGCACCATACCTCATCTTAGTATGCACTTGTATAGAATTACACCAAACATCGCTCATTGACCAACACCCATTGACTCTTATTCACCATGACACTCTATATGGATTTGATTTTGTCACTCTCTTTAAGCTCAACTTCTTGACCATTTTTCTCAATACCATGTTGTTTATGATACCAATATATATTACCACTTTATAGCATTTATCTCTTAACTTACATATGGTCTAGAGAAGATTTTTATTTTGCTTCGATTCCTTGTCTTCCTAAGGTATTTCAATAAAACCATCTTCAACATCAGCACTTCCCCATGCTCATGTTCTTCTAAAATTAATTCACTTTATGCCTATATGAATTCATAGGATAGATTCCCTAGTAATTTGCACCTAAAACATGTCCCTCAAAATCCTCTTCCCCTTTTTCAACCAAATTTGCCTTGTCCCCAAGATTGGTAAAATCTAAATTATCCACATGCATTTTATTGATCAAACTTATGTGTCCCACTTTGGTCTTACTATTATTAGTACACATGCTTCACACTACTACTTCCATTCCTTATCTCTACAGGTTCCTACCCGCACTTCTTTTTCCTCCTCGCATGAATCTTCCCTTATCCCAAGCTTTGTTCAGTTGCCTACATGACAATTTCTCCTCCACCTTAATATACAAACTAGTAAAATTATTTAATATTTTGGATTTGATCCATACTTAGTTCTTCTTAAATTATAAAGTGAAATCCATTTAGATATCATGTTATCTTATCCTTATCCATCTCACTGTGACTAGATTTGATGGTAATAATGTATAATTCTTTAGTGTGTTCTTTGACTGACAACTCCTACCTGAGATTTTTAATCCTCTTGAATAACTCCATCTGGTAATCTCTAAGAAATAATTTCCCTTCTAGTTTAATAACCATCATATCCCATCTTGTTATCTTATCCTTCCCTTTTCTTTGTCATCCATTTTGAACTACTTTCCACCATAGTGTTGTGTGCCCTTTTAACCTCATTTACACCATCTTGACATGTTGTAGATCATCAACATATTATTACTTGAAATACTCATCCATGTTAGTGAAACAATCAACAAGATCCTATGGATTTAGATTTCTTGAAAAATAGGGCAAGCCCATTTTTCACCCTTGCTAATCCATGAGATATCTCTTAAGAGTCTCCCCTCACCAACATAAATTTTATCCTCATCAACTTATTCACCTTATATGCTTTCTACTCCCTTGACACAATGTTCTTCCCTTTCATCATCAATTTCATCATCTCCTAGGATAAATCCCCATTTTTGGTCCTTCTTAACAACATCTAGGCATTTTTACATAACACAAAATACATCTAGGATGTTGTGCATTCTTCCTAATATGCCTATAGCTACCCCACCTCTACCAACATCTCTCCTTGGTGGAATATTTTCCTATAAATTTATGTTTTATTTTTTTAATTATTCTACTCACAATCCCACATATGAAACTTTTCTCCACACTTGATAAAGTTCAAAACCCACCCTGATACCAACTGATGCAACTGAGGCTTAGATTTCTAATGAAGATATTCCAAACCACGTAGAAAGTGATTATCTTATCATTGTATCTAACAACACACTCACACACACAATACTAAAAAACATAGAAAATTTTAAATTCTTATTTCAAAACAAAGTTACATATGATATCTCACTCATCATGACTTATAGCATATGTTATGATTGAGTTGCTACAGGAAAATATCTAAATTATAATGACTTAGTCCTCAGACTTTCATACAAGATCCCCTCAGGCCTTGAATTTTATTCTCCCTACCTTAATTTTTAAAAAAGTCACAAAGTTCCTCTAGGATATTAATCCTCTCTATCTTTATATAATGAACCTCGATTCCCCCATTTATAGGCCTTAGAATAGGTCAAAGATTGATTCCTACCAATTATAAAAACTAATATATCAATATTAATTCATGATTTGTTTTTCTATTTGGATCTAGGTTGGAAAATTGTATAGGTTCAGTCATCTCGTATGGATCCATATGCAATCAAGCCATCAAAAATCCCAACTAACTAATTCTAGATAGTTTCTCTTGCATTGATTTTTGGGTTCCCACATTTTATTTTGACATGTCTCATGTCTGATTTTGGAAGTGATGCATGTTTATGGGTCATTTAGCACACCAACTTGGGTAGGGTGAGGATTCGCCCAACCTCTCTTGAAAGATGATAAAATATCCTCAAGGTCTATTAGTGTCATGTCTTGGCTTATAGGGTATCCCAATGGTTGATGTGAAACTGTACCATTTCAAGGGGCATGTTTGGAATAAATTCAAATAAATGATATATTATGTTATTCTTATGGATATATTATCTAGGAGATCAAAAAATATGGATTTGTCATGAATTACAAATAATTTAATAATTGTTCATTGCATACATTTATTCGATAATACATTAACAATAATGAAATGGGTTTGCAATCAAGATAAATCTTGTAAACATGGACTATAACTTCAAATTTATTCTGTGTACTCTAATATATTTATAAAAATAACAAAAGAGAAGGGGAAAGAGAAATATGTAAGCCTGCTTTGTAGTGAAGATAAATCTGATCCAATAAATTAGATGGTATCCATGAAATCAATTTGTTGTCTAACCAGTACACACATATCCATGAACAAAGATGATGCAAGAATTTGAAGTGTTTAGCTATGAATAAAAATGGAAAAAAACACCATATAAATACACATATAATAAATGTTACACCCTTAACCTATAGTGTGTCTAGGGATATGTGTGGCCAACTTGTGGCTTATACACCTTCATATTAGTTTATGGCATTTCTTGATGTTCTTAGTATGGTCAGCTTATAGAATAACCATGGCTAAGTAGAGTATATATAAGAGGTAGTGGTTAATATTTTATTAACATAATATGAATTATATTCATATTGCATTATTGTGGAGGTTGCCCCCTTGAAGTGGCTCAGTCATAATATTCAAGTATTTTGCTCTTTTACCAATTGTTGTTATAGATCTACTTACTCTACTCTTAATTTTGTGATATATAATTATATTATTGAAAATCGTCTAAATTATTTCATTACAATTCATATTAGAGATTCAATTTGAGTAAGTTTATATGATGTAATTTTTTTCCAGAGCATTAACAAGCCAAAAAACATAACTTTTGATTCGGGGATAATTGAATTTTTTCCTCACCATGATTTTATTCATGAGGTTTTTTTATAATAAATTAAAAAATAATAAGGTAAAAAAAGTCTAGATTTTTTTTCTTTGGGTAAATGAAAAATCATTGAATTCATCTCTACAATATGATCACAATGGTATAGTCTGTCGATACACTTTTTTGGGTCAAAATTTTCACCCTTGTGCACAATAGCAATACTTAGATTCATCTTGTTGAGATGATCACAATGGTGTATTCCACTAGGATAATTTTTTCAGGGTTGAAACCATCTTAGGGTTTGTGTATGGATGGTTTGAACACTCATGGATGTATATAAGGGAAATAAACTCTAAAAACTTCTCATAAGGATGACATGGAGTCTATAACTTCTGATCCATGTATTTCAGAGGTAGTTTAGCAACTTAAGTTAGAGTTGTAGGGCATATTAAAAAAAGATGATTTTTATACAATTAAAGGGGACATTAGTGGGTTGATGGGGGACTTAAATAGCATGGTATATTAATTACAACAAATATCTAGGCAATTGACTAATTTATCAGCTCATCCACTACAAAATAACCCTCCACCACTTCAGTTTGGTTTTCTTCCTCCAAATAATACCAATACCAATTTCAGCCCTGAGTTGATGTTGCCAAAAGTGGACCTATGAAATTTTATGGTAATGATCCACTCACTTGGCTCACTAAATTTAAAATTTATTTTATCTACATCAGACTCCATGTTCACAAAAAGTGGTTATGTCCTCTCTATAGCTAGAACTTGATCCATTCATTTGGTATCATTAGTTTTGTACTAAAAATTAAAAAAAGGGTGTTCTAGTTTCATGTTCAATATTTTCTAAGTTATAACTCCACTATTGCAACAATGTCTCTAAAAACTACTTTAGTCAGCTAGCCAAGTTGTGCCAAACTAAGATTGTCAAGGACTACACTCATCAATTTCATAATCTCTCCTTACATTTGATGGACATCACTAAAAAAATATGTTTGACCTATTTTTGGGTGGCCTCAAAAATAGCATCCAATTGGAGGTTTGCATGTTTTATCCTAGTACTATATTTGAGGCATACCAAAGGTACGCATGAATAAGGAAAAAGAGATAATCATATGAAGACCTTTCACCAATGTCTATGAATGTACCTTCCCAACACCATCATTTTAGTAGCCTACCAAATTAACACCTCAAAAAGTGTAAAAAAGCATGAAAAAGTTTTGTATTTTGTCTACGATATAAAATGGAGCAAAGGACATCAATGTGATGAAAATAAGTTGTTTTACATTGATAGTGCCAATGAGGAAGAAGAATATAAGGAGGATTTAAAGACAGGTTTAGAAGAACCTAAGATTGAATCTAAAGATTCTAAACCTACTATTTTTTATCATGCACTTTCAAGCATTAGTACTCCTCAAACTCTTAAAGTGGTGGATTTCTTGAAGAAATAGAATATGACTATGTTAATTGACTATGGGAGTAACATAACTTCACCAATATTAATTTGGCCACTCATTTTAATTATTTTATTTACCCAGCTCCAAAATTTTAGGTAATCATTGCAAATGGTGGTATGGTCAAGTGTTTTGTAAAATTCCATAGCATTAAGTTTATTATGGGAGAATATTTGTTAGATTCCCCTATGTTGTTATTCCCATGGGAGGAGATGACATTGTTTTGGGAGAGTAGTGGTTCACCACTTTGGCCACTATTGAGATTAATTTTTAGGAACTATTCATAAGGTTACATTTAGAAATCAGGACCTTTGAACTACATGGATTGTGGGATAAATATTCACAACTGGTTAGTTCCCACCAGATTACAAATATTATCAGAAAAAGTGCAGATGGTTTTGTGGCATTCATATTTTCCATAGAGGTTTAACCAACCAAATATTCTACACATCCTAAATTATAAAGGGTGTTGGATGATCATTATGTTGTTTTTGGTGACATGCCAAAAGGACTTATTTCAAATCATGCACATGATCATTCCATTATACACATTCTAAGAAGTACATCAGACCCTATAGGTATCCCTATGCCAAGAAGAGTGAAATTGAAAATATGATACTAGAGAGGTTGGAGGTAGGAATCATCTAATACAGTCAAAGTGAATATTCCTCTCTAGTGGTCATGGTGCGAAATAAGGATGAAAATTGGAGGATGTGCCCAAATTACAGAGAACTCAACATCTACATCATCAAAGATAAGCTTATTATTCCAATAATTATGATTTTATAGATGAATTGCATGGTGTTATTTATTTTATCAAGTTAGACCTTCACTCTAGGTATCATCATATTTATATATATAATGAGGACATACCTAAAATAGCTTTCAAAACTCATGAAGGCCATTATGAATTTATGGTCATGCATTTTAGCCTCATAAGTGCACCATCTAAATTTTGAAGTTTGATGAATATTATTTTTAGGCCATTTTAGAAAAAGTTTGTATTAGTGTTTTTTGATGATATCCTCATCTATATAAAAAATTTGGAAGACCATTTGAAGTATGTCAAATAGGTTCTTTCAGTTATGGAACACCATCAACTTTATGCCAAACCTTCCGAATTTGATTTTGGTGTCTAAGAGGTGGAGTAATTGGGTCATATTATTTAATATGGAGTTAAAATTTATCTTAAAAAGATCCAAGAGATGATGGAGTGGAAAGTTCCCAAGACCCTCAAAACCCCCTAAGTATTTCTAGGGTTAACTAGTTACTATCATAGGTTTGTTAAAAATTATGGTAGCATTGCAGCCCCACTCACCACTTTGTTAGAGAAAGGATCCTTTTAGTGGACTGATTTAGCTACTAAAGAAATTAAATAGATAAAAATGGCTATGTACACCACTCTAGTTTTATCTACTCCTAATTTTTCAAAAACTTTTATTTTGGAGTGTGACACATCAAGATATGGCATGGGGGTTGTACTCATGTAAGAAGGTATACCACTATCATTTGAAAGTTGCCAACTAAAGGGGGAAAATAAGCTCAAACCCATATAAGAGAAAGAGATGATGGATATTATTCATGCAATGAAGCAATGGAGACTTTATTTGATGGGTCATCACTTTCAAGTAAAGACTGATCATGATAGCCTCAAAAAAAAATTGGAATAGTGATTGTCATTTGAATAACAACAGAAATGGGTGACTAAAATGTTAGTCCATGATTTTAAAAGTGTATCAAAAATTCAAAGAGAATGTGGTGTTATATGACCTCTCCCAATGGGATGAATAGTTGAGTCATTGTTATGCACCATGACCATGTGGTAGGTAGATTGGCTAGAGGAAGAAAGATCAAAATGGGAAACTCACAGTGCTACCAAATATTTGATTTAAAATATTCAACATGGTTCTGATGAATGTAAATGGAAAGGGAACACATTATGTTATAAAGATAGATTATACCTTTACAAGCATTCTCTCCTTAAACATAAAATTATTTAAGAACTTCATACCTCTCCACTTGGAGGTCACTCTGATTTTTTAAAAACATATCATAGAATCAAGCAAGATTTATTTTCGAAAGAACTTAATGGGGATGTCTAAAAACATCTGGTTGAATGCATGGTATGTCAAAAAATAAAGGTGAAACCTTTAAGACCCTAAGTCTTTTATGGCCTTTATCCATCCCTAGCCAGCGTTGGAAGGAGGTTTCTATCGACTTCATTACAAGGCTACCATAGTCTAAGGGTAAAAATGTTATCATGGTAGTTTTGGATTGACTCACTAAGTATGCTCATTTTTTCCCCTTATCATAGTCATTTTTTTTATTACATTAGCTTCTACTTTTCTTAATACATTTTAAAAATTACATGGTACTCTAAATATCATTATAAGTGAACGAGATGCCATATATACTGGTAATTTTTGGATTGAATTATTTGCATGTTTGGGAATCCATTTGGCTCATAGCTCATCATATCATCCTCAATCTGATGGACAAACAGAGGTAGTCAAAAAATGTCTTGAAGGGTATATTCATTATTTTGTTTCTGACAAATAAGACAAACAAGTTCATTGGCTACCACTTGTTGAATGGTGGTATAACACTTATTTTCACACATCTTCCAAGATGTTTCCCTTTATGTCATTGTATAGGTATCACCCCCCATCTATCACTTCAGCTTTGATAATGCATCTTAAGGTTTGACCTAATGCGGAACACATTCACCATCAACATGAAGTGTTATTTAATTTAGCAATGGCAAAAAATTGAATGAAGTAGCAAGCAGATCAACACCACAATGAGTGAAATTTCAACATAGGTGATCGGGTCTTTGTACATTTTTATCCATATAAGTATATGTCTCTAAATAAATAAAATAATAATAACAAGTTGTCACCTAAGTATTATGTCCCTTATTATATCTTGAATAGAAATTTTAGTGTGGCTTACAAGTTAGAATTACCCCCAGCCACTCATATACATCTCGTATTCTATGTATCTATCTTGAAGAAAGTAATTGGACATAGAGTTTCCACTTAGATTGAGTTACCTAAATTGGATGAATAATTCTTAGTCATTTTAGAGTCTAAATATATCCTTCACATGTGTACTAAGAAACTATGAACTAAAGCCATAAAATAGTATTTGATCAAATGAAAGAACCTACATTCTGAAGATGCAACATGGGAGGATGAATCATTCCTACAGTAACATCCTAGTTTGATTCAACATTGATGACAACATTATTTTGAAGGGGAGCAAAATGTTACACCCTTAACCTATAGTGTGTCTAAGGATATGTGTGTCTGACTTGTGGCTTACACACCTTCATATTAGTTTGTTGCATTTCTTAATGTTCTTAGTATGGTCAGCCTATGTAATAACCATGGTTAAGTAGTGTATATATAGGAGGTAGTGGTTAGTATTTTATTATCATATTGTGAATTATGTTCTTATTTCATTGTTTTGGATCTTTCTCCCTTGAATTGGCTCAGTCATAATAGTCAAGTATTCTACTCTTTTGCCAATTTTTGTTATAGATCTACTTATTTTGATCTTAATTCTACGATATATAATTTTATTATTGAAAATCATCTAAGTAATTTCCTTACAATAAACAACATTATTCACAACCTTTCAATTGATATATATTTGATTGAAAAATAATGTTTGGTTCCACCATAATCAAGGGAGTACATAAAGTGCTTCATAATAACATAGCTCATAAGAAAAATAACTGGGAAAGCAAGAAATAATAAGAAAATAAAGTGTCTAGTCCTCTATTTTACTTTCTAATGTAAAACAACCAACCCCTAACTCAGTCTTATTGTTGGCCTTATATAAATTTCAATCCAATCTAACCCACCCACCAAGTGGTTACAAACATTAAATAATAGGCATCAACTAAGACATAAATTCAATGTTTGTTCATATTCAAGATAATGGTGCCTCCCTTAAAGACACCTTTTTCCATTAAATGTTGGTAACACAATAGTATAAGAACAATGTATTAGTCCAATTCATATATGTTCAAGTTAGATATTCCTCCTATTGATGGGTTATCTTTGTATTAAATATTAGAACCAAAATTATCTTCAAGCCTCAAACACTTCCCCCTAATAGTTAACCATACGCTTTACTATGATGATAATGTATGTTTAAGGCATTTCTTTATCCTTTTGTGATCCTAGCTTGCCTAATCATGATGTGCTCACTATCATCTGACACAGCCCACTATCTAACTTGAATAGGAATATGTTTCCATAGTCCTTATTACACTACACAATAAGATATTACATTACTACACTGATCTTATTATACTCACAATTCAATTTCCATATCCTATGGCCTAGATGGGCAAGACAAGAATCAAGTTTATGATTTGATCATGTTCATGAAGATAAGTTATGTGGCATCTGAGTTAAACTTGTTGACTTCTTATTATATTGTGCCATGTCTTATTATACATTCATGTTTATGCATTTTATGCCAAAAAGGTTCATGTGTCATATTGGGGAAATGATTTATTCATGTGTCAGAGTGATGCGTGTGCACACTTGGTTACATGCATGACTAATGTGTCAAGAATTCACATGATGTTGTTTTTGATATGGACTTGATTATGTTGATTATCCCTCCCTTGCTTGGGTGTGTTTGTGCACTTATGATTTTTTCTTTGCAAAATTGTATATGGTTTTCCAAAATGATGAAAGATTATTTTACACTTAGGATGATGTTGCACCATAAACCTTGATGTAAGTCTTTGAGATCAAAAATAAATAATTGTATAATGTGCCTAGAGTTGAAATGATATATGATTCCTCTTGATACGTGTCATTAAAATGACTTTATGAAGCCACACACACACACACACATCTATACATACATTTATGTATATAAATATGTATGTATATCTATGTATATGTGTGTGTGTATGTATACATCTATATATGTGTATGTATGTATTTATGTACACACACACACACACACAAGAGAGAGAGAGAGAGAGAGAGAGAGAGAGAGAGAGAGAGAGAGAGAGAGAGAGAGAGAGAGAGAGAGAGAGAGAGAGAGAGAGAGAGAGAGAGAGAGAGAGAGAGAGTGATGAGCTCCATAAATGTCCTATTCTCGGCCTCATCTTGCTTGTTAACCATGCTTTTGAACACTTTCCCATAAGTTTTCTTCCTCAAGTTGCCATAAACCTGTAAATAGCATTATGTTTCTATACTCTTTTAATAATTATAATTATGTATTGAAGTTAAATATATGATATTTATCTATTGTTTTAAGATGTTTTTTCTATAATGTGTTTTAAGGATGTTTTGGAGAAATACGTCTATAGCACGGAACATCCTGTAGCAACAGAATCTCATTACATAGACTATCATGTATCCACTACATGACCAAAGCCACAAATGAATAGATTTTGATTCCTCTTTCAACTGAATCATAGAAACAACCATAACCTCCTTGGAGCCCAATAAGGAAGTGGTTTGAAGACTGAAATAGTTTTGTTTGTCCTACATCAATATTGCAGAATTCACATGAAAGATGACTTTAGCAAAAGGATCATATTTTGATTATCCTAAGTCAAATGTTTCTTAGATTAGAATATATATTGTTTTGTATAAAATAGTATCCTATGTGGTATATATATGTATGTAGAAGCAGAGTAGAGAGATAGTAGATGTTGATTAAAGATTATTAGAAGTACATTTTATCAAGCAACTATTATTGTAATTTCCTACAACAATTCATTATTGCAATTTTTATTAATATGAACAAGCATTTTTGAGTTTAATTAAGTGTTGTGAGAGGAAGGATTAAAGCTGGAATCAGGTGGAAGGACCCCCTTTGGAAGTCTATAGCAACAATCCAACCCATTTAATAGCTAGGCATGTTATTCAATTTCTTTATGCATTATATGTTTTATTTTTGAATTGTGTGATTTATATTCTTGCTTGTATTTTTTTAAGGAAGCTTCCAATGTATAAGCATTTATTTCAAAACATTTTGTGCATGTTTAAATTCTATCATTTCATTTATGCATGACTTTAACATATTGGATAACAATTAGTAGAAGGTCAAATTAGAAGATTGAGTGTGTACATGCAGTGACATCATCCTATCAAGTCTACATCCTCGAGTTGACATTTAAATGAATTAGAAGGTATAGGTCTATGGCAACTCTCCTTTTTCATTTTGATCAAGAGAAGTATATCCGATTGTGAATCGACTGCTAGTCATTTTTGGTGTTGTTGCTAGGGAAGGGTGTCACACACTTTTAATCTTCAATATTGATAGCATTTACTTTTGGATGTTTAATATTTTTTATTTCCAAAGATTTTTATTTTTTAGATTTAATATTTCTTGCTTTCATAGTTTAAATTTCCATTTTTGCAAGTAGGATAGTGGAAATTTTCAAAAAACTCCAAATTACTAACCCTGTGTAGGTAGGGTGGGCAAAAAAAAAAAAGTGGTTGATGTATGCAAAGTGAAGGGGGACTATTTAGGAATATTTTTTCATAAATCATCAATCATTGCTAAAAGATCAGAAATTCATCTTACAACAATTGAGGAACATGAAGGAATTCCTGAAGATCACTCACAATTATCAATAGAAGAGGTAGATAAGGAGGAATTTTTGGCTGGACTGGTAGCACAAGCTAGAGACCTTGAGGAGGTTCATATCCCTACAAGAGACCCACATGTACCACCTTTTATAATTCTCACCTTATCACCTCATACTCAAGAATCTGAAGTTTTCTTCCCTTTATCACTCAAATTTCTTGCTAAAGAGGCATTCAAGGCTATTCTTGCTCCTAGAAGAAACACAAGGCCAATAAAATCTTTCAATTTAGAGAGACTCTTTGCCAAAACACTAGTTGAATATTTGTAAACCTCCACGCAATCCCCATTGTATAAGAATCCATACATTCCTAAGGAAAATTATAGTCTCCATCTTTTAAACCCCAAGAAATAAAAGAATTGATAGGAATTTTTTAGTGGTGGGTAGTGACAACCTCTTATCTACCAACACAAAGAGTATTCATGGGGGATCACTAGGAAGAAAACATTACCAATGAGTCAGCTACTTTCAAATTTCCTATCCTTACTCTTGACAAAAATGCACCCATGAATAATATCCCTCACTCTACCTTTCCTACTTTCAGGGGAAAAGCATCTGAGGATCTAGACACTTTTTTTTGAGTTTGACATCTTATGCTGCAACTATGATTATAATCAAGATGCTCAAAAAATCAAATTATTTCCAACAACACTCAAAGATGCATCTCTTAGATGGTTTGTGGGACTTGGAAAGGATGCCATTTCTACTTAGGAAGAAATGAAGGAGAAGTTGTTAATGAAATACCAAGACTATTGCAGGGGCAGGAACTATAGGAGAGTGACATATTCTAAATGATACAAGCTGATGATGAGTCATTGGAAGAATATATGGAAATATTTTTGTTTAGCTTACAAAAATATAAGAAGACTACAATGGACAAGAAATCAATCAAGTTAATATTCTTGAATTGAATTAGAGATGATTGTCTGGAGGCACTAGATTTAGTGTATGGTGGTGATGTTTCTACATTGCCCTTTCATGAACTAACAGTTCTATGCAAAAACTACTCCAGATCAACCATGAAAAAAAGTTGGTGTATAACCCTTCTTGTATAATTTTCATCAAGACTATCTAAAGGTGAAGTTAGCAACCTACATTAGAACATGAAGTAGGATATTATCATCTACCTAGATACTTAGCTTGATACATTACATACATGGAAGAAGCAAGAAGAAACTAAGAAAGTCTTAGTTGCTTATTGCCCTCAATGCCAAAAGAAGAAGGTAGATTGTACATGCCATTCTATGAAAGCTTAGGTAGCCATCATAATCAAGGAAAATCCTAAAATGGTGGAGATGCATGCCATAAGAGAAGATGAGAATCAAGTGTTTTTCATGGCTAATGGAAACCATGGGTACAAATACCAAGTATGCCATCAAACTCTATGTTTGAAAATTCTCAATTCTCAAATAATCCTCAATATGGTTCTTAAACGAATATACCCAATCAAAATTAGTCTCAAACAAGTTGGCAGCTACCCCAAAATTAGTTATAAATGCAATAAAATGGACAACAACCTCAACTGGGGTAATTCAAAACTAGCAATGGTTTTATCCCTCTAATCCATGGTAATAACAATGGAGAGGTAATCAAGGCTTTCCCTAGCAAATGAAACAACTACAACAACAAAAGGCCATAATGATAAATAATCAACAACCTATTCAAACCAATCAATTACCTACCCATCCCATCCCTAATCCTACTAATAAGTTAGTTCAAACAACACAATCCACTAAAATAATATATAATATCTGACATACACCTTGGATATTAATCAAGTTCAACTTTTCTCAGGTCATGTTCTTCCACAACCCAACTCACCCATAATCATAGAACACTTTGAACCAGATCCACTCCATACTAATCCACAACCACCCATAGCTATTCTTGAGCCAACTCCATCTAAAAAATAAAAAGAAACTGATAATCCTCCTTTTTTGGAGAGATTAAAGATATCAAATCCTAAACCAGAGCCTGAATTTGATATTTTAGGACAACTTAAGAATATGTGTGATAAATCCCACTCTTTCAAGAAATAAAGGTTGTTCCTATCTATAATAAAGTTTTTGGAGATCTATGTTTGAAAAAAATGAGAAGAAAGAAGAAGGATCCTAAAATAGTCCAGGTCATTGGCTAACTAGAAGATATTATGTTGAGAAACATAGTTCCCCTAAAATATTATGATCTGGTAAGTCCTATAGTTAATGTTAGCATCCATGTCCAACCCATATCCAATATTTTAATTTATTTTGGTGTGGCCATCAATGTGATGACTATGGAGACCATACAATAGTTGAAACTTACCACTCTCCGTCCAATACCTACCATCCTCTAGATTGCTGACAAATCAACTGTTAAACCTGAGGGGATTGTCTAGGACCTTGTTATCACTATGGACTCCTAGTAATATCCAATAGACTTTATTTTCTTGTATCTAAAGATCAATTTGGTGGGTTATCCTCTCATCCTTGGGTGCCCATGGTTGGCTATTGTTAATGCTTTTATTGGCTATAGGTCAAGAAAAATGCTAATTTCTAATGGAAATGACACTAAGAAATTGCTTCTTTATCCACCAACTCAGCCTTCCTAGAATGATGGCCTAACCCATTGGATTGATGACTTTGAAGAATTTTTTTCATTGTAGACTCTTAAAAAAATTAACTAGATTCTAGCTTTGTAGGCACAATAAGAAGACAATGTCCTTACTGGTATTCTACAAAACACCTATCAACAGGATCTTATAGCCATCAACCTATTGGAATGTACATCATGCCCTCTTCAAAATACCTTTTCTGAGAATAATCTTGTTGAAATTGTAAGAGACATTTGGACATTTCATCAATTGCTTTCCCATCAATGCAACTATGATCCTTTAATCACCAACATAGAAACCATGCTTTCTTTAACAAAACAAGTAGACATTCTACCAAACAAACCTCTCAACATCAGCACTTCCTTAACACCCTAGCAAGAAATTTAGTTACTTATAATGCTAAGAAAGTATCCAACAACATTTACTTGGGATTATCATGACATGAGAGGAATACCCCCAAATTTATTCATGCATCACATTTACATTAAAGAAGAATACAAACTTATTCACCAACACCAGTGAGGAATGAATCCTACAATTAAATATATTTTCAAAACTGAGTTGCTAAAACTCTTGGATGTAGGATTTGTATATCCTATTTTAGATAGCTAGTGGATCTCTCCCCTGGTCATTATCCCAAAGAAAGGGGGAAAATAGCATATTTGCATTGATTACTAAGAATTAAATGTTGCTACCAAGAAGGATCACTTTCTCCATCCATTCATTGATCAAGTATTGGATAAATTAATAGGGAAAAAGTACTTTTCCTTCCTAGATGGTTATAGTGGTTATAATCAGATATGAATTGTTCCACAAGACTAAGATAAAACTACTTTTACTTTCCCTTGGGGAACCTATGCCTATGTTGGCTTACCATTTGGCCTTTGCAATGCTCCAACTACTTTTCAAAGGACTATTTTTAGCATATTTTTTTATCTCTCCCATGACTATGTTGAAACATATATGGATGATTTCTTTGTTTATGGGTAGACATTCGAAGAAACATTCACCAACCTAGAGAAAGTTCTTCAACGTTTCCAGGACCACCAATTATATTTGAGTAATGAAAAGTGTTATATACTTATGACTGAAGGGATTGTGTTGGGGCACCACATATTCCCTGTTGGAATTCAAGTTGACCCAACAAAGATAAGTATCATTAAGGATCTACCCATACCAAAGAATTAGAAAGATGTTAGAAACTTTTTAGGGCATGTTGGTTATTATAGATGATTCATCAAACATTTTAGTAAAATTTCCACCCCTTTATTTGGATTACTTACTAAGGATATAGAAATTATATGGACTAATGATTATGAAACTACCTTTCAACAACTCAAAGACCTTCTCATAACAACTCTTATTCTGAGAGGGCTTGATTAGAAGAAGCATTGTCACATCCACATAGATGCATCTAACACCACTTTAGCAGCTATGCTTGGCCAAAAATATGAATCCGTAAGTTATGCAATCTATTTTATCAATAAGAATATTTAAGGGGATAAACTCAACTACACTATAACAAAGAAGGAAATTTTTTCCTTCATTTATGCCATCAAAAAATTTGATACTACATTATAGGTTACCAAGTATTCATCCACAAATATCATGTAGCAATCAGGTATTTAATGAACAAACCTACTATAACAGGTGGGATAATTCATTGGTTGATTTTGCTGCAAGAGTTTGATATTATCATTATGGATAGACTAGGTAAGAATAATGTAGTAGTAGATTTTCTCTCTTGATTGCAAAATGATGAGCATTGTCTTATTGTTGATGATTATTTTTTTGGTGAACATTTATTTATCATAACAATTCAGTCTCCTTCATTCATAGATATTGATAACTATCTTGTTGTATGATCACTACCACAACATTTATCACCTAGGGACAAATAACATTTGATCCAAAAGAGTAGATATTATTCCTGGGTTGTAGGATATCTCTTTATCACTAGACTAGATTTAGCTATGAGAAGATGTATCCAGAAGATGAATCTTATGACATTCTCATAGCCTACCATGATGAACCCTGTGGGGGTCATTTTTCTACCAAATGGACTATCATAAAAGTAATCACTACTAGATATTATTGGACTTCTTTACATAAGGATGCCATGATGTATACCCATAGATGTGACCAATGCCAACGTATGGGAAAACCCACTCACTCTGATGAAATGCCATTATAACAACTGGTTCTAGAACCCTTTGACAAATGATGAATGGATTTTTTAGGTTATATTGATCTTAAATCCATAACAAAGAATATATACTGGTATGCATTGATTATGTCATAAAATGGGTAGAGGTCAAATCCTTAACCCATAACCAAGATGATAAAGTAGCTAAGTTATTTTATGAACAAATCTTCACCTACTATGGAGTACCAAGATAAATAATCACAGACCAAATCCCATAGTTTACATCAAACCTCACAACTACCATGGTAAAATAATATGAAATTAGACATAAAAGTCTAATCATTACCATCCTCAATCAAATGGTTATGTGGAAGTGACAAATAGAGAATTGGAAAGTATACTCACTAAGACTGTCAGCCTACGAAGAAAAGATTGCTCAACTCATCTTTTAGAAGCAATCTAGGCTTATAGAATCACCTAGAAAACCACAACTGGTTTCACTTTATATAAACTAGTTTAAGGTAAAAATATTATTCTACCCATTGAGTTTGAACATAAAACATTAAGGAAAACACTTGATTTGAGATTGGATATTTCCCAAGCTCAACAAGATAGGATCATGCAATTGAATGCACTTGATGAACTAAGAAAAGAAGCACTTTATCACACTGAAATAATGCAAAGACAATGTGTGGATTGGCATCATAGGAACATCAAGACTAATAATTTATAACTTGGTGAGTGGGCACTCCTTTTTTACTCTAAATACAAGGATCATAAAGTAAATATAAAGTCCAAATGGCTTGGGCCTTATGAGATCAAACAAGTTTTTAATAATGGAGATGTAAAGTTCATGACCATTGAATCTATTCAGTTCTGACTGCTTGTTAATGGCCACAGGCTCAAGCTATATAAGAAACCATTTTACAATAAAAATCTCACTCATCAATGTTTTGAAGAATAACATCCATCTCTTCTTTATGAAGCAAATCAACCTATTCTTACAGCTGAAGGGTATTTTTGTCAACCTTTCTCTAATATTTTTTAAGAGTAATAAAGTTTCTTTTATCTAAGAATAAGTCAATCAAAATGGATTGGTTCAGGTTGAATAAAATCCTACCTCCTAGATCCCTGTGATTCTAGTTGAGTTTGGACCAAAAAATTTAGAAAAAAAAATATAAAATTCAGCAATGAAAACCTTCGGGCATTACTAACAGATGTTGTCTCAGAAAACCAAGTCACTAGTTGATCAACATTCATTTTAAAAAAAGAAAAAAAAAGAAAGAGAAAGGGCACTACTATAATAAAACTTTTTATTTTTAATTGTTTTTACTTGCAGATTTATTCCCTTGGAGTAGAAATACATTTTTCTCTTTGCTATAGGATGAAAAACTTACTGTTTTAGGATAAAACTTGTTGTTGTAGGATAAAACTTGTTGATACAAGAAAAATTTCTTGTTATAGGATGTATTCTTATCATTTCATCTTACATAAAGCATTTTGCTCCCAATTAAATGAAAACACATGCCAGACTACCACTTTGAATCATTATTTGTGCATTAATGAAAGGTATTCCTACAAGTACAAGATAATTATTTAATATTCATTTCATGTCATATATTTTAATTATTACTAAGATGATGGTATCTAATGCTATTAATGCACTTCCATATGTTCTTTTTATGATGCCGACTCACCATATCTTCTCCTTCACTGATTGATGTGACCTTTGATGTGTTGTTGCCAACCATCCTTTGCTATTACCATGGGTCGTTTTGTTCATGTCAGCTTTGTCCCTTGAGGACAAGTGACAGCTTAAGTTAGGGGGGATATTTTTCATATATCAAATGGATTATTTCACTCCCAAAGCAAACATTTCACAAAAGCCATAAAACCCTTGTTGCAAGAACATAGACCTACAACTCAAATTTCATCTCACAATATGGGAGGGGACTTGTTAAAACATGAACCTCTTGATATCATCCCTTTAACCAATAGCCCAAACATCCTAGCCTTATTCTTGAATGTAGGATGGGCACAATATTTTAAGAAGATATAGGCCCTAGATAATGGAATTGTAGAAGAATTCATTGGCTCATTTCATAACAACCTAGAAACACTAAGAGGAATACATATAATGCTAACAAATACTATCATTAGCAAAGGAATAGGATTACCATGAATAGGGGAGGCATGGAAACAAAACTCTGATGCCAAAGTAGAGAGGAAAAAATTCATCAAAGGAAATGAAATCTTGAAAACTTCAAAGTAGGGCACTTCATGGTTATCTTTACTAGGAAGATGGGTCAATAACAACATAGAAACACTAAGAGGAATAAATATAATGCTAACAAATACTATCATTAGCGAATTAATAAGATTACCATGAATATGGGAGGCATGGAAACAAAACTCTGATGCCAAAGTAGAGAGGAAAAAATTCATCAAAGGAAATGAAATCTTGAAAATTTCAAAGTAGGGCACTTCATGGTTATCTTTACTACGAAGATGAGTTCATTTTATATATATTTTACTTATTAAGGGATGTATTCCATGTTGCATGGCATACACTTAAAATTCATGAATCATTTATGGCATGGTATAGAGATAAATGTACCTAACCTCTTGCTCCACATGATCACAAAAATGTTGGAGGCTTTTCAAAAATGTAATTTTAAAGATCTTTCCCATCATTATCTAATTCAGTTGATTATTTAAGACTATTTGCAAAGGACTAGACACAACATAATTTAGGAATAATTTTTCCAAGTATCAAGAAATGTAGAAAGTGATAGAGAAGGAAATGAAATAAAAGAGGAATTGGAGGTAGAAGAATAGAGATCAGAAGAAGCCCTTCCTACAACTCCACAAGAACCTATAGTAGAAAACCTTTTTGTAGCTCCATAAGAACCTATAAAAGGAGACCTTCCTGCAGCAACACAAGAACCTATATAATAACTTCTTGTAAAAACATAAGAACCTATAGCAAGGACTAAAGAAAAGACTTCCATGACCAAGGAATCTAGAGGAAATAGGAAGAAATGCATTCTCTAGCCTGATTTAGAGGAGTCTGAGGAAGAACTTCTACCTTCTCCCAAAAAGGCCAAGGTAACCTCTACTCCTTGTAGATCTCACAGATTAAGAATAAAAATGAGAACTAAACCTTCTTCTATTATTGAAATAAATGTAGAATTTGGAGAAAAATAGACTGCTAGTAGTGATGAATCTCTAAAGGCTAAAACAAACAAGGGAGAATGTTCTTAAGAATACAATCAGGAGGTAGAACAAGTAGAGTATAGTCTTTAAGAGTTGTAGAGGAACTAATACAAGAGGAAGTGGAAGAATTGGAGCAACCTAATGTACAAATAGAATTTCCCACCCTAGAATAATCCCTATAAGAAATTTAGTGACTAATAAAGAAGATATAAGATCAGTTTGGAGGAGGACTGGATGCACTTGTTGTAGCAACTTTTCAGCTACAGCCTTCTATTGAAGAACATCCTACAGTCATTATTTCACAACCTTTTACAGAGGTGAATAAATAAAAAAACCTACAATTACCCAAGAATTTAGGTATCATTCTTTATTTACAATATTTTCTAAATTAATGAATTGGATGGATAGTCGGTCTAAAATTCTAAAGGAATTAAGAAAATAAAATAAGAAATTAAAAGAAGAGAATAAGTTGAAGGAAGAGAGAATATCCAAACTGAAGTAGAAAATTAAAGATATGGTTGGTCTTACCCAAGAGTTCATTAATTGCAAGCCTCCTGCAAGAGTTTATTCATTCTACCTTGAGGAGCAATGGCATAAGTTTAAATTTATGAGAATTTATTATGACATGCCTCATGAATTCATTGATCCCCTCTCTTTCTTTTCTATCTATAAAGAAACTTCACATGAAGAATAAGCATAATTGTGTGAGTTCTACCTTCACAATTATGTTGTTCTTTATGATAGAGAGTGGAAACCTAATCTATATGTTGAAGATGTCCAACTAAATGAATTTTCATCATATTTGTTGAATGAGAAAAGAAGAGGAAGAGAAGTAGTTGAATATAGGAAAAAGGAGAATGAAATCTAGCTGCTTATTAAGAGAGAATCAATGGCACCTAATGTTGTATTGACTGAATGGGATAATATCATGTTTAAGAAAGAAGTCAGAGCTTGGTTTGCAAAGAATTATGATGAAGCCCAAGATTTTTATTTAGGATTGAGAACTTATGTTGATGAATCCCAAGAGTCTTATAATGAACGATAGAATGATATCACTCCTATACTAAAAAAGAGAGAGCCATTTCCCCTTTTAACTTGAAGGCAACATTTAACAGGATCATAAAATATATTCTTATTGTAGTTGAAATGGTATCTCAATTGTTGAACATTAAATTCCAACCTCATCTATTATGGTATCATATTCTAGACTGGTAGGACAAGTCCCCATTGGATGAATCCATGAAGGTCCAAATCTAGTAACTATTTGAATAGAGATGTGGATTTTATGCTCACCTTGCCAGTGGTGCTATAAATCTCATGGATTTTAGAGTTCTTTATGAAATGAAAATGAACAAGTTTGTTGTTCTAGGTCGAGTAAGATCTTAAGTTGGGGGGTGTGATGAGCTCCATAAATGTCCTATTCTTTTCCTCGTCTTTGCACTCATCATGCTTGTTAATTATGCTTTTGAACACTTTCTCATAAGTTTCCTTCCTCAAGTTGCCATAAACATATAAATAGCATTATGTTTCTATACTCTTTTAATAATTAGAATTATGTATTAAAATTAAATATATGATAGTTATCTATTGCTTTAGGTTGTTTTTTCTATAATGTGTTTTATGGATGTTTTGGAGAAACAAGTATCTAGCACAGAACATCCTAAACCAATAGAATCTCATTACACAGACTATCTTGTAGCCACTGCATGACCAAAGCTGTGAATGAATAGATTTTGATTCCTCTTTCAATTGACTCATAGAAACAACCATACTTTCCCTGGAGCCAAATAAGGAAGTGATTGAAGACTGAAACAATTTTGTTTGTCCTACAACAATATTGTAGAATTCACATGAAAGATGACTTTAGTAAAAGGATCCACTTTCAGTTATCCTAAGTCAAATTTTTCTTAGATTAGAATATATATTATTTTGTATAAAACAATCTCCTTTGTGGTATATATATATATAGCAACAAAGTTGAGAGATAGTAAATGTTGATTAGAGATTATTAGAAGTACATTTTATCAAGCAAATATAGTAAAATATGCACATATAGTGACATCATCCTATCAAGTCTACATCCTCGAGTTGACATTTAAATGAAGTAGAAGGTACAGGTCCATGGTAACTCTCCTTATTCATTTTGATAAAGAGAAGTATATCTAATTGTGAATTGATTATTAGTCACATACATACATACATGCATGCATATTTCATTCTCTAATTCTAATTAGGGACCTATTTCACACAAGCCAACCTAATGAGAAATAAATAAGCCAACAAAATAGACCCATGAAAGAAAAGGAAAAGGGGAGGACATCAAGGGATGATAAAAATAATTAGGATAGCTTTGATGGCCCATAGAATCCACCCAAGTAAGGTTAGATAGAAATATAAATCCACCTCAAAGGCAAAATGGATAGAAATTAGAGAGAGGAAGAAGATAAAGGAAAGAGAAAGAAAAATTATAGAATCCAAAAATCCAAAATATACATAAGAGAGAAAATAGATGAAAGAGAGTAAGATGAGGCCACATAAGGAAGGAGCCAAGGAAAACACATGGGACAAGTGACAATAAGTATATAAACCAAATTTATAAATAATATGAAAAAAATGACACTAAAAGTATTACAATAAGAATCATTTACCAAATGTACATGTCTACCCCAAGAGATTTGAAGATAAAAAAGAGAAAATGTCATTTTAGCATATAGAAATTCCAATAAATTTTTAAAAATTATACAGGTATTGTTTGGAGCAAGCAGATGTTGGTTTTGAGGTTGGTTTACATTCATAAAAAATGTTTATCATTGAAAAAAATTAGAGGGTAGTCAGGTGTAACCTATTTTATCAGATTTAGGGTTTATAGAAAACCCTAAATGACAACAATACTGTGAAAAATTAGGAGAATTATATAACAATAGCATCATTTACTAATATAATAAAACTTGTTCTCTAGGCTACTAGGGTTGTATGCACTCATAAATGGGATAAATAGGTGCTTTTTCCTCAATGTGCAAGTATGATTCTAGTGTTTTTTGATGTGGAGGCCTCCTCCTTTACAAAATGGTTTAAAAGTGTTTATATATTCATATATTTGAAATTATTTTGAATGAGCCTCATTAGGGACATATGCAAAACTTCCTATATCTTTTGATTTTATAAATGGTTGTTACTAGATGGGAAGATGAGAGAGGGAGAAAGGACACTATAGCGGTGTGTTATAATCCCATAGGGTGCTCTTGTATAATAGATGATTTCATCATTCTAAGTGTTAAGAAAGGCCTAAAAGATGTTTAAGATTTATACTAATAGGGATTAGTACATTTAGGTGTAGTTTATTAACTTAGAAGAGTGTGTAAGGTGGTTGAAAGTGATCAAAAAGGGCCCTAAGATAGGTCTAGAGGTAAGTGTGTAAGAGAGTGGTCAAAAGTGCATGGTTTTAGCTTAAAGTGTCTAAAATTTCTCCCATTTTATTCTATTAATGCAACAAATTTAAAGTACTATAGTAAAGGTAAAAGGAGTGCATACTTGAAGTTACCTATGAAGAAGAGTATTGGATGTAGGCCACAACGTTGAACTATGATCCATGCAAAAACCTATATTGAAACATATGTAATATTAGGCTTTGCTTAAGATTAATATCAAAAAGTGAAATATAATGAACTATAACGTGATAAGTAACAAATACATTTGATTGAGTACTTGAACTATTGTGTTTTTTTAGTGTAAAAATGAATAAAAATCTGTGACTATGTTAGGTTGTACACTTGTAATTTCATTAATGTTAAATAGCTTGGATTGGACTGTGCATGCCCAAATCCTCATCAATAAGTGGGTGTTCTTAATAACTCAATGTGTGCTTGACTCCATCATCACACATCAAAGGTAGTAAAAGGAAATTTGTAATCCTTGTATGAATCCCAATAGACATTTTTGGTGTAATAACTAGTGTAAATACTGGTGCAAATAATGAAACAACCAATGCATATGGAATAAGGTTTAATTATAGTTTAAAACTAGTGTAAATTTGGTGTAAATAATGATTATAATCTTGATCTAGTGTATATATCAAGGAGAATGACATGAATTTTTCATTCCACCTATAAGACTGGTACAAAAAACTAAGCCATGAGGAAATAATGTGTTGCACACATGCCTCAAACTAATATCTAGTGCATATATATTCTAATATTAAGTAAAATAATTTTGATTTTGATTAACCCTATGTGCTAACTTGAAACAACATGCCATGCAATATTGCCCTTAAACTAAGCAAATATGAGACAAACTAAGTGATTTTGGAAATTGAGACTATGAAACTGTTGAGTACTATTCTGGGGTAAAATGAGGTTCTTAAAAATCATGGAAATGCCTATTTTTTAGGCATTTGAACAACATCACTAATAAGGACACTAGAGCAGTGCTCTCCAATCCAATATGGCACTTCTATCCATGGTGATTTTTTATGTATTTTTTTAGTCTAAAATTATGTTAACTGTGTAATCTTGTTAAATCATGATTATTTATTGATCTGGGAAGTTTAGTTTCTAAGATAAACCTCTATGAATTTCCCCTCTTTTGAGGTGAGTTGTTGAGCCTACGCAAGAAATTAACTCAAAAGAAAAAGTTATGCAGTAGGTTGTTGTGATGTAAAAATGGAAATATAAGCAATATTGAAAACATGTAAAAGCATGGCACATTATGTATGTAAAATAAGCATAGTAATAATGTTATATGCATTTAGAAACAAGCATTCACAGTAAGTGTGTCTAGATATATGCGATAATAAAACATATAAATAATTAAACAACTAAGTATATAACATTGATTATAAATACTCAGGGAGGAATGCATGATATCCTTCATGGCATTAGAATGGTTGGGTGGATGCATGATGTCCATCATGGCATCAAAATCTGAGAAAAAAAATAAACAAGGTGTCATGTCCATGATGAACACAATCAAAGGGTGCACACATAACACATAGAACACACAATAGGAGGCCAAAGATCCATATAAAAAGGAAGTGTTTAAATGCCACTCACTCAAATAGAAAGTACATATGAATCACATGTATATAAGCAAACAATGGAGGCTTAGAGCCACATAGAAGGAAGGACATGTTCAAATGTCCACACACATGAATTTAAGATACACATAAGGACATGTTCAAATGTACTTAGAGGCATACAATTATAAATATGAAGTCTTAGATCCACTATGTAATGGCATATTCAAATGTCCTTAAAGCAAATAAAGAATGCATGTAATATGTGAAGCTAGAAAAAATAATATAAAAACATGCATGATTAAGTAATCTTATCAACATGAGTTAAGTTTTAGCCTGAGTTTCTTCAATAACTAAGATAAAAATTAGTATATCACAATGTTAGTGAGTGATAAATATTGAAAGATGCAATATTATGTAAAGATATGAGTTATGAGTAAGATAATATGGGCAAAAAAAGATAAAACATGTGTATATTATACCCCTGATGAGATAAACAATGAATGTACATGTTGTATGAATCATGTGTATAGTCTAAAACTGAGTGGTGATAGTCTGAGCTTGTTGGGAAAACAACATGGTGAGGGATACTAGATCTGTGTGCTCTTGATGCAGAAGCAATCAATCTAGAAGATAACATTTTTGTGTTTTTTGTCAATAAGATGTCAAATTAGTCAATTTTGCTTGTCTATTTATGTGAGGGACCTTATAATTTCCATTTGTGTCTTAGAGTCCATTTGGATTTCTCAAGGTGTGCTATATAGCTTCTAGGAGTTTTCCCTCCAAAATAAGGAATTTGAAAATTCAAATATTTAAAAATAAGGTTTGAGTGGTCAATGCAAGGTAAATGTGGTTAATTGAGAGAATGATGGTGTAAGAGAGTCAATAAACCTTTTAAAAGGTGTTTTAAGTCATATATAAGTCATAAGGTTAAGAGTCATATTTTGGTAATGTGACCTCAAAACACCACATTGAAGTTGATGTGTAAGAAGATCTTATCATGTAACTACCTAAACCAACATTAGAGTTGGTGGAATAAATAATTTTGTACATAAACCTTGGTAGAGGAGAGAATAGGTAGAGAGGGATAGATCTCCAATAAGAGGGAGGAAAAATAGAGAATGGAGAATGTCTTAAAAAACCCTCATAAATGATGACAAGTCCAAGTGGGACTGCAATGTATTATTACTTGATTCCAAAATGAATAAAAGAAATTTTTGTTGATATAAATTCCCCATTCAGTGTGTTTGATTATATTAGTTTAATGTTATTCTTGATAGCTCCTAAAGGCCATGAATCTTGTTGATGTTTTGTAAAGGTTGCAAGTTTTGACGAAATAATATGGTAACAGATTTAAAAGGGTATTGAGTATTTCCTACAAGTTGGTGAAATGAAACTCATAAATAGAATATATATTTGTGTATGTTGAAATTTTGTAGGCCTATAGATCATTGGGAGAACCTATGCTAAAGGAAAACTCAGAATAAAATACCATTGAATCTATTAAACCCTACAAACTATTATCAGAACCAAGAAATGTAAGTAGTTGCTTGGGTCTTAAGTCACAGACCATAAATATGATTAAGAAATGGTTGGTAATAAAAACTATTTTTTGCATTAAATTTTTTTGAATGACAAATGAATAATGGAGTCCAATATACAAGAGTTGAGAAGTTATTATTTCTATTATTACATTCATACCTTATGTCACAGTTATAAAACCTATGTTTTGGGTGGTCAATCCAAGTAAACAAAGAGAGAATTAAGGACCTAAGTGAATCAATTGGTTTGATAAATTATTGTCATATTGAAATTTTATCATATATCAAACAAACCCTATAATTAGTCTTTAAATTTGTTTAGTCACAATCATCTGAGATGTTACATAGTCCTGTGTTAAGACTCAAAATGTTGAGAATTGAGATGAAGAATCTTTGATATGCTATAAGAGATAATATTTGAGCATGGGTAAAGAGATATAGTAGTTAATTAGACCTATTAAATTTATTTAAACCTTATTAAGTTACTTATACCTAAATATGTTGTGATTTGTAACCTATTTTGCCTTACACAGTCAAGTGTGGAGCATAAAGTTTTGTGTTTGGAATCATTCTAAGAAAATTAAGATTAACCAAGGGTTATGACCAGATGGATGAGATACATGATGTAAAAAAAAACTTTAGGGAGGTTTTTTGTCTTTAAAACTCATTATAACATAGGATATGGAATTTGTTAGGCTCTCGGGCTTGTGCAGGAGAAGGGAAACCCTATATTAGGGTTTTGGAGATTAAGATAGTTTTAACCATTATAAAATCCTAAAAACTTGTGATCCTAAATAATTTTATGTGAGGAAAGTGAAAAAAAAAATTGGTTTTATTGGAGACCATACAGTATAGTTTCTAGACCTATGGGGATGTTTAAGGGTTAATTAGGCCTAATAATAAGATGGGTTACAAAGGAAGTGATAGCTATATGTGGACCTAGACCTTGAAATTTGAAAAACACCTAAAGTAATACATATGGTGATAATAAATATATTCATATTCTCAAATTATAGAATTACACAACTATACAATACAAATTACTCAGAACAAAGGCTACAAGCCTTAGGAGATCAATGTTATCTTGAGGTGTGGAATGAGAGTATGGGGATTGTTTGAGAACTTAAATAATGATATAATAAATATAATAATGCCTTATAATATTATTTATTATAGGATGTTTATTCCTAATACTTATACTAAGTTTTGGTCCTTGAGACATAGGAGACTTGCCTATTGAAAAGCTAGTAAAGATAGAAAAGTTTGTTAAGGGAATGAATTGGATGAGGTAGGAAATGAATGTGACTATCATTGGAGAAGTAAATTAAATTGAGAGGTTCTTCTAAATTTTAAATAAATAGGGCTAATATAAGGATACTAACAAGCATAGTGATCAAATTTAGTGAATCTAGATTGGTGCTAGACAGTTCAAGACAAGCATGACATGCCAATGAAATCTTTTTCAAGACTAGAGCTAGATAATGATGTTTTGTAGAATTATCCCCCTTACCTATGAATCATTTGGTATCAGATCAAGGTCAATTTTTGGGTGCATTTAATTTTATTTATTTAAGCTTGTTGATTTGAGATTGATAAAACATGTTATAAGGGATGCTTGAGATGACACCTTACATGGTATTATGGGAGAAGAGAAAGTTGCAGGTCTAATCTATTGAGGTTATAATAGAGGATTATAATATTGATAAATATAATATTATAAAGCCCCAAATTCCAATAAAGAGGACTTGAATCTATTCAAGAGAGGACTAGTGAAGGATAAGTAGAACAAGCCTTGGAGCTCCAAGAGAGAAAAGAGAAAGTAAAGACTCCAAGAGAGAGTCAAGAAGGATAAAGAGAGGTACTAGATATAGGACTGAAAAAGAGGAAACACCCAATATATTTCTAAGAGGAAATATTGATAATATTTATAAGAGGAAGGCCCACATAGGCCTAGAAAGAAAATAAAGTGAGAGAAGATGGATATAGAGAGAGAAGTGGAAGACATGAGAAGAGAATTGGGGTAAAGTATTAAGAAGATAGAGCTAATGGTGAAGTTATTAAGAGGACAAGGAAGCAAATGGATTGGTTTTAATGTGATAAGAAAGGTGAAGTAGTCATTAGAGTCACTTGTGAAAGAGAGAAGGTACAAGAAGAGTGTCTTGCGAGATGAGAAGAAGAAGGAGAAGATAGCCTAAAGAGGCATGAGGGATGAGATGTTTCCAAGTGAGCAACTAGACAAAGAGATTGAAAAGAGGGTTATCATTGAAGAGAAAAATAAGAAGATATAAGTACCAAGAAGAGTACATAAGAGTTAAGATAATAAGAAAATATGGAGAGTTTCTATGCAAAAGACATTCAAAGAGACTATGTGGTCTTTTATTTTGTATGCTAAAGTTGCTTTTAAGTTTGTGTATGCAAGTGTGAAGAAATAATTATTGAAGGCTAATCATAAGACCTCAAAGTTGGTGAATTAAGGGCCAAGAACATCACCCATCAAGTGGAAAGAGGATGAAAAATAAAAATAACCTCTTATAGGAGACAAAGTGATGAAAGTTAAAAGCATTCAACATGTTGAAGATGAATTTGAAGAGGAATATTATGATGCATTGCCAAGTGTAGTAGTTGAACAAAGGAGATAATTCACCAAGAAGACATTAAGGTCACCCATGAATACATGAATGAATATTTGAGATTGAAAAATCCATCTTTGTGGTAAATGAAGGTATAAACATTGATTTTTATTGCATCTATGAAGAAGAAAAGGCTAATATGTAGATTGGGAGGAAGAAGGACAAGGTGCAGCCCTTAAAAAGAGAACAAGGGCATGGATATTTATGGCCTAAGTGGCTGAAATAAATAGGTATTGAGAAGAAATATTTGAACCTCAAACAAGAGTTAAAACAAGGCAAAAGCATATATGGAAAACAAGAATAAGTGTGGAAGCAAAACACAAAGGACAAAGAACACCAAGTTGGCATGGTACATAACCAAGGCATGAAGAATGAAGTAGATGCAAAGAGAATAAAGTGGAAATCCAAGAAGGTAAAATGAAGAAAATGGGTGGAAAAGAGAATGAAAAGAGCACAAGAGGATCATATTGCACTTATATCCCAAGGAAGGATGAATATTAAGGAAGAGTACAAGCCTCCAAAGCAAACAAGAGAGATAAAGCAAGAAAACCAAGCTAAATAAATGAAGGTAAATCAAGAAGATGAATGCATAAAAGAAGATAAGTGTTTTCAAGATTTGTTTTCAAATATAATTCATGATGAGGTATATTAATTTGATTCAAGTAATGAGGATATTGTGTACATGGAAATAATTGCATTAATGAATGAGTGTGTAGAAAGAAAATTTGAAGATGAAACACCTCAAATAATGATTGAGAAACATGGTATGCAGCATGAGGAGATTGATATGTCTCTAATTTATGAAGTCCAAAGAAAATACAAGGATCAAGTTGCCCAAGAGGATGAAGAACAATGTGAACCAAGATTTTATGAGGATTGTGAAAAGATGGATGCACTCAGGTTGCAAGAAGAGTTGGAGATGTTGGATAATATGTTCAATCCATCCAAGGGGATGAAATTAGGTTACTTATAGTAGGTAAATTTCAAGGATGAACCCCAAGAAACATCAAAAGAAGAGAAGTATAGAGAACCACAAAGAATTGTGAAAACAAGGCCACGAGCAAGCAATAAAATGGAATATGAGCAAGCCAATAAGGTGAGCTATTCAATTGGAAAAGATAAATCTGAGCTAATATTTGATAAAAATTAATATGGAAAGTCAAATATTGTACAAATCATATTGTACTATGTTGAAGATGAATGGAACAATAAGTTGTTTTTGCACAATGAGCAAGATCATAGGAAAAGGCATCAAAAAGAAGAAAAATGTGAAGAAAAGGTAGAAAAAAAGGGTATATATGAGAAAATTAAAAATAATAAAATTCATTTAAATCCATTAGAGCCTAAATAAGAAGATTCTAGCATGATCAAGGAGCAAAAATCACTAAACAAGTAAAAAATCAAGTGAAAATAATGAGAAAGAAAGCTATAAAACAAGCATAAGCATGAAGAGGAAGAACCATTTAGTTGCAGATGAGTATGATGAATCTCAAAGTGACTTATAATAGGTGAAATATGTATCAAACATAGAGGTATAAAATTTGGAACACCTCATAGAGGTAGAAGATGTATGGACAAGAAGACTAGACAAGACCAAGAAGAGGACAAGCAAGAGTTTAACAAAAAGAAAGGAGCAAGAAAGGAAGAATAACTTGACAGTGTGTATGAAAGACCCTAAAATTTATAATTTTAAGGAAAGAAATAAATTTGGTTTTGTAATTTTTCTTCCTTTTGGGGAGTATGATACATGAGCATTAAGCTAGAAGACAACATTTTTGTGTTTTTTTTCAATAGGAGGTCAAGTTAGTCAATTTTGGGTGTCAAAGTGTGTGAGTGACCTTATAAGGTCCATTTGTGTCTTATATTCCATTTTTATTCCTCAAGGTGTGTTATATAGCTTCTAGGAGTTTTCCCTCCAAAATTGGGAATTTGAAAATTTAAATATTTGAAAACACGGTTTGAATAGTCAATGCATGGTAAAGGTGGTTAATTGAGAAAATAATAGTGTAAGAGAGTCAATAAAACTTTTAAAAGTTTTTTTAAGTCATATATGTATAAGTCATAAGGTTAAGAGTCATGTTTTAGTTATATGACCTCAAAATACCACATTAAAGTTGATGTATAAGACGATCTTGTCATGTAACTACCTAAACCAATGTTAGAGTTGGTTGAATAAAGAAGGTTGTATGGCATTCTTATCAAAAGAGAGAATAGGGAGAGATGGAGATATATCCAAGAAGAGGGATGAAAATTAGAGAATGGAGAATGTCTAAAAAAACCCTCATTAATGATGACAAGTCCAGATGGGACTGTAATGTATTTTTGCTTGATTTCAAAATGAATAAAAGAAAGTTTTGTTGATATAAATTATCCATTAAATGTGTTTGATTATATTATTTTCATGTTATTATTTAGATCCCCTGGAGGCCATGAATCTTGTTGATTTTTTGTAAAGGTTGCAAGTTTTGACCAAAGACTGTGGTCACAATTTTAAAAGGAAGGGTATTGAGTATTTCCTAGAAGTTGGTGAAATGAAACTCATCAATATCATATATACTTTTGTATGTTGAGATTTTTCAGGTCTACAGATGATTGGGATAACCTATGAAAAGGGATAACTCATAATAGAGGACCGCTGAATCCATAAAACCCTACAGACTATTGTTATAGTCAAGAAATGGAAATAGTTGCTTGGGTTTTAAGTCACAGACCATCAATATGATTGAGAAATTGTTAGTAATTAAAATTATTGTTTGAATTATAGTTGTTTGAATCACAAATTCATAATGGAGTCCAATATATAGGCATTGATAAGGTAGTAGTTCTATGATTATATACATACCTTGTGTCATAGTTATAAAACCCCTATTTTGGATGGTCAAGCCAAGTAGATAGAGTGAAAATAAAGGACATAAGTGAATAAGGTTGGTTTTATAATTGATTTCCATATTCAAAGGTTAATATATATCAAAAAAACCCTAGAATTAGTCTTTAAACTTGTTGTTTAGTCATAGTCATCTGAGATGTTACATAGTCCTGTGTTTAGACTCAAAATGTTGAGAATTGAGATGAAGAAGCTTTTATATGTTATAGGAGAGAATATTTGAGCATGGGTAAAGAGATATATTGGTTAAAAATACATATTAAAGGTCTTTAAACTTTTTTAAGTGACCTAGACCTAAACATGTGGTGATTTTTAACCTATTATGCCTTACACAATTAAGTGTGGAGCACAAAGTTCTATGTTTGGAGTCATTCTAAGAAAATTAATATTGAATAAGGGTTATAACCAGTTGAATGAGATAAATTACATGAAAACATACTTTATGGAGGTTTATTTGTTCTTTGAAACTCATTATAACACAATATATGTAATTTATTAGGCTCTCAGACCTGTGTAGGAGAAGGGAAACGCTAGATTAGGGTTTTAGAGTTTGAGAGAGTTTTAAATATTATAAAATCATAAAAACTTGTGATAATTAATAATTTGATGTGATTAAAGTGACAAAAAATGTTTTGGTTTGATTGGATATCATACAGTATGGTTTATAAACCTATGGGTGTGTTTAAGGGATAATTAGGCCTAATAATAAGATGGGTTACAAATGAAGTGATAACTATATGTGGACCTAGACCTTGAAATTTGACACACAAATAAAGGAATATAAAGGGTGATAATATATGTATTTATATTCTTAAGGTATAAAACTACACATCTGTACAATACGGATTACTTAGAAAAAAGGTTACAAGCCCTAGGAGATCAATGTGATCTTGAGGTATGGAATGAGAGTATAGGGATTATTTGATAACTTGAAGAAGGATAGAAAATATTTAATAATTTAATATATGATTATTTATGATAGGAGGTTGATTCCTAATACTTATATGAAGTTTTGGTCCTTGAGACCTAGGAAATTTGCCTAATGAAAAGCTAGTTAAGATAGAGATGAAGTTTGTGAAGGGAATGATTTGGATGAGGTAGTCAATGAATGTGATTGTCATGGGATAAGTAAATAAAATTAAGAGGTGATTCTAAATTTTAAATAAATAGGGCTAAGAGAAGGATACTAACAAGCATAGTGATCAAATCTAGTGAATCTAGATTGGTGATAGAAGGTTCAAGACAAGCATGACATGCCAATGAGATATTTTTCAAGACTAGGGCCAGATAATGATGTTTTTTAGACTTATCCCCCTTACCTCTACATCAATTCTTGTCCTCCACATCATCCTATCTAAATTCATGTTATGAGTGTGTAACAATGAAAGTGCCTATAAGTGAATCTGTAAATGGTGTTATGTGTAATCTGTAATCACTCATATACACTAGTGAAACATGTATGATATATTGGCTAAAACATGTATAGAATATTGTGTACAACTGAACTAGTGTATGAAAAAAGTATATTTGAAAATGCATAGGTATTGAATTTTTATTTTCTAGAATATTTTACTATTTTTATATTTTTTGCTTATATAAACTGAGAAAGAGAAAGAAGGATACTAACCAATGACTCCCTTAATATTCTTTCCATAAATAGATCATGTATTTAATAAAAGAATGGTGATCTCTTAAAAATTAATAGTGTTATGAAACTATGTAGGTTATGTAGCATTTACATATTCATATTTTGTATAATCAATATCATCAAGATCATACCAATTTGGATTTTGTTATAATCATCATCTAGATTTTGCACTTGTGAAATGCCACTCTTTTATTATATTGTATCTTGATATGAATAAGGAACTTCCACATACTATGTATTTAAATTTTTTATTTCTCCTTTGTAATATGTATTGTGTCATGTGCCTTTAGTGATATGCCATTACTTGTATATGTTTGTATGTCGGCTAAAAGTATGCATTATGTTTGTTGTTATTGCTTTGAAAAAACAATATCTTCTCTTGAAAATATGATCATTGAACTTTCATGTTAAAATGTAACATGTTTGGCATATCTACCCATTATTTCCCCCATTTTTATCATCCATGATCTTCTTAATTTGGTGTTATATTGTGCCAAACTAGGATATACGTGAAATATTGTTAAACATGTTTTGGGCCCAACTGTGCAAGATAAATTAATAGATATAATAAATGATTTAGATAAAGTAATTTCACAAATGTTCCATATCATATCCAATAAATTTTAAAAAAAAATGCTACAAACATTCATTTCAATACTTTTATTGATCGCCACATTGGTACATTACTTGCCATATATCAGGAGATTAAGAATCAAAGGCTCTAGAAAAGATGAATGTTTTTAATTCAAATCCTTTGGAACCACACTTGAAAATGTATCTTTTGTAGGTATTTCATGATTTTGAATATATTTTTTTAATAAATCCTCTTTTAATATTCTTTTTTTGTTTATCTTGACTTTGATTTTGTAAATTCTCTTATAGTAATTTCACTTTTTTTCTTTTTTTAACCCATGTTTTTAAAATTGTTCCCTTTCTAATTGTTCTCTTGCATCTTGTGCCTTTTGTACTCTTGATTTTTCATCTTGATCATTTTTTACTCTTACTTTCTCTAATTTAGCTTGTTGAATATTTTTTTGTTCTAATTGGGCATTTTGAACCTTGTCTTGCTCTAAATTATCATTTGGTATCCATTTTTATAAATTTTTTATTTTGTCACTTATGCTTTAATAGGTGCACTCATAAGGTGAGTGGGTTGCTTAAATGATGTATCAATGGTAGTATCACCACCATCAATTATCTTTTGTATTTTATACTTCAAATCTAAACAATGATTTGTATGATGCCCATGCATTCTTTGATATGTATAATAGTATTTTGATCTCCTTAGAGGATGTAGAGGAGGTAGTTTGATCAAATTATTTCTAATCATTGCCATTAGAACCTCATTGGAACTCTTATTATCCGTTTTAATACTTTTTTAATCACTTATTTTAGATGTATTTTATTTTAGTTTCTCATTTTCACATGAAACCTTGTTAGGTTCAATAGTGCTAGATGGAGATGCACATACATGATTAATACTAGCATATTCTAAATTCTTTGCACATTTAATCTAATGTTCCAATAATGTGATATTTGCATTGAAAAAATGTTTTTTTATTTTAAAAAATTTCTATTAACTTCCTAATATTAATTATTTGATCATTTATAGCTTCACAAACATAAAACTTGGGTGCTTCAGATTGAGCATGCATATGTACACCCTGAATATGATATGTGGTAGATGGAGGGATTTGAGGAAGGATGGGTTGATTAGGTTCATTTTTAAGTATAGGATAGGATACCTTACCTCTTGGTATAATGATATCTTAGACCTAGTTAGATATAAAGTAGTTATCACAACCTTGAGGGTTAGGAAGAGGATGATGAATAGGAAATTTAACCTTGCATTGTTTGGTCACCTTGATGTCTAAACCTTTCTTTACCCAATCCAAATAAATGGGCTTGGATGATTGTAAGTTTTAAATCCTAATTTTATCTACCAACTCCTTGCTTATTAAATTTTCTTGTAAACAAGGTTAAAAAAAAACATCCACTTTTATTTTCTTCATTTGAATCTTAATATGGAAAAGTTTAGAAAGTTCACGTTCTTGATAACTACTACTACCGAAGAATACCTCTCTATTGAGAGATGTACAACACAAATAATCATCCACCTTAGAGCTACAACCAATATTATCACCTTGAAAATAATACATAACCTTTTTATTCTTATTGTTTTTTAATGAATGCAATTCCAAATGGAGCTTCCAACACTTATCCTCAGAATTATTATCAACATTACATTCACCACAATGTTTCTTACTAAACATTTTATAAATGAAATTAAATTTTTGATTACTTTTCCATTTACCTTTCCCCTTTTTCTTGGATTTGCATTTTTGTTTTGAATTGTTTTGAGAGGTAGATAAAGCCTTTTTCTTGTCCATATATAAGTAGTGATCTTGAGAACAAGCCTCATCTACATCCATAGGCTTGTCCAAGAGGGTTGGTCTCCTAGAATGAATATGGAGTCCACCCATGTACTTCATCAAGAGATTGTGATCCACTACATCTTTTCCCATTTGGACAACCTTCTTATGGAACTTGTTGGTGTACTTATGCACACTTTAGCCTTGATTTTGCCAATACATGGACCTCTCTTCCTTATAACAAATAAGATAAAATTACTTATTAACTAGCATCTTAAAATCATCCCACTTAATAATAAGAGGAAGCTTTTTAACAACTAAATAATAAACATATCTCTCAAACCAATTCAAATCACGATTGGATAACTTTAACCTTGTAAAATAAATTTATTAGATTTCATTAATCTTATGTAACCTGAAATATACCTCAAGTTAGTCTAACCAATGGTATAGCCTCTTCGCATTCACATCCCCATCATACAGTGGAATTTCAATCTTTATATCAACCTTGAATGGAGGTGGAGTTGGGTCGGCATGGGACTGCTCTTCCATCCTCTCATGGATTTTGAGAGCATCCTCCTTATTCTATTTTAATGTCTTCATGGAAACACCAATATTCTCCATAAGAAGCCCCATGATGGACTCTAACCAGTCAAGCTTACTCATAGAAAGAGAGATATTACCTACTCCTTATTCAATCTTAAGAAAACACTCATTTTTTGTTCAAGCATCTTCTTCATCAACATGGACCATACTTGTGTAATACCTACTTGAAATATAACTAAGACACATTGACCACTAGCACTACTAACTATAGTGATAGGCATAAACTTGTAATGTAGTCAAAACACACACATAAAAATTTAAACTAAACCAACTATGATACTAATCTGATCTATTAGCTTGGTGGATATTCCACTCTAAGCTTCATTAAAATGGATACTAAATAATTAGCTCACTGGCAATTGGTTATATAACTGTATATGTTCCTAAACATGCCAAAAAAAGAGATGAATAATTATAGGAAATGAAATGTACAGTTTTTTAAACATGAACATGAAGTAAAGTAATGATAAAAACACAATTTAAGCACATAATTTTATCCTTGAGAAACCCAATGTGGGAAAACTCTAGTGGGTAAGTGAATGCACTCCCATTCCACTATGAAATTTCAATAAGTATACAAGATATTACATGTTATGGCCTTCATGGATATAAATTTCACTACCATCCCATCCATACTCATATAAAATGAATGGTATACACTTATAGAACTTTTTATGTACTCACACATACCTTAACCAATCAATTACAACTAACACCAATGAGAAATTTATGAACCAAGACTCAAACTCACAAAAACTATGTGATCCAATTACACACATCTCACTAAATTTTTTTGATGCCTTCTACCTTTCTCAAACTTGTATTTATGCCCTCTATTATCTTAGAATTCACAAATAATCTCAAATGAGTCATCAGTATAATTGGAACATTTGTAACCATTCAATTCTTCACTTTTTTTAAACTATGAGAAAACCTTCAAGATATCTAGACAGGTAGTTATGGAACCATTAGGTAAATTATGCAATAACCTACTACATTAACACCAGCAATGCCATTCTTGTCTTCCCATAAATGTGTATTTCATAATTTCATAACCACTCAAGATGATTATGGAACTATCGAGGTGGTTACATAACTGCCACTCTACTAAAAGTAGTGTTTTCATTATATTACAAAACACCCTTAAATTTGAGAGATGAAAACCAATTTTATGATTAGGATAAGAGTATCTAGATCACCCCTATGGTGATTCTACCACTAAAACACCTCTGAACTAATGTTTTTAATACAAGGTATCTTACACAAATGTCTTGAAGTTGTGTTTACATATAAGTGGGCATAGTATATACGTTTAGTACATATGAATAACTACATCAAGATCCATATTGGGATCAACATAACTGCTAGTAGTGGTTTCATTATATTATAAAACCCCCTTAGATTTGAGAGATGAAAACCAATTGTATGATTAGGATAAGAGTATATAGATCACCCCTATGTTGATTTTACCACTAAAACACCTCTGAACTAATGTTTTGATTACAAGGTATCTTACACAAGTGTCTTGAAGTCATGTTTACATATAAGTGGGCATAGTATATACATTTAGTACATATGAATAACTACATCAAGATCTATATTGGGATCAACATAACCACTAAGACCATATTAGAAAACTATTATGATCAAAAAAATAATTATTATTGGTGTGATTGTTTCAAAACCTTGTAAAGGGTAAAGGGGATATTGATGACTTGGGTGGGGTTTCCAAAATGGGTCAATGTGACACAAGACACTGTTTATCTTGTAGTAAAATCCTTAGCTAAGTAATGGGACTCTTTGATTAGAGGGCCTAATGTTGATAAGGATGTTTTAACCTCTAAAATATTTTATAACAATTTTTATATTAATTAAAATTAAAAGTAATTAGGAGGGTTTCTAAGGCTAAAACTTATTCTCTCACTCAGAAACATGAGTCTATTTATACTTATGAATATTTTACATACTTTGATTTTTTCATTAGGTAATTTGGTATAAGCCCTTAGGAGATTCAAAATGGAGTGATTGAATCTCCTACCAAAAAAATATTCTAAGAAAATTAAATAAAACTCAGTATGATTGTTTTGGAGACCTAATGTCTAGGAAGTAGGGTACTACTTGTTTTTCATTTAACCATTTGACTCTAAATTTAGTTAATGTTTTGTGTTTTGTTTACAAAATATATCAGTATGAAAAAGAATCATGCTTTTACAAATGTATTTTGCTTCTGAATTTTGACAAAAGCCAAGTTATACTCTAATTGTTATTGATCTTGGAATAACATGCAACTGTGTTCACGCTTACATTACCCCTGAACTTTTATCAAGGAAACAATATAATCACAAGGTAACTCATTTCCCATTCTATAAACACAAATAGTAAACTGCCAAATTCTAGATGCGAAAAAATCTATTGTGTTAGCTTCTTAGCTCATTACCATAATTGGCTATGCCTAGCACTGATCTATCTTCTCTTTTTTGTGTAGGTCACCTTGCAAGCAATTCTATAAGCATTTAATAAGGTTTTATTATATCTTCAATGATTGTTTATGGTTTTTCAATCTCTATAATTATTCATAATTCTAAACTCCACCTTGCATACATATGTATACCATTCTATCTTCAAACCATCAAAGCCAATAAGAAGAAGAATTACCATATGCTTCTCAGTCATAAGGCTTGCAATTACTCAAATCAATATCAGATTTGACACAATTGGTACTAAGTTCAAATGTGTCTTTGCATATTTGAGTACAATTTTGGACTTGATAGGCTCGTCAAGTTCTCTTACATGCTTTAATATGGCATGCACATAAGGTACTTGAGTCCCACATAATTACAATTTAAAATTAAAGTGGATCAAAAGTCAATCTTTATAATAAAACTTTATATAATATATTTGTTATCATCAATTTTATTCTTATGAATTCCTTACTAACTTATGAAGTTCAATAAATGATTTTCAAAATCATTCTCATAAATTTATAGATTTACTTTAGTAACAAATTCTTCAGATAGGATACTTCTGAGCCACTAGTATACCTTATCTCTACTTGAGAAACAAATTGGGAGAATTGACAACTAGATGTCATCCATTCACTAAAATATAAATCAAGAAGATTAAAAAATTCCATGTAGATTTAATTGACCAACAAATTTAGATCATTCTAGAAAGGGATATTATGAGCACATGCATACCTAATGTTATAATTTATTGCAAAACTTTTTGTTAATGGATCTTATTTTATATTTCACTTGAGGGGGGGATATCTGGGAGAGATATATTAATAATGAAATAAGACCTAATAATTAAGATAATATCATCATAATTTAATAACTAATAATTTTTATAGTACATAATCCTTTTACCATGCAATTTTTATCCCATAATAATGTAAAATAGTCATTCATATCATCACATATAATATTCAAAATTATTAATTACCCAAAAAGATGTTGGTGTAAGTTGTTATTCACACTAAACTTAAGTTTACTTAGGGTAGATATTATAACCCAAGTTAGATTATTTATATTATTCTTATTTTGTTGGTTTGAAATAGAAATATTATGTCTGATGTGAATAGTAAACAAGTGACTCACATGATCAATAGGATTGAAAGATGAAGTCATCGGGTCAATCAAAGGAAACATTAGATATTTTGGCCAATACAATTATTGCTAGGTTTAACCTTATAAAATCCTATAAATACATATTTCTCAAGTTTGTTCCATAATCTCTAGTATTCAAATAAAATCATTTAAGAGAGATTTAGGCTTGTAAAAAGACTTATGCCTACTTGAGAGCAACTAGGCACTTGTATGTTGACTTAAAACAACCTATGAGAATATTGTTTATGTATAGTGTTTCATTTGTTTTTCTCTTCATATCTTTGTTAGGAGTTTTATGCTTGATAGAAATATCATGTATTATTTTTTATACATGTGTTAGGGATTTTGAGGTTTTCTCAATTGTCTACCTATTTTTAGAACCTCCATCAGATTCTACATGGTATTAAAGTAATTTTCTTGTATTCTCCAACATTTAATAGAATAAAATCTATTTTTGGTTGAAACGTTGCCCCTTTCTCTCTTTCTTTGAAAAAACACTCACTTTTTTTTGTAAACAACCATTATATTTTCAAAAAATGATCTTAGCAGTATTTAGAGTATTTCAAGGAGTTCTAGATCTTTTTAAATAAAAATTTGTGAGTGTTTTGACTTTGCTTTTAAAAATAAATTCAAGGCTCACCTTTTTTCAAAATCTTCTAAAATTTCATATAATTTAAGAAAGTATAAATTCAAGCTTTTAGAGAGCTTGATGGGACTAGCCAAACCTATGTGTTTTCATTTATATTTTAATTTTATAAAATTCACATTTTTATAAAAGGGTTATCCTTTTTTTAACAACATATGCATAAAAATAACCATTTTTTCAAGAAAATTTTAAGATTTTCAAGCAATTGGTGGATTCCCTCGACATCACATTTGCACAAAAAGCATGAAATATTGAATTTTTTTATATTTAAAAAACTTTGAAGTCAGATCGACCTATGGTTGAAAGTTGTCCTGACCTCCACAATCCTTAAAATTTTACTACAACCCTTTTTAAGGTTTTTTGCATAACTCCACCCTCCACCAAGGTCCTATGTGAACCTTTATTGCCCTAAAACTTTGATAAATTTGTTTAACCCTAAATTAGATGTGGATCTTACTTGGGTAGATAGGGTTAAGAATAAAGAAATGACAATGCACAAGGGTGATGATTAGATCTACAGTGGATGAATTAAATGCTAAACTTAGAGACAACATATACTAAAATATTAAATTGAGATAGACTAAAAATAGAAAGCATAACTATGTTAGATATGGAAATGATAAAGAAATAATGTAATTAGTTGGTTATAATGTTGATATAGTTCTATATCTAGATTAATTAGGAAACAAATTGGAAGAGGATTCTATAACAGTCACCAAATTTTGGATTGAGTGCCTATGAAGCCATGGACACTAGCGTGAGCCTTAGATGTTAGCATCGATGCTACTATCTAAACATAATGCAAGTGTCATATATGGAATACTTTCTAGAAAAGGATGAAACCACCTAGATGTTTCTAAGCTTTTCTTTGCCTTCACTCTTATGTATTCAGATCTGGGTCATGGATTGTTACTCCTCATGAAATGGCAAAACCATAGTTCTTGATCTTTATTTAGTGGGATCATGGTGTCGAGTCAACCCCAAATACCCCTCTATTAATGCATGTTACCTACATAGTCACTACTCTATAAAGGGCCTCAAACTGATGTAATTCTTCCTTAATTTGTTGCCTTATGTGTGCACAAGGGTGAAATATGTGGAAAATAAGTACAACAGTGACCTAACTTGTAACTTGGCAAATCGAGCTCTTGGGATAATCTTTCAATAATTTATATTTGTAGATGTGTATTCCCTATGACTGATATAGAAATATAAATACAGAGGGAAGCTTTGCATAATTGAATGTTCTTTGAATGCTCTTTGGTATGAATACTAGGTGAGGAATAAATGAGAAGTGATTGTGAATATATACCATTCCTATAAAGAAATATCTTACATTAATTCACTTAGGCTAACCATTAGGATGTATTTAATTTACAAATTAGATGACTTTAGGGTACTAAACACCTGCATCAGGGTAGGACACTAGTGTCAACACAAGGGTCTGAGATTAATGCTTGTGTCCTAATAGTTAGAAAATAGGTACAAGATTAAAACTTGTAGGGGTATAAGATAAGCATAATTTAAGAATTTTGGAAAAGATATAAGTTCTGAGTCATCAACATAAGACTATTTAAACCAAGAGATAGGCCAAGGGGCATAAAATAGAGTAGATACAATACTTATAAAAGTAGGAAAGGTCCAAAACTAAGAAGAACAACCAAGGTCTAAGTTTTCCAAGTGTAAAAGACTAAGGTGATATATAATTCATAAATATAATTTACATTTACTCCCCCCTTTACTCTAGTAATTAAATTTTTGGTTTACAAGAGAAGAAATGTGTACCTGGGTGTGTATAACACACCTTGCCTTTGTGTGAACCTAACTTGAGTGTTTTGATAGTGATTGATTTGCAATCAAGAGAAAGTTATAATATATAATCAATGCACATAATCTAAAATTGAAAGCATTAAAAATATTAAAATTAAAAGAGCAAGGTTTAGGAGTACACCTATGTATTGATGCAACTACCTTATCTATTAGCAAGTTGATTTGAAAATATGTATCATTGTAAAGCTCTAAAATTGAGATTAAGAAAATATATATAAATCTATAAAGTGTATTTATTAATATGGATAGAGAGATATTATAAGGCACATGCCCCCAACCTTAGATAAAATGATTTATCACATAAGAGTTGAGATTAGCTCAACCATGTAACCCAATCATACTTATAACCCAGTGAGCATGAGTGAACAAATTCAACCCATACCATATATTTGGTGAGATTGGATTATGTAATTAAGTCCAACCTATAAACTTGGAAATATTGAGTAATTTAATCACCTCAACCATATCAAAATCAAACCAATTATTGTAGTAGATTGGCTCAATATAGTATGTAACAGTCCAACTTGGTGGGTGATGATAGTCCATAGAAGAGTTTTAAAATCTGAAATTGATTTGAATTTTGAAATATTAGGCTCACATTGAATAGCATATGCACCTTAGATATGTCTTATGTTGAAAATATGTATAATAATAGTAATAATGTATAGAATTTTACCACAAATGTGTATCTAAATCATATGACTATGTGCTTTGGCCAATCTAGAATTCTACAAAAGTATGGATAGCATGTTACCATAACATGCCCCCACTATATATGGAGAAATCTAAAAATTGATATAAGTGTCATTATGGAGGACATGTTTCAAACCATTCTCCCACTAAATTTGGGTTTGTCAAATACTGAATAAGTGTGGAGAACATACTTCTAAAGAATGCCCCCATTTAATCTAAAAATTATGTCAAATGTGGAGAACATGGCTCTATGACATGCCCCCACTAATATACCCCCATTTGAGGTGAGGGAAGATAATAAAGTGATAATTACCTCACCTCAAAAGGAGAAGACAACTAAATAATTTATGAATGGAACCATGTAGCATATAGAATACCATGTCTAGGTAAATGTACCATTGAAACACATAGAACAATGTGATCACATGAAGGCCTAAGATGCATGATAAATATCATGGCAATGTTTAGATAACAATAGGACAAATTCAACAATCAAACAAGCACACATACAAGAGCACTCAAAAGTAAGTCAACATATAATGGTCCTAGGAGACCGCAAATAATGGGCATATTCAATTATTGCACAATCAAAGGGACATGACTTAGTAAAATGTCCACATAAGTAAGAATGACATGTTCAAATGTCCATACAAAAAGCAATGACATATTTAAATTTAAATTAAAGCACATTTAGGCATAGGGGTTGTAAATAAAAGAGCATATTCAAATGCTCGAACAAGTATGACAATATCAAGGTAAGACACTCAAGGAAGTGCATAAAGGAAAGCATAAGCAACCAGTATAAACATATCATAGTATTCCATGGATCAAATGTGTTAGCAATGTAATAACCCCTCAAGTTGTACTTAGAATAATGCAATATTTTTATTTTAAATAATTCACTTAACATTCATTCCAGATAATAATACATTACAACATATCTAAACTATAACTTAGAATAATAGTATTTCTAAATTCAAATATTGAATACAATAATTATGTTAGGTTAAATTAAAACCCAGATTTATCCCCAAATCACATACAAGATAAACTATGAAACAAATTAAATAAACATAAACATGCACAAAATAAGAGACACAAAATTTAACATGGTTCATCCAAGCTGGGCTACATCCACCAAACTTGTCCAGTATATTATTTCTATCAATACAAGGGAGAAACAAATCCTATAACAAACCCTGTTACACCTCTCTACCTTTTCTGCCTCCACTCTATGTGTAATCTATTTTATTTTTTATCTCAGCCATGTAACAATACATTTTAGAGTAAAAAATACCTAAACATAACCTCTATCATCAGATCTGGAAACCCTTAATCAATGGCTCAAATTGACTATGAAATTAAAATTTTACGAAGCAATTTAAATAAAAAATTTGCACCCCACAGACCCCACAATGGGGGTTCCCCCTTTCAACCCCCCACACCATCGGGGATATAAAGAATGGGATCTAAAACCTGGCTGAAATAGCATCAAAATTTTAACCTATGATCTTGAAAGACAATCAAGATCCACACCTAATAAATTATCTTATACAACTCTAAGGAAAGTAAATATAATAAGACACATCTATGGTTGGTCTACTAATACAACAATTATTGTCCAAATATAACAAATATATATTACAATTACATTCCCTTCAATCATTCAACCTAATATAATAAATAAATACCAAGCACTCTAGAGCTCAATTTGAACCACTCATGTATTGTTGATAATCTCAAGTGTTGTCTCTAGGTAAGTACTATAGTAAGGAAAGAAGCATCATCTGAGCACTTTTCCACACCAACCATGGATCAATGATCCCTCACACAATCCCCTATCAAGGAATGACCCTCTCTTCATTAATAGGTAGATAAAATAGTACGAGAATCCAGAGAGGCATGCTAGTACCCCATGTGCTATAAGATTTCTACTACATGAGGTGTATCATAAAGAAAATACATGTCTAACATGATATCACACAACATGCAAATCAGATATATGAAATGATAATATATATCTAATATTACTTTGGCTAAAGTTTTTAAATAACATACAATCATCTAGATTGGTCAATTTCATAACACACCACTTGATCAGATTATCTACTTCCAACATTGATGGTGCTACCTATGCTACTGGAGTCCATCTCACTACTATTAGCATCATCAATGTGAAATCTTTAATAAACATAGATAACATAGTATAAAACTTAAAGATTCATTCAGATTTTTCCTTATAAAAAGAATAAAACAATCTTAAATATTCATACTATTACATCCTCATAGCAATCATATCACATTACATGTTATATATAGGAGTAATCAAAGTATACTTTTATTCCATCAATGCATGATTGAATCATACATAATTATTTAGCTCATACAAAAAATAATGCCTACAATTTATAGATACCATAAGTAACATTCATATTAAACTATAGTTTCTCAACTACTATAATAAGATCCATACAACTACACCCCATGATATCCTATATTATCATAGTCTAGTGTTCTAAGACATAACTATTAGTTTTCTCCTAGTCAGTCATACAAGGTAGTCATAAATACATGGAATTATAAGCTTTTATTTGAGCAAATATATACAACAAAGCAATTCATACAAATACATAAAAGTCTAACCCAATATTAGTTTAGTCTCTCAAGGTTATATGCACACATACATAATGTCATATTAGTTGTTTCAAAACATACTATTCAAGTAATAACCAACACATACATTTAATCCGTCGACGTAGGTGAGAGTCTAGACATACAACTATAGTGTGTACCATCTAGGCATATATATTTAAGCTACAGTATTCTATGATATCCCATAATATCATATCTCATTGTGCTGGAGCACCCTACTAAAACATGACTATACCACTCGAGTATACCCTAGGTTATACTACATAATAATAATCAGATGAAAACATAATATCTAGGCACACATCACAATGCACTAATTTATTCAAGAAATGTCTAAACACTTACTCGTAAAATACTCTAATAGATATACCACATACAAGTTTTTATCTTTACATGACACTATAAAATTTGACCATGTTGACATGTTGCATAACACTTTTGTGCTTACAAAAATACTACTTGACCTCTATAAGCGGTCTAAGCAAATCCATGGTATAGATGTAGATCATATAATTATATACATCTAGGATAAAGTATTAATCAAATAAGAATATAATAATATTACCATAGAAATATCTAACTTTGTTATAGATTACCCAAATCATAGTGTTATATAACTCTAAGCACAGTCATCATATGTAAATGGCTTATAAGGATAAATAGTCGCATCAAATCATTGATTGACTAAAGGTCATTAATTCATTTAATACATATTAGAGGATGAAAATAAGCATGTTGAAAATTCATTATTGACATCATCATCATCATGAGAACACAACATAATCTAAAACGGATTATCTTCATTTAGTTTTGATCATGATATAACAACAAATATAATAGAGATATCTTAATAACACAAGGCAACTCTAATTAGAAGGTATAAATATGATGGTTGGCCTCAACATTCAAGGCATATATTACCTTCATAATTCTTAATTTATATGATCAAGTCCAGTATTCTAAAGGGAAGTTATGAGTATGACATTATATTAATGAACACATTATTTATTTATTAAAAGTAGGTATTTATGATTCTAAAAGTAGTTGTGTTTCTTTATCACCATGATTTAATTATTTATCACAACATTTAATATATAAAACTTAACATTCCACCATATAAAACTCAGTTGATCATAAATCAACATGCAGTGTTTTATTTCATTTTACCTCAGTATTTATTTTCCTTAAACTTAGCATTTTTATTTTAATCTCAACTTGTATTTCTATACACAATGATTTCATCATTATGGCATAGCTATCTATTAGCATTATCATTCAGTGTTTTCATTTATATAATGGCATTTTAAATTTGTATTGGGTGTTTCAATCCATATGCTCAGTGTTTCAATTCCCATGCCCAGTGTTTCAATTAAATGATGCCACATTTTCAAACATTTAATAGGTATTTTTTAATTAAATACACAACCATATAAAATATATACACAATGTCATCAAATATATATACATTACATTTTATTTACAGTGCTCCTTTTATATATATTACATTTCATATAAATATAACCTTAGCATTTTATATATATGACAAAGTGCTTATTACAAGGTTATTTAATGATGTATGTATAATTTTAAGATGGTATTCACCTAACATTTCAATATGTATAATGTTCTCTATTTTTATTAAAACATAATATGTCTGATAGTGAATTATGATTTATTATTAAAAATTGTTGCAATCATAATTATGCCTATTAAAACATATATTAATATTATAAACATAGGATTGCATTTTTCCACATAATTATTTTATGTTATATATTTATTTTATTTAAACAGAATCAAATCTCTTCGCTTTACTATTTCTAAATGATCATGCAGGCTACTAATTGGAGAATACCCTATTTGTTGAAGGACTTGAACAAATTTTGCATTATGTAATAGCTAAGGTATATACATACATGTATTTAGAACATTATACAAAGCTCCAAAATCATCTAGGAAGATTACAAAACCCTATCAAAAAATATATTTAACTTAGATGTTGCCTTAACATTTGTTTAAATTGCAGTCTTATTTCTACTAGCATTCTGAAATTAGTGAGATGCAAACCAATTAAAATATAAAATAATCCAAACAATATAAGATGAACCTATAATTTGGAGTTGTTTCCCATATACATATCAATAAATTTAGACTCATTGTCCAAAATAATACTCTATAAAATCATACACAAAAATATAATTTACTGAAACAACCTTGTTTAAATTTGCTTGGAAAGAATATACTTGGCTATATCTTGCTCTCTCCAACTCTCTAAATCCCCCTACCTGCTCCTTCTCTCTCTATGTCTCTATGTATTTTTTTTAATTTTAATAGGATTAATTTATAGAACTAATCCTCTCTTTATCTATTATGCCATTCACTTTGCATGCGTTTTCTCTTTCGGTTTGCCATCCATGTGTAGCATTCTTTTATTAATTTAACTTTTTTAACTAATATTAAATCTCTCAATTTGTTCAACAATATGACACTTTTCTCAAGTTATCTAAAATAATAGACTAAGTTGACCAAATTAAATAAAGATATCTAAAGTTATCTTCTAATGCAATTTCATGCATGCTTTAAAAGACAACTTAATTTGTCTTTACTCATCGTTAGTTCATTAGGATAACTCAAGCTCTTGAAAGTAAATAAATAAAGATAATTGTTTATTAAGAAATGGATAAATAGTTTTCTAATTTTTTTCAAAATAAGATAACTAAATAATTAACTACTATTCTCATGTAGCAGTTAATTATCTAATTCTTGAATTATTCTTGAAAATCAAGATATTTAAATTAAAAGAATCTAATGCATATTAAAAACTAAATTTACATGCTAATATAATCACATACAAGATTTCCTTAATTATGTAGTAGCATTTAAAACATATAATATTTTTAAATCTAATGTGCATGTGTCTAGGGTCACTAGCAATTCCTCTATCGTCATCCAATAGTACCATCTAGCCCATCCTCTCTGATGATGCTCTCCCTCGTCAAGCTCTGAGGGTAGGATCTCTCCTACACCCACCTCACAACAAGTAGGTAATTAGTTTGAGTCATCATAAATATCAACCAATGATGTAAAAATAATAAATATACATCTTTAATGTATAGAATAATAAAATATAGCTATCACATTATGTATATTAATTGACAATATTACTACTCCATTATAGTATATGTCAAAATGCTCAAATCAAAGTAATTATAATTAGTTAATAACCATACTAATCCATGGATTTAAAGGTTATAAATCATAGGATAGAAATTAGGATGTGACAAGCAAAAAATGTCCAGTGCATAGCATATCAACTACCCTATGAAAGATATAATCATGTATAAAGGCATGTGTAAGTATGTATAAGTTCAAACATGATAATGAAAAGTGATCATCGAACTATATAACCTATGTATATCAAGATCAAAGAAGTGGATGCCCCTAATGTCGACATGACACGAGTAGAGAGAAGGCCCAACATCTGAAATAGGAATAGATCATATATTTGTGTATGCCTATATCACACTTGAGTAGAATCATGACACACATGTTTATGTATAAGTAATTGATATGTCATCCATCAACATGGAACTAACACATAGATGCCAATAAGCTAATAAAATATGTTTATGTTGAAAATATTTTTTGATTTTTGTATTTTTTTTTTGTGGGAGGTATTTTTGGAATATATGAAGAGGAAAGATCATCCTATCAAGTATTGTTTACCTAGTAAAGGGATTGCCTATTGCTTACCCCTTTATGGTGGATTAAACTTAGTAGGTTTGATAATTAATTGCCTGGGTATAATTTTTTCTTGTTTAAGAGGATGCTCATATGGAATTATAGAAACTATAATTACCCGATTGACATGAATGTATTTAACACGCCTATGCACTATATAAGATACTGCTCAAAGTGTAAGGATCCAAAGTCTTCCCAATAACATATCAAAGTTTTACATGGAAGGTATAACTGAAAAGATAGTAACCACATGTGTTGGATCAACCTGTAAAGGTAGGTCAATCTCATCAAGAACCTTCTAGGAGGTCCCATCGAATTCTCTAACTAATCTAGTAGAAGGATGAAAATCATGATAAGTATAACCCAGATGCACAAGTAATGTCATGGTATAAATACTTTTACTTATACCATTATCAATCATAACATAGTGTATAGGCTAGCAATCAAGTAATGCATGAATGAATAAAGAATGAAGATTAAAGTCATCATCCTTAACCTCATTGTCATCAAAAGTAATAGAAGTTCTTTGAACCATAGGAGGTGTATGTCATGTATAGGTACCAATAATCCCATCCAATGGGTGTTCATAATGTGAGGGAGGAGGATGTGTGTTATATGCCATTTATACTTTTAGATCCTTCTTAAAATGATCTTACAAAGGATTGTTAAATATTTTCTATTTCTAGTGATCACTAGGTTGTGAACTTGATTCCTTGGGAGATTCATCAAATGTAATATTTTGGTCATCAATGAGGTCTTAGATCTTATGCTTCAAAGTAAAGCATTTATTTGTAGAATGCCCAAATCCTTGATGATAATCATAATAAGCATTTTCATCATATCATTTGGGTAGAGGATGACTCATATCAACCTCTATAATATGAGCGAGAGATATAAGATTACACTCTATTAACCATGGGAGTAATGAAGCTAGAGACTCAGGTAAATGTAAAAACTATATCCTCAGTACATTAGATAAAACAAGCTGATTAGATTGTTATGACATTGTGTTAACCATTGTGATTGATTCTTTTTTAGGCTCAGGAGGTTATACCTTATAACTTGGTTTGATTTTAAACTTGGTATTGTATGTAGATGTAGTTGATTTGTTTATTGCATACTTCAGCCTATTCAATGAAATAAGATTCATTTCATGGTCTTGTCCAACATGGCATAAGTCATCAAAAGATTTTAACTTCTTGAAAATGATAGACTAATGTAAAGGAGAAAGCAAACTTTGCTTGAATATGTCTTTTAACTCTTTATCTACCATAAGATTAGTCATTTTAGCCAACATTGTCTTGTACCTCAAGATATATTTATTGATAGGTTCATTTGTTCTTTTTTTTATTTTGTCAATTTGAGCATAGTAAACCTTTTCAAAAATATTAATGGAAAATTGTACTAAAAATTGATTTGTAAGAGGTTTGAATGTTTTCACAAATTGGAGTAGTAAATATTACAACTACCTCAAAACATGTTCCTTGAGGCTTCTTGGGAATAATTTGGTAAAAATTTCATCATTGGATGCATAGTCAAGGCATGTCATATAAAAGGATCGAAGATGCTCTTTAGGATCACCTTTGCCATCATAAAATGTGAACTTAGGTGCAATAAAACCAGTTAGTAAGGGGTGCAAAGATATCTCAGGTGTAAGCGGATTATGTAACACATCTTTTGAATAAATAGTATGAGTAGACTTTATTACCTTTTTTTTTAATGTTTATAACCTTGATCTCCAAGATCTTTATAAATTGAAGTAGAGTTTGAACTATAGACCCATTTGGATTTGGATTAGCAAGCTAAGTAGTCACCAAAGGGGATGTAAACATGGGTTGAATAGGCATAAAAATCGGTATTTGAGTTGAATTTGTTGATAATTCCATGGTAGATGTAAGAATAGTATTCTAGTTTTTAGGAAACAAAAGTTTAAAAACATAACTCATGCCTCTACTAGATGTAGGAATCGATGAAGTATCTAAGGGGAGGGATGTTTCAACTATAACTTTTGATTTTTTCATTTCTAATATAGTTATGAGGATATCATCAAGGTCCTCAGGGTTTTAACAAATACACTCTCAAAACAAAGCAAGAGATTTTACTTGATCTTGATCTATTTGTTCATGTGCATTGTTATCATTGGATTCATGGTTTTCATTATCAAAATCTTTAGTTATAACCACATCATCAATATTGTGATCATTCTGAACATGGGCATCATTATGGACTATAGGATTAAGCTCTTCATTAGTTTGAGACATCTTAGGTGGTAGGGGAGCAAGTTTAATGTGTTAAATAGGCACACCACCTAATCTAGGGCTACACCTAGGTTGCATACAAAATAATGCAAAAAATAATTTAAAAAGGATAGTAATCTAAAACCCTAGTAGACTAAAAACCCTGGGAATCAAAAAAATTGCATTCACACAATTAAGGTTCATCAAATGTTTAACCCTAAAATAGATGTGGATCCTACTTGGGTAGATAGGGTTAAGAATATAGAAATGATAATGCACAAGGGTGATAATCAGATCTACAACATGATAATTAAATGCTAAACTAAAATACAATATATGTTGAATTTATTGAATTGAGATAGACTAAAAATAGAAAGTACAACTATGTTAGATATGGAAATGACAAAGCAACATAGTTTTGGATCTGGAATCGACAAGAAGTAAATTGGAATAGGATTCTAAAATAGTCACCAAATTTTGTATTGAATGTATCTAGATATGCAAAAACTAGCATCATCCTTGGATGTTAGCATCGATGTTACTATGTGAACCAGACATAGGTGTCCTATATGAAATACTTACTAGAAAAGGATGTGCTACCTACTGGAAAAGGATGCGACCACTTGGATGATTCTAGGTCTATCTTCACCTTCGTTCTAGTGCATTAAGATCTGGGTCATGGATTGTCACTCATCATAAAATGATAAAACCCTAGGTCTTCATATTCATAGTGACCTTGGAAAAAATGGGTTAATGAGCTCATACTGTCGAGCTAACCCCAAAGACCCCTCTGCCAATGGGTGTTTCTTACATATCCACTACTTTAAAGAGGGCCTCAGACTAATGTATTTATTTAGTAATGTGTTGGGTTGTGTGTTCATAAGGGTGAAATATGTGAAAAACAACTACCAAAATGACCTATCTTGTAACTTGTCAAATCAGGATCTTACGTTACTCCTTCAATTATTTATACCTATATATGTGTAGTCCCTATGACTGATATGGAAATAAGACTTAATAGGGAAGCTTCACTCAATTGAATTCTCTTTGGTATAAATTATAGGTGATGAATGAATGAGGAATGATTATGAATATATATCACTCCTATCAGGAAATATCTAGCATTAAATCACTTAAGCCAACCACTAGGATATGTTTCATTTACAAATTACATAAATTTAGGGCACTAGACACTAGCGTCAATGCAGAGGTCTAGGACTGACACCTACATCCTAGTAGTTAGAAAATAAGTATAGACTTGGAACTTTTAGGGGCATAAGATAAGTTTATTTTAAGAATTTTAGACAAGATAGAAGGTCTAGGTCATCAACATAAGACTGGTGGGACAAAGAGATAAGCAAAGGGACACAAGATAGAACAGATGTAAGACTTCCAAAAGTAGGAAAGGTCCAGAACTAAGAGGAACAACTAAGGTATGAGTTTTCCAAGTGTACAAGATTGAGGTGCTATATAATTCATAAATATCATCTACAAGGTTATTTTTTTGACTCGTAGCTTAAAATCATGTTCCATTTTTAAAAAAAGCATAATTTTTGAGATGATTTTAAATCTATAATCATATTTTAGTGATATTTTACATAAATGGTGTTTTTTGTATTTCCCATTTTTAGTTAAATTTATAAGTTTTTTTTTAATTGCATTTTATAAGCATTTTTAGGTGGCAATACTTGTCATAACACACAAAATTACAAATTGCTACTCTGGGGGGACACATATTTTTTAATGCATGTTTTCATGCCTTGGTTGTATTGGGGACTTTTTTTGGTATTAAATTGTTTGTGCCATATTTTTGGACTCTTTTTAAGACTCTCCTAAGGCTTGTATCGAGATCCTTCATAGGGCATCTTAGTAAGATCTTATGGCATTGCCTTTTTCTTGTGTGTGAACAAATCTAGGCACTTTTTTGGTTTCTTTTGCACTACTCTATTTTTTATTGCTTCACATTGATGGAGGGCACACATGAACACCTAATCCTCTACATTAAGAGATATTTTATCACAAAAACTACAGGGCTAAAAAATATAACCTCCTTTATAGTAACGTTTATGCACATATACACCTATTTAATGAATGGTATGAGTATGTGCTTGCATAATTTGTGAGTGTGCCTTATTTTTCATTTCCTCAATGCTTCTTGGTGAGTTATCTTTTTTTGCATTGTTCATCTAAGTGATGGATTTTCCCATCCATGCATGAAGTTATATTTTGATGATGACTAGCACCTTCTTTGTTAGAGTTTTATTCTATATAAGAGTTAGATTCCTTTAACATCATCCTTATATTTTATTCATGCAACACCCTAGTTCAACATCACAATAGGGATCTTGAGCATTGTGTACTACTAATTTGGTTTGATGCACCATTTCTTGGTAGTTTTTAGTGATGGATCAACATATACATGCCTTGTTTATAGTTTGAATTATGGAGCATCCATTCATATGTATTAATATCTTGGCACTTTCAATGATAGATTGGCCCATCTATGCCTCTTTTACAACTTTGAATGATAGAATTTCCCATCCGTGGAGATATCTTGTCTCATTTTAGTCATTTTATGGATATACACAACTTCATTATCATTGCTTCTAAATATTTGACACTATTAACAACATTATTATCTCCTTAAATGACTTAGATGACTTTATGGAAGTAGACACATGTGTTAGGGTGGGACACTAGTGAAAATATACGGGTCTGGGACTGACGCTTATGTCCTGGTAGTTAGAAAATAAGTACAAACTTAAAACTTGATGGGGCATAAGATAAGCATATTTTAAGAATTCTAGGAAAGATAGAAGGTCTGGGTCATCAACATAAGACTAGTCCAACCAAAAGATAGGCCAAAGGGCATAAAATAGAGTAGATGCAAGACTTCTAAAAGCAAGAAAGGTCCAAAACCAATAGGAACAACTAAGGTCTCAGTTTTCCAAGTGTATAAGATTGAGGTGCTATATAATTCATAAATATCATCTACAAGGTTATCTTTTTTAACTCGTAGCTTAAAATCATGTTCATTTTTTTTTAAAGCATAATTCTTGAGATGATTCTAAATCTATAATCATATTTTAATGATATTTTACTCAAATAGTGTTTTGTTTTTATTTCCTATTTTTAGTAAAATTTATATAGGGTTTTTTTTTTTAATTGCATTTTTATAACTAGTTTTGGGTGGCAAGACTTGTCATAACACATAAAATTACACAATGCCACTCTGGGGGGTCACATTTTTCAACACATGTTTTCATGCCTTGGTTGTATTGGGGAATTTTTTGATACTATATTGTTTGTGCTAAGTTTGTGGACTCTTATTAACACTCTCTTCTTGAGGCTAGTATCAAGCTCCTTCATAAGGCATATTAGTAAGCTCTTATGGCATTGCCTTTTTCTTGTGTGTGCATAAATCTAGGCACATTTTTGGTTTCTTTTGCACTGCTCTATTTTTTGGTTGTTTCATATTGCTCAAGGGCACACATGAACACCTAGTCCTCTACATTAAGAGATATTTTATCACAAAAACTACAGGGCCAAAAAATATAACCTCTTTTCTAGTATCATTTATGCACATATACAACTATTCATTGATGGTATGAGTCTATACGTGCTTAATTTGTGAGTGTGCCTTATTTTTCATTTCCACGATGCTTCTTGGTGAGTTATCCTTATTTGCAATGTTTGTCTAAGTGATGGATTTTTCCCTTCCATGTATGAAGTTATGTTTTGATGATTACTAGCACCTTCTTTCTTGAAGTTTTATCCTACATGAGAGTTAGATTCCTTTAACATCATCCTTATATTTTCTTCATGTAACACCCTAGTTTAACATCACGATAGGGATATTGATCATTGTGTACTACTACTTTTTTTGATGCACCATTTCTTGGTAGTTTTAAATGATGGATCAACATATCCATTCCTTGTTTATAGTTTAAGTGATGGAGCCATCCATCCATATGTATTATTATCTTGGAACTTCCAATGATGGATTGGCCATCCATGCCTCTTTTATAGCTTTGAGTGATAGAGTTTCTCATTCATGGAGATATATTATCGGAGTTGTTGCCAGGGTCTAAATAACATGAATGCAATGGTCAAGTGATCACATGAGATGAAGCTGGTGCACACCACAAAGAAGCTAAATCAAAGTGAAAACACTGAAAGAGATAATTTTCAAAAGGCAAATAGGAGCAAAATCCAATATTCGATTAACTTAAAATGGCCAAAGTGAAGAATACATATAGGAGAGCATGTAAGTAACTCCTCCACAAAAGGTGGTCAAAGCACCCCAAGAATAGACTATAACTCCTCCATGAAAGGTGGTGACAAGGTGCTAAGAATAGAGAAGTAACTCTCATACCCGGAATAGCCAGTCAAAGGAGTTACTTATGACATTCTTATGACACCTATGACACATCTATGACACACATCTCCACATAAGCTAGCCTATCCCACGAATGTAAGAAAACTCCATGTATGCACAAATATATAATATTCCCTAATTAAATAATAGGGAAAAATAAAAACCTACACTAACACCCCCCCATAAGTGCAGCTTAGGTGGGCAGTGTAGAAATATAAAATGGGTCCCGACAACTAGGCCTGATGAGGTACCCATATACAAATGCAATCTCCCATAAGATAGAGAAAAGGAGAAAACCCGTAGGAAAAAACTCCCCCCCAAAAGAGAGACATAAAATAAATGAAGAGGCTAGTGGCCCCCCCTAAAGATGATGTTGCTACAGATGTGGACCGCACCCCAAGAAGAGCTCGTAGATGAATGAACTTGCTCTTGGTGAAAGGTTTGGTGAAGATGTTCACAACTTGCTCCGAAGACTAGCAAAATATCAAGTCAATGACCTGACTATGAATAAGCTCCCAAATGAAGTGCATGTGAATCTCTGTGCTTGGTCTACTGGTGCTAAACCAAATTCCTACAAATTTGGATGGTACTCTGGTTGTCACAAAAAATGATGGTGGGCTACCGGATGGGAATGCCAAACTTAGAAAGAATCCCCTGAAGCCAAATAGCCTTAGTAGCTGCATTAATAGCTCCCCTGTGCTCTGCCTCTATGGATGATAAAGCAATAGCATTCTGCTTCTTGCTAGACCAATTGATAGGACCAAAACCTAGAGAGAAACTGTAACTAGAAGTGGACTTGCGAGTCTATGAATCGCCAGCCCAGTCTGAATCTGTATATCCAACCAAGTCAACCTCTATGCCAAATCTGTAATGAATCTCATATCTATGTGAACTCTGTATGTAATGCAAGATCCTCTTAGCTACTTTCCAATGTAGCTCATGAGGTTTTTGCATAAATGTAGAGACAAGTCCTACTATATATGATATGTCGGGTCTGGTATGAGTCAAGTAGATGAGACTACCAATAAGTTGTCAATACCGAGTGGCATCAACCAATGGTGAAGAACAGTCAGCCTCAAGCTTGACTCCTGATAGAAAGGGAGTCAGAGATGGCTTGCAATCAGCCATGTGAAATTGAGCCAATAAGTCAAGAGCATACTTAGGCTATGCAAGAGAAATCCCTAAATCTAACTGTGAGATCTCGATACCAAGGAAGTAGTGCAACAAACTCAAGTCTGTCATGTCAAATCTATCTTGGAGAGATGCCTTCACTGCTACAATAGCTAATGAATAACTCCTGGTGATCAAAAGTCACCAAAATTAGGAGCGAATCATCCTGCCGCAAGAAGTAGATATTGGGGTCAGAATGGCACCTAGTGAAACCTGTTGTGAGAAGGAAGGAATCCATCTTGGCATACCAAGCTTGAGGGGCCTATTTGAGGCCATAGATATATTTCCTAAATCTGCATACTAAGGAAGAATCCTGAACAAATATTGGCAGCTACTCCATGTAGATCTCCTCCTCTAGGTCTCTGTGAAGAAAGGCACTCTTCACATCCATCTAGTGCACATCCCAACCATGTGCTACGGCAATAGCCAAGGTGAGTCAAATAAAAGTCATCTTTGCAATAGGTGCAAAGGTCTCTGAGTAGTTAATGCCTGCCACCTGTGAGAAACCGTTGGTGACCAGTCGCGCCTTGTATTTATCAACTGACCCATCTGCTGCAAATTTGTTCTGATATATCCACCTACATCGAACCATCTTCCTTCCCTTAGGAAGTGAAGTCAAGTCCCAAGTGTGATTTTTGATTAAGGAAGAATACTCTTCCTCCATAACATTATCCCACTCAGGTACCCCCGATGCCTCTCGAAAAGTCTATGGATCTAAAACTGAAGCAAAGAAGGCAAGTGGATCTCTCTGATAATCCCCCCTAGTGTGTCTGTCATCTGCAGGATCTCCTACCCAAATGCCAGCACTCTCAAGTGTCTGTCTGGCCCAAAGTGGCCCAAAAGTGGGTGAGTTAGGTGCTAACACCTCATCCTCTGACTGACTAGAGGTGGATGACTCTGCATTATTGTCCTCACTATCTGAACTCGAAGAAGAAGTCTCTGGCTCAAGAACTTGTTGTGGCTGATCTAAATTTGAGGAATCATCATGAAGAAGTAGATCTTATGAGAGAGAAGAAGTGCCCAAGTGTTGAGTCTTTAGGACTCTCTTGAAAGAGGACACTTCTCTCAATGAATAACTCATGAGTGGTTAGATCTAAAAGGTGATACCCCTTAACACCATCTAGATATCCTACAAAGATGCAAGGCTTGGACTGACATTCCATAGCTTTGCATTTCTTCTTCGATATGCAAGTCATGGCTGGGGATTCGAAAACCCTAAGGTGCTCAACATCAGGTTTCCTTTTATGCCAAGCTTCAAAGGGTGTTATCCCTTTTAAAGCATTGTGAGGAACCCTTTTTTGAATGTAGCAAGCACAATTGATGGATTCGGCCTAGTACTATGGTGCTAAGGATTTGGAGTGAATCATACAGCTACCCATCTCTTTCAAGAACCTATTTTTGTGTTCTACAACTCCATTCTGTGAAGGACTGTAAGTGACTATGCACTGCAAATCAATCCCCTTTGTGGTGCAAAATTGCTCAAACTTGTTGCTGACATACTCCCCTCCATTATCAGTTCAAATAACCTTGATGAATTTCTCACTCTATTTCTCAACAAGAGCCTTGAAGTCTAGAAATTTTTCAAACACTTCAGAGTTTTGTTTGAGAAAATATATTCAAGTGTACCTAGAGAAATCATCAATGAAAGTGAGGATGTACTTGGCCCTTGTGAAAGATGGTTTGGGAAAGGGTCCCGATACATCACTCTGGACTAACTCCAAAGGTTGTGAAGCCCTCTAGGCTTTGCCTTTGTCAAATTTTGCTTCGGGATGCTTCTCAAGAGAGCACCCCTTGCAAAGTCCTTTTGAGAATTGGACACAAGGCAAGCCAATGACCATGTCATGTTTACAAAGTTGCTCAAGGTAGTGGTAGTTAAGGTGTCCAAACCGCTCATTCCATAATTTGATAACTCCATCTAAATGAGTCAACAATGTTATTGGAGAAGAATCAGGTGCAAAATGTGAGAAGGTGTATAACCTTGCTTAGTGATCTGCCCTACCCACTGCCACTGTAGTATCACTATGCAACTCCCTAATAGCCACTGAATCTGGTGAAAACTCAACTCTCATGCCCTAACCAATGTGAGTGATGTGGTACACTGATAGGAGATTGGTTGAAAGAGAAAGAACACTTAGAATATTATTGAATGTTTCTCCTTCCATTTCAACTGACCCTCTCCCTACAACGGAAACTGATGTGTCATCACCCAAACTAATTGAAGTCATGCTACAAGGCTCTAAAGATGAAAACTCAACTAAGGAAGAGCCCATGTGGTGAGAAGCACCTGAGTCGATGACCCATGAAGATGTAGAAGCTGTTGTAGCTATAAAGGCCTTGCCCTTTTCTTTCTCCTTACCCTTGCCTTTTGCCTTAGTAGAATCTTGGGTAGATGAATTCTGCTTGATGGACTCAGGAACATCTATGTTGTGCTTCTCTAGAAGATGAGTTAGGTGATCTATTTGTTTCTTCATGCATTTGTGTTCATCATGCCCTGTCTTCTTACAATAGGCACACTTAACCTTCTCCTTCTTAGGTTTAGCATTGGAGGAGGAAGACTCAGTGTTGTTTTTGGCAGGATTGTTTTTTTTCTTTCTTCTTCTCCTAGTCCTTGTTCTTTTTCTTCTTCTCCTTTACTGAAGTCTTATCCTTACCATTTCCAGCTATCAAATCTTGGGGTTGAGTAGACTTCATTGTGTCCATTTGAATTAGCTTATCTTGCTCCCTAGTCAAGTCAGTAATGAATTAATCCAAAGAAGGCATTTTCCATGTAGTGCCAAGGGCACTTTTTGTGGCATGGAAAGTGGAGACAAAGACTGAATAGCTTGGACCTAACTTTGTGAGAATAGAAAAGATGAGTTGATCATATTTCTTCTCTATCCTACATTCTTTCAATTGCATTCTTCTCTATAGGGTGTCAAAGTTGCTAGGACTTAGACTTATGAGTTCATTTTCGAGCTCATGAACTCTCATCTCATCACACTTCCCAAATAAGACTTATAAGGTGTCCCATATGTCTTTGGGAGTCTTGGTGATTTCTAAATAGAAGAGAAGTTTTGGAGACACGGACAAGCTTAGTAATCCATAAGCTTCATCACTACGATCATACCACTTGACCTTTTCAGCATCAGTGTTGGGTTCTACTTCAGTACCCATGGTGATCCTATACAACCCTTTACTTCTAAGAATGATTGACATTTTAACCTTCTATTCATGATAGTTGAAGGGTGTTAGGAGTTTAAGTTGAAAAGAATCCATTTTAAGCTAAATTTAGGTGAAGTTGTGTTGATTGCAAGTTGTGAAATTATGCAGAAAGGAGAATGAAAGCAAAGATTGCAAGTGTTGAAAAGCAATCACACCCCCCCCGAAATGTTGAGCCCCCCTCCCAAATATTCAAGTGCACGCTCAAAAGATGTCAGACTCAGCTGAGAATGCGTCTTAGAGCAATTAGTGCAAGACTTTAAGCAAACAGGACGTTGGACTCAGTCGAAAATGCGTCTCGAGAGACCCAAATTTTTGGCACTTTATAAAGTAGTGTATTTTTGACAATTATCTAGCCTAAGTTGTAGAAAATTGAAAACTAAGCACTTTTTCAAAAGATGGAACTCAAATTTGAGCTACCGCTTGTAGGATTTTAAAGTTTTAATTTCTCGTAAACTAGTAATTTTACAAAAAAATAGCACTAAAACATTTTTAAAATGTCTGTTTTAAGAGAGAAAATGGCCTTCCAACCACTCGTTGGACTCGACACGGAGTGAGGAATCCAAAAGAGGTCTTTGTGAGGGGGAATTGGCCTCCTGCCAACCCGGGCCTCACCCTTCGTCTTCGTAGGTCGAAGATACAAGTTTTCAAAACCTTTAAACTGCTTTTTTAAATGCTAATTTTATAATTTGACTTTAATTCAAAAAATCAAATGACTGATTTATGAATATGAGATCAGAATAATTATGAGGAAATTAGACAAAAGCAGATTTTACCAATTTTGCTTAGTAGAGAGTGGGCCCACCAAATGGGGCGTTGGGAATAGTTAGGCGCTTAAAACCAAAAAGGTCTGATTTTTGTTGTTTGTTGCTACTATGCAACAGAGCAGATGTCCAGCAAGGACGCCAATGAGAGGCTCCTCTCTCTCACGCCCTATGTCAGTCTCCACTCCCTACGCCCTTCTTCCATGCAGCCTTCACTCCTTTGAGATTCCAACGCCCAACAGCTAAAAGTGGTCCTTTTCTCCTTCAACATGTCTCAAATGAACATCTGAAAAGCCAATGCCATGTGTCAAAATGTGACGCCAATGCTGGTGAAAAAAATAGAAACTACAGAGGATGCCAAGTGTAGAGCTGTCAGAAAATGGCGCCACTTCTCCAACAACGACGCCTTAGATCTGAAATGCCATTTTGACACAGCAGATATGCATAGTAGTTGAAAAAAAACTTGCAGATCTAAACACCACGAAGGCAATCCATAGGAAAGATAAATGCAACACAAGAAATGATATTGAAAGGCTTTTTCAGATCAGATTTGGAAATAAGAAAAAGAACATAAAGAGAACTCCACTCCTCACGTTTTCAAAATAAACTAATAGCATAACCAGACACACGATTATCAAACCTGCTCTGATACCATATCGGAGTTGTTGCCAGGGTCCAAATAACGCGAATGCAGTGGTCAAGTGATCACACAAAATGAAGCTGGTGCACACCACAAAGAAGTTAACGCAAAGTGAAAACACTGAAAGAGATAATTTGCAAAAGGCAAATAGGAGCAAAACCCAATATTCGATTAACTTAAGATGGCCAAAGTGAAGAATACATATAAGAGAGCATGTAAGTAACTCTTCCACAAAAGGTGGTCAAGCACCCCAAGAATATACTTTAACTCCTCCATGAAAGGTGGTGAAAAGGTGCTAAGAATAGAGAAGTAACTCTCATACCAGGAATAGTAGGTCAAAGGAGTTACTTATGACACCTATGACACATCTATGACACACATCTCCACATAAGCTAGCCTATCCCACGAATGTAGGAAAACTCCATGTATGCACAAATATATAATATTCCCTAATTAAATAATAGGGAAAAATAAAAACCTACACTAACATATATTGTCTCATTTTAGTCATTTCATTGAGATACATAACTTCATTATAATTTCTTCTAAATATTTAATACTATTGACAACATTATCATCTCCTTATGGTGAACAACTTGTGATATCCCCAACACTTATCGATTTATGTTTAATCAAGTAGTGGATTCAAACCACTCATGTAAATTTATTCCTTTTTTAATGGTCCTATTCTTCTTTCACATAGGTTGGCTTATTCCCTTATAAATAAATATTAGCAGCCCCATTGCTTATCACTATCTTCAAGATTATGCATATTGAAAGCAATTTTCATATTCAACCCCATTTCATCTTTAACTTGGTGTTTACAATATTTAGACACCCATGTATCATGACAAGATGGAATGGAGTCCATAAGGAGACTTGAACTTTTAAGAAATTCTCGACACTTAGTTTTCATTATACACAGGTACCTCATTAGGCTTAGTGCGGGGACCCATTTTCAAATCCTTCAACTTCAATTTTTTAAACACCTCTTATGTTATACTTATGTGGGGTGTTATTGTAGTTTGTTATCTACACAAAACTTAAGTTTACTTAGAGTAGATATTATAACCTAAGAATATTTATATTACTCCTATTTTTTTAATTAGGAAATATTAAAATAATGCCCAAGTATGCAGCCTAATACAAAATAATTAATTTACTTAATTAGTAGAATTAAAGGGTAAAATCACCAAGCTAATCATAGAAAGGTGAGGTATTATGACCAATGGGATTAATTATAGGTTTAACCTTATAAATCTCATAAATACATCCTTTTCTTGTGTGTTTCATATATTCAAGTATTTAGAGAAAATCATTTGGGAGGGATGTAGTCCTATAGAAACATCCATGTGTGCCTAAGAGCACCCAAGCACTTGGAGATGCTTGTGAGAGTTTTATATATATATATATATATATATATATATATATATATATATATATATATATATATATATATATATATATATATATATATATATATATATAAGCATCTCCAAGACAACATGCAAGTGCTTGGGTGCTCTTAGGCTATATATATGTTAGTCTATTTTTTATGGATTTGTATGCTTGAAAGAAAGATCATGGGTTGTTTTATGTATAAGTGACAAGAATCTTGAGGACTTCACAGATGTCCACATGGTTTTAGAATCTCTATTGACTTTTATAATAGACATATTTTGGATCAACTTATATCTCTAATGCATTTAATTTTGTTAATTGAAAGCATGCAAATATATTCATTAAGAAAATAAAAATAAGTTCATTCCTGATCAAAAAATCAAATAAAACTAAATCACACCCTAAATTCAAAGTCTATATCAGACCAAAGGCCTAATAAAGTGTCAAAATCAAAGGCCAAATGCCACCAAACTCACCTAAAAATAATAATAAAATATCAAAGTGCCATAGGCACACAAAACTATAAACATAACAAAGCCAATCCAATCAAGGCACACATGCTATCTAGTTTATTGTTTGAGGCAAGGGATCATTGGGCTCATCTCCCCACCTATAATCACTAGTTGAATCAATTGTATTATGCATTGGCTCCCATTACCTCTATTGATCTAATTCTTTAGTTTAATTTTCCTCTCTTTGATGTTTCCTTTCTGAAGAGATTAATAAAGTCAATTACAGGGACTTACCCTGCAAAGAGGAAACCCATCCACGTATTCCATACCCACTTTGAGGAGAAGACCATCCTCCATGACAATCCACAAGCATAGAATGTCTTTGAGGGGAGGAGTATAAAAAATAGAATGGCTTCATGAATGACACCAAGCCTTGCCACGCTCTCTCTATCCATGCCCTCAACTAGTGGAGTTATGCCAAGGGGAATACTCTACTAACCACATAAGGGGCATTTCCCAAATTTCCAATCAAAGTGTGGGGGTGGTTCACCTCCAAGGCCACTTTATTAGCTTGAACTTGTATTTGAATCATAGATTTAGATAACACAAATTAAATTAGTCACGATAAAATATTTGTTCAAATCTTCATGATTGAATATCCATAGTTGAAATAAAATTTCAATGTGAAATATATACCATTTTTTATTTTTATTTTTGCAAGAAGTAAATCACCATCCTCTAGTAAGACTGTGTTGCAACCAAAGGGCTAGGGTCTAAAGAGTTAGAAAAAATAATGGATCTAATCCCAAATCTTTTGAGCATCAATAAAAATACTTAAGATGCTTTTGAGAGACTCATGTTGCCTAATAATGGATCTAATCCCAAATCTTTTGAGCATCAATAAAAATACTTAAGATGCTTTTGAGAGACTCATGTTGCCTATAAGGATGGGGTATTTGGGGTTGTGCAAGCCACTATGTAGACTCAAAGTGTGATAAATATACTAGTCTAGGTAAAAAAATAACATCAAGATTTCATTGATTGTTAATTGTCCATAAGGCATTCACTTGAGGGAAATCCATTGATAACTAGGTTGGGGTTTATACTAGATAGTGTGAGTGTCTACATGCCATCTCCAACCCCATATCAATAGCGTGTAAAACATCACTAAGAATTGCCATTTTAATCTCACTAATAGACTCAAAGTATCCAAAGATGAGACCACATTCAACTTTGATCTCAAGCTAAGTAAACCAAGATCTGGTGTAACTGTTGAAGAGGTTTACAATCGTGTGAATGCATATTTTGAAAAATTTGAGGGCCTTCACCCAAGGGACTTCAACAAATGGAACGCCATGAAAATTATAACAAGATACCATCAAGAGAATGACTGTTGACGAAGAGTCCATTACATAATTTGTCTCCTTTCCACACAAACTAGTGTTTGATGGCTTCCCAAGTTTTCCATATACTTTCAATAACAAAGATGTCTTCAATTTTTTAGGCATAGAAGCAATAAACATGGTGTGAAAACTAAGTCCTTTCCAATCAACATGACCATAGGGGATACCAGATGAAATGTAATGTTTGGCAAGCAACTTCCATGCCTCTTGACCTTCGATCGCTAGATGGATCCATTTAATGCACAAAACAAGACCTTTTTTTAATGTCAACGAAGCCAATGCATCCAACTTCTATGGGATGACATTTAAGGTAAGATCAGTAAGGTTTTCGTGATGTAAAATATTTGAAAAATGGATTTCAGGATTCATCATGTGAAAATATATTCTCCAATGTTTTGAGTACCAAATGTGTACTCATCATCAGACATTAAAGGTCTTAGGACACTCAATGAAATCCTTGTTTTCCCTCAAAGTTGGCCCAAAGAAGTTTTTCTAACCTATTATACGTAACATTGGAAGGGGCCCAACAAAAAACTTCTCTAACTTAAAACTCAAAAACTACCTTTTAAAATAGGGATATTAAAATTGACAGCATACAGTTCCTTTTATAAAAGGCATACCATTATGTATCCATATCCTCTTAAAAATAGAGCATCCCCGTATTCTATGTGCATCAGTTATTGTACTAAACAAGATATTAATTACAATTTGACCATGAGAATTGTGTTGAGCACAGGGAAGCCCTAAGTTGGCCTAAGCAACAACAAAACTCACTGTAAAATCCAATACAAATGAACCCAAAATACCCTTGAACATGCTCTGGACCAATTTTAAACATACATATACACAACCACTGAATATTTGATACGAAACTAAACTTTTTCAAAATCAAGTTTAACTTTTATATATATATATCCACTCATTGACCTCCCAAACATTTAAAGTTATTGTTGGTCTTTGTGCTCAACCATAACTCCATGTTATTTTATGACACTGACAACCTCTCTCATATGACACTATTTTTTTTTTTAAATGTTATTTTAATTTTTCCGAGGAAAGAATCCAAACTTTAGAATTGACTTCCATTTCCCGTGTTTGTAAGGGTTTTGATCGTATTCGTCACATTTATTTGTAATATTTTAATTATATAAATTAAGACATTTGGATTATTTCTATAATATTTTTTATTGACATTTTTAAATGAAAAAATATTTTAAATTAAAATTCATTTCTTATAACGATAGTGGAACTAATAATATTAATTTAATTTTGGTATATAACTTTAATGAAATAATCATATAATATTGAATATATATTAGAAAGGTATATATGTCTGTTATAAAGTAGATTGGTGTGGTCGCCGGTGACTTAATTTATTGTAAATGATCCATATAAAGAGGTTTTGGACTTTTCATATTGATTTTGTTGACTGTAATCAAACATTGATATGTTTATCCGATCAAATTATATATATAATAAATTAAGGCGTTTATTTTTATAATATTTTGTATTGACATTTTTAATTGAAGATATTCTTTTAATTAAACTTCATCTCTGATAATGATAATGGAATTAATAGTATTATTTTTTCTTTAGTATATAATTTTAATGAAATAATTAGATAATATCGAGTATATATTAAAAAAGAAATATATATGTTATAAGGTAGGTTTGTGGTGGTCATTGGTGACTTAGGTTTACTAGAGGTAACTGATATAAAGAGGTTTTGGACTTCTCGTTTATGTCCCAGGGGAATTCCGTTGACTCCAATCAAACAATGACTTGTTTACCCAATCAAATTATATGTATCTATTAAAAAATAATTATTATTAAATTATTTTTAAAATAGATAATATTATTCTTCTATCAATATTATATAAAAAACCAAAAAAAAATAATTAGATTTATAAATAACTAGTGTTATTTTTCTATCAATATTATGTAATTATAAAAATATTTTGCAGGGTTTAGGTCTCACATAAGATAGTCAAGCTTCAAGATTTTTAGTTTTTTCGTGTTTTCCGAATTTTCAAGGAGGGGATTTTCGATTGGGAGATTCAAGGGTTAGGTTTCATTTTTGAAGTTTTAAGTTTTAAAGATATTTTATAGCAATCTATTATTTGTTTATTTTAGATTTTTCAGAGTCAAGATTTTTGAGTTTTCGGTTCTAGGTTTTATAGGATTTGGGTTTTATGGTTATCAGTTTTGGATTTAGATTTCAAGATCTAAGTTTCAGTGTTTAGATTTCTAGTTTTCAATTTCAATTTTTCAGTTTTGGGTGTTGAGATTTTCACGTTCAAGGTTTTCAAGATCTAAGTTTTAGGGTAATGATTTAGTTACATTTTTGGGGGTTTTTAGGTTTCAAGTTTCATAGTCTTCAATGTTCTTATTTCGTGATTTTTGAGTTTTTATGTTGAAGGTTTTCATAATCAAAGCTTTCAATATTTAGATTTTTAGGTTTTACACTTCAATTTTTAGATTTATAGTTTTGGGTTTCAGATTTCAAGGACGTTATATATCAACCGATATTTATTATTTTATAGTTTCTAAGGTCATGAATTTCAGGTCGAGGTTCACAAATTTTAAATTTTAGAATTTACAGGGTTTTCAAGGTTTCAAGTTCGAGGCCTTTGGGTTTTCAGGGTTTCAAAATTTTATGGTTTTTAAGTTTGGAGATTTCAAGTTTTGAGTTTTAAAGTTTTTCAAATTTTTAAGTTTTAGGGACATTTTATATCAATATAATTTTTTTTTATATCTCCAAAAATATTACATAGGATCACTAAATTACATAGAACATCGACATTTCTATCCATATTTCGAAATTGAAATTTTCGACATTATTTTTTTTTATTTTAAATTTTCAAATTTTAATTTTTCTTCAATTTTTAAATCTCCATTTTCAATCTCTTTGAATTTGATATATTCTTACACCTTAAAATTCTATTAATAATTAATATCTATAGTCCATTTTAACACAATAATAAATACATATAATTATATCATCAAATAATATTGAAAATCATAACCATATCTCTCAAATTTGAATTTATTATTTAATCTTTTATTACATTAACATATTGTCTTTTCTCTCTCATAAACCATTCTTGACCTTTTGTGGACTTAATATTTAAATTATTTGTGGACGTTAATATATAATTTAAATTAAATTAAAGTAGGGAAATGGAACAAAAATTCTGCGCCTTAAAGTGCCTGCATGCCCACATAACGTGCAGGGAAGATAATCCAAACGAAAACGAATATGCTCTAATATTTAATTATGTGGGCCCCACACAATCAGTGCCTTGACTGCCACGGCTTTTTTTTTTTCTTTAAAGGTGGGGTATTTACGTGGCACGTCACGGTTGTTCTGTAGTCGCTAACTGCCAGCTGTCAAAATAGACGGCGTACATAATGTATAAAATATATTGTGCACAGATGACTTTTTGTTTTAATTCCTGCAAAACGATGCATCTTTATAGCCGTACAGTGGCTCCACTTTATGATTCGTCTTGCTCTCCTGTTGTCCAGCTGGCGGACAACCGTACCTGTGGGGACAAGTGGACATTCGTTTTGGGATGAGGTTTTTTTATTAGTGTTTTTACTTCTAAAGAAGACCAAGATCATGTATTTGAATAAGGACCTTCGTTTTTTGGCACATTAGGGATTTTCATGGCTTTATGGAGCTCTTGTTTTGACTTCTCACAAGAACAACCTAAGGATTGGTTTGGTTAGGATTATTTAATCTCTTTACACATTTTTGGGTCAATTCCATTATTACAAAAATTGGGAACTCCCTAGAGGAGATGATATGTATTTCTTCAAAAAGTCATAACAAAGAACATATTGCTTATGTTAATATTTGTATCCAAATGGATGTAAGTAAACTCTTACCTAATTGGTCTAGATGAAATCACCAAAAAGGAATATATTTGAGCAAACTATAAACGATTAAGGTCTTCCATTTCGGTGTTTGAAGTGTCACTCCCATGGGCATCTAGCTCAAGACTATTCCCCTAAAAGTGATGGCCCAAAAAAAGGTTGAGAAAGATGACTTGTAGGTAGTTGACAAGAAGGGGAAAAGAGATCATAAACGTATATCCAAAGGAAAGGAGAAATTATAAACTCAAGTTGGGTTAAACCCTAACCCTTTTGTAACTTTGAGCACACAATAAGATGAAAGGAATCCGAAGGTAATGATTGCTTTAGATCCCATGAAGGATACCAAAATTTTGATAAAGGCCCTAAGATAATGGTTGTTTTAGATCTTTCGAAGGATTCCAACACAATTCAAGTTGATGTCAGTCCAAGAAAGGTGCGAAGAAAGGTAGGACAACAAAAAATAAGCAAAGTAGATTTAGAGGAGGCCGTTTTAGCCCTTGTCAATCCAACTAAAAGTGGAGTAGAGCCTTTAAGTAGGGTTTCTTTAGAAAGAATTTTTGATCTTGGCATTGATTGGCTTGTTGGTAATAACTAAGATCCTTGGTTTTTAGCTTTACACTCATGGGTTGATCCTCACATGCCAAAGGAGAAACAACCCAACTAGGCTAAGTCAATCATGTGATCCTCCAAAAAATAAGGTCTTTAATATTTTTATGATGTTTAACCTTGGGCCTTGACTCTTTGTACTTTATGGGGTTGCTAAACCCTTTTTTATTTTTGCTATACTTTTTACTTGAGGTGTGCTTTCATATCACCCATATTTTTTATTGAACATGTATTATATTTTTATCTATTAAATTGTATCCATACTTTCATATTGTTTAACCCTAAAATGAAATTGTGTGGGTATGTATTTCACTTTAAGCATAGGGTTAAGAATGTAGAAACGAAATAGTACAAGGGTGATAATCATATCTATAACAAACCAATTAAATGTTAAACTCAAATATAAGCATACACTTAACTTACTATGTTGAGATAGTCTAAATATGGAAATTATAACTATGCCAGATATAGAAATGATAAAGAAGAGAAGTACTTAGCTTATTCTGATGCTAATGCAGTTCTGAATTTGGAACAAGCTAAAAGAAGATGGGAAGAAAAATTTGGAACAATTATCAAATCCTAGATCTAGAGTCTTTGGCTATTTGGATAGTTGTATCAGTGTTAGATGGGTATGTTGACATTACTATTTGAGTCTGATGATAATGTCATGTATAGAATATCTAGTGAAACAAGATGCAACCACTTGGATGCTTATGGGTTTGGATTCACCTTTACTCAAGTGAATTTAGATCTGGGTCATGGATTGTGACTCCTTATGAAATGGTAAAACCTTAGCTTTCCATCTTCAATGTGACCTTGGGGAAAAATGGGTTAGTGGGCATAAAATGTTGAATTGACCCCAATGACCCCATTGTCAAAGGAAGTTGCCTACATAGCCAATACTCTAAAGATGGCCTCAGACTAATGTAATTCTCCCTGATGTGTTTTCTTGTGTGTGGATCATGCAATGTGTGTAAAGCAAGTACAATAGTGACCTAGCTTATAACTTGGCAAATAGGAATCCTAGGCTGCTCCTGTAGTACTTCTGATTTATCTTTTTTAGGATTATGGAATGTAACCTTAAGGTTGATAAAGAGCTGAGTAATAAATCAGGGAACAAAATACTACAGTATCAATAGCCATTGATTTGCACAATGATTAACTTATTTGAATATTCTATAAATAGCAATGAATTAAAAAAGGTGTACTTGGCTAAAAAATATGACTGAGAGAGACAAGTGGTAGGTAGGGAAGTGATGCAGGAATAGTGCAAAGTGTCATCAATAGAGAATAGTTGTCATAACCCTGTTTGGACAATAACATGACCCTTTTTACCAATAACATATTGTGTTATTGACCTTCTATGTTGCATTAATGGCCTTGTGTAGGTGAAGCAATGAAAATTTGGGTAGACCTTCACTCTATTTTGGGAAGCCTGTGCCTGTATGACCAAGACCTGGATCATTGTCTATGTTTTGCTTTGATTGGTTTCACTATGAAAACCTAAGCCTCCATGCTTACTAGCATTTTGATGAACACAAGTGGAAAATAGATGGAGTTAGTAGGGTAGGCTAGGCAAGACCTCAACACCCCATGTGTTGAGCATTGCTTACATACCAATACCTTGAAAGGGGATCAATCCCAATGTATTTCTCCCGATCTAAGTGTTAGTACAAGTGAGAGTGATGATAGTATGTCTGAGTATGAATGACAATTTGAATACTTTGTGTGTGAATTGAGATTATAAACCTAGGTAAACATGAGCTCTAAGATGTTATAGATGGATGTATGTAGAAATTAGGGTAAATAGGGATCAATAACCTTAATTTGTATAATTATTTTTAAGAGAGAGGAAATGAATGAATACTCATCATTAGGTATGCAAACCAATACAAAAACCTAGTGAAATCATGTGTGTGGAAATGGTGATCAAACGATGAATAATTTGGGTAGGGTTGATGGCTTGCCCAATCCCCATGTGTCGAGAGATCACGAACTCAATCTAGACTTGACTCCATCATTGCCCACCCATGTTTTGTGGATCATAATATGTGAATAAATAGGATTGGATTGATGACTTGTCCAACCCTCTTATGTAGGTGGCTCAAGAACTTAAGTAAGCTATGACTCCATCATTTCCTACCCATGTGCAGTACAAGATGCTAAAACTGAAACTATGTGGTGTTATGAAGCTATAAAAGATGGCTCTAATTTACTTGAGAATATTGAAATGTAAAATGGCTCAAAGGGCCACTCAGGAACTCGAGAATGTAAAATAGCTCTAGGCCACTTAGGAATGCCAACTGTTGTACATGAAATGAGGCATCAATATGATGTAATCCTAGTGCAAAATTGGTGCATATGGTGTCTAGAGTAGACAACATGGAGAATGGCATGGAGTTGTCATTCCATTTGAGAGAACTAGTGCAAAACTAAGCATAGGGAAAATAATGTGTCATGTACATTGCCCCTAATTTTGATATTTGTGCATATGGATTCTAGACTGAGTTATAGTAATCTATGTCTATGCATATCTAAAACTAAAATGAGAGTGATTATGTTGTGCATGATTCCCCTAATCTAAGCAAACCTATGTAATTCTATGTAAAACTGAGTATATACTGAGCATATCTGATAATATGTAACTGAGACTATACAAATCTAAATTGTACCTACTATACCTTTCTAATAATCTTGGAATTTTATGTGTTTAAGGCTACTGGTCAATAGCATGGTGGGTGGACTATAGCACATTACACTCCTAACAGAGTACTACGCTATTGTCCAAAAGTGTTGTTATTGAAAAAACTAAGAATGGTACGTGTATGATTGTATTGCACTATATTTTCCTAAGTCTGAGCTATGTAATATGTGTTTGCAAGTTAAAAACTATGTTTTGAGTGTGCTAGGATGCCCTAATCTCTTTGACAAACCCATATTAATGCCCCCTCTTTTGAATGGAGTTGTTGAACCTCTGCAATAACTATCCTTAAACTAAAATCTATACATCATGTGTGTTCAACTTAAAATATATGATATTTGCATGATAAACCAATATAAATGTATAAATGGCATCAAAATGTAAAAGAGATTGAGCATAAGTTGGCAATGTATGATGTATGTTAGATATAACATTCACAAGTTTGTCAAGATAAATATAATAATTTAAGCATGTATATGATCAACAAATTTGAATATAATCTGAGTAAACTACTTCGAGGGATGGGGCATGATGTCCATCAAGGCACCTAAGAAGGAAGGGGAGATGCATGAGGTCCCTCATGACATTGTAAACTGGATGTGAAAGAAACAAGAAAGAGACAAGTGTCATGGCCATGACGCATACATGTAAGCATATATATAAACACATGAGGCACACAAAGTAGGCCAAGGAGCCACAATACAAGGGACATGAGCACATGTCATTAAGTCTGAGAAAAGGAACACATACAAGGACATGTTCAAATGTCCACATACGTAAAAGAGCATGCAAGTTTGACCTAGAAACACATGGAAGGACATGTTCAAATGTTTACATACACAATAAAAAAGCATACACAAATACATGGGCACATGTTCAAAGCATGAAAGAAATGAAAAGATAATGGCATATTCAAATGCCCTCGAGTAGATGTAGAAGTAAAGAGACACAATCAAAGCTAAACTAGTAAAGCAAGAAATGAAAGTATGCACTAATCATGTGGTATGAATCTATATAAGAGCAACACTGTATATAAAATGAGTCTATAATAGTAGTAGTCATAAAAAAAATAGTGAAGTGTAGGATGATCAATATCAAAATATAATCAAAGCTAAATCTGGGATATGGAGTATAGAAGGATATAACCTGGTAGATCAGATGTTGTGTGTATGATGCCTCTAATGGGCTAATATATCAATGTTGAATCAATGTATATGTGCATATGCCCTCGATGGGTAAGTAGTAGTGAATCTATATATTTGTAGAGGATTGGAGTCCTGTAGTAATCTATAAACACTCGAAGGGAACAAGTGAATCATGTATGTATGATAAAATTGACTATATTAACATAGATAGCATATGTAGTACCTCACAAATATAAGGAATGTAAACATGAAAATGCATACAATCTACAATTTGTATTTTATGAGCAATATTTGAATGTTTTTGTATTTTTTACATATTATATTATTTTTGTGTTTTCTGAGTATGAGATATGTACAAGTAAGATGAAAATGAAACTATGTACAAGGAGCAAGATAAAGGGAACTTTGTAAAAGTAAATTAAAAAAATTAAACTATGTACAAGTAATACTGGAAGTAAATGAGATTATTTACAAATGAAATGTAGTGAATACATAGACCTAAGAGCACATCCATAGGATGTGGATAGTTAAATGGTAGATTTGGTGGGAGGTCATCTTATGTCAGATACTAAATCTACCAAAACTTGAATAAATCATCGTCTTTGTGATCATCATGCCATTTTATCTATACAAGTATAACCTTGTCCTTGGCATTAGTTGGGATTTTGTGTATTTGAATTGCACGTTGCTCTACTATTTAGGGACCTCATGTTTGGTCCTAGGGTAGGCCCCATTAGATTGATGGATGTCTATATGAAATTTATGATTTTCAATTGGGCCATTATGTAAAATGTGAATTGTTTGTCCCTCACTACTAAAAGTCAAACATCTATATGTTTGATCGACTATGGAATCCATTACCCATAACCATGTACTACCAAGTGTAATATGTATGTGAATGCCTATGCTCATGACAAAAATTAGTGAGTTGACCACCTTAGGGCCACATGCAACTGGTAGTGTGATATGTCCCAAGGAGTCCTAGAAATGTATAACATGTTGTAGGTTAGTCTCTTGATGCCTTGTGTGTTGTAAGAATGCCAAAGTACAAGTTTTGGGATTAGAATCCTCATTTATAGAAACATTAGGGATGTATTGGTCCTTGATGAAAGCCTAGATAGTTAATGGAACATTCCTCAAATTTTGAGGTCAACGAAGAGTTTGTTGTGGTGCTTATACTAGTGGAGGTAGAGGTTGTGTAATCCAGATAGTGCCCTAAGTTTTGAATTTATTCAATTTCTATTGTAATGTTGAGCATGTATCTATATCATGTCTAGTAATCTTGTGAAAAAGACAAAAATGTCTATCATCTAATTGTGATAATCTACTAACAGATCTATAGTGAACTGTGGGTAATGTCATCAATCCTTTATCAAGTAATATCTATAAAATAAGTTGTGGTATGTCTTGTGTACTACCTACTTGAATCTAGATAATTGGATCAATATCCATAGATGTAGCCATATGTATTGAGTGTATAAAGAATATGCCTCTAACTACAATTGAGTGTCTGGTCCTGTATCTGATGTGGGTAAGGATAACTATGTTGGAGGGTAATTTTCCATCATGGGTGAAGATAACTCTACTATAGGAGGATCTAAAACAAGTGCGAAAATAATGATGCTAGACTCCCTGTACTCATATGTATGAATTTATTCTATAAGAATGATATAAGTCAAGTACTCTATGAGAACACATGGTGTCCCATCTAAAGATATAGTCAGGGTAGTAGGCTCAATGACTCTGCAATATTTGAATGGTTGGTTATCAATTGAACAAGTGTATAAGTATCCATCATGTAAAAATTTGATACATCTATGTAAGGTAGAGGGAGCTACCTTGATGGCATGTATCCAAGGTCTCCTAAGTAATAAATTATAATACAAATGATTAGGCATCACCTGAAACTATATGGATAGGGTCTTTGGTCTGACTATGATATCCAAAGTAATAGAACCCAATGCCTGACAGGGAATGTTAGCAGAACCTCGAATGTTATTACATGTCTTCTGAATGGATGTTATATCAACCCCCATAGTGTGTAAAAATGTAAGGTTTCATATGCTAAGACTTGAACCCTTATCAATTAAAACTCATTTAATAGTGGTGGTTTTAATTTGTGCCTGAATGAAGAGTGGTATATTTTGATCGATAACTATCTATGAGATAAAATACTCATTGGAAAAAGATATAACATCCTTAATGTCCTTTATATTATTCTGATAGATGTAAAAAATTTAGTTCTATATCATGAGGCAAATATGTATGATTGAGTGTTTGAAAAAGAATATATTTGAAAATGGTTTCCATTTGAAGTAATTCTAATATATAAATCTTGGCTAGTGTATTTCTCAACTGATCAGCAATATCATATGCTCTATGCTAATCCCAAGGTCCCATTGTATTATTTTGGGGATGAGGAGGGATCATGGGATTAAGATGTTCCTATATAGGTTGAGGATGCATCCAATTTCATCTACTAACAACTTAAACTGTAGGATCTACTATTTTCCAAAGGCAAGTAATAGAGGTAGGATGTGAACGAATGTAGTCAATGGTGGTAGGTGGAAGAGGAGTAAAGGGAGTCATCTGAGCTATCTGCCATTGAGTAGTAATCAAAGGTAACTTAAAATTATCCATGAAATAATTCTCTCTATATAATGGGGCTCAGGATGAGGTGGAACAATGTATGAAATAAGATTAGTTCTAACATCATCCATGAGAGGAGTGACATACATGTGCATCATTCTATAAATGGAAAGAAATAATTATACAAGTCAAACCACAAGAATTTGTACTAAAAAATAAAAAATAGCTTTCGTATTGATGATCATGATGAAATAGGTGAAATTGAATTTTTTTTATAAAATAAGAAAGGAAACCCTAATGGTGCACTAGGGTTTTTGAGTAAAATGTTTAACGTAAGTTGGGTTCACCAAATGATATATATTTTTTAGGATCATGGAATGTAACCCTAAGGTTGAAAAAGAGATGAGTAGTAAATCAAGGAATAAAATACTATAGTATCAACAACCACTGATTTATACAACAATTGACTTATTTGAATATCTCATAAATAAAAATGAATTAGAAAAGGTGTACTTAGCTAGAAAATACGACTGAGATGAACAAGTAGTAGGTAGGGAAGTGATGTAAGAATAGTGCATAGTGTCATCAACAAATAATATGTGTCAAATCCCTCTTTAGACAATAGCATGACCTTCTTTGCCAATAGTGCATTGTACTATTGACCTTCTATGATGCGCTAATAACCTTATGTAGGGCAAGTAGTAAAATTTTGGGTAGACCTTCACTCTATTTAGGGAAGCCTATGCCTATATGACCAAGACTTGGATTGTTGTCTATTTTTTGCTTTGAATAATTTCATTATGGAACCCCAAATAACTTTCTAGGATTTTGATGAACACAAGTGAAATAAGGGTGGCATTAGTAGGGTAGGTTGAAAGAGACCTCAACACCCCATGTGTTGAGTATTGCCTACATATCAATACAACGAAAGGGGATAAAGCTCGATGTAGTTCTCCCAATCTAAGTACTAATGCAAGTGAGAGTTATACTAGTATGTCTGAGTATGAATGCTAATTTGAATGCTTTGAGAGTGAATTGAGACTAGATACTTGGGTAACTTGAGCTCTGGGCTGTTATAGATTGATGTATGCAAAAATAGGGGTAAATAGGTATCAATAACCTTAATTTTCACAATTTTTTATGAGTTTGTTCATGATAAATTCCATATAAGAGATAAATGAATGAGAGTGGTCTTTATATAGCGTTTTGACTCTTATCGTAACATGAAATGAGTCTAGGCCAACCCTAAGATGCTTCAGGGAGTGAAAATATATCCATTAGCGACAAAGGAAGTTAAGGGTCAATAATGCTCCCGCCTTTGCCAATAGTGCACTACAATAGACTAATGGGTTCATGTTATTTTTGAAGTGGCTGGAACGTGTGAAAAAATATAAAGGATGCCTAGGTGAGGGCTCAATGTGGATCTTGGTATATCTGGGAATAGGCTAGATGTGCATAAAAGCTAAAAAAGGATCAACAGATGCCTTGAGATGGGTTTATGGCTAAGCTAAGGATATGGTGGTCTCAAGTGACACTCATTGCATTAAATGATATTTTATATGACTATGAATTCAAATATATAGATGTGTTGTACCTATGATTGGCATGGAAACAGGGAAGCTTTGATCAATTGAATGTTTGATAGAGTGTTTTTTGATAAGTGCCTTAGCCTCCTTTTGGTCTTTTCTAGGTGAGGAATGAATGAGGGTTGATATTATATTTATATCAATCCCTTTAGATTAATAACTCACATTAAATCACTTAGTCCAACCATTAGGATATGTTTCATTTACAAAATAGGCGAGTTTAGGGCACTGGACACTTACGTCAAGACAGGATAAAAACATTGACATTATAGTTTGTCTTGAATATTAGTGTCTAGGGAGTAGAAAAATAGGTAAATGATTAGAACTTGTAGAGGTACAAGATAATTATATTTTAAGTATTCTAGGCAAGATAAAATGTCTATGTCATCAATATAAGATTAGTCAGACTAAGAGATTGGCCAAGGGGCATAAGATAGAGCATATGTAAGGCTTACGAAAGCAAGGTGAGTGTAGAACTAAGAAGAGCAAACAAGGTCTTATTTTTCCAAGTGTAAAAGATTGAGGTGCTACATAATCACAAAATATCATCTACATTTTCCACCCATTTAATATAGTACTGAAATTACTAGTTTAAAAAAAATGAATAAGTACATGGGTGTGTATGCATACCTTATCTTTGCTTGAGTTAAATTTGAATGCTTTGATGATGATTAACCTACAACCAAGAGTATGTTAAAATGTAAAATCAATGCATATAATAAAGGTTAAAATTGATTGAAATAGATTAAAATTGAAATAGCAAGGTTTAAGAGTATACCTGTGTGTCGATGTAAATGCTTTGCCTATTGGCAAGTTTTGCAAGAGATGTATCATTATAAGGCTATGAAAAGATTAGGATAAATATATAAATATGTGTGTGTGTGTGTGTGTGTGTGTGTGGAAGGCACATGCCCCTAACTTTGGAGCAAAAGTGAGTTACCACTTGACAATTGAGGTTAGCTCAACCATACAACCCAATGATACTTATAACCTAGAGAGGTTGGATGATCAAGTGCAACCTAAAAAATTGGAAATATTGAGTGATTTCATCAACTCAACTATACCAAAATGTGAACCAACTATTTCAATAAATTGTCTCAATATGGTTCATAAAAGTCCACATAGTATCAATACGTGCAATGGTTTTTGAATCTAAAACTAATTTTAAATTTTAAATATTAGGCACATGTTGCATAACATATGCACCTTAGATATGTCTCATGTTGAAACTATGTTACCATAACTATGAATCTGAATCATATAATGGTGTGCTTTAGCAAATTTACATAACTATGTAAGTGTGGAGACATGCTTCCAAAGCATGCCCCCACCATATATATGGAGAAATATGAAAACTAATATAAGTAACAATATGGAGGACATGTTTAAAAAGCATTCCCCACTATAAATTGGAGATTTTGAATACTAAATAGGTGTGGGGAACATGCTTCCAAAACATGCTCCCACTGGATCTATGGACTGATATAAGTACCATATATATTGAATAGATGTGGAGAACATGCTTCCAAAGCATGCCCCCACTAAATATAAAAAGTATGAATGTGTGGAAGCCATATCCATATGACATGCCCCCAATGAATCTATAAACTAATATAAGTACCAAATACTAAATGAGTGTGGAGAACATGCTTCCCAAGCATGCCCCCACTAAATTTGAAAACTAATATAAGTACCACATGTTGATTGAATTGTGGAGAACATGCTTCCAAATCATGCCCCCACTATAATTTATGAATTGTGCCAAGTGTGGAGAACGTGCTTCCTAAGCATTCCCCCACCAATATTCCACCCTCCCCCCCACCCCCATGCCCCTTGCCCTTTGAGGTAAGGGAAATATAGGAACTAGTAGTTACCTCACCTAAAAAGGGTAAGACAACTATATAGTCTGTGAATGTAACCATGTAGCATTTAGAAGGAACACGTCTAAGTAAATTTATAATTGAAGTGCATAGAAATAATGTGATCAGATATAAGCCTAGGATACATGATAAAGATCATGGCAACATCTAGAAAGTAACAATACAAGCTCAACAAGCAAACAAACACACACACACAAGAGCACTCCAAAGTGAGTCAACAAGCAATGGTCTAAAGAAACCACAAATAAGGGACATATTCAAATGTCAAACAATCGAATGAACATGACTTAGTCAAATGTTCATGAAAGCAAAGATGACATATTCAAATTTTCATAAAATAAGCAATGACATATGCAAATGTCAATGAAAGCATACATAGGCACATAGGCCGCAAACAAAGGAGCATATTCAAATGCTTGAATAATCAAGACAAGACACTCAAGGAAGTGTATAAAGAAAACATAAGAAACCAACATAAACATGTCATAGTAGCCCATGGATCCAATGTGTTACAAAATTATGTCATGTGTATAGCATATGAAGTAACCTATGTAAGATATAATCATGGATAATAGACATGTGTAAGTACATATGTAAGATCAAACATGATAATGTAGAGTGATCATTGAATCATATAACCTATGTGTATCAAGATCAAAGAAGCAGATGCCTTCAATGTCCATATAACATGAGTCGAAGGAAATCCCAACATCCAAAATAGGACTGTGTCATGTATTTGTGTATCCCTGTATCACACCCAATGTAGAAGTGTGACACATATGTGTATTTAGGAGTAATTGAGTATGTGATCCACCAATATGGAAGTACCACATGGATGCTAAAGAGCCAATAGAATATGTAAGTGCCAACAGTGTTTTTGGATTTTTTTTGGTATTTTTGGAGATAGGAAAGATTATCCTATGATGCCATCTAACTAATGGTCATAGATATCTACCCACTATAAATTTGGTGCCATACCCCATGTATGCAACCAAAGAGCATATATAGGTGTATTATCTATCATTTTAGTATCGATGGTTCTTTGTGTATGTAAAATAGGACTCTATAGTCATGAAGCAATAGTAGAAGTAGTCAGAGTAGGGGTTTTTACGACCCATCATTGAGTGCTTGTTTGTTTCTTTGGAGTAGGAATAAGAGGAACATGTGTAGGTGATCCGGATATCTGAACATGGTGTGTAGTAGAGGATTGGGATTCTGTAAAATCCACTATATGTCTCTGATGTAATGGTCTCTTAAGTACTAGTCACCTAATAAAGGGGATTGCCTATTGATTACCCTTTTATGATGGATTATCCTTAGTAAGATTGATAACTAGTTGTTTGGGTATAAGTTTCTTCTATTCAAAAGGATGCTCATGTGAAATTATATAAATTTTAATTACCTTATTGGCACAAATGTATTTGACTCACCCATGCACTGTAGAAGGCACTACTCGAAGAGTGTGTATCCAAGGTCTTCCTAATAACATATCAAAGATGCTTATGAAAGGGATAACAAAAAGGTAGTCACCACATGTGTAGGACCAACTTGTAAAGGCAAGTCAATCTCTCCAAGAACCTTCTGATAGGTCCCATCGAATGCTCTAATTGAGTTGGTAGAGGGGTGTAAATCATGATGAGTATAACCCAAGTGCGTAAGTAATGTCATGGTACAAATATTTTTGATTGCACCATTATCAATTATAACACTACATATGGGGTGTTTATCAAGGTATGCTTGAATGAATAGGGAATGAAGATTAGAGTCATCATCCTTAATTTCACTATCAACAAAGGAAATATAAGGTATCTAAACCATAATAGGTATATGTTGTGTGTAAGTACCAATAATCCAATCTAGTGAGTGTGTATAATGTGATGGAGGAGGATGTGCATGTATGCCATTTGGACTTCTAGTTCCTTTTTAGAATGGTCTTGCAAATGATTGTTAAATATTTTTTGTTTATGGTGATTGATAGGTTGTGAATTTGATTCCTTTGAAGGATCCTCAAATGAAATCTTTTGGTCATAAATAAGTTCTTGGATCTTGTACTTGAAGGTGAAATATCTACTCGTAGAATGTCTTGGTCCTTGATGATAATTCTAATAAAAATTCACATCATATCCTTTGGGTAGAGGTTGACTCATACCAACCTTAATAGGATGAGGGAGAGATATAAGTTGACATTCTAGTAACCATATGAGTAATGAAGCTAGGGACTCAAGTAAATGAGTAAATTTTCTCCTTAGTGTATTAGATAAGACAAGCTGATTAGGCTATTATGAAATTGTGTTAATCATGGTGGTTGTTTCTTTTTAAGGCTCAAGATTTTTTACCTTATAACTTGGTTTGATTATAAATTTTACACTAGATGTAGATGCAGTTGGTGTGTTTGCTACATACTTTATCTTATTCAAAGATATAAGCTTCATATCATGGTCCTATACAACATGGCATAAGTCAGAAAAATATCAAAACTTCTTAAAGACAATGGACTCATGTAAAGGAGTAAGTAAACTTTGCTTGAATATGTCTTGTAACTATTTTTCTACCATAAGATTGGTCATTTTGGCTAGCATTGTCTTATATCTCAAGACATATTCATTGATAGGTTCATTGGTTCCTTGTTTGATTTTGGCAATTTGGGCATATGAAACCTTTTTAGAAATATGAATGGAAAAGTGTGCTAAAAACTGGTTTACAAGAGGTTTGAATGATTTTACAAATTGGAGAGGTAAATCATAAAACCACCTCAAAGCATAGTTCTTGAGACTTCTTGGGAATAATTTGGTCAAAAGTTTACCATTGGAAGTATAGTCAAGGCATGCTACATAGAAGGTTTAAAGATGTTGTTCATGATCACCCTTGCCATCATAAAATGTGAACTTAGGTGCAATAAATCCAATTGGAAAAGGGTGCAAAGAGATTTCAAGTGCAAGAGGGTTATTTAATACATCTTACGAATCTATAACATGAGGGGATTTTAAAGCTTTTTGTTCAATGTTTGTAATATTGTCTTCTAAGGTTTTTATAACTTGAAGGAATGATTGAATTATATGCCCAATGGGATTTAAATTAATAAGTTGAGTACTCACCAAAGGGGATGATAACATGTTTTGAGTAGTAATAGGCATTGGAACTGGTAGTTGTGTTGAAAAAATAGGTAAGTCCATAATAGATGTATCTATAATAGTTTTAAAGAACAAAGGTTTAAACACATAATCTGTGCCCCCATTAGATGTAGGTGGATAAAGGTGTTGATGGTGAGGAGATAAAGGTGTTGACGGTGGAGGATTGATGGGTCGATGCTAAAATAAAGCCAATGCTAATGGTGGATGATGATGTGCTATGGTGAGATGACTAAGGGTTGGTAAGTAGATTCAATGCCAATGTTGATTAATTTGTGCATGGTGATGAAGGTCGAAGTCAACACTAATGGCAATTAGAGAATGATAATTAGTGAACTTAAGGTAGAAGATGACGGCCAAGGATTTGGAAAATGACTGCAAGGTGCAATGGATGCAACAAGTGAGGCTAGGTTGGCATTTGGAATTCCTAGTTGTATGGTTGTACAATGCCTTACAAGGACCAAATAAAAATTGTAATTTGTCAAAAATGTCCAAATTGGACAAATTGCCAAGCCCGTATAGGTTTTTGGGTATTTTAGACTTAATGGTGATGCATGTTTTACTCCAAAATACCTCTACAATAGCATTTACCAAAATTATTACAAAAAAACTCCTTCCAAATATTTGTGAAAGAGCACAAATTATCAATGAAGAAGAGACAAAGTATTGAGTAATGGATGCTAGATCCTAAAGATCTAATATAATATTGGAGTGGAAAATACCCATCATCTAGGATCACTTCTGTGTATCATAACCAAAATGATAAGCTAGGACATTATAAACAAAAGGAATATGCATAAAACTAGGTATAAGTCTCTCATATCATGTCATGTACAATTGGCATACAAGCTACAAGGGAGTCTTGGAATATATAACTTGGAAGGTTTGTTTTCACAACAAATAGTTTGTGAGGAATGACAAAAATATGCACTCAATCAAATTTTATGTGCATTAAATGTGTCACTCAAAATAACTCAACTAACAACCTCCTTAGATTAAGCTTAACCCTTATTCTAGTGTGAATCTAGACAAAACCAAACTAGTTAGTTAAAGATCACTAATAAACTAGTATGAACATACTAAAAAGTTAGAATTTGACATGTTTCTTATTTTATTGTTAAAAGAAACAAAGATTGCATAACAACTAGTCCCCATCTTTATATTGTTATTATGAAATTCAAATAAATGAAACATAAAAATGATTTTAAATGAGGGTCATTTGCAACCAACATATTGTATGATCCAAACAATAAAAGTTATAAATGACTATTTTATTTTCTTAGTGAATTGTTTACCTTCAAAAACCTAACAATTAAATTTTATATTAGTCAAAAATATCTTAATTAACAATTAAAAATATTGTTTTTTTTTTAATTGTAAAAAAAACACATAAATATAAATAAATAAATAAATTAGTACTATTAATATATTAAAAGAAAAAAAACTAACGAGAAATAACATGCCTAACTTTCAGGTGTCTGCGAGGCCATGAAATGTACCAAAAAAATAAAATAATAATAATAATACGACAAAACACGTTTACAGAATAACACCACTTTATAAATTTACGTGTTTACAGAAATGTTCCCACCTACAATTGCCTATAATGATAAATTGTACACAAGAAGATACCAAATTAAAAAGTGCACTAAAAGTGGGGAAAATTTATTCATATATGTTGAAACTGATATAATACAATATCTGGAGAATAAGTGAAAAAAGATGCAAGTTTATAAAAATTGTACTTGATTTCAAATTACCAGTCAAAAGATATAAGCATTTGAAGTTGTAATGGACGAGGACATTTAGGTCATGTGCAAAATGATCACTATCATTTGTGGGGTTGTGACTTCTTACCACACTAGACCCACTCTTTTATCTTCAAAGATATTGAAAAAAACCTCCAAGTTTGATAGTGTGAAAATGTGTGCCTTTGGGAGCCTCTAGGGTGTAAAAAAGATGAAACAACCTTCAAATAATTGAAATGACCAAAACAACCTTCAAATAGTTGAAATGATCAAAACAACCTAAAAGGTAGAGTTGTGGACTTCAAAAGTAGGTCCATGACCTTATGAAAAGGTCGTGACATTTGGAAAAGGGCCACTCGAGGCGTTAAATATAGGTGGACAAGGATAAGGGGTTGGGTTACCCTACTTTTGGTTTACTAAAAATAGTTTTTTTTTAAAAAGTAAGTAAATATAAACATACACAACTGTAATTTATAATTCAGACCTACTTAAGATGGCTAAATATGGAAACAAGCCCAAGTGTCACAATAATAGGCTAAATTAATGTAATGAAATGACAAAGAGGTTAATAAATACATGCACGTTGAATGTTTTGTAAGTACAAGATTGTATTATGACTATGTTTGACCTACTCTTGCATTTATGGACCTGTAATGTACTCTAAGATGTACCCATAGTTGTATGGGCCTATCTTCTACATGCCTAATTATAGAAATCCTAGTGCACTAATCTTATTTGTGTGTTGTTGATCATGTATATGTGGCATCAAACCTGTCTATGTAGGGTTTCATAGTCTTTTTTTGGTGTATATGTCTTGTACTTTCTTGAATCTGACTATACCTTCAATTTATACATGTGTAGTGTAGAATATGTATAGACACCTAATTTGGTATTGGACGCTTTGGAAATATCAAATTTCACACACCTTGACATACTTAAACTTTACATACACATTTGAATCTTATGCACACTTTTCCCTATCTGTGCATGCACCTATTATCTTGGCCAACCTAATTTATTAGTTACACATTTGGGATCACCCTAGTATGTGTAAGAACTTTTAATAATCCTAAATAGACTATTGTCATATCTTAGATCACTGATTTTCACTACTAGGATAATACTGATAGGACTCAAATAATTTTAATTTTATTTCAATTGTTTAATTCTACTTGTTGCGTCTAGGGAAACTTAATGACTATTTTTCAAATTGGGAAGTCTCCATTAGGTTAGCGTACACATGTTTCATTAGTCAATCATAACATGAAATATCAAAGAGTCAGCTATAAATACAAATCAATCCTAAGGTTATACTCACCTAGCACATATTTAAAAGTCCCAACAAACTTGAACAATCAATTAATATTCTCTTAAGAAATTATCACAAAGGCATGAATATCCCTCAAAAGAGAAACCCTAAATCCAAGTTTGAATGCAAACGCCTACCAAAATTACATGGTGTTGGGTATTTTTCCTTAGCTTTGTATAAATAAGTATTAGTTATGCACCCAATAGAAGGAAGATGTCAATGAGCTTGCATGCCAATATATCACATGAGGAGTAACCTCAAGCATTCACCCAAAGAATGTAGCTTGAACCAGCCCCCATTGATTCTATTGCACTATGGTGGTTAGATAACTCTATCTTACTTGGGCACTTAAATTACTATGTTTAGTCATTATTACTACCAACATTAGTCTAGAGTCAGTCATTTGATGAATTCATATAATGCATATAACTAATATCATAAAATCAAAGTTAACACCATAGAGTTCAACACATCACGATTTGTAGTAAAAAGATTCTATTGTTTCCATTAAACAAGTTTACAAGGTGTTTCCTTCATTACACTCTCTCTTTAGTTCTATATTGATAACCATTTCACAATTATATTATTAACAACATATCTATCAATTCCAACCATGACAACAACACTTTATAAAATAAGGCTAAGGGGTATTTATACACACATAAACCCCCCACCTTCAATTACAACAATAATACCAAAGTGATGACTAACTAATGACTATTAACAATGAGTTGTGGAGATCCATTATAAATAATTCATATTGACTCGAATCTAATTACTCATGTATACCCTCTCTGTGCTAGATATTTATGTTTGTGTTCCTCTTATTTCATGGACTAATGCTATATTTTTGCTCTCATTAATCTCCACTGATTCCATGAACTACTTTGTAATTGCTTTCACTCCCTATGCTCTTGTCCTAATCTTACACTTCTCTGAGTCTTGCATCTTCTACTCATTCTTTGCTTCCTTATCTTTCGTAACTTTCCTTTCGGTGCCAAAGTATTCCATGTCATTCTATTATGTTTCTCTCTTCTATATCATGGTCTTGCACACCTACTCTTGTGCCCTTGATATTTTGTATTTATGGCTCCAAAATACTAAGAATATATTATTACAAAATTTGGGGTCCAACATCACCCCATACTAATTCGATAGTCCATCCTGGACTATGCTACAATTTTATTAGTTGAAAAAAATATGGGATCTGCATCTTGTAATTTGCATTTGAACTCCTATTGGTTGAGAGCTACTTGAAGATTGGAAGTAATAACTTCCACTTTACCCTTCAATCTTCTTAACTCTTTGGGATGCTCCAAAAAGGTATCAACTTGAGTTGTCAAAGTCTCAAGCTGAGTACTTGTAGTCTTGTGATCATCTTCAAGGGTCCCAACCTCTATCAAAACCTATCCTTGGAGCATTAAACAATAACATTTAGCTGCTACTGATGGATGCTTATTTGTGTTTCCATCTCTTCAACATCTTGGAAAATGTTTGCATGCTAAGCCCTATCCTTGATGCTCAATGCATTCTCAGTTAATTAATAGCACTATTATTTCTTAGGCCAAACCAAATCCACCAAAATTTCATCTATGATGGGAATGGTAGTGCTCAATTTATTCAAGAATTCATGGCAGATCTTCATGACCTTAGAAAACTACTCTGTTACCTAATTTTTTTCCTATCTAGGATCCACTTGGTTTTTACATCTCTTGAGCAGGTCCACGAGCATAATGGTTTATTAATTGCCTCACCAGTAATGGGAAATCCATCTGCAATTGTTGGTTTTCTTCTTAAAATTATTTGACAAAGACCCAAAGTCCTATGTTGATATGCTTTTTCTATATTCAACTGGCACTTGAGTTCTTCAATTTACAATTCAAGCTTTCATTGTGTTTCTTGCTCTTCTTTGTATATCCACATGACCTACTGATGTTTGATGTGAATTTGGCCCACATCATGGATATTAAGAACATATCACATAGAAACTTCTAGGTCAAACTTGATAAGTGTCATGCCCGCTTATGTTGGAGAGTAAATCATGGGACTTATCCAAAGCATGTCTGGAACACCTTCCACTTTTGGGCTTATGTTAGTACTATCCCTTGGAAGCTAAAATCATTATTATTCATGATACACTTCCATTTCAAAACACATCTCACATTGAGTTTGTTCTATGGACTCATGTTTATGGAAAAAGTTTTACAAATACAATCACTTATTTGATGTGTTTTGTTAGAATGTGGTGTGAATAGGAGGTTCTTGGTTTACCTATTGCTATTTATACACCTTCTACATCAGTTCCTTTCCATTTCGGGGGTCATGCTCCAAATCTATAATCTCAAGGTTCTTTGCCCATTTGTTAGTGTTGGCGCCAAGGTCCTCTTCATTGGGGCCTTCTCCCCTATTGATTTATTTTGATGTTGGAATTTCAATGTCCACTTATTGCTTAGCCATCAAATGTTCCTCACTTGACATATAATTATGTTATTTGATTGGATTGGGAGTGGGCTCTTATGCAAGTTGGGATTCTGGAGATGCCTCATCTATGTTTAGATTCACCACTCTGGGCACTTCATGTTCAGCTTCTGCTCAGGTAGCAGGGTGTGTAGTGCCATATTTTTATTCTATAATAAACTTTGTGGATTTTTATGGTGAGGGGGTTCAATTTTATCATTTAGGCACTACTTAAGGTCAGTCAGGATGTAGTGATGTCCTCTTACTCTTCAGACAACCCCTAGGTCCTTGGTGGTGATGAGGCCTATCATTATAATTTTAGAATGACTCAGGGTTGGTATTGCATCGTACTAAAACTGGTAGCTTTAGGTCTTGACATTTTCTCTTTTATCCATGCCTTCACCTTCGTGTGTGTCTCTAGTTGGGAGGGAAGTGGTTTTTTCTCCACCTCCTAACCTCTTGATGTTTTCTTCTATGGATCATATAAAATATCACCAAGATATTTTTTTGCACAACTATCCTATAGGGATTGAGGACAGTCTTGTCAGATTTATGCTTCTCCACATAGGTGTGCTTTCATGGGTAAACATAAATATTATAAAGAGTATGTATCTCAATGTCAATCTTTTTTGCATCAATATTTATATGGTGCGTGTGTGAAATGTGGTTTATCAAGTCTATGAAGTATCTGGTAGTGAAAGCATAGGGAAATTTAAGCCACCCTAATAAGTTGTTTGTGGTTGCCATCTAGATCCATGTGAGAGAATAGTGATGCTTTAAAACAAACTGAGCATAGGATCCCATCTATATGGGAAATTCTTTAGGTATGTGCCACTCATTCCTAAATACCTCCTTCATGCCATCAAACCAACCCTTCAATCTTAGATTTTTAGGAGGGTGTGATGGCATTGGGGTAAGTGAATTATTTTAACCGTTCGGTGGGGGACTTATGTTTTGGTGGGTAAATCCACTTCAGTTCTTTTCCCAAGTATTATGGGATTCCAATCTCATAAAAAACTATAAGTAAAAAAATTATGCCCTAAAGAAACTTGATGTTGGGTAGATGATGTGCCTTCTCTACATCCTACATAATCTTCTTGACAAAGTACATGGAGTAATTATACTCTGATCCCTTGTACTTTTGACTAATGACATAGAGGTGGGACATATCCACCTCCTTACACATGTATATGTCCCCTAGCTTGGTCATAGCCAAGTGCACAAATCCTTGAATTGTGGGGTCCTCTTGGATTGTAATGTACATAGCATGGCCTTATTTATTATATTTTAATGCCACCACCATATTATAATTTTTCCCTTGATCCTCAAGGTTTGTGTCGAGATCAAATATAGAACAAAGTAACCAAGTTATTCCATTGATCCAAATAGGAGTGATCCTCATTTTATGCCCATTAAAGTAGATTTAGTCTTTGTGAATGCATGAGATTAAAAATTGAATTGCCTCCTATGGTTTCCAAAAATATGATAGGTTGAAGAGTTGGAGCACCCTAAAATGTAATTTGTAGATTGTGAGATCATAAGTGATCTCATTTTAGGTGTTCTTGCACTCCACCCAATAGTCCCATTATAAGTCAAGTTCATTTTTAGGCTGACTATGATTGTAGTTCAAGACATGACATGTGGAAACATTAGACTCCTAATCATCCACACGTAATATTATCTCTAGATATTGCATTTCTTCAATCAAAATAAGAGGAGGAGATGGTGTTATAGAAACCTTTTCCCCCATGCATGATATTTTTGGTGTTTGTCTGATAGGGGTCCTTTCTCTCAACCCTATTAATTCCTTACCTTGCATGCTAATCTCACTAGATCCTTCTTATCTAATAAACAGGGGACCTCCTTCTTTCGCATCCTCTAACTTTTCAACGTCAAATAACTGGTAATGGCTCTTTGCTCTTGTTAGATTTTTGCTTTAGCTACATCACTGGTCAGGGTCCCCAAAGGTTAACATATTGTTATCCAAATCTCCAAATTGAATGTCTTGAATCCTCTTCCCTAGACCCAAAATGTTTCATCTCCCTACTTTACCCTCCTTTAATGGTGGACCTATTTCCTGTAATGTGTAACTTCTCTTTTCTGCTTGTGTGGATGCATTTCTACTTTCCTCTCCTTGAAATCATGCCATTTTAATCTCTATATTATTTTTTTAAATGACAGAACTACATAATAGCCTTATTCATCATTGGTTTTTGCCTATTTGAGCTATGTAATTCTTCAAGTTTTTAATCATAAAAAATGGAAATGAGAGGGCTTATGGACTTTTATAGGATATCCTAAATTTTTGCATTAACTCCTTCATGTTGCATTAATTTTCTCCATGCTACCATCCATTAATTTAGCCATTAATGCTCTAAATGACATGATTTAATGTCCATTCAACAAACTTGCCATTTATACCACTCTATTGTTAGTAACTACATGTCCCATCCTTCATTTGAGAGTTATTGCACCTTCCCCATAGTGCATGCCAGCTCTAATAATTCAAAATTTCCATTTTTATGGTAGGAACTATCTTTTATGCTTTAATCCACTTTATGATAGTGTTTCCTTTATCATCTTTATTCTATTTTCTTGGGTCACACACCACCTTTTCACACGCCTTGTGCTGCCTTTTGTGTACATCCCTCATGCACCTTATTTTGTTCACCTTCCCCTTATACTGCATCTTGCATGCCCCATTATTTTATAAGCTCTCCAGTCTAGATCTATGTGTAGGCATCCAATTCTTATCACTATTATGGTAAAATTGTAAATTAGAATGATATTCTATAACAATGCACAATCTGGACCAAAAGCACTAAAATACTTAAATTTATCTACACACATCACCAATTGTTATCTCTTAATACCTGATTGGGGTAAGACATTTTACATAATTATTATATTTTCCCAAACCACTTCGAGTCAAATTGTGACAACATAAAATGATGTCCTAGACCACTAAAATCTTCTAATTCAGTAGCAGACATCATGTGCATGTATTATTTCATGTCTATAATACCCTAATTGGGGTATTACCCTGTACACAACTGATACCTTCTTATAATTATACTCTAGTCAAATTATGACTTAGTAAAATGACATTTTCAACCAGGTTGATTAAATGTGCAAAAAATTTTCAAAGAATTGTAGAAAATTAATTAAAGTCACTTAAGTAAATCAAAACCAAATTAGGAGCTTAAATGGAAATTCCATGAAAGTTGTTGAATATATATTAACTAGAAATTCATTATTTAATATTGCATCATCTCATGACATCATCACAAGAGTGTCATCCATAAGCCATTAATGGGATAAATATCAATATTAAGCTCTCCCATGCCTCATCAATGCCTCATTATTCTAAATATTAATGATCATATTTATTGCTTGTCCCTCCAAGATTAAATCAATCCATGGGCACACATATTGATCTCAATATAGATGGTCATGGTTGATCCTGAACATTTAAGAAAAGCTATAAATACGAGAACCAAGACCATAAATTTTAAGCTTTAGTTATGCAAACTTATTATGTATAAATTGTTATACAGAAGCTTTATTTATTCACCCAGTTAGATCAATTGAAGAACTAAATCCATTGGTGAACTAAGAGATAATGGAGGCTCATGATACTCTATTATAGGTACAATCACCTGAGAGGGGGGGATGAATCAATGATGCCAAATAATCTAATTCAATTCCTAACTCTTAAACATTCAACACATACAATCATGATGCAAACAAATTAACCATTGCAATGAATAAGGAAGATATATCAAGATCAAGAACATAACACATGATATATGTGGGAAACCCTCTTGGGGGATAAAACCCACTGAACCCTGTAATATGGACTATAGTTCTATAAAGACAAGATTCAACATTTAGACTAGCACCAACTGATCAAGGAACATCCATCCCTAAATTTAGTAAGACACCCATCCCACAAGGAGGAACCAACCCCCTAGGCAACCAAGCACCAACCAAACTACCTTGATGTGATCTCTACCTTTGATTGGATGTCTTATACACCTGATGATGGACTTCTCTTACTTTCTCTCTTTCCCTTTTACACTCTCACAAAGTTTCACATACAAGCAATGCATCTAAAACACTCTTTTGGTTCACTCTTCACTTCTTATATATAATAAAAAACCTAAAAAAACTCCATAACAACATCAAAAACATGACCTATAATTCATGCACACAATCCTCAACCTGATCTACTCTTCAATCCATCCACTAAGCACACTCACTCAATTAACCTCTAGGGCTTACTCACTCAATTTGCCTCTTCTAGGCTCATTAAGTCTAATGACCTATGTGTTCACCTTAATTACCTTGATAAATAATTCATGACTAACCCTCTTCACTCTATATTGGTATTTAATGACCCATACCTTCTCTTTCAAAGGTTTTCTCCTTTGCTTAGCTCTATACTGCTTCAACAATTCTCCATATAGGCCAATTATGCCTAGTATTTATACCATACACTCATCTAACCCATCTTGGTCGGCCAAGATGATTACCATACTTTTTATACCTTTAAAATAGGTCTTTATACATGCGTTACATGTGAGAACCAAAATTTTCATAAGTTGGCCACTACCTCATTAGCCCCAAACCACCATTAGGTTTGGTGCGACCTAAAATAATTAGGCCTTCACACGCACACATTACATGTGAGACTAATTGGACCACATTCATCCTTTATCAATGATTATAACACATCAAAAATATCACCAATATCCATTTTATAATTTTTTTATGGGTCCATTCCACCTATAACCCCAACTCAATAATTAAACCTACCAATTAGGTCTCCTCGCTCTTTAGGTCTTCATATATAGAAAACACAATCTCAAACTTCTAAAGTAAAAATTAAAATATTTCAAATATACATATGATTATATCACATGGGTTAACCCTATAGGACCTATTATACACCTCCATGTTCTTTATAAACTTCAACATAATCTCTAAGCACTTAAATTAACTCTCTCAGAATGTCCACTCAGACTGGTCATAAATAGTCATAATATAATCAAGTTATTTTGACTCTCCATATCTAAAAAGGGGCATATAATGAAAACCAATGACTTATTATAATCATTTTATACTTATACAAAATATACATGCTCATTTTATTCTTCAACTCTGCTCAGAACACCTTTAACTTGCCAATGCAAGATGGTTACTCAAACTGCCAGTGTATACAATAAACATAATCAATTTATAAGCCTTTGTTCATACTAAATATGAATTGGTCAAACCTTAATAATCCAAAAAAATGGTACTAATATATTTTATAACACTCTTAAATAGTTACCTCATCTTGAAACATCAAAATACCATCAATAACTCTTCAATTATCTCTTGGGTCATTTGCAGAACATGGTCGCACACACAGTCAACTTTGGAGCTTAATATCCACAAATTTACAAACATTAAAATATTTTAATCAAATTTTACTGATGTGCCTTGAATTAATTTACAAATCTTATTTTTACCTCATCATCAAATTCTATATATATCAAAAGTTATGGCTCAAACACTACAAACTGGTTTTTCCTTTGTTAATTTGAATATTCAAATTCCAATGATCACTGTGTATTGCAAAAACATCAACCACATGTCTTCATATCAATTTTCATATAAGATAGATAAAATTAAATCCATAAATATATTTGGGATTATCTTGTTATTTATCTTGCATCACTCACATTTGATCTTAGATCCTTGCTTCTAAGATCAATCCACTTGGCAACCTCACGTGCCATATACGTACCTTCCAGTTAGTATCTAATAAATTTTTTCCACTTGGCATTCCACATGCATTCTAAGAATCCTATTGAATTATTTAATTAATATTAAATTTTTTTTTTGATCTGATATTCTATGATTATGACACTTGGCACCCTCACGTGCCTTCTGAGAACATTGACAATTTGACTTTAATGAACTTCCACCACTTGGCAACCCTGCATGCCTTCTGAGCATCCTTTAACATATTGATTAATTATGCACCATTGGATCACTAATAATAATATAATGTGATCCATTATATCCTTATCTATTCATATTAAATTATCATCATTAGATCTATGATCTGATTAAATGATCATCGTAGATCTTCGATAATGCAAATTTGGCTAAGTATGGGAACTTAGTGAACTCTACCTGAGAAGCCAAATTTTCACCTTAATAAATTTTGCTATGCTCAACATCATGACCTAAAATTTGAACCACGTTATAAAATTTCATAGGGGAATCCATCCATGTATCAAAATGCTCTTAAAACTTTCACATGTGTGAAATATGATGTCTTAAATATGCTCACTCGGCCTTATCTGTCAAGATGACTACTTGAACCTAGACACTCATATGAGTGCTCTGATGAATTCATTTCACTTTTACAAGCACTCTAATCAGTCATAACACCCCATAGGGTATCTGAAACATAAACACACCATCAATAACATCCATCATCTACCTATCTAAGTCAAACATTGAAGAACTATGCAAGAATACAGAAGCACATTGAAACACACTTTGTTATGGTCGTTATAGCACACATGACACCTCATCGACATCTTTGGTCACTTTGGAGACATAATTTACAAACCTAAGAAAATATACCCATTTGTCATTGATGTTAAACACCAATACAAAGCTTATGCTTAGACTCTATTTCTCTCTTTAAGCACTTTTTCCCCCTTTGACACAATGACAAAGTGGGCTCAATTTATGATCCTGCAGACCTGAAAAGACTTCAAGAAATAAAAATAGGAAGGGACCACTTCTGATAGATGATGTAGACTCCCCCTAACATTTTGTGTACCTCTTGTTACCTTGATCTTCTCAAACATACTCCATGACTACACTCTTCTTTGATCATACATGGATTTTATGAACACAAAACATACATGAACATTAGAAACTACTTGAACTTAGCTTGAAAACATAAAGAGTGACTCCACCTAAGTCAATTGAGATTAGGCACCCTTTGAGCACCTTGTTCTTTTGGAGAAAATGACAAAAAAATCTACTTCTTCATACTAGCCTTGCTTAGAGGCCTTGTAGCCCTACATGGACCTTATAAAGCCCATAAATTTTCTTTGTATGAAATTTCATGGCTTGAAATTTTACATCTAGATAATTTTCATATTCCCCCTCATGCATGACAAAAATAAACACTCAGCTCTTCCTATGTAACATACTTCATAAACCTACTAGCTAATTAACCCTCCATTTACACAAATCCTCCTCCATGGAACAAATCATGCAATTATAGAAGATTGTGAAAGAATTTTTGATCACCCATTTGGCCATTTCAACTGATTAATTATCCTTATATCTAAAATCATTAGGAAAATTTTTTTTCCAACATGAGCAAAAACACTAGGTTTATAAGAGAAACTTGATCAACACACCACCTTCCATTCAATGTCCATCTCTAAAATTTCTCTCACACCTAGAGGTCATCAATACACACTTATGGACCAAATTTTGAGCTTATAATCCTTTGGGAACCCATACTTCCTATACCATGGTTTTTTGACTTGCATACCCTTAAGCACAAACTAAGAAACCTAAGAGCAAAAAAAAAATTCCAATTGCACACAAAAGACCTTAAAAAATTAAAATCATGTATAACACACTTTAATGAGGTTAACACATATTTATATCCCACTAAGACACCTTGATAACTTGCAATTCTTCAAATGACACCTGGAAATCTACCCAACCTACAGACCTTGCACAAATAGTAGTCAACATGCCAAAACAATATAAACTAATCATGACAACATTTTGACATCACCAAGCCGCCTCATCCACTTTTTCAAAAAAAACTTAACTGATCTCAACTCTCGTTTATCTTCTAGGACCCAAAAATTATTAGATTTGCAAGTTTGACACTCACTAGGTAATGAACACTAACAAAAATGGTCAAACTCAATAAATGACCATGATTGACTATTTTGACCAAAAAAATACATGAAACCTCATGGATTAAATTTGTGCCAATATTATTCACACTCCATAACAACCTTGCCTTCATTCTTCAACATTTGACCAACTAATCCATCCATAAAAAATTGACAAGAACTCACCTTTAAGACCAAAGTCCCTGAATACTTATGGAGCATAATACTTTTAAGCATATGAATCAATTAATCCCCCTTTGACATATACCAATATAAACTTGGGATTCTCTAATCCTTGGACCTATTCATCTATAGAACACACAAGCTCCCTTTGTCCATGCATGAGGATTCAATACAGTATCAAAAACACATGACTTAGTTTGATCAAGTCATCATACAAATATGCTTGAAATCATAACTATAGTAGACATCTTCATATCTACACCATGACTGAGGCATATCACATATGCTCCCCCTCAGATCATGCACATCTCTCTAAGCCATTCAAGCTAGTTATCTCCCCCTAACTCCTTGCTCTATGGCATATTCAATAGGTCCCCTTTGGGTCTAAAAAACTACTTTTTCAAACATTGTCCACACACAGTCAATGCTCTTATGGAAACACCAATAGATCTCATATCTTCAGAACAACGTGAACTCTATGGTATACATAGCTTGACATCTAAAAAAAATTGAGACCATATTCATGATATCAAAAATATGAACACGCATTTTCCTCATAACCTTTCTTATCCTCCAACATCAATAAACAACTCAACTAGCATCCACCATACTTCTCTTACTAACAAGTGTCTCTTTGAAGCCTAGATAGAGACACCCCTTTGACATAGAGAGAACAAAAGTCCCAAAACTCAAGAGACTCCCATATCTTCATACCTTTATTTGACTTGCAGTCTTACCTCATCATCTAATTGACTTTGAATGGATGCTTGATTTCATTCTTTAATTCAGATTTGTCAACAAATGCTAACAATAAATTTTCTTAACTTTATTTCATGTTTATCATCGCAAACAAACTATCTCTGGTCTTATTTTGATCTCTCCTAATAGAGTTAGGTCTCTAAATCCATGTTTGACTTCTTCCTTGCATTCTAGGAGCTACATACACTTTCTTGTGACTTGAGAACCTATCAACCTTTTTTGAACAAAATTTTGCAATGTGACCAACATGATGACAACTCATTGTATTTGGTTATCTGATCAGATTTATCTTTATTCTACCAGCATCTTTATTCCTTGATCGATTTCTTTTACTAACATAGTCCTTTGCCCTATGACCAACAAGATGACAAATATAATAATGGCCCATAAAAGACTTGGCACACTATGAAGCATTTAGCTTTTTGATTGGCATTTTCATTTTGCTCTTGACCTGATTTAGCTTGTTGACTTTCATGCTACCATCTTCTTTCTCTTGTTCTAATCTTTTTTGATCTTTTTCAAACTTGCCTATCTTAACTATGATTTTTTCATGTTCATCCTTCAAGGAAATAAGATTAGCCTTCAATTAAACACATTCATCTTCTTTGGCTCTCATACTTGAAATTACAACTTCTAATTGAATTTTGATATCTTTAATGGTATTCTTATCCTCCTTAGCTTATTTAGTGATTTTATCCTTCAATCTATATGCTTGATCTTCAATAGACTTGATCTATTCTTGATTCTTCTTTTCCTCTTTCTCAGACTTGCCTAACAAACTTCCCTCAAGATAACTGACTTGTGCTTGAAGACCTTTGATCATATTCCTCATTTTATGATTCCTCTTATTTTACTCCTTTAGTTCACCAGTGCACACATGAGCTTAGCTTCTAGATTAACTTCTTATTCCTTGCTATCATAGAATACTTATTCTTCTTCACTTTTATGGAAAACTTCTTTATCACACATGATGTCCTTTTCTTTTGAATAACTTTCCCTTTTAGCCATATTGTACCTTGGATCACCTTCAAGTGGTTAAAATTGCACAAAAGGTACTGATATGATACCAATTATTAGAGGTAAAATGACTAAGAGGGAGGGGGTGAATCAATGATGCCAGATAATCCAATTCAATTCACAACTCTTAAACATTTAGCACATACAATCATGATGCATACAAATTAACCATTGCAATGAATAAGGAAGATCAATCAAGATCAATCACATAACACATGATATATGTGGGAAAATCTCTTGGGGGATAAAACCCACTGAACCCTACAAGATGGACTACAGTCCTATAAAGACAAGATTCAACATTTAGACCAACACCAACTGATCAAAGAATATCCATCCCTAAATTTTGTGAGACACCCATCCCACAAGGAGGAACCAACCCCCTAGGTAATCAAGCACCAAACTAATTACCATGATCTGATCTCTACATTTGACTTGATTTCTTCTACACTTGATGATGGAATTCTCTTACTTTCTCTCTTTCCCCTTTACACTCTCACAAACTTACACACACAAGCAATGCATCCAAAACATTCTTTTGGATCACTTTTCACGTATTAGCACATATACAATAAAAAAATTACAATAACTCTATCAAAAAATTAAAAAAATGACCTTTAGGTCATGCATATAATCCTCAACCTAATATACTCTTCAATCCATCCACTACACACACTCACTCAATTAGCCTCTAGGGCTTACTCGCTCAATCTGCCTCTTCTAGGCTCATTAGGTCTAATGACCTATGTGTTCACCTTTATTGCCTTGATTAGAAAAGCATGAATGATCCTATTCACTCTTTGTTGGTCTTTAATGAACTGTACCTTCTCTTTTAAAGGTTCTCTCATTTGCTTGGCTTTACACTACTTCAACAAATCTCCAAATAGGCCAATTATGCCTAGTATTTATACCATACACTCATCTAACCCATCTTGGTCAGCCAAAATGCTTAACATAATTATTATATTGTTGAAATAGGTATTAGTACACATGTTACATGTGATAAAAATACTCTTCATAGGTTATCCAATACCTCATTATCCCCAAACCATCATCAGGTCTTGGTGAGACCAAAAATAATTAGGCCTTCATACTCACATGTTACATGTGAGACTACTTGGACCACCTTCATCCTTTACCAATGTTTATAACACATAAAACCTATAAAAAATATACCCTTTATAAATTCCTCATGGGTCCATGCCACCTATAACCCCAACTCAACACTTGAATGTACCAATCAGGACTCCTCGCTCTTTAGGTCTTCATATATAGAAAACACAGTCTCAAAATTATGAAGCAAAAAATCAAATATTTCAAATAAAAATATGATTAGATAACATGGCTGAACCCTTTAGGACATGTTATACACCTAAATTTTCTTTAGACACTTCAACATAGGCTCTAATCACTTAAATCAACTCTCTTAGAATGTCCACTGACACTGGTCAAAAATAGTAAAAATACAGTCAAGCTATTTTGACTCTCTATATATGATAAGAGGAATATAATGAAAAATAGTGAATTATTATAAGACTTATAAACTTATAAAACATCTCCATACTCATTTTCTTCTTTAACTCTTCTCATAACACCTTCAACTTGCCTCTACAAGATGGTCACTTAAATTGCCAGTGTATACAATAAACACAACCAACTTCTAAGCCTTTATTCATAATAAATATGGATTGGTAAAACCTTCATAATCCACAAATATGGTCATCATATATTATGTAACACTCTTCAATATTTATCCCATCTTGTAACATCAAAATACTATCAATAACTCTTCAATTATCCTTCTCAGGTCACTTGCAGAACATGGTGAAACACACAATCAACTTTGGAGATTAATATCTGTAACTATACAAATTGGGCTAATCATAGCACTTTACATCATACGATTACATTACAAATTCTACTTCATAATTATATTTCGGATTCCACACCAAATAGACTATAATCTATCTTATTTTAAACTAGAGAGATAATCCAATCTCTTATTTTAACTTTAAAGACATAATCCAATAGGGAATTGAACTACTTACTAACCACTACACTTCTCTGTAGCCATTCCAAGCCTACTGCCTGGCACATCATACACAATTCGGAAGTTCTGCTGCTGATAGTTCCCAATTATGGAAACTGCCTGTTGATTTTTGTAGCTTGAAAGGTGGAATGTGGAATTATTTTAAAGCATGCTTTAAAACAATTCAAGTTGGATTTTCAGCAACAGTAGTTTCTAGAATGTTTATGAGTTTATAAGGATGAGATAAATCCTAGTGTGATTTTATGTGTAAAAATAGAAAAGCCAAAGAAAGCAAGGAAAGCTTCTTTTTCTTGCATGCTAAGGAAAGCTTCCTTTTCTTGCACGCTAAGGAAAGCTTCCTTTTCTTGCATGCTAAGGAAAGCTTCTTTTTCTTGCACGCTAAGTAAAGCAGCTAGGCTCTCTATAAAAGTAAGATTGCTGTAGCAAACTCATGCATTGTATTTTTGAAAGAAAAGTTGGCTGTTAGGCTGAATAGAAGATCCAACATTTGCATGTTTTTCCCCGCATTGGGGTTTCCTGGGTATATCTGTGTTATTGTCTTTTTGTATTGGCTTATTGTTATTTTTGTTTCCGCTGTTATTAGTTGTTAATTAACCCAGTTGTATTAATCATTATAAATCAGATTTATGTCTGTGAATTTATTGTGGAATTAATCTATTGCTGGGTTATAAAAATTAACATGGTATCAGAGCTCTAAACTCTGAATACGAAGCCAAGATTTGTAATGCAGATTTCAAGAAAAAAATTAGTTCTTTCATCCTCAGTTCTTTTTGTGGCTATGGCAACTAGTATTCGATACGAGGATAAGCTCGAGGGTGTGTCTAACTTCTTGCAGTGGAAGGTTCAGATTACATTTGTTCTCAAGGAGAACAGGCTGTGGATCTATGCTAGCACAGAAGTGACCACCAATAAATGATTCTGTTGCCTTAGATTCACATGAAGTTAAAGAGGCCAAGGCTCAGAGGATTATCCTGGATGGAGTAAGAGATCATTTAATTCCTCATTTATCAGGGAAGGACACCGCCAAAGAGATGTGGGATTCGCTCACAAAACTTTATCAGAGTGACTATCAGAGTTGTAAGATGATGCTCAAGGACAAATTGCATAATACCAAGATGTCCAAAGGCTAGAGTGTGACTTCTTACTTGTCTAAGCTGACACAGGTCAGGGATGAGCTTGCTGCTATTGGAGAGACGATTATAGAAGATGAGTTGGTGCATATAGCCTTGAATGGTTTTTCAAAGCACTGGGAAGTGTTTGTCAAGTGTGTTGTTGACAGAGATCGGCTACCTGATTGGGAAAGACTTTGGGATGTTTTTGTTCAGGAGGAGATCCATGAAGGTGCTCATCGGGGAGATCAGACAAAGAAGGGTCAAGATGAAGAAAATATTGCTCTTGCAAGCAAGGGTAAGAAGAAGTCCAATAAAGAGCAATTGGAAGGTTCTTCTTCCAAGAGTGGGAAGAAGAAATATCTGAGCAAGATTAAATGTTTTTGCTGCCATCAGATGGGTCACTATGCCAGTCAATGTCCGAATAAGAAAAATAAGGACAAGTAAAAGAAACAATTTGATCCTACAGCAGAGGTGAACGAGTTTGCATCAAAATTTGAGAATGAGTTTTCACTCATTGCCTATCTCTCAAGTTTAAGTGCCAATAGAGTATGGTATATTGACAGTGGGGCTTCTCGCCACATGACGGGAGTCAAAGAATATTTCACCAAGTTGGAGGAGAAGAAGCTGGATTTCTATATTGAGATCGGAGATAATGCCAAATACCATGCAACTGGTATTGGCACCGTCAAGTTTCAGAGGGAGTCTGGCAAACCTTTGTTGGTGGATGATGTGTTGTATGTCCCTAACATGACAAAGAATTTAATCTCAGTTTTTGCCTTGGAAGACAAGGGTTACATCGTGACCTTTGAGAGGGGAAAAGTCTATATTCATCCCAAAGATTCCAAGATTGCAAAAGTGATTGATGTCAAGTATGGTAGCTTCTTTTGGTTACATTTTGAGCCAACATATGTGTTGGTTAGTAGCTGTAAAGGGATAGGAGAATTGTGGCATAGGAGGATGGCTCACCTTCACCATGGAGCACTTAATATTCTTAAGGAAATAGTGACAGGGCTGCCTGAGATGAAGACAAAATAGCATGAGGTGTGCAAGGGTTGTGCCCTTGGGAAATATGATAAAACCAATTTTCCAAGCAACGACACTAGATCTGAAGGGATTTTGGATCTCGTACACTCAGATGTGTGTGGACCTATGTCAACAACATCCTTAAATAGATATGAGTATTATGTTACCTTCATTGATGATTTCTCTAGGAAGACGTGGATATATTTCATGAAGAATAAAGATGAGGTCTTCAGTAGGTTCAAAGAGTTTAAGGCTCTCGTGGAGAACCAAACTGGGAATAAGATCAAGAAACTAAGCTCTGATAATGGAGGCGAGTATACCTCGAATGCCTTCAAATATTTTTGTGCTTAGGAAGGTATCAAGAAAGAGTTGATAGTTCCATATAACCCTCAATAGAATGGGGTTGCTGAACGAAAGAATAGAGCTATCATTGGAGCAGCCAAGGCCATGCTTCATGATCAGGATCTGCCTTGGTTCTTATGGGTAGAAGCTTGCAACACAGCTGTGTATTTTTAGAATAGGAGCCCTCACAAAGTGTTGGGAAAATTGACTCCAGAAGAGGCATTCACTGGTAAGAAACTAGATTTGGGGCACATTCACATCTTTGGATGTCTTGTGTATTGTCAAATTCCTGATGAGAAGAGAACCAAGTTGGAACCTACTGTAGAGAAGGGTATCCTTGTTGGGTACAGTGAAACTTCTAAGGCTTATCGGGTTTATATTTCTGCTCTCAGGAAAATAGTAGTTCGCAGAGATGTGAAGTTTGAGGAAGAGAGGGATCTTCAGAAGTCAAGTAACTTGATGAATGAGGAGGAACAAACATCCACAATTGAGGTAGCACAAATTTCTCAAACTTCAGTCATGCAAGCTGGAGAGTAGAACAAGTAGGATGATCAGATAGAGGAATAAATAATTCTTCAGCCTCAAATTCCTATGAGTGAGAAGAGGAGAAACAGGGCATTTGAGCAAACATTAAGAGAGGCACAAGAATATGTAGGTGATCCTCAAGATTCAGTCAGACAAAGAAGGGCTCCCAGACGTTATTCAGATTATGTGGCACTTATGAGTGAATTAATTGAAGTAGAGCCTTCCAGCTTTCAGGAGGCATCCAAGCACCAAGTATGGAGAGATGCCATGGTCGAAGAGTATTCTTCCATCATGAAGAACAGTGTGTGGGATGTAGTACCAAGACCAAAAGATAAGTCTGTGGTGGGCTCGAGATGGCTGTATAAGATTAAGCATGCTGCAGATGGTAGTGTGGAAAAGTTCAAAGCTCGGTTTGTGGCTAAGGGGTTTTCATAGAAGGAAGGAGTCTACTATGATGAAACTTTTGCTCCAGTAGCTAGGTACTCATCCATAAGAGCTATCATTTCTATAGCAGCACAGATGGGTTGGAGGATTCATTAGATGGATGTAAAGATGACCTTCCTCAATGGGGTGATTGAGGAAGAGATTTACATAGAGAAACTAGAAGGGTTTGAAGCACATGAGAGGGATTCTCATGTATGTAGGTTGAAAAGAGCACTATATGGACTCAAGCAGGGTCCTAGGGCGTGGTATTCACATATTGATAGTTACTTACAGAGTGTGGGCTTCATCAAGAGTGAGGCAGATTCAAACCTATACTATGTTCAGGTGAAGGGTAAACTTCTCATACTGTTGTTATATGTTGACGACCTATTTCTCACAGGGTCAGAGGAGCTCATAACACACTGCAAGCGGGATCTTGTAGGAGAGTTTGAGATGAAGGACTTGGGGTTGATGCACTACTTTTTGGGATTGGAGTTGTGGCAGAAAGAGGGAGAAATATTCCTTGGATAAGGGAAGTACTTAATTGATATCTTGAAGCGATTTAGGATGGAAAAATGTAAGCCTGTGTCAATGCCACTTGTGACCAACTGGAAGAAGATTAATGCTTCTAGATCAGAGGCAGTGGACCCTACTTTATACAAACAGTTGATAGGCTCTCTTATGTATCTGGTCAACACTAGGCCAGACATTTGTTTTGCAGTGAACTCACTCAGTTAGCTTATGGTGGAACCTAAACGTGTTCACTGGATAGCTACGAAGCATGTTTTGAGATATCTCCAAGGCATAGTTGATTATGGGCTGAAGTATGTTCAGCAGGATGGAGTGAAGCTCAAGGGATTTACTGATGCAGATTGGGCAGGCAGTACAACTGATCGAAAGAGCACTTCAAGGTGTAGTTTCAGTTTGGGATCAGGAGCAGTCTCTTGGTACAACAGGAAATAAAAGTTAGTTGCACTGAGTTCTGCAGAAGCTGAGTATATGGCAGCCAGTATGGCTACATGTGAGGCTATCTGGCTTCGAAAACTTCTAGCTGGGCTCTTTAATTAGAAGCTGGATCCTATAGTCATTTATTGTGATAATCAGAGTTGTATCAAACTCTCTGAGAATCCAATGTTTCATGACAAGTCAAAACACATTGAGATCAAGTATCACTTCATCAGAGATTGTGTGGAAAAGGGGATAGTGAAGCTCAATTACATTCCTATGGATGAACAAATTGCAGATATCTTGATGAAGGCCTTGATGAAGAGCAAGTTTGAATTCTTCAGGGACAAGTTGGGTGTGGTGCAGAACACCTTCCTCGCTAAGAGGGAGTGTTGATTTTTGTAGCTCGAAAGGTGGAATGTGGAATAGTTTTAAAGCATGCTTTAAAACAATTCAAGTTGGATTTTCAGCAACAGTAGTTTCTAGAATGTTTTTGAATTTGTAAGGATGAGATAAATCCTAGTGTGATTTTATGTGTAAAAATAGAAAAGCCAAAGAAAGCAAGGAAAGCTTCTTTTTTTTGCATGCTAAGGAAAGCTTCTTTTTCTTGCACGCTAAGGAAACCTTCCTTTTTTTGCACGCTAAGGAAAGCTTCTTTTTCTTGCACGCTAAGTAAAGTAGCTAGGCTCTCTATAAAAGTAAGATTGATGTAGCAAACTCATGCATTGTATTTTCGAAAGAAAAGTTGGCTGTTAGGCTGAATAGAAGATCCAACATTTGCAGGTTTTTCCCCGCATTGGGGTTTTTTGGGTATATCTGTGTTATTGTCTTTTTGTATTGACTTATTTTTATTTTTGTTTCCGCTGTTATTAGTTGTTAATTAACCCAGTTATATTAATCATTATAAATCAAATTTATGTCTGTGAATTTATTGTGGAATTAATCTATTGCTGGGTTATAGAAATTAACACTGCCGACCCTTTGATTTCCAGAGGTAGAGTGAAAGCCAAGCACATCACGGAACCCTCGACATTAACAGAAATTAGAGAGTTTTGTAGGGGTAGAGTCAAGTCCACACTACTCTGAAAATACAATGTAATCGGAGGAATATTTGTCCCATCGGGAATGTTGTAGCACGTGTCGAAAGGCTGTTTAGGAGCTGCCATAGTTAGATAGGAGAGCTGACGGCGGAAAGAATCTCTCATGGCAGTGTAAGCGGGCTTCACCAGCCGTGTGATAACTGTTCCAGAGTCTATGATGGTCCCGGCGGCGGCTGGGATAGAAACGAGCTCTTTTCCCACAGAGATACCACTTAACCCCACGAAATGGAACGAGGGTTGTGCAACGTTAGATAACAAGGGCGTAAACTGTAATCCGGGCGCGAAAAGGGCACCTTTCCCTAGTCGAAGAGAGCCCGTGAAAGCAGAGGAGAAGAAGCAGGGAAGGCAATAAGAAAATGTGCTCCCGTATGACATGGCCGTCTGGGAAACAAAGGAGGTGATTCCCCTTCTAAAACCAACTAAATCAGGCATCGATCGGATGAGTCCCCTTCGAGCAATCACGCATCCAAAAATATAATCCTTGATGGTCTGGGACTGCGAGCCCACCACCAAGTCATCTGATGATAACAGTTCGTCCACCTGAGAGTTGTCTCCGTATACCTCTGTAAAGCTGCAGTTATGATTCCCACAGTTGGGATCGCTGCCGCATATCGGACACGCCTCCGATGTGCAGGCTACGTACTTGAACGTAGGAGATTTGGAAGGCTGGAACCTTGGAGCACTTGAACTGGGACTGCAGGGAATCCATGCGATATCGCTGCCGGTGTCCGGGACCGTGTAGAAGCTCTGCGTGGGCGTGCCGAAGCCCAGCTTGATAATGTAGTTTCCAGACCGTGCAGATGCTAACGACACATCGGCGTCCTCTTGTGGATTAAGCAGGTTGTTGGCATTACCTTGATTCTTGCCCCCAACTACTAACCGCCATATTTCTCCTTCCATTATTGCTCGGTAGCGATCTGTGTCACCCTTGATTGATTCTAATATCGACCTCCACCATGTTGAATTGGGAAGGTGGAAAGGAGAGCACTTGCCTTGAATGTGTATAAGAGGAAAACTTAAATTTTCCAATTGAACCGTGGAGCAGTTCTTTGCATCCTTCATTATGATTGATGAGCGATTTAATCTAACAAGCTTACTATCTTCTGCTGAGCTGCAAAGGAATAGCGGAAAAAGCACGACCATGGAAAACAGTGAATTTGCCAAGTTTGTCAGTTTCATTGTAGACAAGCATCCACAGGCGATAACTGGCTTGACAGAATATGTATATGTATATATAAAAGAAGTGTCATGATAATACTATGGAGTAGTGCACAAAGTATGAAGGGGCTTACTGTTCTCTTTTTAATAAAGGAGGTTCCATAAAAAGTAGAAGTATGAAAATAAGAAATTTTAGAATCTTATCTTTAAAATAAAGAAAGGGGACAAGGTTCGAGTGTGTAAAAATAGATGAATGGAAGTTTCTTAATGTCTATTTTATTTTGTAAGAAAATGTTTTAAAAAATATAAGTTTATTTATTTTTTGAAGTTAGATAAGTAGGGTTAGATTTTTATGTGATTTATTAATTAATTCAATTTTATTTAAGATTTGAATATGGATAGGATTTGAAACAATTAAATTACTATGATTAAAGTATTCACATTTTTTAATAATTAAAATTTTTATTAAAAAAAAAAACATAATAATTTAAATTATTATTTTTTTAAAAATTAAAAAATTTATGTCATTAAAATATTTTTAGTATATATGTTTTTAAAATTTTAAAAAAAATTAAATAAAATAATATATATATATATATATATATATATATAATCGTAAAATACTCTTCACACACACAATGATGTAGGACACAATTTTTAATATTATAAAATATTTATGATAATTTTAGTAAAAATGTATATAGAGTTTTTCTTGTGTCCATTATTTATAAATTTTATGTATTACGTAATGTGTAAAATTGCTCGAGAAATTTTGTAGTATATTTTGTAATGTGGAATTTCTCAAAAAAAAAGTAAGGTGGGAATGTAAATAGCTTAACTCTTTAAAAAGAAAGATAAAGATTGTGAAAACTTATATTGTGGCAAAATTTGCATTTAAGAGATTTACATTTCGATCCACACTCTTGGATCATTATCAAGGGAATTATAGGAGTTTAATGAATCATAACAACCAATGATATGAGACAAAATAAATAACAATTAATAAAGTATAAGAATAACAAGTCCAAAGGAGTAAGCTTATAAAATTGTCACTATATGCCTATTATTCAAAAGAAGATGAAGTAAAGGTTTCCATTTATCACTTACCTTGGTGCCTCCATCTCTATTAAAATTTTCCAAGTACATTTCAATTTCAACCTTTTCACCAATTTTACTTTTAGTATGGTGTTCCACTTTAGCGATGATTTTGACGCTTTCAAGACAAATGTGACGGCAAGTTTTATGAGAGTGTTTAGCTAGGGTTGATTTAATAAATCTATTATGTCTTAGATCAAAATTATGTTATTCTAACTTAAGCTCGCTAGACCTACCGATTTCATTGATATATACTTTCCCACATGAATAAGGAATGGAATAGACCCCTTTATATGAAGTAGGTTTGACTGAATCTTTAATTGTTTAAACTGTTTTTCTAATGGTGTTGGGAGGCATCAAGGAAACATTAATGCCTCTTCTTCTCAAAAAATTTGCTAATTTCTCTATGGTTCCTTTTATATACAACAATGAAACACTTTGATGCACATCACTCTCATCAATTTTATTAAGCTCATAAGGTTTTATGGATTTTTTAACAATTTTATTAAATTAATTATTGTTAGGCCATTTTGCATAAGACATGTGATAAGAGTTCCATTTCTTTTTCTAAGTGTTTTTTTTATCAAAAAGTATTAAGGATCGAGCAACCAAGTTGTTTATAATACCATTTTTTCTAGGAAAAATGTGGTGAGAGTTTGCATGAAGATATATATTTATGTGAATATTTTTCCTATAAACCTAGTGACCAATAGAGCCATCATATTTATTAGATATTAAAACGTCTAGAAATGGGATGTTTTTCTTATTCTCAATTTCCATTACAAATTTTATGTTTTCATTCTGACTATTGAGATGGTTTTGGAACCTATCAAGATTTTCAATACCATTATGCCAAACTACATCCATATCATCTACAAATCATTTCCACCATTACAATTTGTAAATGATAGGTGAAAGTGGAGAGTCCATTGTAAAACATTAAATTTATTCATAAAATTCACCATAAAAAATGAAGTATGTGGATCTTAGAAGTATCCTCCACCAACTTCGAAGTATCCTCATCCATTAAATTTCTAATGGCAAAGACCACCTCAGCGATGGGAATTTTAGTGTACATTGAAATAACATCATAACTAACTAGTAAGTCTTCTTCATATTTATCCATGATGTTGAGTCTTTCAGGAATGAGCTTGTATTCCCTACAAGGGATTTAATTTTATTCACTTAGAATTTTGTCCTTTTGTATGTTGGGGATCTAATTGTATTAACTATTGTCCTAAGTGGATTCCCTTCTTTATGTATCTTTGGTAAATTGTAGATGCATGAATTACTACATTATTTAAAATTTCATGAAAGTGATATGTAACATAGAATTTCATTTTTTAATATAAGAGGAACCATAGATAAATTATCAAAAATTTAGAGAATATGGGACAGTAAAGTTTCCTTTACCCCTCCCAACACCATTATAAAAATGGTTAAATCAATTAAAGATCTAGTGACCAATAGATCCATCATCTTTCTTAAATATTAACATGTCTAAGAAGGGGATGTTTTTTATATTCTTGACTTCCACGGTGAATTTTATTATTTTATTCTAACTATTGAGATGGTTTAGGAACTTATCAATATTTTTAATACCATGCTGTCAAACTACATTTATATCATCTACAAATTATTTCAACCATTATAAATTGGCAACAATAGATGAGAGGGGAGATCTCATTACCACACCTTTGATTTGTTTATAAAATTTACCTTGAAAAATGAAGTAATTGGATCTTAGGTGAACCTCAACCAATTTTGCATTATCCTTATCTATTAAATCTCTAATGGCAAGGATGACCTAAAAAATGGGAGTTTTAGTGTGCATTGAAACAACATCAAAATTGACTAATAAGTGTTAGTCATATTTATCCATGATGTCGAGTCTTTCATGAAGGAGCTTGTATTCCCTGTGAGAGCTTTAAGTTTATTCATAAATAATTTTGCTAGTTTGTAGGTCGGGGATCCAATTATATTAACTATTGACATAAGAGGATTACCTTTTTTATGTATCTTTGGTAAATTGTATATGCACGTATTATTAAATTTTTTAAAGTTTAATGAGGGTGATATGTAGTAAATAGTTTCACTATCTTATATAAAAGGAACCATAGAGAAATTAGCAATTTTTTTGAGAATAAGAAACCTTAAAAATTCATTCACCCCTCCCAATACCATTAGAAAAATGGTTGAATAAATTAAAGATATGGTCAAACCTCATTCATAAAAATGGGTCTATTCTATTCCTTATTCATGTGGGAAAGTATATATTGGTGAAATATGTAGGTCTATCGAGGTTAGGCTGAAAGAACATAGTATTGATCTAAGACATAATAGATTTAATAAATCATTCTTAGTTGATCTCTCTCATAAAACTTACCACCACATTTATCTTGAAAATAATAAAATTATCGCTAAAGTGGAATATTATACTAAAAAGAAAATTGTTGAAAAAGGTTGAAATTGAAACGACCTTGAAAAATCTTAATAGAGATGAAGGCACCAAGCTAAGTGATAATTGGAAACCTTTATTTCATCTTCTTCAGAATAAAAGGCTTAAAATGACAAGTCTATAAGCCAACTCCTTTGGACTTGTTACTCTTATGCTTTATTAACTATTATGTATTCTGTTTCATATCATTGTTTTTTATGATTCATTAAACTCCTATCATTTTCATGATAATGATATAAGAGTATGGATCAAAACGTTAAAGAATGAATATCTTAAATATAAATTTTACAACAATATAATTATTATTTTGCATAATATAATGTTCAGTCTAGTGAAAACTTTTTAATTTTTTCCTTGAAAATTAATACTTAAACAAAAATAATGACATCATTATAAAAATTTGAGAACTAAATTAATAAATTTTGTCTAAAAATATGTTTTCCCTACTTAAAAGAACAGTTTTAATAGTAAAAATTTCATGTATATCAATTTATCTACAAATCTAATTTAAAAAATAAATAAAATAATATAAAGTTGATATAGCTTCCAGTTAATATGTATCTATGCACAAAAATTGAGGCTTTTGATCTGTTAGAAATTTGTTATCAATTTATCTACAAATTTAATTTAAAAAAAAAATAATATAAAGTTGATATAGATTTTATTTGATATGTATCTATGCACAAAAATTGAGATTTCTGATTTGTTAGAATTTTTTTGTCTAATTAAAAATGTAGAGAAAAATATAATTTACATTAAAAGAGTATAATAATAATTATTAAAATATCAACCTTTAATAATATTTACCGTTTGCACAATATTTATTTAATTTACATGATTGATAGTTAACGTGATAGAATAAAATAATGATATTAATATTTAAAAAAAATAAATGAAAATTACAATATAAAGAAATGATAACATTTATTTGTTTGGTTTATTCATAATTTAATTGTTAAACACTTTAAAAAGGGTAATGGAGATATCATTTATGAAAGTGGCAATATTATTTTCTATTCATTGGTGATAAATTTCAACAATTTAATTGTACTAATATGTCAAGGTTAAAAAATGTATTTAATAAAAAAAATTCAAACTCTTATAAAAAAATATTACAATTTTTAGATTGATTTCTCAAAAAAAGGTTAAATAGACATTAAATTTAATGTTGAATCTATTTTATGAAGATCGAATAACTGTCAAATTTAAAATTAAAACTTTAAAAATCAAATAAACATCCAATTTAATGTCATTATTAAATGTTTAACCACATTGCATTATAAATTGCCTACTAACATAATAAATTATTATTAGATGTAGTTTTTAATTGGCATCGTGGACCTTAAAAAAATTACTATTATCATCATCATCATTATTATTATTATTATTATTATTATTATTATTATTATTATTATTATTATTATTATTATTATTATTATACCCAATGAAAATAATTACACTTATTAGTGTATTTTTGTTTAGGGTGCTTTTTATAAGATTAAAGTTATACATATATTTTTCTATATTATATTACTATATTATTAGTCCCTGCCAAAGCAAGGTATTAATAGTTTATTTTGGATAGATAATCCATATTTTTTTAGTTAAATATTTTTTTAAAAATAATATGATTTTAACAATTATAAAGTTTTTCTAAAAAACTTTCATATAAATATTGGAATATTCTCAAAGGTATTATTTGAGAATATTCTTGTCCTAACATCATAATAATCAATGACTATGATACTTCATACAATTATTAAATAATATATTAATTTTTTTATTATAAATATTTATGTCATTAATTATTTTTTAATGTGAATAATATCTAATTCAATGCATTTTAATTAAAAAAATTAAAAAAATCCTACAATATTAATTAATTATCAAGCATGTCAAATCTTATCATAAATACTACTTAAGCAATATCTTATCATAAATACTATTTATTTTCATAAATAAATTATGTATTAAAATATATTTTTGAAATTATGATTGTATTTTTCTTCTAATATTAATATTATAATTTTTTGTGTGCGTGTATCAATAGATAACATTCACATAAAATCACTAAATTACATAAAATGTCGACATCTCAACTCATATTTTAGAAATAATTATATAGTAGATTACAATGATGAGAAAGCATACATTTAAATCAGTGAGCTCCTTTAGATAAGCAACCACAAGTAAGGGGCATACATGTTGTCAAAGTCAAACAATGCACGATCCTGGCCTTAACCATTTGACTCTTTGTATCAAGTACCTAAATGGATTTGTACCCTAGTGGATGGATACAAGCAAACATCATCCTCACCAGTCAAACTAAAATCCTTTCAATAATATTACAATTTTCAACTATACTATATTTTTAAAAATCCTTCATTATGACTCTTATTAATCATATCAATTTAAATCTCTATAATTATATTTGTTTCTTATTTCAAAGTAAGATTTCAATTTGAATAATTAAATTCTTTATAATATAATAAAAATAATTTATTAATTTAAATTTTAAATTTCAATAATTATATGCTAATGAAATGAATTATTAAGTTATATTATAAAAATCTTAATGATAATAATATTACAAATTTTATTAATTCTATTCTCTAAAATATCAATATATTCATATAATAATTTTCATACGATAACATAGTATTAATATAACATTAATTTTATATTCAATAATGAATAAATACTATTAATGCTAGATAACATTTATTAATTATAAATAAATACTATTAGTGTTTTATAGCTTAATCATGCAGTCTAGTAATAAAACTATCATCTATTAAGTGCATATCCATAAATATGATTTAATTAATTCAATTATATGAAATTTGATATAAAATATTTAGCAAAATGACTAGTCACATTGTAATTCTTAAGTTTATAAACAAATACTCAACCTTAATAATTTTGAATTCAAAGGTGGAGACTAACTGCTACACAACCCTTATTATTAGTGTAATTTTATATAGGGTAACATTTACTTTTTTCTTTTCAAACAAGATTAATAAATTGAATGATATTATGTTTCCTCCAATTTTTTCAAGGTTCAAATATAATATTAAATCCAAATTTAATTGTTAATAATATGAAATAAATATTTTTATAAGTTAAATTTTAAAAAATAAAGTACATATTACATGATGAATTGTATGTTATAATAAGAAATAAATATTATCAAAACACTTTTTTCAATAAATGGTTTCATTTCTTACAAGAGTCTTAATTCTTTAATATGTAGACTATAGTTTATAAAAATATTAATTTTTAAATGGGATAAAACTTCCTATATTTATCTCATGTTATAGTGGTGTATGTGAAGTATTGGTGTAATACTATATGTTGGCGTAATATTGGTGTGATTAAATAATTTAAAAATGACTTGTTATCTTTGAGTTGTATTCAAACTTTTATTTTGGGATCTTGTGTTGTGTGGACTTTGAATTGTGGAGAATAGTTACTTTGGACTCTCAATGTGCAGCTACAAATTCTAGTGATTTATAATCATATGAGGTTATAGTGAAAAATGGATTAAAAATGAGGATTTATATTGATCATTTTGAAATTAATTTGAATGGTACTTTTGAAATGTGTGGGATGACTCATGTGAATTTGAATATGAACACTTATTTAATCAATGAATTTAGACACTATTGGTGAGTGAGTGCCTATTAAATAGGCAGTGAGTTAGTTTCAAAATAGTTATTTGGTTGTTGTGATCAAACCAAATATAGGTGGATTATCTAACTAGATACACAATAAAATATTATTCATGCACACATAGAAAACAATCCCATAATAAAAAAAATTGCCAATTAAGCTCAACTCTGTGAGTGTGTGTGAACACAACTAAGATAAAAATTGGTATATAAATAATGTAGACCACTAGTAAATGTGAATAAAAAAACTCCAAAACCATCCTTTAAGCATAAAATAGGGATTGATGAAATAAAATGTAAAGAGACTGAATGCATCCTAAAAACTATTCCTGATCAGGTAACCATGTAAAAAAGTATAATGAAATAAAAAGTGTCCCTATGGTAACCAGTCTATCTAACTAGAATACATGGATGTCAATTTTTTATAATAGACAAGTCAAATAGTAACTAGTAGTCTATATAAGACTCACTCAATAAAATAATATATCATAAAATTGGGGAAAACGGTTACCATGGATGAAACATGTCATCAAAAAATACCAAAAACCATTATAAACCTTAAAAAATGGATGTTGATTTAAATTGAAAGGAATCCCAAGGAACATGACTCAAAATATCAAAACAATGTTGTATTATGTGTACTTAATGGATTAAATCCCATCAAACAAAAAAGCACTTAATCAAACGCCTCCAATAGAAAATATGGTACACTAAGGACTGGAAAGGAGCATGAAACCTAAAGAAGTATGGGAACACACCTCCCAAAATGTTAAAGTTGGTGTTGTGACTCAAAATAAAATGTATGAGTGAGACAATGCTATTAATCAAACACTAAAAGGCTAACATTAAGATTCACCAAACTAGCTACGTTTCAAAAAGGGAACAATCACCACTAAAAATTTAAAGAATACTACCAACATCAAAGATACAAATATAAAATATCTCAAGAAGATATCATTAGTGGTGATGGGATAGTAAATAGATAAATAATAAATTTCTCAACATGGAGTACACACACATAATGAAAAAACTCCATGAATCTTAGGGTGGCTAAAAGAATTATCCCATTCAACAAACAATATCACTAAGTGTTGCAAAAAACTAAAAATTTTGTCAAAGATGCCATATGTGAAATGAGATATTTAAGATCTAAAATAAATTCCTAACATGGATATCAAATAAAAAAGGAGCATCAAAGGGTAAGAGGAGCAATGTTTAATCAAAGAAGTTGAGAGGTGTAGGAAGCTCGTTGACAGAGTCCTCTCAAAGAATGTTTTCAACACCAACAATAAAAATAAAACTCCACCCCAAATGAACATGAATGGTGGATGAATATGCCTACATATGAATGGGTTAAAATGCCACAATGAAAGAATGTGAGGTAACATCTAAAAAAGTGTCAGGTGGATCATGTTTGACCACTTTAATCTCAAGTTTCTCATGCCTGAAAGAAGTTGTAGAAGAGCTAATATGTAGCTCAATATGATCACAAAGAATGGAGCAAATAAAAGGATGGATCTTTATCAAATGATCTCAGTGAAACATTTGCTTATAACCAATTCCATGTTTAGTAATCCATGTAATAGGTTGTATATGGGTATTAATACTCTATAGATTGTTATGAATGACCATAAGTATAGTAGTGTGACCCATGAAACAAACTATGCAAGAGTCAAAAGTAGTGGTATGATTCTCAAAAGAAATTGACATAAATGTAGGTGAAACTAGAGTGAGATGTGAAGAGTGTGCAATAATAGTAGGCCTAGAAGTATCAGGGACAAAAATAAGAATAACATGAACAATGGGTTATGTAGGATTTTGTGAATCAAATTTTAATAGTGTATTAGGTGTATGCATACTAGATTTATTAATAACACATGATGGATTAGGAACAATGGTATGAATGTTTGACATATCAATATGATGTTATATATCAAATAGTTTATTATTTAAAGATCATATGATGACATCTTTCCCATGAATTGAGAAGTGTAAAAACAAATTTTACTTCATTAGTTTCATGTTTGCTTCCTCAGGTGATAATAAAGAGGCCATAGGATCAATGGGTTGCTCAAGGTTTGGTAGGTTACTATAAAAAAACCATACTAGAATAAATAATAAGAGTAACAATCATATTAGCATAATGTACATCAATGTGTGGAATATGTGAATATACCTCTTCCAAATGACCACCAATAATGAAATATGTTACATGAGTAGTAAGAATATGTGGTCGAAGTCTCTCATCCTGAAGAAACATGTCCTCACTAACAATGGAAAGAGGGAAAAAACCAACAAATGGAGCACATGTCAAAGGTTACTCATGAATATCACTGTCAATAATTATACCCTCACAAATAGGAGAATATGGTGGAGAAACATGAATAATATCACCAAAAAAAAATCATCACTATGGGAGGGAGGAGAGGGAAGAGGAATAATTGGAGGTGAAATGACTTGTTCAAACAATGCAGATTTAATTTTCCAATCTTATTTAGGTGATGTGGCATGTATAATTTGAGACTTCAAACTATAATAAACATGGAGGTAAATGAAACAATGTGACTCATCTTGCATGGATAAAAACCACACAATATCTTAGTATAAATTTTTAAAAGTCACCAAGCCCAACTCTCCAAAAGCCTTTATTCTACAAATGCATCTTTATTTTAATTTTAAACATGGTGTAGTTTGAGGATTTGAGGGGTAAAAAAATATAGGAACCCAAACTCGGAGACTATAAAAACCAATAATGGTGAAAAAAACCAAAGGAAACAAAAAATGAGCCCATGGAATGAACATCAATTATCACCAAAAATGCATTTGTGACTACAAGTGGCACAAAAAAATGTGAAATGTACACTTAGAAGGGACATCAATCACAATTAAAAATACATCTACAAATGAAATTGGAGTACAATTTGTGATATATAAAATAATGAGGAACCATTTTTTTACTTGCAAATGGGTTTGAATTCCTACCAGACTAGACCTCACCGTCTATCTCTGTCAAGAGAGATAGAAGGTAAGACATGTGCACAAAATAATAAATGTTCCCCTTATAATTAAAACTTACCCCACTTTGGAAATATCCCCACCTTTATAATGAACACTTTATTAAAAATCACACCAAATTAAAAAAATTATCCTTCCTCACAAATAAATCATCTCCACTTGAAAACTCTTGGTCCATTTTTTCTACCATACAACCGTTAGCTATTCAAAATATTATCTTCCTTGTAATTATCTTAAAGATAAATTTCAATAAAAATTATAGGTAGATGAGATGAAGATACCTTGACCCCCATCCACTTCAAATTGTTAATAAAATTAACATGGTTGGTCAGAGTATCAAAAATGTTAACCATGCAATAGAGAAAAGTGATACTAAAAATTTAAATTATGAAATTTAGGTTAAAAATAAATAAATCCTGACTTTTATAAAAGCATGCAGGTCATGGATGGTAGCTAGTGGTTTGAGGGAATTATTTAAAAAACCATGTATATGTTAACCTTTGAAACCACATGGGTCTTCCTAGGGTTTTAGGGATCTCAGGATATAAATGGACCACTATTTAACTTTATTGGCATTCAAGTAGAATAACATTTAGTGAAGATCTCAATGAAAAATGAACAACTAATTATGAATAAATCCTTTGAAGTTCTCAATGAAAATTTATCAGCTCATGATGAACAACTAAAGACCTCAATGAATACCTAGTCGAATTAGGCTATGACAAAGCATGTAGAATGCATGGAGATTGGAATGAAAGTGGGAAGACTAGATATGTAGTCCAAGAATTAGTTTTGCAATGTAGATCTTAGAAACACTTTAGGCAAAGTGAGGTCTATAAGATTTTTGCACATGCTTGCAATCATGTCGAGGCCAGTGGTAGTGAATCCATCGCAACAAACTGGGATTAGCTCTTTGAAATGAAGAAATATATATCCAATTATAGACAAATATGAATATGGTTTATTCAAGATAGGAATGATCCATTGTGAATAGACATAATGGATCAAATTGAGGACCTAAAACCTTAAAAAGTCTAATGCAAATACTAGTAGGCCAAGACAAAAACAAATGTAATGGTTGCAGTGTAAAATTAGAACCAATACAAGTCAATAATTAAACTAGTCAAAGTAAAGAAAGAGATCAAAGCAACAAATCCAAGTAAGAAGGTTTGGAAATCATGACAATACTGAACCAATGCACCAATGTACATTAGAGCCAATAAAATGTAATATGTATGGCTTGTTTGCATAGCAAACAAAAATCCAAATATAGTATGACAATGTCAAACTACTCAAAACCTTTGAACTCAAATCTTAAATTTACACTATTGAACAAACATCAAATCTTTCTATGATACAACACAATAAATGTTCATGGCATGCAAAGAGAGAAACATCTAAATAAGAGTAGGACTAGGTCTAGAAAAACTATATTATTAAAAATGCCAACTAGTGAAAAGACTAATAAAAGTGGGATAAAAGTAAAGAGGTCAAAATATTGAATAATGGTTGTTGGATTTTATCTGATACCATGTTGGAGTGCAATATGTAAACTTGAAAATGCATGATATTTCCTACACGTTATAACATCCCCAATGGGATCTACTATAATTTTTTTTTTCCGTTTATAATCATATAAGTAAAATTAGACCACATCCCTAGAGTCTAACAAGATAATTAAAAAAATCATGTACAATTATGATAACAGTTCATTATACAATATAAGTACATATCTCGTGAGAGTATGACAACTTAATAAAGAAAGTAATAATTACATTTTAAACTTAATCAAATGCACAATAACCATTGTTAATGTGAATCAATTTAAATTACATTTCTTCAATATCAAATACAATCTATTACAATGTTCAAACAAGATACTCGGCTACCCCAGAGCTTAGTTCCTGAACTTTGAGTATCTATGGCAATCTCAAGTTTTGTCTCGATAATTAGTACTGATGTGGGGAGGGAGAACATCATTCAAGCACTTTTCCACACTAAACATAGACCAATGATTATATGCACTATCCCATCAAGAAATGGTCGTCCCTTCACAGATGGGTAGATAGTGATGGTGTGGGAATCATGAGAGACTAGCTAGTACCCGTGTGATGTATGATTTATAACTAAATAAACATATAGTGTATCATAGAAAACTCGGTCTATTACAAGATATCACACATAAATTTAAATCATACTTATGATTTATAATGTCTCACTAAAAATACTTTGGCTAAAGCTTTACATATAGTAATATAAAATGATCTATAGATATATCAATTTCATGCACAACACTTGATCGGATTACCTTCATCTAACATTGCAATGCCAATAATCCAGTGAAGTCCATCTCAATCCTTAATCTGAATTAACAATGCAGAATGGTCAAATGCAAATTCAACCATAAGATTCAATAACATACATTCCACTTAGCAAATGAAACACACGACATGCTATAAATATGAATGATAATAGCATATCCTAATTTTGTCTAACATATGCATGAATCTTTCATTATATTCTATCCCATTCTAAAAATAATGTTCATCAGCATACCACTTGGGTAAACATGCAAATCTAATATACATTTTTAACAACAAAATGGTTTCTAATTCTATACAACCTATGGCGACCCATATTACCAAAGATAAGAGTAACTAATAATTTCAACTCATAAATAATTTAAGAGTACATAGAAAAATTCATTTCAACCAATAATCTAGAAAATCAAAACCTTTATTTATCCCAAAAACATAAAAAGGTCTGGTTTATTTGTTTAGTTTATTTTGGGGTTTAGTAAGTAACTTTTTTCTATGCTCTTATTTAATTTTTCTCATTTTCCAATTAATATGACTTCCATGAATATTTATTCAAATACTTTTAACCCCATGTTGACATAACTTTATTTCAACATTTTACTAGTTGTATTCCATATATAAAGAGTCTAAAAATTCCTTTAGTTTTATACCACAAGGCAAAGAAGTGAACCCATTCAACTTTAATTTACACAAAAATATGGATGACTTCATAGTTATAGTTAGAATCTTGTTTTAAAGAATTTTTATTATACTAGAATTTATCAATACTAATTTTACTTATCAAGTATTATAAATGTAATTATAAGAAAATTTTTAGAGGAAAACTGATTCAACTAGTTTAGGAAATTTCTCGAGCTTCGCTACCAAGATGTTTAATTAAAAGGTCTTCTCTCATCCTATTATTTATAATAAAAAATTTAAACCACAGTTAAACCATTTAATATTGTAATTTTATTATATTTAGTTTATTTTTTTATTCTATAATTCATGGAGAAAATATATGATTTACCCAAATTTAAATTGGTCGTGGTAAAAAGATATCTAAGAAAACATTATAGAGTTTTAAAACTTAATTCCTTGTTATAAACCATTTATCTACTCTATCGATAATAATATGAATATAAAATAAAGTTTATATATATAGACACACACAAAAAACACCCCGAAACCTAATATTCATTGCTGGAAAAGAACTAGATAAACTTAAGAAATATTCAGAAATTACCTATTTATGGTATAATCATACATGTAAAGAATATATGGATCATATGTTAATATGATTAATCATGATTACCTAATATTTGAATAGATTATTATAAATATGCGTCAAGCCAAAGATTGAAGACTATACCACATATGTGAGAATTTTATTAATTATAGACTAAGACATCAATTATGCTCGCATCAGATAAGTGCTTGACTATAATCTATAGTTAATTTGACATCAATATTGTGGATATTAATAAAGTATGTTACGTCTATTATTATAAATTTGCATCCCAATTAATCTAGTCTATAGTGAGATCTATTGAGGTATAAAATTTCATTAAACTTATTATTGTATATTGTGGTGGAATATGGTATAAACTACTAAAAGACATACATAGTTGGGTTGCATAGCTAAAAGAATAATTTTGATGCACTTAAAATCTATTAAAAATATAAATTGATGCCTAAAGGAATATAGTGCTCCACTAGATATGGATTGACACCCCCAAAAGTTTAATACATAATTTATAACTTAACATAATGCATCTAAGATTTAGCTAGTTTTTAACAAGTTCGATAGATTTAAGATAAAATATATAGATTGCTAAAGGTTTGAATCATTTTAAAAATAAAATATATAATTAAATAGAATATATATTGATGCTAAAAGATAATAGGTTTTAATTTAGTTGGGTTATACAATGTATACATATTGCAATTTATCTTTGTGTTTTATGTAAGAGAATGTATGCATTGAATTTAATTTGGATGCCATATCCATGATTTTTGGTAGATACTATGTGCCATAACAAACACATGCTTATTTACTAAGTAATTATAATATGCTAGCTATATTATTTAACTAAGTTTTTCTATTATTATGGTGAAACCAATTGCTTGAGTATTTAAAACCCCTAAATTATTTGACAATATTTATTTTAGAATGGTCTGGCAGCATGAACTCAAACTGAATACGAAAATCCAAGGCAAAATAATAATGTCCCAACTAGGATCGATCTAGCATCAAGGGGGAAATATAATTCCTATTGAATATTTAATATTTCTTTCCCAACTAAAGTCTACTATAGATTTAATCTACAAATATTAAATATCTATCATAATGTATATAAACTATTTGGTATTTTAAGGTTTACATTTCTAAGATTACAAACCAAGATCATCTAATCAAGTTAAAAACTATTTGATAAATCTGATTATCAAATCTTGTTTGTCAAATGTTTATAAATCAAATTCAAAAACTATTTGATATCATAGTTCATGCATATAAACATCATAATGTAAACTACTTATCATCCTCAACCTATTTCAAGAAATATTTCAAGAAGGTTTTTATAGTTTAAACACACCCCAAGAAACATGATAAATCAACCTATAAGGTCTAAGACTAATCAGGATTCTCTAACCGAGAAGGTTTACATTCATTAGGGTAAGGCAAGGAGTAGGCATAATTCCAAATGAGGGTTCATTTCAAGTTCTAGCCTTAGGAAAGCATCTAAATGTTTTGTATCACCTTCATGGAGGTTATAATGATGTGTTTAAGCTATTAAAGGGCATGGTAAATGCAAATAGTAGTCATTTGGCTCAAAGGTGCAGGTAGGCTCATTGGCAAGGTATAGACCTTGTCTCAAAATAGGGGTTAATTTCATTCTAAGCTCTTGGTGAGATATTTTAGGGATTAGAGAAGGTTTATATCATATATATGGAATTTTTTAAACCTTTGTTTTGCATAAAAAGTCTCCAAGAATCCATTTTTGGCTTAGGAAGCATTCAGACCCTATAAATTGTGAAAAATGGCTCGAGTGGCCAAGTTGAGAAGCTTGTAACTCCCTAGACACTTTGCATGGGACCCTGAGGTGATTAGAAAATTTAGATAGGGTCCTCAATAAGCCCTCAGTGGAATTTGTTTAGAGGTATAATGTTTGTTATTTATAAACAAATGTTAAGACCTAAAATCACCTCAAAACCCTTGCAAACCCTCTTCACAGGCTTGATTGGAAAGATGAAGCAAATTAAGCACGAAGATGAGATAGAATGCCATGAAACCCTGGGAACATGTAGAGGAATCTCTCATGGAACTCCATGAAACCATAGGAACATGTAGAGGACTCTCTCATGCACCCTCTAATGCAAAGTTGTTGTATGGAACTATATGAAGTAGGGTAGAATAGGGCTATTTTTGACCTTTTTGTGTGTTTTGTAGGCATGGAGAAATTTAAAGAGGCCAAATCACTTTTGGGGGAGAGTTTAGGACTTTTTATAAGTCCTCATGTTCATTTTATTAGGTGTGTAATATCTTAAGCCTATCTTCCATCTATTTCATTTTAGCTAGTCTAGTGGGCAGATAGTGAACACTTAGGAGATAGTGGTGAATTTCAATTTAGAAAGCCTTTAAAGGATAATTTGTTGAAACTAATGATATTGAAACCTTTGAAAATTTTCATCCCCCTTTGTGTATGGATCATTTTTCAAAATTGAAAGATTTTGGGTGCCAAGTGGGAGAGGTGCATGGAGAGAGCTCATTTTAGGACTGTCATAGATGATGGTGCATGGACAAAAGATCATGAGTTGTTTAGGACTTCACCAATGTATGTGATGGATTATTTTTAACCCATCCTAATCAAATACATCACCAGACTTGATCAATTGTAGAGATAAGGTAGTTTTGGAAGGCAAATCATGAGGGGCAATTTTTTATGTAAGGAAAGGAATTTATTGACTAATTTATAGGTCTTGGATGATTGGAAATGACATTTTTAACTCTTAAAATTACATGGATCACCCCATATCTCTATCTCACATGCACAAGTAACTAATATTTTTAGTTTTGACAAGTGTTTCTATGACTCTTGGACTCCCCTTCTCTCTCTCTTCTCACATCTATAAATTAAGCCTTTTGGCTATTGTATGAAGCTAATCATAGGTGGTATGGAAAAAAATACTAAAATGACATAAAATTTTGTCTTTGAACATTGAATACAAGTCTAATTTTTAGTTATGAACATTTTTTCTAAGTGTGTGAGTGATGAATAGTGGAACTATGTGATAGTATCATCCTTACTCCCCTTATCCTTCATGTTTAAGCAAGAGTTATAATTTTAACAGGTCATGTGAAGTGTGTTGATTGTAAAATTTCCTTATTCAAGCAATAAATTGTATATATGGTGTGAAATCTAGCCCTAGGTCAGTTATCTTGTTGATTGTCCCATGTATGCTACCTTCACATTGAAGCAATTATGTTAGAATCCTTCAATCCCTAGAATTGGTCTTAAAAAGATTTATGCTTAGTATAAGTTTGATAGTCTATGATTTATATCTTTGTGGATCACCTCTTTAGTGTAGTTTTCCAGTTTATGCAAAGCTTCTAACTCTTTCCCATGAACAAGCATTAGATTAGGTGATAGGCATTTAATGAAGAATCTAGGGAGCTAGCCCTTATAAACTAGAGATTTATCTCTCTTACAAGTTCCCCACAACTTGAGAGATGATTCAATGTTGTATCAAATTATAGGATATGAATAGAATGTCATAGGTTGCACAATTTGATGATAACAATACCCTCATCAACTTGGTACATAGCCTTTTGCTTTCCATTTTAGATTTGTTCTTGATGGTCATATTAGGAGTGAAATCCTAGTTCTAATTGGACCATGGTAGGAGTATCAAGTTCTTATAAGATGGTCAAATTATCTTTAGTTATGACATGCATGTGTTATATCTGATCTTCAAATTGTTCCTAATTAGCTATAATGACCTAAAAAATTACTTACATAGATATATTCAAATCTATCTTTGGTGAAGAAAATGCAAAGGTGGAAAGTAGACCATGTTTGATGCACTACTAGGTATATATACCTTTGCATGTTTCTTGGTGAACATACCATGCCATAGCCCATGTGTGAAAGGTACCATAGAATGCATGTAGCCATAAGAATTTTTGTAAAAATGTTTCATCAATGCTCCAAAGGCTTTCACATTATGTTATATGTTATTTCACTAAAGTAATACCACTATAACCCAGGGTGGTATGAACATAGTTGTCATGGTAGAAATGATTATGAATGGCTCCATGTACTTGTTCCTATGTATCTAGTTGGTACTGATTAATATACCAACCTTGAGTAGCTATCCCTTGAAATATAAATGTGATTGTGCAGAACCTTTCATCCTAATTAATGTAGTAAGCTTCTAACTATTGTAAGTATTTTCATACCTCCATCTGTCCATGAAACCTAGGTGCCTGGTCTAATTATAAGGGTGGTTTAGCCATCATACATCCGCCAATGAGACAAATAGTTTTTTGGCATTGAGAAATCTTTATAGGATAACTTAGGTGGATTTTCAAAACACAATAGACGTGCCTTCATAGATGATATGCACCTTGATCCCATTAGTCACAAGTGACACTGGTAGTGTCAAAAATAGACTAAGCATCTTCCCATCACAAGATGCCACTAGGAGTAGGATCCACATTTTCATTTATTTGGGCATCAATGTTATATATTTTATTAACATCCTCATCAACATTAATGGGTTCCAAAAATGAGGGTCTTTTTTCATTATTTATAGGTATGACTACATGCTGAGTGTCATTCTTAAAGTTGATAGACCTCTTCTTGAAATATAAGTCAACATTATTTGTATAGTATCAAGGTTGACCCAAAATATTAAGGAAGTCATTATATTTAATAGTCTTGATTACCTCAAAGTCACCCTTGAATATTATGCCCAAGATGTTGAGGATGGCATCTTTAAGAACTCCTATGGGTAGTATGTGAGTTTTGCTGGACATGAACAAGACATGTGGAGAGGGTTGTAAAATGAGGTTCCACATATTTTTACATATGTCCTTGGTTATAAAATTAAGCTCTATGTCAATGTCTACTAGGATGTCATGGATTATCCAACCATTAATGGATGCATTGACAAGGACCTCTTTATCACATTCAAAGTTTCGTTGAATATGGTTCTCTTATCTTCATACATGGTTCAAACTATGGTCCTCCAATGGATTTTACATTTGATTTCATAGCCAAATATTGAGGAATGGAATGATGTCTTTAGTAAGTATGAGTTTTCATAACTCTTGAAAGTCATCATGTCTTGAGTCTATGGGTACCATATCTCATTGCATATTGTCTTACATTTTAGCATCATTATCCTTTAATAACTCAATTTCACCTTGCAATTCTCAGACTAAGGCCATCATCTCATGAAACACATATTTTTGTTATTAAGCATTAGGATATTGTTTCACATGAGGATATTCACATTACATTTTTTTAGTAGGTGGATTTGATGGTGGTTGGGATGATCGCCACTCTCTGTAGTGATATTGACTTGGGTTTAGATTGTGAGTGGTAGGGCATGGTCTTCACTGAGTATTATGAGTTTTAGTAACATGTATAATATTGACACCTCTCTCATTTTGTTCTTTAATAATGGTAGCATACAAATTTAGACATTCTTCCAAGCCATATTCATTTTTACAAAAGGTGCAGATTGGCTAAACTATGCAGCCACATTGGTAGTGGTCCAAAGAACCATACATGTAACATGTCCTAGATGGAAAATGAAAACCTCCACATCTATTTTCACACCCTAAAACTATGAAATATCAACTTTCACTAGCCTATTGGTTATTATCTATATGAGTTTTGCATGTACCTCATGTGCGTACTTCATGAATTTTATTAATGACATGGTAGTCATTAGTATCATGCGTATAAGCATAACATATTTTATAATATAGCAACAATTTATCTTGGGTGGTGCATTAAAAAAATGGACAAATACTTAAATCATGATCTTCATTGTAAATATCATAGGACCATTTCAATACAACATGAACATTACTCCCTAGATAGTTATTCCTATTATGTCCTTTCACTTCATAATTAATGCACCACAAGCTACTACGAGTATTGTGAGTATTATTAGATGTAAGCTTCTCTAGATGAGAATCCATCATAATAATTTGAGCCTCCATAAATGGGATTATTACTATATCTATACTTCCCATGGCTTCAACACAAAGGGAATATTCTAGTGCTTTGCATGATTTAATGAAAGTCTTATGAGATAAGTCTTGTCAGAATAGAAGTAATAAACCTCCCACAACCATTAAGCATGTTGTGTTGGGTTAATATAAAATGATACCTTTAAAAGAATAATTTTAGAATGCACATCATATTTGTGGACACTCTCAATAAGCTCTTGCTTTATATCTTTTAAATCAAAAATACTTTCCTGCTCAAATTTAGGGATATCAAATTCTTGGGGAAAAGCAACGTTTAATAATTCATAATTTACAACTACTTGTTGAGGATAAAATTTGTGGTACCATTTATTCACATGATATAATAAAGTAGTGGCAAATTTAGTTTCATTTCATTATGAATAAGTGATACCCCATGCTTTCCAAATGAGTTCACATTGGTGAACATGTTCTACTGCATTGTTGTTAATAGTCATTGGTTAGACATCACTTTGGTATTATTGATGTAACCAAAGGTGAGGGGTTTATGTGTGTATAAATACCCTTAGAATTATTTATAAAGTGTTATTGTCATGGTTAGAATTGATATATATGTTTTTAATATTATAATTATGAAATGGTTATCAATATATGTTTTGTTGAAAAGGTATCATATGCTTAAATTATAAAAATCAAGTAAAGACCTATTGATCCTATTAGTGACTATGTGATTCATTATAAGACCATGCTTTAAAAAATGACAAATCATATGGATTATAATAAATTATAATACATATTTAAACAAATCCTAATTGTGCCTATCTACATTTATATTATGTTTAAATTATTCTAATATTTTGATGACATGTGTCATATGATTAAAGACTATGAGGTTAAGGTAATTACCATGAACAAGTTAAATTATGGGACTAATCATCCCAAATATTATAATTCCAAGTTTTAAAGCAAACCAAATTTCAAATACAAAGGAAATTATACTAATAATGAGGCTTAGATAATGATTAATGCAGCTTCACAACCTACTAATAAGCTTGTCCTATCAGCACCTCAAATGAGGCAATTGCATGATTATCAAAACCTCAATGTTACAAAAGATTCTTGAATGAAATCTCATATCTCATCCTCTACTAAGTTTTGAATGGAGGTTGATATGATAAAGGCACAACATAAGGTGTTCAATATCAATGCATACTGTGATTAACATATATGCATAAAAAATGAACTAACAAATGATTTAACTTAAGACATAAGATATAATGATTAAATGAGAACAACATTATTGGTATAAATGATGTTAGTACACCTATGAATGATTTAGTCACACAACCTAATGTGAACCTTAATATATTCTTGTATCCATTCTTGAAAAATTCAACACAAGAAACCAAGGCTAATCTTGAGGTGAATATGACTTACAATGTGCATCCTATTTTGACTTCCAATGCTTCTAAAATTGAGGAGGCTCATCCTAAAGATGGTATTATTATTACACTTAAATAAGCACAAGTACACTGACCTACAATCATATTCAATGATCATGAGATTATTGATGATGATTATACCAATGTGCCTTTGTTCATATGTGCTTTCATTGACTCACTTCATATACACATTGTTGCAGTGCATAATTGTCCAAGTAAAAACATATGCATTATATTTTTACTCACTAGCTTTAGATACACACACATATATATTTGATTGGTATGACTACTATGGTAAAAATATTTAATGGAAATCAATAAAACCCTCTTGGGGCATTGTGTTACCACATATGGTAGGGCCTACAACAATTGGTACTTGGTTTTTAGTTTCCAAAAGCTATGGAATTTGGAATGCTATTAGGACATCTATCGATACATAAGATATGTGCAATACCATCTTTGGTACATGAGTGATTGAAGTATATTTATAATAATTGAGTGGTTATAATTATGGGTATTTTATATGAGTACCCCATCCAACAAGAGATGTTTACTTTTCCACCTACACATCAACCTATTGTAAAACCCATATAGGTTCATTATATGAAGGACAATTAGAGGCAGGGGATTGATCTTCCTCAAATGTCACTTCTCTAATGTCCATTACATCAATAATCTATTCAATTTTAGTAAACATTAATTAGTATATCATGTCCTAAGATAGTTTAAAAATAATCTTCTTCATGTGTTCCATAATGAACAATGACACATTATCCTGGGATACACAAAGTCCATAAGTTACTATGCATACTACATCTACACAACATATACATGATCATGTTGGCTATGATGATGATGTTGGAAATTTTATAGTGCATGATCATTTCTCTAATTTGGATAAATATACTTATGTTATTCATTTCCTATGACATGTGACATTTACATTGATCACTATATGACCTACACATGAGAATCCCATTGATTGGATCATAGGCTAGTAGGGACATGCTTTAAAATAAATAAAAAATAAAAAAAGTCAGAATTTAAATATATATTTAGAAAATAAAAAAACAAAGACTTATGCATGACATGCTTAATATATATGATTTATTGATGTTATTCATCATATAAATGGTGAATTGCATATATATTTTTTATACACAAGTTTTTAATGGTATAAATGAGTTCGACGTAGGACATACATGTTAGATATGATACATGAAAATATATATGCATGACATTATTTACATCCAGGGGAAACCTTTATACATTTGGGGCATGCCTACACTAGAGGCATGGGTGGATGCAAAAACATGGAGGACAAAAAAGTGGTCACTTTTTCAAAATTCATTCATGACTTATAAAGGGCGAGTGCCCTTTTACATATGGTGCAAATGCTTTGAAAGATGTTTTACAAGCCTAGATTTGAATTGGCTTGGATTACCAAGCTTAAATGGTGTGTATCATCTAGGCACACACCCTTTTTGATTATGTTTTGGAGGGCAATTAGTTTTTTCTAAAATCTAGAATAAAAGGCATACACCTTATAGGGCATGTACCCTATGCAATGCAAAGGGTGCACACCCTTTAGGATGTATGCCATAGTTATTGTAAATGGCATGTGCCCTGTGTAGTTCAAAGGGAACATACCCTTTGTATTGCATTTCATAATATTTTTAAATTTTTTATTAGCTACATATTTAGTAAAATAAACATTTAAATATAAATTATTATACTTTAAATTTATTTAACTAAATATAAGAAATTAGAGCCACTATAGGTCTTCAAAAATTGATTTTAGAGCTATATATTTTACCATTTAGAATATAGTTTTTCAAAATCCAATTTAGTTAGCACTTAGTCATTTTTCATGATTTCAATTTTGAACATAAGGTTATCTAGGTGTAGCTTTTACACTTGGCATATATTTCAGAGAACTAATAGTTCTTTTAGGGTTTTGGTTGTCCAGATTGATTTCTAACATTCTTAAGAGTTTTAGGTGTGTCAAAAATTAAATTTACAAACCTCACATCTCTCAAAGATAGTGAGAGTTGAGAGGATATTGACAATGGATTTTCATACACACTAAAACATTTAGATCATTTAAATTCTTCCTATACAATCACCTTTAAGTCACATAGGATTTTATTTATTTAAATTAGAACCCTTGAGTTGCATTTAAATTCACATGAGTGAGGTGTCTCTATAGGGTGATGTTAGGATGTCTTTAGAGCACAGACTATAACATTTGACATTACGATGAATTTTTAGGTGACTTTATGTTGAGTTATGACCCATCATCAATGACTCTTTAGCATATAGAATTTTCATGTCTTAATGGGTGATATTAGGATGTATTCAGAGGTGACATTGATAATTTTTGAAAGTTAAGTGTAGTTGCATACACTTTTGATTTTCACTCCTTCATAGATTACACATGAATTAACATGGATTATTTTACACTACATTCCTTGCATGTACACATAATTCTCATGAATTTTTTGAATAGAACCTCTTGCACCTAGTAGAACACTTGTACACTACCACATTATTAAACAAAACTTCACTTTTTCACAAATCCTCTTGTGCCTAGAAAAACTTATGCCACATCTCACATACCCCATGTGGAACTTATCTTCACACTGCATCCACTTGGATTTATAGATGACATTTCTATGTTTTTCAGCATGCCAAGAATTATCTCAGAGTAATCATATGATTGAACAAGTTAACTACTGCTCAATTTGAAGTTCAACTGTCATAAAAGAAGAATACGCATTGTAACCATTCTCTTTGTAACTATTATGATTTGTAACTGACTTATTGTATTTTATGTATACATACATAAGATATGCATCTAGCCTAAGGTTAATGATATAAATAATATTAGTGATATATAGCATGCCCTAAGTACCTAACCTTTCTCATACACATTATATTCATACCTTCAATATAGGAAAGTCATAAGAAGTGTTTTCCCTTATATCATAAGAACTTATGTTCCTAGCCTTCTTGTAGCATTGTTCATTTTATAATTTCCCCTTATTCATTCCCATTGAATAGAAGTTACATTTACTACAAGTATTAAACTTATTTTACTTGAATGTGTCTTGGTTTATTTTCTTTGAGATAACACAACACACACTCTTCATAACCTCACAACTCATCTCTAAGTGCAAGGTTGTACTTGGGTTCCATGGTGCGAGTCATTAGTATATGAGCATATCTCTTTCCTATGCTTGTAAATACCTAAGTGCAATGAGAGAAGGATTACTAGTCAGTTACATTTCAGCCTACCCATAAGAACATCACAACAAAAGTGATATGGATGTTGCCCAATATAGACACTAGAAAACTACACACTATAGTTCTAGATGTTGAAACACCTTTAGACCATATTGGGACACCTTTAACATACTTCTTAGTAAATCAATTCACTAATTTTGAGCATATCACCTTTTCTATATTAAATCTATCCATTCCAATAGTTCACTAGTGAGATAATTTTATCATGAAGTGTGTGCAATACTACATTCTAATGTTTTATTATAATACTTTTTTCAATCCATTGAAGGAGGATTAAAATATTATCTACCACTTTGAGGATCAATACATCAAGTTATACCAATTTCACTAGTGCAAGGAGCAGTCAATGGAAGACTACACCAATGAGTTCCATGATTACATTGCATGCCTACATGATAACTTGAATGAACAACATAAGGTGTTGAAATGCATCAATGGAATATCATATTATATCCTTGCAAAGATAGAGTTGTTGACTTTTGACATCCTAGGTCAAACTTATTATAACACTACCAAGATTAATGCCAAGTAAAATATGAAGCAACATATCACCTCTTAATCTAATCATATGCCCAAGAGCCAACCAAAACACAAATCCTCATCGTATCCTTCTATGTAAAACCAAAACACTTTTTGTAAAGGAGGGCAAATAAGAAGGCTAGAAAAAACTTGAAGGCTTAAAGGTGAAGGTATAAAAAACTTATAAGTCTAGAAAAATTCATGTTGGATAGTCTATGAAAGGTTTTTATACTAGGTTAAAATCCTCTAAAAATGATGTCAATTATTTTTTTGAATGAATAAAATGCAAAAGATGAATCTTGGATGCATAATTTAAGGTTAAGATTGATAAACCTAAAGGGAATAAATAATGCAATGGCAAATAATCTAACTAATGCATTTAATGCAATAGGTAAGACAACTAGAAAAAATATAGTAATATAGACATATGAGTAATAAAAAAGTATATAATGTGTAAGACAACATCTAGAGGCCGATTTTTCAAGGGGACCCATTTTTTAGGTTTTTTATTCAAGTAAAAAGTCACCAATAATTGTTCTTTGATTTGAGTGGATTAACAGAATCCTATGAATAATTCAGGCCCCTAGACTAATATTTATTATGCTTGTAGACTAGCTTATTGAAAATAATGAGCTTCATAATGGGAATAATTCTAGTATTATAAAAAACCCTAGTGCTATACAATGTGTGAGTTTCCTCCTTTCAATGATTGCTCTAACATGAATAAATGCTCTAATGATTACTTGATCTCTTAAGAATGCTTGTAATTACTCAGTAGATTTGAATGTGAATGATGAAATTATGTCTTTATGATTATATATATGTAATTGAATTATATCTCATGTGTATTTATAGGCAATTAAAATCTAACTGGGACTCTATCAACATGGTAATTGGCAATATAAAGAATAGAATTTGAAAACTTCAGGTGCACCCTAACCAAAATGGGCCACTAAAAAATATAAAATCATCACTAGTGTTATTGATAGAATCATAAGCATTATAAATGTTCCCATCACAACATAAGATGCTTGAGAATAAAAGGAGAGAAATAAAGGGGGAGTAGAAGAAGGAAGATACATGATGACAACCCATAAATGCACCAATAACATGTCTACATATTTTTACTACCAGAAAATTATACCTTGGTAATATTATTCTCAATTCACTATATTTATAAACAATATTTTAATATGCGTATACTTGTGTTTTTATTTTTTAGTTCCTTTTTCCAAGCTTCTGCATTGGGTTTGATATGAATAATAAATATACAAGCAATATTTTTTTTACCTTGCATCGTGTGTACTTAGAATTGTTATAAAATTCATGGAAAATAAAAAAAATAGAGTGATCCAATGGGGTATTTTACCTTCTTTAGAGTAATGCTCATACACTTATAAAAAATACTAACAACTCTGATACTCATATGTGTCTTTCTTCATTCTTTAATTTTAGATCTATTGTTAAGATTGGTTGAAAGTAATTTGGTATTCTATTATTTTCAGCTTATTCTTGTTGTAATTATTCCAAAGATCATAAAATAAATTGATAAAAATATGGTTCTTCAAGGCATGAGTGGGAAAGAGTAGGTGTAAAATTATGGGGTACATCCACTCAATTGGAAATTCTATAGGGATGGGAAGAATTTGTGGATCATTACACGTTAGAGTTTGGATATTTTATTGTTTTCAAGTATATCTATAGGTTATATTTCAATGTTTGCATGTTTGGAAGAAGTGGATGTGAGAAAAATATTACTTATTTTGATTCTAAGAATAAAATTTGTATCTTAGTGAAGAGATTCCATACTTTTAGGTTGAAGGGTTTTAATCCATTGATGGAAAGTAAATTAATCATTGATCTAGTTTATAAAGATGAAGATGATAATGGAGATGAATCAATAGTAGAAAATCAAATTAAAAAAAAAAAAACCTCTACCTATGGTAACTAATTTTTTTTCCCTTTATAATATCATAGACATCTTCTAAATGTATAGGTTTCATTTCATTTATTAGAATCAAATGCTTACTATAATTGTGCATCTCACAAATATTGATTCAATTGAAGACCAACCATCTCTTGTGAAGACCAATACAAAAAAATGAGTTATAAAAAACCTTAAAATATTTCTTCTAGGCTTCCTATTACCGAATTTGAAAGAGATATGGCCCTCTAGGCTTCTCATTCTCTCACATTAGATAGACCTTTTCATTTAAAAACTATGAAGCCAATTAATATTTTGATGACTTATGATAGTAAGATCCATTTCTATCTATTTATTTTTTCTATTAGTTTCTTTATTATTGGTGTCTAAATTGAATTATAAAACTATTATAATGCCATCTATTAGTCTATTAGACACATTGGGTTTCTACATTTTTCTCTGACAGGGAATTTGTGTGAAAGTTTCAAGTTTAAGAAGGATGCATTAAATTAACTTAATAAAGTAATGTATTACAATAGTTTAATTTATGTGATGATTTGAGTGTTCATTATTTCCCAAAAGGGTTTAATTATTTTTGCCAATTACCAAGAGAAAAAATGCAAGTTGCTCTTTTAGATCTTAACACTAAGAGGGAATGATAAGTACACTATATTTAGAAAACATATACAGGTTGAAATATAGATATGCTATTGTATAAAGAGTTAAATAATGGAACCAATACATATTAGGAAATGAGACAATTACCCATTCTAATCTTAATCTACTTCAGTTTATATAAACACAAAGCAAGGTGGAGAATGTATGCCACATGAAGTGGATGATTTACTTGTAGAAAATATATCTTGTGATAAAAAAAGAACAGAAAGGATAATAATGTCAAAAAATGCCTTAGAAAACCACTCATTCACGTGGTCATCATAGTGTTGGGCATGCATGACCACAAATTTGTATAAATAGAATCCTTCTACTCAGTTGACCAGGGGTTCATATATGCCTACACTAGCTTGTATAAGGTAAATAAGTTCAAGAGTTATAACTGCTTGACTAGATTATCTACAATAAAATACATCTTTATGTTCTAAGTAGTTTCACCTTACTAAACAATCATCTAAGAAGTTCACTAAACCAATTGACATTAAGAAACTTTGGCACGACAAAGACTCTAGCCAAATTATAGTCACACATTTTCTAATTGCACATGCACATAGACATGGAACACCAAATAAAGTTTGACATCCTTTGTTGCACCATAAAACCCATGAATAGGAATCTAGGACTTTACATGCCTATATTAATTCCTTCCAGACCATGGGAATCTATCACTATGGATTTCATGATGGGGTTGCCTATTACAAAGCGTCATCATAGAATTATGTTAGTTTTAGTGGATAGGTTTTTAAATATGGATATCATGGTTTATTTCAAGGAAGACATTGATGTAGCTGACACTGAAAAAATATTTATTCGACAATGTATGAATTAATTTATGATTCCCAACATCTATCATTTCTAATCACAATCCACACATTATGAATTAATTTTGGAAAGCATTGTGTGACTTGATGGGTATGAAGTTGGATTATTTAACAACATTTCATCCATAAACATATGGGAAATTTTAAATTTTAACCATAGGTTTCTTCATCTTCTGTGAATGTATAACCATGCACATCCTTACACATTGGGTGATGACTTGTTGTACATCCAACATGCCTAAAATAAATAACTTTATAAATATATAGGTATAGTCCATTCCAAACATATTAGGGTGTATAAATCCCCAAATCACATTAAGTTATTGTAATTAGGCTTAAGGGGTAAGATATGCCCTAATTGCATCCCCTATTTAACTAGTTAAGTGATTGGGTGTATAAGGCACTTAATTAAGACATATAATCCCCAAATCACATTAAAATTTTGAAATTAGGTTTAGGGGATGAATATGCCCTAGTTTTATACCCATGTAACCAATTGAGTGAAAGGTTGTATGAGGCACTTAATTAGGGCATATTGAGTTCTAAATAACATTAGGTTTTTATAATCAAGTTAAGTTAAATATATAAATAAATATAGCTTTAGGGACACCCCAATGTAAAACCCCAAAGATAGACACAAAGTCACAATTGAATTAAACCAAATTTAATAAATTAATTAATAAGGATGTTAACTCTAAAAAACCAAATGCCACCACTTAAGACACAAAAACATCATATTCTAAAGTGATGCAGGAGAATCAAACTAGAAGACTTCATTTTTGGTGTTTTGTCAATAACTAGTCAAGTTAGTCAATGTTGGAGTGTCAAAGTATTTGAAGGACCTTTTAAGGTATAATTATGGTCTTATAATCCATTTGGGTCCCTTAGGATGTGTTAAGTGACTTCTAGTTAATTTCCCTCCAAAATAGGGATTTGAAAATTCAAATATTGTTAAAAGACTAAGAACGCCAAAATTGCATGTATAGGAGTGTTTAGGTGAACAAGTTGGGTTAGGAGGTAAATTAAAGTCATTAGGAATGTATTTTGATGTATTTCATGAATAATGTTTAAAGCAAGTCATTTTTGAGTAAATGCAAGATTAGTCACCCTTGTACGTTGGAGGTAGTTATGCAAGGAAGTTGGTATACCAACTCAAAAGTCTATGTTGAAATTAGAAAGAATTGTAATTGTATTGGGGAGTTGGAATAAGAGAGTTAGAGAGATATCCAAGAGAGGAAAGGAGGATCTAATATTGGAAGATAATGCTAAAATCCTCAAGAAAGTTGATAACCCTTGCAATTAGTCTCTAAATAGGGTGTTAAATGAAGAACTTGTTTTTATTTTGTGAATCATTATATTTTGTTATGAATATTATGGTTACAAGTCCACAATTTTGTTTGTAAAGGCTCAAAAGACCATATCATGTTGGTTTTGAGTTGAGTTACAGGTTAGACAAGTCTGTAGGTTGAACCATTGGATTATTGCTCATAGTCAAAAGAATGGTCTATATAGTTGTTATAAGAGCCAATAAACAATAAATAATCATTGTATAAGGTGGGGTGAAGTTTAATGGAATATTTGATGTCCTAATAAAGTCTCAAGATGATTGGTAATTTAATAAATTAATTCTTTTTCTAAAACCCCTATTCACAGGGTTGAAACGTAAGATATGCAAATTTTGTGTCCAAAGATACAAATATTAGATATGTTGAAATGATGATGATTATTTGGTTGATTAAATAATTGTGGATAATATTATATTACTAGATTGAGGTAAAAAACCCATGTTAAGAGAAGCAGATCTTAGTTGCTCAGTCATATCTAGGTTACACATATAAGAAACCTTATTTCCATAAGAGACCTTGTTGTATGTTAAATATACCTAGAGATAGAATGAAGGAATAAATGACTGGATTGAAGTATTTGTTTAAAAAGAACCATAAAATTTTGATAGTGGATTAAATTCTCAAAATATTTATATAATCTTGGAGTTGATTGGTTATAGCAATATTCAGAGTGAGCACACAGTCCTACATTGGGACTTGGAAATGTTGAATGCATGATAAACCTAATTTGATATATTGTATGATGATGGGATATTGACACAATAATGAGGGAAATATATCAAATAGTGACCCTAAAAGGTGTTTATAGTTTTGAATGACCACATGCTTGGGATACCATCAATAGTCTTGTCAAGAACCAATTTTTTATAATTATATGTTATTGAGTATAAAAAAGAATACAAAGGAGTTTAGAACATTTATAATGATGAATATGACCAAAATAAACCTATAAAAATTCTTAAAACTTGGTAAAGTGGCGTGGAAACAACCATATGATAAACTAAGACCTTACTACCTTACACAGTCAACACAGGCTTACAATCAACTGAGATTTGGGTGTTTTAAAATGGAATGGATGATGTAAGGACTCCTACTTGTTAGGATAGTTGAGATATGTCAATGAAAACCTTATAAAGTTTGTCTGATCCTTTTAAACAACTTATAATGTAATTTAAAGAGCTCTTGGCCTTGTACAGATGTTAACAACCCTAAAACTAGGGTTTAGTGGAATAAAGGAGTTTTAACCATAAAAATGAACTAAAAACTTGTAATATTTCATTTATATATGTTTTATCACTTATGGAAGAGGTTTGGATTTGATAGTGTATGGAATAGTATGGTTTTGACAATCATGGGTTTGGAATAGGCCTAATTAGGCCTAAATAAAGGGTATTTTACAAAATAAATCATAGTTAGAAGTAGTTTAAAGACCTAATAATACAAGCCTTGATAGTGTATGGAATAGAGAGAGAGAGAAATTGGTTTAAGGAAGGCTACAAGCCTTGTGAGAAAGAAGTAAGGTTTATGTGTATAAAAGAAGGTAGAATGAGTTATAGGGTTTAGAAGACATTTGAATAGGTGGGATAATAATTTTTTTGACCTCTCATTTCAAATTAATAATCTCTTATAATATATAATTATAATTAGCTTTTAAATACTAAGGGGTAATTACCTAGTGAAAGCACAAAACAAGACAACAAAAGGGAAAGAGTTGAATAGAATATATGATAAATGTGAATGTCACTAAGAGGATTATTTTAAAAAGAGATGTATTAATGATTCAAGGAAACAAGGGACTTATGTTAAAATATTCCTAAGTCTATATACAAACAAAGTGAAGGATTGAGCTAGACATGATATGTTGAAGGGAAAACCATCTAATACAAGTGATCAGTTAGTTAGATAACCAAAGAGGATGATTTATGAAGACTTCTCCCTATAGCTTTGCATCATTTTTTATTATAGAAAGTGAAGGTGTGCTTGGGTAAAAATTGTGTTTTGATTTCTTTACATTTTGTTGATTTGAGAAGTATGCATAATGCCATGCGATAGGCATGAGAGATAACCTTGCAGGGTATTGGGAAAAGAAAATGTTTTAGGTTTTAGCCATTGAGGTTAGAATAAAGGAATATTATATTGAGGAGAGAGAAAATATACAAACCCAAATTCCTTTGAGAAGGGCAAAAAACTAGTCAAGGAAAGACTAGAAAAGAGAGAGGAAAAGAGAGCATTGAATCTCCAATAAAGAAGAGAGAAGAAATAAGACTCCAAAAGAGAGTCAATAAGGTTAATAAGAGATCTCAAGAGAGGAATGAAAGAAGAGGAAAGGCCCAAAATATGTCTAAGAGGTAAAATTGATATACTTTCGAAGAGGAAGGTCTAAAATAGGCCTTGAAAACAAGAGAATGGAGGAGATGGACATAGAAAGAGAAATATAAGACATAAGAAGAGAATTGGGGTAAGGTATAGAAAGGATAGAGCTCATGATGATCATAAAAGAACAAGAAAGCCAATGGAATGGTTTTCATATGATAAAAAATGTGAAGTGGCCACTAGAGTCACTTGTGAGAAGAAGAAGGCACAAGAAAGGTGTCTTAAAGAATGAGAAGAAGAAAGAGAGAGTAGCCCAAAGAGGCATGAGAAGAGAGATGTTTCAAAGTGATAAAAAATAAAGAAAGGTAGATAAGAGAGTTATAATTTAATAGAACAAGAAGAAGAGAGATCTACCAAGAAGAGCACATGAGGGTGAAAATAAGAGAAGATGGAAGATGTCTATGCTAAGGACAATCAAAGAGACTATGTGGTCTCTCATTTTGTATGCTATCATCTCTTTTGAGTTTGTGTTTTCAGGTATGAAGAAGAAAGTGGTTAATGCCAAGCATGAGGCCTCAAAGTTGATGAAGGATAGGCCAAGGATGTCAACCATCAAGTGTCAATAAGATGACAAAGATAAATAACCTCTTGAAGAAGACAAAGTGTTGAATATTGAGAGAATGCCACATGCAGAATATGATGAGAAATAGGAATATTATGATACATTTCCAATCCTATCACCTAAAATAAGAGAAAAATCATGTAAGGAAGACATGGAGGTCACCCATGAAGACATAAAGGAAGAGACAAACTTGCAACAATTACCATTGGAGGTAAATGAGTGTTTGAATGTTGAATTTGATTGCATATATGAAAAAGAAATAGATGATATGAAGGTTGAGAGAAATCATGATAGATTGCTGCCCTCAAAAGGAGAATAAGGGCATGTGATGAGAAGAGGTTGAACCTCAAACAAGAGGTCAAAAAATGCAAAATCATAAGTGGAAAAAAAGTACAAGTATGGAAAAAAAGAAAAAAAGGTAAAGCACACCAAGATGGTATAGTAGATGACCAATGTAAGAAGCATGTAAGGGATGAAAAGAGGAACAATTAGCAGCCCAAGAAGACACAAGGCAGAAAATGGGTGGTAAAGAGCATGAAAATAGCACAAGAAGATCATGATACAAGTGTACTTCAAGAAAACATGGAGATGGAAGAAGATGATAAGCCTACAAAGCAATCAAAAGAGATGGTGCAATAAAAAAAAACAAGTGAAGGAAAGGTACAACCATGTATGAAAGAAAATTAATGCATAAAATAAGATAGGTGTTTGCAATATTTGTTATCAAATGTGGTATATGATGATATGTTTGATTTTGGCTCCAATGATGAAGATTTCTTGTATATGGAAACCATTTCATTGATGAATGGATGTGTAGTAAAGAAACAAGAGAAGGAATAAACTCAAAGAGTGATTGAGAATCATGGTATGCATACAAATGAAGTTGATATGACTCTCACCAATGAGGGAGTCCAAGGTGAAGATAAAGAATAAGTTTCCCAAAGAAGTGATGAACTATGTGAGCCAAAGTTTGATGAAGATTTGGAATTTTCAAGAGGAATTGAGGACGACATAGGAAATTTTCAGTCTATTATAGAGGCTGAAAATAGATGAATTACAATAGGAAAAGGTCAGGGAAAGGATGGATAAGGAGCAACAAAGATGAGCACAATAAGTTGTGTAAACAAGTAAGCAAATAAGCAAGCAAATGGAATGTGAGCAAATCGATAAGGTGAGTTATTCATTTAGATAAGATAAATTTGAGTTTAAAATTTATAAACATGCATATGGAAGGCCAAATATTGGACAAATCATGATGTACTATAGTAAGGAAGAAAGGAAAGAGAAGTTTTTCTTGCATAGTGAGCAAGATGGTTGGAAAAGTCAACACAATGTGAAGAAGTTTGAATAAGAGGCAAAAAAAAGAAAGTGTACATGAGAAAATGACAAAGTTTGAGATTTATGAGAGGCCATTATATCCAAAGGAAGAATTTTATGGAAAGGTTAGGGAGCAAACATCGCTTAAGAGGCAAGAATCAAGCAAGATTCATGAGGAAACAAGCTATGAAACAAGCATGAGGAAAGAGAATAAGGCCTATAAGGTTGCAGCTGAGTATGAAAGGATTCAAAGTGAATTATAAAAATAATAAAGTAAAACAAGTAAGGGGCTAAAAAAAATGTAACACTTCATGGAATTGGAATATGAATAGACAAGGAAGCTAGACAAGACCAAGAAGAAGACAAGCAAGAGTTTGGAAAGCAAGAAGGAGAAAAAAATGAAGCATAACAATCCTATGAACGTGAAGGACCCTAAAATTATAAATCGGAAGGCAAGGAAAAAAACTAGTGACTCAATTTTTCTCCCTCCTGGGAAGTATGATGTAGGAGCATCAAACTAGAAGACTCTATTTTTGGTGTTTTGTCAATAACTAGTCAAGTTAGTCCATGTTGGAATGTCAAAGTATTTGAAGGACCTTTTAACATCTAATTATAGTCTTAGAATCTATTTTGGTCCCTTAGCATGTGTTAAGTGACTTATAGTTGATTTCCCTCCAAAATAGGGATTGGAAAATTCAAATGTTGTTAAAAGGCTAAGAAGGCCAAAATTGCATGTATAGGAGTGTTTAGGTGAACAAGTTAGGTTAGGAGGTCCATTAAATTCATTAGGAAGGGATTTTGATGTATATCATGAGTAATGTTTAAAACACGTCATTTTTTAGCAAATGCAAGATTAGTCACCCTTGTACATTGGAGGTATTTATGCAAGGAAGTTGGTATAACCAACTCAAAAGTCTACATTAAAATTAGAAAGAATTGTCATTGTATTGGGGAGATGGCATAGGAGAGTGAGAGAGGTATCCAAGAGAGGAAAGGAGGATATGAGAATGAAAGATAATTATAGAATCCACAAAAAAGTTGATAAGCCTTGCAATTAGGCTCTAAGCAGGGTGTTGATTGATTAAACAAATAAAGAACTTATTTTTGTTTTGTGCATCATTATCTCTTGTTATGCATATGATGGTTACAAGTCCAAAATTTTGTTTGAAAAATCCTAAGAGGCCATATCATGTTGGTTTTATGTTGAGTTGTAGGTTAGACAAGTCTATAGGTTAAACTATTAGATTATTGATCATAGTCAAAATATCGATCTGTATAGTTGTTCTAGGAACCAATAAACAAGAAATAATCATTGTATAAGGTGGGGTGAATTTTCATGGACTCTTGGATGTTTGAATAAATTTTCAATATGATTGGTAATTCAATAAAGCAATTCTGTTTCTAAAACCCCTATTCACAGGCTTGAAAGGTAAGATATGCAAGTTTTGTGTCCAAAGATACACATATTAGATATGTTAAAATGATGATTCTTAGTTGGTTGATTACATAATTGTGGCTAAGATTATATTACTAGATTGAGGTAGAAAATCCATGTTAAGAGAAACATATATTGGTTTCTCAGTCATACCCAAGTTACACATATAAAAAACCTGTTTCCATAAGAGACCCTATTATATGTTCAATACCCCCAGAGATAGCATGAAGGATGAAAGATTGGATGGAAGTATTTGGTTATAAAAAACCTTGACATGTTGATAGTGGAGTTAATTCTCAAAAAAACCTCTTTAAATAATCTTGGAGTTGACTGGTTATAGTAATATTCAAAGTGAGCACACAGTCCTACATTGGGACTTGGAAATGTTAAATGCATGAGAAGCCTGATTTGATAGATTATATGATGATGGGATATTGAAACAATAATGAGGGAACTAATCAAATAATGACCTTGAAAAGTGTTTATAGTTTTGAATGACCACATGCTTGGGACACCATGCATAATCTTGTCAAGAACCAGTTTTCTATAATTATATGTTATTGAGTATAACAAAGAAGGAAAAGGAGTTTAAAACATTTAGAAGGATATATATGAATAAAACAGACCTATATCGAGTATTAAAACTTGGTAAAGTGGCATGGAAACAACCATATGATAAACTAAGACCTTATACTACCTTACACAGTCAACATAGGCTTACAATCAACTGAGATTTAGGTATTTTAAGATGGAATGGATGATGTAAGGACTCATAATTGTTAGGATTGTTTAGATAGGTAAATACATACCTTATAAAGTTTTTCTAATCCATTTAAACAACTTACAATGCAAGTTATGGAATTTAAAGAGCTCTCAACCCTGTACATATGTTAGAAACCCTAGAACTAGGGTATAGTGGAATAAAGGAGTTGTAACCATCAAAATGAGATAAAAAATTGTAATATTTCATAATTATATGTGTGATAACTTTTGGAAGAGGTTTGGACTTGATAGTGTATGTAATAGTATGGCTTTGACAATCATGGATTTGGAATAGGCCTCATTAGGCCTTAATAAAGGGTATTTTGCAAAGGAAATCATAATTGGAAGTAGTTTCAGGACCTGATACTTTACACACACTTCAAAAGGGGTACATGGAGTATATAAAAGTGGTTGGACATTATTAAAATCACCTTAATTTACTAAAGAGATAGAAATTAGTTTTAGGAAGGCTACACGCCTTGTGAGAAGGAAGTAAGGTTTATGTGTATAAAAGAAAGAAGAATGAGTTCTAGGGGTCAAAGGAGATTTGAATAGGTGGAATAAGACTTTTTGTGACCTCTCATGTCAAATTAATAAGCACTTATAATATATAACAACAATTGGCTTTTGAATCCCAAGGGGTAATTACCTAGTGAAGGCACAAAGCAAGATAATAAAAGGGAAAGAGCTGAATATGATAGATGATAAAAGTGAATGTCACTAAGAGGATTATTGTCAAAAGATATTTAATGAAGATTCAAAAAAATAAGGGACTTGTGTTAAAATCTTACTAAGTCTATATATAAACAAAGGGAAGGATTGAGCTAGACATGACATGTTGAAGGGAAAACCATCTAATGTAAGTGATTAGTTAGTTAGAGAACTAGATGAGGATGATTAATGAATACTTCTCTCCATAGCTCTACATCATTTGGTATTAGAGCAAGGAAATGTATGATTGGATTATTAGTGTAGGTTTTTATTTTTCCCTATTTATTAATTATGGAAATTGTATTTCTTGTGCATACATGAAGTTTTCCTACATTTGTGCGATAGGCTAGCTTATATGGAGGTGTGTGTAATAGATGTGTCATAGATGTCATAAGAATGTCATAAGTAACTCCCTTGATGGGAGTTACTTCTCTATTCTTAGCACCTTGTCACCACCTTTCATGGAGGAGTTATTATCTATTCTTGGGGTGCCTTGTCCACCTTTTGTGGAGGAGTTACTTTCGTACTGTCCTATATGTATTCCTCACTTTGGCCATCTCATGCTAATCAGATTTTGGTTTTCTCTATTTTGTCTTGTGCAATTTCTCTTATTGTGTTATTTTCAAATTGCATTAGCATCTATGTGGTGTGCACTTGCTTCAACTTGTGTGAGCACGTCTCCATTGCACTCACATTATCTGGATTCTAGCAACTACTCCGATATGGTATCAGAGCAAGAATGGTAATCATGTGTATGGTTATGCTTTTAGTTCATTTTGAAATCAAGAGGAGTAGAGTTCTCTTTATTTTTTATTTTCTAGATTTGATCTAAAATTTAAAAAAAAACTTTCAAAATCTTTTCTGGTATCATTTCCTTGTCCTTTGGGTGTCTTAGCTAGTTCAACAGTTAGCTTGGGTGCCATTGTTGAGCACTCAGCAACAAAGGAAGGAGCAGCACTCAACAACAAGGGAGGCACACCACTCAGCAAGCTTCTACACTCCAAGAGCTCAGCATGCAAACCCATGCACTTTTGGTTAGCAGTCCTTCTTGTTAGGTTGTGGAGCTAAAAGCTTCATTGATGCAGACATTGGAGGAGGTTGCTAAGTGTCACAGTCACCGACATCGGTTAGGCCAACTGACATCGGTCAAGTGTAGACAGGAAGCTGCCAACATCGGTCATGGATTAGCTGATGTCGGTCATCTCTAAGCAGATAGGGACCGATGTCAGTTGCTTGTGCGGTTCCAGAATTGCTAGTTCACGAACAGTTAGTTAACGAACCGATTGTTTGCATGTTGAAAAGCTATTTTTAGTCTTGAGCTGCAGATCTAATTATTGTAATTGGATGTCTAATTATTGTTTGCATGAGATCTATATAATAGACTCATGGGTTGTATTGTAATTTGTGCTAGTTGAGTAAGAGCAAGGTTAGCTCCTTCAGAGTAAAGAGAGCAAGGTGTGTTCCTCCTAGTTCCACAGGGGTGCCGAGTGTGTATGATCAGATAGATCTGTGGGATAGCAAGATCTGGTAGAAGATCCACAGGGGTGCTGGTTTGGAGAATCAAAAGGGTTCTTCATGTGTGTATGATCTTGGTCAGCAGGTGTGCAAGGCCAAGTTTGGAGATCTACATGGTAAGTAAGATCGGTTGTTCTACAGGTGTGTGTGTGTGTGCGAGATCTAGGTTTGCAGGTGTGCAACACCAGGGTGATTTGCAGGTGTGTAAGATTAGGGAGGTTAACAACACAATAGGTAGCAAGATCAGGTGAGATCTACTTGGAGTATGTTGTGTACTTGGAGTGCGGTGTGTACTCAGTCGTGGAGTACTTGTGTATTGGCAGTAGTGATACTGACTGGTGGTACTGGCAGTAGTGATACTGATTGGTTGGAGGTGAACACCAACTCTATGTTTGAGTTGTGTGTTGGGACCGTAAGAGAGAGAGTGAGCTCTTGAAGAGATTTACTGTTTATGCCCTAAAGGTGTGGGAGCCCTAGAGGTGTGTAAGGAAGAAGACTGTGGCATCTTCTTTGTTGTATTTCCTTTTGGAAGAGTATTAATACAATTGGGTATTGTCTCTCATATTCTATGTTATTTCTAAATTATAGTTACTTGTGATTCTGGTTAATTCTGCATATTTAGTTGCTTGGTAATCAATTGTGCTTCCTTGGGTTCCTGACAAGTGGTATCAGAGCTAAGGTTGCAGGGAGCAGGTTTGTGTTTGGTTACAGGTCACTCTCAGGGGTTTCTGATTGAGTGGAAGTATAGCAATGGTAGAAGAAAGTACACTAAGAATGGAGGAATTGAAAAGCAAGAATGGTCAATTACGGTGTTATGGAAAGAAAGAGCAGGTAAAGAAATATTGTTGGTTGGTAGAAGATCAACATGAAGGAACTGAAGAAGCATATGTTACAGGTGTTGCTGCATAGGATGCTCTGGTATGTTCCTTAGATAAAGTAGAATCTTGGTTTACAAATTTTGTTGCCTCTTTCCATGCAGCCCCAATTAGAGGGGTTGGTGAGCCTTGTCAAAGTATTGGCAAAGGGGAAGTGCGACTGAAATTGCAGACGGCCAACACACGGGTGTTGAAGAAGGTCATGCAGGTCCCAGTCCTGGAGATGTGACGAATTTCTACAGGAAAGTTGGGTGATGAGAGATACAAAGTAACTCTCATAGTAGATTCTTGGAATATTACCAAGGATGCACTTGAATTAGCATGTGGTAAGAAAGTAGGTACTCTTTATCTACTTCCTTGTATTACTGATTCCACTTCTGTTGCATAGGTGTGGCTTTGTAGGCTTGGTCACATAAGTGAGAAGGGAATGGATGTTCTTAAGTCAAATGGTAAGAGTTCAGCTTCAGAGAGCATAGACCGAGATTTTTGTGAGCAGTGGGATGCTACAAGAAAGGATTGTGTTTATTGTAGGAAAAGGAAGTCTGATGTATTTGATAAACTTAAGAACTGGAAAGCCTTGGTGTTCTTGGAGGAGATGATGGACAAAGATCAGTAGATGGAGCTGGATACTTCTGAGCAGGACAGTTTGGACATGGGTATGATTCAAAGAAAGCTCATGGGTAAAAAGTAATCACTCACAGGCAAACACAAGTACCAGCATCGGTCAGGAGGAACCGGCGTCGAACAAATAGGTACCGACATCGATCATGTGCAGACAAGAGGAGTCGGTGGTGTCTAGCAGGTGGAGACTGATGTTGGTAGGATAACTAGCGTCGGTGACCTGGATAGTTGCATGGAACCGATGTCGGTTAGATGCAAACTGTGTGGTGACCAAGGTCGGTCACTGGAATGGATTTTGGGTGGACAACAAGCTATCAAGGAGTCTCAAACACTCATATGGAGGACTGAAAGGGTAAGTAAGCCTCAAATTTGTTATTCCTCTTCTTTATACTAGTTGCTCACTGCAGAGCAGGAAGGATCCAGGAAACAGTGGGAGCATGGCATTAATGAGGAATTTGATTCTTAGAATGCAAAACCAAATGGGAGATTTGGTAGGGTTGCTAGCCGATATGAAAGCACTGAAAGATGAATGGATTCCTTGGTTAAAGAATAAAGAGAATGGATACACGAGACGAAAGGCCAGGTCATATGGTCTTGAGGAAGCTGCAGGACAGTGGTATAGGTTTTGACAGGTGGATGACAAAGCAGGGCTTTAGTCAATGTCAGTGTAACCATTGTGTTTGTCTTACCAGGTTGGATGATGGTCGCAACATTATCTTGTTACTGTATGTGGATGTATGCTAGCTGAAGGTTCAAACATACAGGGTTTTACTGAGCTAAAGGTAAGGTTAGTTCAGTGGTTTGCCATGAAGGATTTGGGAGCAGTGAAATTCTTTGGCATGAGTAATCCTAGAGATAGGGAAGATCACATGTTGATGTTGTCACAGGATGATTGTGTGAAGGTAGTGCAGGATGTAGAACAGGGCAGCACACCTATGGATGGACAGTTCACAGAACAGGGTCTCCAATCACATGATGAGGTTGAGTACATGTGTACTCCCTGAGTTTGCCCAAGCAGTGGGTGCTGTCAGAAAGTTCGTAGTCAATCCGAGAAGGAAGCACTGGAAAGTGGTTCAGTGGGTTCTCAGGTATCTGAGAGGGACCAATAATAGGGATTCATGCTATGCAGGGTTAAGTACTTTGGATTTGGCAGGTTACTTGGATGACAGGTGTTTCACCACAGGATGTGTGGTGGTTGGTCTTCAAGATTGAGCTTAAAGAGGGATACAAGCCAGAAAACAAATTAGACGGTGTACAGGTACAGGTACAGTGCAGCTATTTATCTCCAAGTGGGAGATTGTTAGGTTGTGGAGCTAAAAGCTTCACTGATGCAGACATTGGAGGAGGTTGCTGAGTGTCATATTCACCAGCATTGATCAGGCCAACTGACGTCGGTCAGGTGTAGACAGGAAGCTACCGACATCGGTCAGGGATCAGCTGACATCGGTCATCTCTAGGTAGACAGGGACCGACGTCGGTTCCCTGTGTGGTTCCAGAACTGCTAGTTCACAAATAGTTAGTTAACGAACCAGTCGTTTGCATGTTGAAAGGCTATTTTTAGTCTTGAGTTTTGGATCTAATTATTGTAATTGATGTCTAATTATTATTTGCATGAGATCTATATAGTAGACTCATGGGCTGTATTGTAATTTGTGCTAGTTGAGTAAGAGCAAGGTTAGCTCCTTCAGAGTGAAGAGAGCAAGGTGTGTTCCTCCTAGTTCCATAGGGGTGCCGAGTGTGTATGATCAGATAGATCTTCGAGATAACAAGATCTAGTAGAAGATCCACAGGGGTGTTGGTTTGGAGAATCAGAAGGGTTCTTCATGTGTGTATGATCTTGGTCGGTAGGTGTGCAAGGCCAAGTTTGGAGATCTACATGGTAAGTAAGATCAGTTGATTTGCAGGTGTGTGTGTGTGTGCGAGATCTAGGTTTGTAGGTGTGCATAACCAGGGTGATTTGCAGGTGTGCAAGATCAAAGAGGTCAGCAACACAACAGGTAACAAGATTAGGTGAGATCTACTTGGAGTACATTGTGTACTTGGAGTGCGGTGTGTACTCGGTCGTGGAGTACGTGGAGTACTTGTGTACTGGCAGTAGTGATACTAACTGGTGGTACTGGTAGTAGTGATACTGACTGGTTGGAGGTGAACACCAACTCTGTGTTTGAGTTGTGTGTTGGGACCGTAAGAGAGAGAGTGAGCTCTTGAAGAGACTTACTCTTTATGTCCTAGAGGTGTGGGAGCCCTAGAGGTGTGTAAGGAAGAAGACTGTGGCATCTTCTTTGTTGTATTTCCTTCTGGAAGAGTATTAATACAATTGGGTATTGTCTCTCATATTCTGTGTTATTTCTAAATTCTAGTTACTTGTGATTCTGGTTAATTCCGCATGTTTAGTTGCTTGGTAATCAATTGTGCTTCCTTAGGTTCCTGACACTTCCAACTTTGCACCACACTTTTTCCAGCTAGGCACCTTCAGTTCAAGTAACAAAAGTCTGTCATTCCAGCACGCCAAGCAGCAGCAAGGTGCCTTCACTTCTGCCACGCCATCAACAGTACGACGTCCAAAACAGGGCTGTTTTTTTGTGAATATGGCACATTTTTCATGTATTCTTCTGCCCAGACCTGTTGTGCATTGAAGTTAGCAGATTTCATCATCTTTTCTTGCCCAGCAAGGTGCCAAGCAGGCCGTACAGCATCCAACAGGTCTGTACATTTATTTTTTTTGTCTTTTCTGAATCAAAATTCTGCACTATTTGCTTTTGGATGCCCCTTCTTTACTTGAATCCCATTTGTCACATCTTGGACACATGGCATCCATTCTTCTATCTACGCTTCATTTGTTTTTAGTTAAAATCGACTTAATAAAACAAAAATCAGTCAATTTGGCTGCTTATTCAGTTTTATAGACAGTTTTGAAATTTTGGGGTTTTCAATTAAAACTTGTATCTTCCCCTGTCGAAGACGAAGGGTGAGGCCTGGGTTAGTGGGAGTCCAATTCCCCCTCACACAAAATTATTTTAGATTCCTTGTTTCGTGCCGAATCCAACGAGTGGTTGGAAGACTACTTTCTCTCTCATAACATGAATTTTTTTAATATTTTAGTGTTTTTTTTGCAAAAACACTAGTTTACGAGAAAATTAAACCTTTAATATCTTGCAAACGGTAGCTTGAATTTGGGTGCCATTTTTTGCAAAAGTGTTTGTAATTTAACTATCCATAGTTTAGGCTTGTTATTTGTCAAAAATGCACTAGTTTATAAAGTGCCAAAAATGTGGGTCTCTCGGGGCGCATTTTCGACTGAGTCCGACGTCTTGTTTGCTTTAGTCTTGCACTGATTTCTCTAAGACGCATTCTCGGCTGAGTCTGACATCTTTTGAGCATGCACTTGCATATTTGGGGGGGGCTCAATATTTTGGGGGGGTGTGATTGCTTTTTCACAACTTACAAATCTTTGCTTTCATTCTCCTTTCTACGTAATTTCACAACTTGCAATCAACATAACTTCACCTAAATTTAGCTAAAAATAGATTCTTATCAACTTAAACCCTTAACACCCTTCAACTATCATGAATGGAAGGTTAAAATGTTAATCATTCTTAGAAGTAAAGGGTTGTATAAGATCGCCATGGGTACTGAAGTAGAACCCAACACTGATGCTGAAAAGGTCAAGTGGTACAACCATAATGATGAAGCCTATGAATTACTGAGCTTGTCTGTGTCTCTAGAACTTCTCTTCCATTTATAATCCTCCCAGACTCCTAATGACATATGGGACACCTTATAAAAATTATTTGGGAAGCTTGATGAGATGAATGTTATGAGCTCGAAAACGAACTCATAAGTATAAGTCCTAGAAACTTTGACACCCTACATGACTTATTCACTAAGTTTAAGGCCCTTATATTGCAATTGAAAGAATGCGGGATAAATAAGATATATGATCAACTCATACTTTCTATTCTGGCAAAGTTAGGTCCAAGCTATTCAGTCTTTGTCTCCACTTTCCATGCCACAAAAAGTGCCCTTGGCACTACATGGAAAATGCCTTCTTTGGATTCATTCATTGTTGACTTGACTAGGGAGCAAGATAAGCTAATTCAAATGGTCACAATGAAGTCTACTCAAACCCAAGTTTTGACAGCTGGAAATGGTAAGGATAAGACTTCAACAAAGGAGAAGAAGAAAGAAAACACCAATCCTACCAAAAACAACACTGAGACTTCCTCTTCCAATGCTAAACCTAAGAAGGAGAAGGTTAAGTGTGCGTATTGTAAAAAGATAGGGCATGATGAACACAAATGCATGAAGAAACAAATAGATCACCTAACTCATCTTCTAGAGAAGCACAACATAGGTGTTCCTGAGTCCATCAAGCAGAATTCATCAACCCAAGATTATACTGAGGCAAAAGGCAAGGGTAAGGAGAAAGAAAAGAGCAAGGCCCTTGTAGCTACAATAGCTTCCACATATTCATGGGTCATCAACTCGGGTGCTTCTCACCACATGGGCTCTTCACTAGTTGAGTTTTCATCTTTAGAGCCTTGTAGCATGACTTCAATTAGTTTGGGTGATGACACATCAGTTTCTATTGTAGGGAGAGGGTTAGTTGAAATGGAAGGAGGAACATTCAAAAATGTTCTAAGTCTTCCTTCTCTTTCAACCAATCTCTTATCAGTGTACCAAATCACTCACATTGGTTGGGGTATGAGAGTTGAGTTTTCACCAGATTCAGTGGCTATCAGGGAGTTACATAGTGATACTATAGTGGTAGTGGGTAGGGCAGATCACCAAGCCAAGTTATACACCTTCTCACATTTTGCATCAGATTCTTCTCCAATAGCATTGTTGACTCATTCAGATGGAGTTAGCAAATTGTGGCATGTGCGGTTTGGCAACCTTAACTACTGCTATCTTGAGCAACTTTGCAAAAATGACATGGTCATTGGCTTGCCTTGTGTCTAATTCTCAAAAGGACTTTGCGAGGGGTGCTCCCTTAGGAAGCATCCCAAAGCAAAATTTGACAAAGGCAAAGCTTGGAGGGCTTCACAACCTTTGGAGTTAGTCCACAGTGATGTATCGGGACCCTTTCCCAAACCATCTTTCACAAGGGCCAAGTACATCCTCACTTTCATTGATGATTTCTCTAGGTACACTTGGATATATTTTCTCAAACAAAAGTCTGAAGTGTTTGAATTTTTTTTAGACTTCAAGGCTCTTGTTGAGAAACAGAGTGAGAAATCCATCAAGGTTCTTTGAACTGATAATGGAGGGGAGTATGTCAGCATCAGGTTTGAGCAATTTTGCACCATAGAGGGGATTGATTTACAGTGCACAGTCACTTATAGTCCACAGATTGGGGTTGTAGAATGCAAGAATAGGTTTTTGAAAGAGATGGGTAGCTGTATGATTCACTCCAAATCTTTAGCACCACAGTACTAGGCTGAAGCCATCAATTGTGCTTGCTACATTCAAAATAGGGTTCCTCACAAAGCTTTGAAAGGGATAACACCCTTTGAAGCTTGGCATAAAAGGAAACTTGATGTTGGGCACCTTAGAGTTTTTAGATCCCTAGCCATGGCCCATGTTCTGAAGAAAAAACACAAAGCTATGGAATGCCAGTCCAAGCCTTGCATCTTTGTAAGATATCCAAATGGTATTAAATGATACCACCTTCTAGATCCAGTCACTCATGAATTGTTCATCTGGAGAAGTGTCCATTTTCAGGAGAGTCCTAGAGACTCAACACTAGACACTTCTTCTCCCTAATTGAATCCGCTTCTTCATGATGATTCCTCATCAGATTCAGATCAACCACAGTAGGTTCTTGAGCCAAAGACATCTTCTTCTTTGAGTTCAAACAGTGATGCAGAGTCATCCACCTCTAGTTAGTTAGAGGATGAGGAGTTAGCACCTGACTCGCCCACTTCCAGGCCACTTTGGGCTAGATAAACACTTGAGAGTGCTGGCACTTGGGCAGGAGATCCTGTAGATGACAAACATACTAGGGGGGATTTTCAGAGAGATCCACATGCTTTCTTTGCTTCAATTTTAGATCCACAAAATTTTTGAGAGGCATCGGGGGTACCTAAGTGGGATAATGCTATGGAGGAAGAATATTCTTCCTTAATCAAAAATCACACATGGGACTTGACTTCACTTCCTAAGGGAAGAAAGATGGTTTGATGTAGGTGGATATATCAAACCAAGTTTGCAGTAGATGGGTCGGTTGATAAGTATAAGGCACGATTGGTCACCAAGGGTTTCTCATAAGTGGCAAGCATTGACTACTCAGAGACCTTTGCACCCATTGCAAAGATGACTTCTATCCAACTCACCTTGGCTATTGCCACAGCACATGGTTGGGATGTGCATCAGATGGATGTGAAGAGTGCCTTTTTTCACAGAGATCTAAAGGAGGAGATCTACATGGAGCAGCCACCAGGATTTGTTCAAGATTCTTCTTTAGTATGCAAACTTAAGAAATCTATCTATGGCCTCAAATAAGCCCCTCAAGCTTGGTATGCCAAGATGGATTCCTTCCTTCTCACAGTGGGTTTCACTAGGTGCCATTTTGATCCCAATGTCTACTTCTTGTGGTAGGATGATTCACTCTTGATTTTGGTTCTATATGTTGATGACCTTTTGATCACCGGGAGTTCTTCATCAGCTATTACAATGGTGAAGGCATCTCTTTAGGATAGATTTGACATGACAAACTTGGGTTTGTTGCACTACTTCCTTGGCATCAAGATCTCACAGTCAGTTTCAGGGATTGCTCTTACACAGCCTACGTATGATCTTGACTTATTGGCTCGGTTTCACATGGTTGATTGCAAGCCATCTCTGACTCCCTTTCTATCAGGAGTCAAGCTTGAGGCTGATTGTTCTTCACCATTGGTTGATGCCACTCGGTATTGATAACTTGTTGGTAGTCTCATCTACTTGACTCACACTAGGCCTGACATATCATATATGTTAGGATTGTGGAGCTAAAAGCTTCACTGATGCAAACAGGAGAGGAGGTTGCTGAAGGTTGCTGAGTTGCAGAGAAATTGGGGTCGGTCTGATCAGCCGACGTCGGTAGGATAGCAAAGGGAAGCAATCGACGTCGGTCATATATCGGCCGACGTCGGTCACCTCCAGGCAGACAAGGACCGACGTCGGTCGCCTGTGTGGTTCGACTGCGAGCTATTTATGGGCAGTTAGCTAACGAACCAAGTGTTTGCATGAAGAGATCTATTTTTAGACTGAGAGCTGCGGATCTAATTATTGTTTGGATGAGATCTATATAATAGACTCATGGTTGTATTGGAAAAGTGTGCTAGGGAGTAAGAGAGCATAATTATAAGCTCCTTCTGTGTGTGAGGTAGAGCAATGGTGCGTTCCTCCTAGTGCCACAGTACTAGGTGTGTTGGTGCTGGATTGGAGAGCCAGCTGGGTTCTTCAGGAGTGTAGGATCTTGGTCACAGTTGCATGGCCTATATAGGAGATCTACATGGTAAGTAAGATCGTTGATCTGTAGGTGTATGTGTGTGCAAGGTCGAGGTTCACAGGTGAGCAGAACCGTTGTTTGATTTGCAGGTGTGCAAGGTCATATAGACAACAACACAGCAAGGAGCAGTATCAGGCAGGATCTACTTGGAGTATAGGTGTGTACTCGGATAGAGCAAGAGGAAGGCAAGGGAGTTCCTTCCATAAGTATGGTCTGTTGAAGTGCAGGTTATTGCAGGTTCATGGGAGATCTACTTGAAGTACTTTGAGTGCTTGTGGAGTGCGTGGAGCACTTGTGTTGTGCGTGGAGCATGGGAGGTGAACACCAACTCTGTATTTGAGTTGGGTGTTGGGACCTGTGAGAGGGAGAGCTTTGGGGAGAAGAATTACTGTTCACTTGAGGTGTGGGAAACCTCTGTAAGGTGGTGGAGAAGAAGTGGCATCTTTTTTATTGTATTCTTTTTTGTATAAAGTGTTAATACAAGTTGTGTATTGTCTCTCATATGCTGTGTTATTCTGAATTCTAGTTACTTGGCGAATCTGGTTATTTCCGCATATTTAAGTTGCTTGAAGTTTGGTAATCAATTGTATGTTTCCGGTTTTGCATCCTGACAAGTGGGATCAGAGCATGTTTGTTGTTCTAGATTCCTGACAATATACAGTGGGACTTGTCTCCAAATTCTTGTAGGAACCTCATGAGCTGCATTAGAAACCAGCTAAGAGGATCTTGCATTACATACAAGGTTCACATAGATACGAGATTCATTACAGATTTGGCATAGAGGTTGACTTGGTTGGATATACAGATTCAGACTGGGCTAGCAATTCACAAACTCGCAAGTCCAGTTTTGGTTACAGTTTCTCTCTAGGTTCTGGTCCTATCAGTTGGTCTAGCAAGAAGTAGAATGCTATTGCTATATCATCCATATAGGCAGAGTACAAGGGAGCTATTAATGCAGCTACTAAGGCTATTTGGCTTCAGGGGATTCTTTTTGAGTTTGGCATTCCTATTCGGTAGCCCACCATCATTTATTGTGACAACCAGAGTACCATTCAGATTTATAGGAATCTAGTTCAGCACCAGCAGACCAAGCACATAGAGATTCACATGCATTTCATTCAGGAGCTTATTCATAGTTAGGTCATTGACTTGATATTTTGCCAGTCTTCAGAGCAAGTTGCAGACATCTTCACCAAACCTTTCACTGAGAGCAAGTTCATTCATCTACGAGCCCTTCTTGGGGTGCGGTCCACATCTACAGCAACATCATCTTCAGGGGGGCTTCTAGCCTCTTCTTTTCTTTTATGTCTCTCTTTTGGGGGGAGTTTTTTCCTACAGGTTTTCTCTTTTTCTCTATCTTATGTAAGATTACATTTGTACATGGGTACCTCATCAGGCCTAGTTGTCGGGACCCATTTTATATTTTCACACTACCCACTTAAGCTGTGCTTATGGGGGGTATTAGTGTAGGTTTTTATTTTTCCCTATTTATTAATTAGGAAAATTATATTTCTTGTGCATACATGGAGTTTTCCTACACTTGTGGGATATGCTAGCTTATGTGGAGGTGTGTGTCATAGACGTGTCATAAGTGTCATAAGTAACCCCCTTGATGGGAGTTACTTCTCTATTCTTATCACCTTGTCATCACTTTTCATGGAGGAGTTACTTTCTATTCTTGGGGTGCCTTGTCCACCTTTTGTGGAGGAGTTACTTTCGTACTGTCCTATATGTATTCCTCACTTTGGCCATCTCATGCTAATCAGATTTTGGTTTTCTCCATTTTGTCTTGTGCAATTTCTCTTATTGTGTTATTTTCAAATTGCTTTAGCATCTATGTGGTGTGCGCTTGCTTCAACTTGTTTGATCACGTCTCCATCGCACTCGTATTATCCAGATTCTGGAAACTACTCCAATATGGATAAAAATTGTGTTTTAATTTTTTTATATTTTTTTGATTTGAGAAGTATGCATAATGCCATGAGATAGGCATGAGAGATAATCTTGCAAGGTATTGGGAGAAGAGGAGGTTGCAAGTCTGATCCATTGAGGTCAGCATAAAGGAATATCAGATTGAGGAGAGAGAAAAGATATAGCCCCATAAAGGAATATCATAAAGACACCCTAATGCCACTTCACAAGACAACCTAAAGTCACCCTAACATCACCTACTAAAGTCATGTGTTCTAAAGACACCCTAATGTCACCCTTTAGAGATGCCTCCATCATGCGACTTAATTTTTTTTATAAGTGTTCTAATTTAAAAAAATCCTGGGAGAGTTTAGCTTGATTTTAGAATGTGATTTAAATGGTTTAAATGTTGTAGTGTACATGTGAATCTATGTGCCAATATCCTCTCAACTCTCACTATCTCTGAGAGATGTGAGGTTTGTAAAATTAATTTTTGGCACACCTAGAATTCCTAAAAATGTTATAAATAAATTATAAAGGCCCAAAAATCTATAAAACAAACATTGCTTTGCCCAAAATAGATGCTATGTAGAAAACTTACACCTAGAGAACCTTATGTTTAATAATAAAATCCTGAAATGACTAAGTATTGACCAGATTAGATTTTGAAGAACTATCTTATAAATGGCAACACCTACAAATTTGGAATTGATCTCAAAAGATCTAGAGTGGCCCTAATTTTTTATATTTAGTAAAATAAATTTAAAGTATAAGAAAATAAAATTTATTATTATTATATTACATTTTATATTCTTATATTTAAATTTTTATTTTACTTAATATGTAGTTATCACAAACATAGAAAACACTACGAAGTCTAATATAAAGGGCATGTGCCCTTTGCACTACATTTGACACACACCATTCATAATAAGTAGGGTGTACACACTTTTATAAGGGTTTGCATCCTTTAATCTTTTTTTTTTTTTTTTCTCATTTCCCTCCAGAATAGAATTAAATAGGGTGTGTACCCTTTACACAGCATAGGGCACATGCCCTTCATAAAAGACACACACCCTTTATAAAGGGCATGCACATTTTGATTTGAATTTTTAAAACTTTGGTTCATTTCCCTCCAAAATAGCCAATGTTTTAGGATTGGACGGCCCAAATATAACATGTAGATTTGCACTAGACTACCCAACATGAATTTTATTAAAGTTATAATTTTTTTCTGCATTCACAGACATGTTTAAGTAGTTTCATTTATTTAAAAAATAATAATATTAGTTTGTAGAGAGGAGAATGTAATTTAGGAATATATAATTTTTACAATGTTAGATATTTATTTTTAATTATTATATAATTTATGCATAACATACCTTATTATGATTCATATATATATCATTACAAATAACCAATTTATTGTAAATTTTTAATCTCAACAATCTACACATCACTGAATATGATTTCATTTTTCTTTTGAATTTTATAAAGTTAAGGTTAAAAAGTTATTTTCTTACACTTACGATTTCATTTGTATAATTTTTTTGTATTATTAAATTAATTAAAAAATATATTAATATAAAAATCAAGAAAAAATATTCTCAACAATATTCAACATTTTATCTATTCATGTATGTGATTTCATGAAATTTTTTATTCGTTTACTCTAGAAAAATGTGTCCATACACATCAATTATTTTTTTCACAAAAAACTTACCATGTCATTGTTATAAATGCATCAATTTTGCATAATTTCCTCATATCAAAATTAAATTAAATTATATATTTAGAAATTATATTTAAAATTCCATAATTCATCTTCTTATATTATTATAAAATTATTTATCTAAGTGTCTCTAAAAGTATCTCCAAGTTTAGGTATTTTTTCAGAATAATGTGGCCACTTAAAACTCCCTTGCCCTCCCCTTTGTTCCCATCACCTTGCACCCACCCACATCATTGCACACTTTATCAGGGTAAATCTTTCTACACTAGTCCATTGATCATAGTAGACTGTTACATATTTTTTGATACATGATAAGTGTGGGGTTGGCGGGACCACACCTGATATGGGACATAAGTAGGGGTTCCATTCCCCATACCTCCACTCTACTGATCTACCAATATTTTCCCCTATTTTGGGTTGCCTAATTGATGGTGGGATTTGAACATGGGCTACCACTATGAAATGGCATCTATTTTTAACTTTTGCACCATAAACCATGGAATGGAACCTAGGTCAATGATTACAAACATATTATTTCTCACCACTAGCCCAATCTTTTGGATTCTAGTAAACTATTACATATGAATTTATCTTGGTTATACTTTCTAAAATGTTGTTTACTATGGATATTATGCTTTCCTATATTGGATGATTACATTGATTGTTATGCATACTAACATTTTTACTCTAGTTGTGCTTGATGTTGATGATTACTATAGTGTGTGATCATTTATTTGTGATATATTACATGTTCTATGAGTGAAATAATTGTTTCTTATCATATCATGAAGCAATTATGTTAGAGGATCCTCTAGTCCAAGTCATGGCCATGTAAGTCTATGTCAGGTCAAAGTCAAGTCATGTATTGAGTGCTTGTGTGCTTCATGACCATTATAAGACTATTATTGATCTTAGTGCCATGATTTCTATCACACATAATTATATTATATGAGATGACATTATTTTATCATGCATCTATTGTGATGCTTATTACTATATGACTAATTAATATATTTACCTGACATGATACTTGTGTGCCTATTGAATTGGATTACATGTTTCATACCTTCTTGGACATGTAGTCACTCAAACTTAGTCATGAATACTTGGTAATATTAATTTTGGTTCACTTTTACTTTAATTGAATTAAGCACTCAATCTGGACGTATTTCACCACATCACTCTATCATAAATACCTATACAGACCTATCCTATTTTAAGTTATTATCTTATTCCTTAAAAATGTTCTTAATTACTAAAACCATCTCTAAGCATCTGTACCAACATCCCAAATCCTTAACTTCAAATTTTACCCTTAGAACATAATCAATGAGAATGGGACAAGACCAAAAATTGATATTGTCCATATGGGTCGATCCTATATTTCACCCCAGTAATGATTATTTTCAAAATATAGACCTTTCCTTAGAAGTTGGTTCATATTTTTAGGATAGTTAGTGTGAGATTTTCTCATTTTGGATTGCTATAAATGCACATCTAAGTCACTTATTCTATCACTTAAAAATTTTACTATCAAGACACACTTACACTATTGCACACTGAGCAAAACTTCCCTATTAGTTATAAATTTTATTCTATTCATTTGAAGTATCCTTTAATAGACTCATGATTATTCTACCCACATCAAGAAAAACATTATCAAGTATTCAAACTATATCTATATGCATATATGAAGCAAAAAGAACACAATCACACTAAGCACTCTAAGTGAGAAAACTATGTGGGCTTGATTTACCTCTTTAAAGTATTAGATACATAGGTGGTGATTAATCATCATAAGAGTTATTGGGATTAGATCAATAGATTACACTTCCCCCCATATATTTGAAGGTTTTCACCTATTGCAAGTTTTATTAGGGTTTACATTTTTAAGAAGTCATTTGTAGGTCATTTTCACACAATCAAAGGTCAATATTATACACACATGCATATTTCAAGAAAGTGTAAGCAAATTTGACCTAATTTTTCATAGAGGACAAGATCAACCCATAGAGGATAGTAGTGGCAGTTGATCATGTCAACTTTCATTTGATTTTAACCCTGAGTAGTGATAGTTATAGTTTGTGTTGTACACACATGATAAATTTGACTTGATAATCTTCATCCTTATTTCAGTTGCACACAATCAACACACATGCATAAAATAAATAAGTCTTATTATGTTGTTCATAGTTAGTTTCTTTCATTCTTTCATGCTTTGTCCATTATAATACTTTACTTTCATTCTACTAATTGCAAGTTATTTTACAACATTTTTTATATTTCTATTTATTTTATCTTAATTAGAGTTAATACACCAATTAATTCTAAATTATGATAAAACATATTGGTGAACCCACAAATTTTATTCAAGCATTTCTTCAAAATAAAATTCTTAGGGTCTAGATAAATTCTTGAGCATTTGACACTAAAAGAACTTTCTTTCAACTTTGGATCTAATATTTGTCACGAAAAGAGTTTGCTTTCAATTTTGGATTTAATACTTGACAGTGAAAGACATTTATTTTAGCCTTAGATATGATATCTAAGACTAAAATTTCTTTTTTTTGACCCTATATTTTAGGAGAATTTACTAATTTTCATACACATAAATTTTCATTCTCATAGGATCTAAATTTTAGATTTGTGTTCTTTTTTCTATATTTGCAAAGAATCTATGGCTATATTGGACAAGCATTTTTTCTTCTTCAAGATTTATTATTTTTCATTACATGTTGTCTTCCCTTAATAAGAAATATCATTAACACTCATGTGATAAAATGAATCAAATCAAATGTTAATACACAAACATCATTAATGCAAATTTTTGTAAAGACAAGTATGACATGGGAACAAGAACAATTATACATTCAGGATGCTATAAGACTTACCCTACAAACTCAAGCATTAATCAATTATTATTGCTTCAACATTCAATCATAGCTTCTACCAGTTACTTCTAGATGATAAAGGGCATGTATGATTCATTTCATTATTCATCCTCTTAGATCTCAAGGTTTTAATAGCCACCATCCCACTCCCATTATTTTCCCATGTTTTATATAGTCCATGCTATTAAAAACATAAGAGGTAGGCTACCACATCATGGAGAAAGTCAACATATTCTTGTTCAAACCCCTCCACCTACCATGAGGTAAGAAAATCAACCTAAAGGGTATGATATTATGGATCAACTAAAAACTACCCATTCCAAAAATTATATTTTGGAGTTACTAAAGAGTTCATCAGTTTATAAGAATATTTTATATGCTAAATTTTGAGACAACACTATATATAATGCTACACACCCTGATACTTTTTACTGGCATAATCAACAACTTTAAGGATACTAAAAATATTATCACTTTTGAGGAATAAGAATTACTGTTGACACAACATGTAATCACACAATTTTACACTCTATATTTAGGTTATAATACAAAATAAAGGAATAAAAGTATTAATTTGATTCTAGTTCTAGAGTGAAAATTTTTAGTAGTCATTTCTTATAATAATTGATTATCAACATTTAAAGTATCCAACAAATAGATCAAACTATCAAAGTGTTTGGTGTTTCTTCATGATAATTACTTGGAATGATATCTCTAGATGTAACAATTGGGACCTAAAACAATGTATAATTTATTTTATGTTATGCCCAATCATCTAAATTATAATTTACTATTAGGATTACCTTAGATACATATGATATCATAAATACCATCTACATTGCACATGTGTCTTAAATTCATGCATGGAGTATACTCATATGTTTTCTTATGGATGATAATCCTTTTAGGATATTGTAAAATCAAAGCATCTCAAATATATTTAGATGACCCATCTATCATCTATCCTTATCAAGTCATTATTTAGGACCAAAAATATACATATGAAATTAGAGAGTCAAAAAATACAAATAGAACTTATAAAATTAGAAGAGGAACAAACAAGATTTCATAAGGAACAATTACAAAAGAAATAGTTACAAAGTCAAAAGTTACAAATGGAACAACTTGAACATGAAAAGTTACCAAAGGAAAAAAAAGGCTCCTAAAAAATAAGAAAATTTACATAAGTGCAAGTGGAACAATAAAATATACATAGATAACATGAAGATATTTTGAATCAACAAAAGTATATTCCTGATCTCCCTTTACAGGTCAATTCAGAAGTACAAGATGGCAATGTTTTAGATTATTATGAAAATGATGATGATGATGATGATGATGATGATGATGAATCCAACATGGTTTATGATAGATGATCAACTACATAACCTAAATTTCAACCTCTTAGATGATTATTTATCTCATACTTTATTCACACCCATTGGTCTAGTGGTATATCCTAATTATTCCAAATTAGTTGCTAAAGATCAATTAGATTCAAAGGGCAAGCATATTTTTGGTATGCCTAAATATGATAATGTGAATATTATAGCAATAGTATATCTCATTTGGCATTTGTGATAAATTTAATGAATAATGTGGAAATATGTGGTAAAGTTTTTTCACCATTGTTAGAAATAATGCAACATAAAGATACACACACAATACTTTTGTAAATGTTTTTAGATAATAAGATTATTACATTACCTACTACTAGAGATTGATAAAAAACACATATTTTGAATAAAGCAGGAAAAAAATATTGTGTTTATCATATAATTATAGGACAAGATGTAAAATATTGTGAAACAATACAAAATAAAATTTAGAAATACAAGCATGAAGAAATTATTAAATTAATACAAAATAAACAAATATATCTTACTACAAGGGTTTAAAAGACATTATCTATATATATGAAACACATAAAGCATCTTCAACAAGATTATTTAACCATTGAAATATATATGGAAGGAGATTAGTACAAACACAATCCCATTAATACTACTAGATGGGAAATTTTTTGAGTGTGAGAGGATTACAACAAATGGGACATAATATCAATCAATTACATCATAGTGTTGACTGGGAAGAAATTGTTGGATATATAATATACTCAGTAGGCTGTGGACCAAAAATGGTTAATATATATGAATGTATTATTTCTCATTCACAACACATACCATTTATATTAGGACAACCCTGGTTACAACAAATATGAGCTAAGTGGATACTAATAAATAATGCATCACTTTTTCACATGAAGGAAAAATAATTCACATACCACGTGATGGTAACAAGGAATAAGATGTTGAAATATATTCAACAATAAAAGATAGAATAGAATATCAACATTCATAAGGAAAAGAGGAATATTTCATGTATTTGCATAAATCTAAGTATTTAAATCTTGATGAGGATGACTTACTGGAAAATTATTGATTACAAGTAAAAATTCAAAACCATTTAAATAATCAAAAAAGAAAAAAATTAATTGTACATAGCTTCTTGATTGATTCATCATGTTATTCTTCTAGTTCTTACATGTGATCAATATTATAGACTTATCTCTCTTTGTGTTTTTGGCCTTTGGCCCTTTTTTTCAATTTCTAAATATGAATATTCCAACGCAGTGACATATCTTGCCATTTAACATGTTTTCATAATATAAACAAAGCATATTACTTTTCTATATCATAAACAATATCAACCAGAATCAATCAACATTGACTATCATTATTGTCTTGAGCTAGTAGATTCTATCTTGTAGTATTTTGACACAACCAAATAAAAAACTTAGCAAACAAAGCCTTAATGTAACTCATTTTTTGATATTACAATCAATTTAAATTTACACAACAATACTTTTTTCATGTAAAATCTTTATTTTGTGTACTATATTTCTCATGTATGTGCTTTATATACTTTGACAAGTGTACATTTAATAACACAAGGATGTATAATCATTCCTTCATATTCTTATTTTATCTCCCATATTGACATATATAGTGGGGGCATATTGCTAATACATGTCCATGTCATCATTTTTAGTGCATAATTTACCATTGACACATGTTTTGGATTATTCAAATTCCTTCCTTTCTTCTAATTTTAACCCATGGTTCTATCTTCTATTCTCTATTATCCTAATTTTAAAATACTAAAAGTACAAAAAACAAATATGAAAAAAATTTAAAAACATTTAAAATATTATAAAAATCCAAAATGAGGACATGAGCCTGATAATTTATCTATTTTACATCATTGTTATATGTTATTTATCTCATGATTAGTAGATACCATAATCTTATTTTGTCACACATGCATTTCACTAGTATTTATGAGTACTATGTGGAACACAAAAACTTCACACATACTAAGATGTTGAACTTACCAATACCTAGTGGCCATGATAAAGTAGGGGCATCTTATCCAAAGGTTACAATATTTATAAATGTTACCATTATATGAATCATATACTCTTGATCTATATACTTTTTACAAATGTCTTTCTAACATCTCTGTCTTACATTTATCTACATGGATTTGCTATTTTACAGGATACAATCACATTACACATACTTTGTGTAGAATAATTTATATTTATATGATCCATTGATGCTATTACATGTACATATTAGATTAGATTTTTCTTTTCTATTGTGTAAGTTACCTTGTCCCTTGTGTGCAATAATTTACTAAACATCTCTATGATATCATTGTTTGGTTTGTGTGAAATTTGACCATGTTCATTTCTTGTGGCCCTTGGCCCTATATTTTGTACAACATTTAAACATGTCCCTATATACAACCCTTGGTCTTATTACATGACATTACACTTGTTGTGTTTGTGTTCTTGTTGAGATTGTTAAGTCTAATTACAACCATGATCCGAATCATGCATTAAATATTAGGTATGATTATATTACAAAAACTACTATGAGTTTCATTAATACATTTATATAAGCCTTGCCTCATATGTTACATATACAATTATAATGATAAATATATTACTATGATGACATAAATATTTCACATATGCTACAATATTAAATGATTACATCTTGATACACATAATATAAGTAAATTTTATTATAAGATGAGTGACTTTCATAATACATCCGTCACCTCAAAAGGTGGGCATTTTAGTGGGATTTCATACATGAGATAAGCCTATTTGAGCAAAATCAATTTTGGGTACAGAATGTAAAAAGGTTTAAAAACTCAATCATTGGTATAGATTATGGGGCATATGTCATGAACACACTCACATTACAATAACATATTATAGTATCATACATTTTGGGTGCATGAAATAAATTCATGCACAAACTTCAAGCAAAATTTACAAAATTTGCATCTACATACAATTACACATTTTATATCTATCACATGATGGCATGATATAAATTCATGATATAAAAGTTATTTTCTATCCATGATCATGGTAGGAGCATGGATGTCAACTATTATTTTTGATTATGCATATAAAAAGTAAAGAACAAAGTGACAAGTGAATATATATTCCATATGCAATAATTGATTTAGTTAAAGTGCATAATGTAAAATTTGGAGATTCAACACCCTCCAATAGTATAGTCTATATATCCTTTGTGGATTCTATCCCATTTTTATCTTTGGGTTAAAAAATACCAATAATACAAGTTAAGGTTTCTGTGTCCCTCAATGGATTCTATTTTTTATATATGTTCACTTCAAATTGGGGCTTTATCACCCTCAATTCACCATTGGTTTAAATAAAGAACCAAATATTTCCAAGTGCTTTATGGGAAACACATTCTCCAATGCTTTAAGGAAGAATCAAATTCAATAAAAGGTACAAAAATAACATTGGTTTCACACATACAATTGTACTCCTCCCTTGTTTCTCTTTTCATGTTTTTCAATTTTCAAACTTCAAATGAATAAAATGACTACTTAATGAGCTATTATAGGGTTTTATAATTTAAAATGCTTTGTAAAAATGAAATATCCACTAAAAGGCCAAGTGTGTTTTACACATTCAGGTTTATCTCTCCATTTACTTTAGTAATTTCATTTCTATACTAAAACAAAGGCAAATGTAATCACTCAAATTTGGTCATGAATACTTGATAATATCAAGTTTGGCCCAATTTCACTTTAATTGACTTGAAAATTTAATTTTAACATATTTTACCACCTCACATTATCTTAAATATCTATATGGACTACCCTATTTTAATTTATTGTCTTATGCCTACAAAAATATTCTTTATTGTTAAAAACCTTAAGCTTCTGTATAGACATACCTAATCCTTAATTTAAAATGTTACCCTTAAGGAAATAATAGACTATAATGGGTCAAGATCAGAAATCGATATTGTCATTATGGGTAAATCTTATCTTTCACCCCAGTAATGGATATTTTTCAAAATTGGACCCTCTTTAACAAGTTGGTCTATATTATTAGGATAGGTAGCATGAGGTTTTCCATTTTTGGATTATTATAAAGGCACATCTAAGTCACCTATTTTATCACTTATAAATTCTAATTTTTAAGGACCCTTACATTGTTTCACATTGAGGAAAGCTTTCATGTTCTGATAGTCAACATTTATTCTTGTTAGATTTATAATTGGAGCTCAGAACAAAGACTATATTTTTTCCATCAACATTGGATGATTTTCCAATGGGGTGTTAAGAGTTCCTTCCATGATTTTGGCATGTATTATTATTTCCTTGACATAACAAACTAATTCAATAACTTTAATGCTTCCCCCACGGTTGTCTTCCAAAACCTTCCCCTATGAAATCTTTCATAAACTTGACTAGCTTTAAAGAAATTGTTGCTATGACGACTGGTTTATTTTCTGGGGAAAATAATGAAAAATTCCATCCTCTTGAAACAATTCCAAAATCTTATATGTTATATTATCAATATAATTGAGGATTATAATCATATCATCTGACCATTCTTGCTAAGATGTATTCATATGCATAATTTTTTTTGACATAAACAAATGTCAAAAAATGTAATAATTTTTAAATGGGGAAATATATTTTTCTTTATCACTTTATTCAAGTTCCCCATCTTCACTTATTTTTAGGTAATATGATCTTGATATAATTTAACCTTTTGCTGCCAAGGAGAACTCTTATTTTTTCATGATAGTTATTAACCAAAAATTCATATAGTGATTGCAAATCATTTTCAACTTCATCAATTATATTTTCAGGGACTAAATCCTTTATTTGGGTTTCCAATATATACATATTTTGATTCATCCCTTACATGAATTTATTAATATATTCTATAAATTCATCTCTTTCACTTGGTCGCACTTTTTTTTCCTTACCAGGGTGAAAATATCTTTTTCAGTCTCATATAGTGTGGGAGTCTCACCTTTGGTTATCTTAGTTCAAGTCACTCTCTTGAGATTCCATGTGCCTTGTTGAAATTATATTTTAACCTTAGGTTTCATGACTATTATTATTTCCTTTCTATTGGCCTTGGCTAGCTAAATACTTTCAATATAATATTCATTTTCTTGTGACATAGAGGCAATAGAATTTTTAGGTGGTGTGGCTAACATGGATGATGATATATGGAGTGGAGTGGACCTTGGAATGGTGAATATGGGATCAACGAGGATGAAGGATATAGATGTTATGGATGCTAGGGGTTTAAATTGTAGTGGTAGGAATAAGACATGAAATTAGATGAGCAATGGTGATTGGTGTCAAAGGAATAGATTGAGGAGATACAAGAGAAACAAATTAAGATTTGTCTAACATTTTATAGGGACTTTTCCCTTTATGCTTGGGCCCACTAGGATTTGATATAGAAGAGAAATAATGCTAGGTAGCCCAACCAGGATAGCGATCTCATATGTGGGAAATATATTTAATAGATTGAATGTTGGAATTGTACCTCTTGCCTAGAGTGGTACTTATTTAGTAGGGACTTATCTACCAGTGTTAACATTATGACCAATAAATAAAGGAGGAAAATTTTTCACACTACCAGGGAGGGGAAAATTATGCCTTAGTTATGGATTGAGTTTGACTAGCAACAAACAATACATCACTTGGGGTCACTGTATATAAGTCCTTACTAACAACTACCTTGTATACATTTTGGTTATCTATTTTTTTTTTTTTTTGGGAAATCAAAGGTAAAAAATTATTCTCAGGGAAAAAATATATAAGTGCCACATGGGACATCCTATAGTGGAGGAATCAAAAGAGGAGGGAGAGTCACCATTGTTTGTTCACCACTTGATGCAGTAGGTGGATTATCTAAAATATTAATTGAAGGAGAAGAAAGAGATATTTTAATAAAAGTTGGAAAAGGCGATTGATTTTCCTCTTGCATTATAATTACTATTTTATAAATAGTAGGAGGAAGTCCATACAACACTTTATTTCTTAGGTATGCACCCAAGCTAGGAGAATCATCATAAGATATTGATGTATTTAACCTCTCTTCTACTTCTTGTGGTCGTTCAGGTATTAGAGGTGAGACTATAATTCTTGTAGTCTACATCTTTCTCATTTCATCTTCAGTATTGATGAATAACTAATCATGGGGATGTGGATGACAATTATATATTATTTACATTTCCCCCATCAATGACTTAATGTGTGATTTTACTTGACCCCTAGGATCCCATTGTTAGAGATCATGGTCATCCAAATTGAAGGAATATATATGGGTTGTTATTGTATGTAATGTAGTATTTATCTTGAAAACTCTTATTCCTACGTTATATGACATTGGATACCATGTACCTTCCTTATTTTCCTTAAATATTCCATAAACTCCATGGAAAATTTGATAGACAATCTCCTGCTCGACTTATTTTTTGGAAAGATATATGGGTAGCCTTAAGGGAGACATCAAATCTCATTTAGTATTGATTACAATATTGTTTGGATAGTACTAATAGGATCCCATGTTTGTTATTTATTTTATAATTTATTTATAAAGCCTTGGCATTGGTACTTCATTAACTACTTGTTACATTGGTGGATAGAAACATTCACATATTTATTTGTTAAAAATACTAAACTTGTGTGCATATAACATTTAAAGTTTGAAGTAAACAATTATTCCATAGGCATGAGTCTAATGTGGAATCTTGTCAAAGCTATTAATGGAAGTTTTAACCAAGTAGGAGTTCATATAGAAAGTGTTCCCATTCCTCACTTGTAGGTATCATTACTTCAAATTAAATAAAATTACCTCCCAGTGTAGGGGCTTGTTATTATTAGTGATCATTGATAATATAGGAGCCCATAGCTTATTGAAATGCAAGATATCAGTGAATCTATATAACTAGTTCATCAAGGCCATACCAATCTAGACAACATGCTTGAATAGACTGATTGTAATTTTATTGATGTCATCCTTATTGACCCAATGGTCAGGGTCTTTGGACCAATCTCTTAAACATTTCTCTTACAAAATGGATATCAAGCCATTTTGACACAACTGACTGATTATACACTACCACAGGCTGAGGCAATTGATAATATATTTTGATTTCCATGCTAGCCAAGGATGAAATTTATTTATTCTTATTCAAATATAAAACTATGTCATCTAGTTATATCATTCTAGAAAATACATTACATAAGAGGCTTGCACAGGGAACTACCTCAGGTTTCACTACTGAATTGTGAAGTGCTACTTTTTATAGGGCCATGATGTCATCTAAGTAGTCAACATCTACAAAGGAATGGATTTCTTATTTTATAATGAGCCTCATTCTATCCACTTCATCAAAGATGGCAATGCAATTCTTGAAACCTAGGTTTAATGCATCATGGATGAATATGGTGTCAGTGAATACTTGTGGTGTACCAAAAAAAAATATAGGAATCCATTGCTATTTTTTGAAGCTTTTCTCTATTTTTTAATGTTGTAATTAATTCCAAGACAGTTAAATTATCTTTGAGAATTTATCTATGCTCTCTATAAGCAATTTAGTTTTTGATAATCTCTTTAAACCTGAACTTTGAGCAATGGAACCAATCTTATTTAAATTTCATTATAAATTTTAGGATGGCAAAGTCAATTTCATTGTTAATGCATATTAAATGTGAAATGTGTCCTTTTAGATTTAATTAAATGCATTTTTCTTGTTATGTTATGATTTTAGGTCTGGTTCACAAATTTGTATAAGAATGAACCTAAATCATCCATGTGTCATCATCATGCTACTTGTATAGTCTTTATATTGATTCTCATTTTCCATGTATATCTCTTCTATGCTTAGTCAAAGTACACGTGCTTCCATGTTGGCCACTTGTCATTGTTTGATTGGTTTGAAGTCTCACAATTCTTAAATTTATCAGTGGAACTATTTAGCTATGTATTGTCATGATGTCTTTAAAACTGGACATATGTCACCCTATGGTTATTTACAATCTCACAACTATTAATTCCATAACTACATATTAACATTTAAAACATGTAAACTCTAATATCTAATAATCCAAACACACAATGCATATAACATTTTTAATCTAATGTGGTATGTGTACAGGTGTTAGCAATTCCTCTATCATCCTTTACCATCTCCTTCTATGGCACCCTATCTGATGATGCTCTCCCTCCATCATGCTTTGAGGGATGAATTCTCCTGCATCTAACTCATGACAAGAAGGTAGTTAGTCAAATACTTCATGATATAAAACAATGCTATAAGAACAAAGTAACATAATCATTATGTACAAAATTCATAATTAGCCATCTCATAATAATGAAATCATAAAATCTAAGTAACATATATTTGTTCCATAACAACATATGACTTAATAATTTAGTTAAAACCTAACAAATCAATTTAATAACCATATTAATCCATGAATAATTAGGTAAATCACTTTAGTGAGAGAATCAAGATGTAACAATTTTAGTTATCACAAACCCTAGTTTGGTTTCAACCTTGAGGTTTTGGTGTGAATAGGGTTTTTTATATATCTAGTTCCACTATTATTTGTGAACAAGGTTATGTCCCTAACCAATTTTAATATTGAATTTTATTCACACTCAGTCAAGTTCACATAGGGTTTTTGACATTATCTCACCTCATATGATCATGACACTTATCAAAATCCTATGAATGGTAGGTGAGTGGAATTTTACATAAATACCCCCTTTGTAAGCTCATGTTGGTAATAAATTCATGCATTTACATTTATGTTGCACATGAATTCAACATTCTTGATAAAAATACAATTTATTCTTATCAAGTTCAATATTTAGATTAAGATTAATTCTATTAGGCCTTTAGAATCCTTTTAGTTATCTTAGTCAAATCTCATATGGTACCAAAATGGGTTATGTGCCATTAGGTAACCTCTTAGGAGATCAAGATCAGGTATTATTTTCACATACTGAGTACGCTCTTCCCTTGCATGCTTTTGATGATGATCCTGTGAATAAACAAGGTGTAAAAGAAGTATCAAAATTTTTTTTGGGGGGAGTTCCTCCTTGAATATGTTTTTGGAGATACATTCTAGAGATTGTAGAAGAAAATCAAAGTTCATCATTGCATCCAAGGTATCAAAGATAATGAAAATCATCTCATTGTTTTTCCTAGTTGGATATCAGTGGCTAGATCTAGAGTTTTTTAATGAAATTCCATTATCACTATGAGTGGAGATTTACTACACATACTTATGCATTAAATTTTTTTGTGTATGCTCCCATGATTGTCATGTATGCATCATATTTTCATGTTCTATAATAATAATTTGTGTCATTTGCTACATGTTGTGTCATCAATGTCAAGCTTAGTTTAGGTTTTCTTTGTAGTTTCAATTCTTTTTATGTAAAAAAAAATTCTTTTGGCAATTTTGTAGTAAATAAAGGAAAAAAAATAGTTTCTCTCTTGAGATTTGGACTGTAGATAGATATGGATGTTTTTGAATAAAAAAATAGATCATTTTTATTTGGACTTATGACTAATAGATCTAAATTTTCTTATAGTTTGTCTAAAACATCTGTATAATATCCAAAGGAAGATTTAGTTTTGAGCAAAAGCCAAACCAATCTAATTTTTTTTTTTTTTACAAAAATAAAAAACTCATTTTATTTTGTTTGACTTTTTTGAAAAGTGAGAAACAAGATTAAAAAATAAAAAAAATCAAAAGTCATAATTTTTTTTTTGTTATCATAGTTTTATGTAGGTTCAATAAATTATGATATCTTCTTCACCTCTCAACAAAATAAAAATTTAAAAATGGTCTGGAAATCTTAGAATAAGGAGAACAAAACCCATAAAAATTTTGAAGTGATTTTTAGAATTGAGAGAGTAGTGTTACACATAAAATGAGGGATGTGAAAGATCTATGAAAGTATTTTTTTTTTATTGGATGGTTTGAAACATCCTTCATAAGGATCAAAATATGCATTAAATCCATATTAATTATTTTTGTTGAATGATATATTAGATCATTCAAATACCTTTAGCCTTGAATCCATTCCTTTTGATTTTTTATGTTTTATTTAATATTAAACAAAAAAATCAATATATGACCACCTCACTTTGGTCAAAGCTGTTTAGCACACAAAAGTAAAAAATTGAGTTTTTTAAATATATTTTTTCCACAAAAAAACAAATATAATTTGGTTAAATATGGTTGCCTTCCAAATAAGACAAATTTTTTCCTTGGTCAAATATTCTCACTAAATTTGAAGATAACTAAATTTGGAAACTCCTCCATATTTGGTAGTAGTTCTATTACACTTGATAAAAGAACTTAGACAATTTAGAAGTAGGGTAATTAGATGGAACTCCAAACATGGTGTAGTTATGAAAAAGTTGGAGGCACCACTTTGACTAACTAAACCCCCTCTCTATTGCAATATGTGGATTTATAGTTTAGCTTGATTGACAGATACCTTAGGTTCCTAACCTTTGATTCACAAGTAATTTTTTTTATTTTTACTATTTTTCTATACTACATAGGATGGTGCAATAATTTTAAACATTTGGTGCACGGTGTATTAACAATTTATAATTTTTCATAGGCATTATATAGTGACATTATTCCTTTTTGACTATTCAAGAATTTTTTTATGGGTCATCTAGGATTTGTTTCGAGGGAAATTATTTTTAAAAAGTGCATGTTTTTTGTGTACTTTGTAGTGGTGTTATTAGATTGTATCATTGTATTCAAGAAATATATTTTACAGAGAATCACATTATTTTAAAAATTGTAACACATTGTGATCATAAACACTTCATTGTTTATGAAAGTGTACATTGTAACCACACTAAATATAAAGTGCCAAAATCATATTTTCTTGGGGAGGTGGGTTTCATTGAGTCAGTTTTGGAGGGTTGTGTTGTGAGATTATGACCAATTATTTGTGTTCTCTTTTATGTACTTGCATATTTACAATGGGAAATACCACATTTCTTGTATTAACTCCATACAACTACACAACATAGAAATCACATGCATGCAATGCGTTAATGGGTAAACACTAGGCTCACTATATCAAGGAAATAATTATAAAACCCACAGATGCTAAGGACAAGATAACTTGGCTAATTTAGAACATTAAAACACTTGGATATTTATGTACATTCATTTTTATTGACCTTCTTTTTCACATTGATCAGTGTAAATCACCTAAGGAGGCTTGGGAAATACTTTAAAAATGATATGGTCAAATTGATGGGGTTAGGTGGTATCAAATTGAAAATGAACTCACTAATCTAGATACATCTAGTTTTTATATATCAAATATTATGTAAATAAAGTGAATAAATTTAGTGCACAACTAAAGGAATGTGGTATTGAAAATAAAGATGTCCATTTATTCTTCAATACATTAGGAAAACTACCTTCTGAATATGTAGTGTTAGTTTCTAGCTTTCAAACTCATTGGCTGACTATGGGAAAGGCCTGTACTATGCCTTATTTTGAGTCATTTAAAAAAATATTAATGTTTTAATAATCCAAGTTGATAACTATGGGACTTATCAATCCATTTATCACAAGCCTTAATGGCAAGTCATACACAAGATACAAAAGGGTATGAGCAGTAGAAGAAACCATTGCTCAAGCCATGAAAAACTCACAGACAGTCATTACATCATGCATTGGTGGAGTCTAAATCCTCTTTCAATAAAATGGATTCCTAGAAGAAGGAGAGACCAACTTATTCATATTGCACTAAAGTTGGTCATGATGAACATCAATGTCATGCTAATAAAATTGATGAGTTGAAACATCTTCTCAATAAAAATTACATCAATTTTCCATCATCTTAGACAAAAGAATCATCATATTCTACATATTCAAAATCAAGGAAAGTGAAAGAACAAACACTAGCAACAATGAGCAAACATTACTCAAGGACTACACATCATATGGTTTCTAATCAAGAATAATTTTCTTATTTGGAATATTTTTTATTGCCTCACACTCTTATAGGTGATGATACACTGGTGGATATTGTTGGAAAAGGTTTTGTTGACATACATGAAGATGTATTTGAGAATGTTCTTTGTGTTCCTGATTTATCTTCCAACTTTATTTCAAACTACCAAATCACTCATCTTTGGAATGACAATAAAGTTGGGTTTCTCCCTAATTTAGTGGAGATTTAGGATCTCTAGGATGATGCTTTAGTTGCAGTTGGAAAAGTTGATATTGAGTCTAAGATATATGCATTATCCCAATTTTTAATTCCTTCCCTTTATACTACATTACTCACTCATATAGATTTAGTGAGTAAATTATGGTATGAGTGGTTTGGCCATCTCAACTACCACCATCTTTAACAGCTCAACTCGAAGGATATGGTTATAGGACTCCCACAATATGATTTTATAATAGTGTATATTCAAGTTTTACAATGGGAAACATTCATAGGATAAATTCAATAATGGGATGTCTTGAAGGATTTCAAAAGTCCTTGAGTTAGTTCATGGTTTTCTCATGGGACCTTTTCCCACTTTATCTTTCAACAAAACCCACTATGTCCTCACCTTCATTGATGACTATTTGTGATAAACTTGGATCTAATTAATTCATTAAAAAAGTGAAATATTTGATGGGTTTCAAGACTTCAAGGATCATACTAAGAAGTAGTCTGTGTAACCTATCTAAATTATCTACAAAAATAATGACTGATAATATGTGAACCATTGCCTTGCTTAATTATGAACTCTTGAAGGGATCGGCCTTCAATATTCCATTGTATACACACCATAACATAATGGTGTTTTTGAATAGAATAATAAGACCCTACAGGAAATGGCTACTTGCATGTTATATGCTCATTCTCTTGGTTTAAAATTTTAGGTTGAAGCTATTAATTATGATACTCAAAATCAAAACCACTTTCCCCACAAGTCCTTATAAGGCATGACTCCTATTGAAGTTTGGTAGGGCAAGAAACTAGTTGTGTAACATTTTAAAGTTTTTGGCTCCCTTGTATTAGCACACATTCTTTTAGATAAATACAAGGCTTTGAAACCACAAATTTGACCTTGCCTCTTTTTTGGATATTCTGATGGTGTCAAGGGGTATTGACTATTTGATCAAAGATATAGTTTTTCAATGAGAGGAGTGTTCATTTCATAAAATAATTTTCTCCCTTGGTATCTCATACTTTACCTCATCCATCCATGGTGGACTTAGATGATAGTGACTCATAGGGTTCATCTTCACCTCCTTTGTAGGGGTCATATTCATCAACCGATGACTCTACTTCAACCCCTTATTCATCCTCACGTTGATAGGTTTGATAAAATATTTAGTTAGTAGATGCATTGTTTTGGGATCCTTCAGACACTTGGTGGACTTGATCATACAATCATTATATTCTTAACATATCCATTTCCCTTTATTTTGATCCACAATATTTTTGTGAAGCTATAGGTCTTGTTGAGTGGGATTAAACAATGTAGGAAGAAAATAGTTCCTAATGAGTAATCACACCTGGGACCTAGTCCATCTTCCTAAGGTAAATAAAATGGTTCATTGTAAATGGTTTGTTATAAGTGGATATAACAAATAAAATATGCATCGGATGGAATTTTTGACAAATTCAAAGCACAATTTATTACCAAAGGGTTCTCACATGTTTATAGTGTTGACTACACTAAGACCTTTACCCTTGTTTCTTAGATGACTTCCATTCTATTGAATATTATTATTTATACATATCATGGTTCAGGTTGTACATCAAATGGATGTGAAGATTGAATTTATTCATTGGGATATTTAGGATGAGATTACATGGAACAACCACAAGGGTTTATGGAGGATTATTCCTTGGTTTCTAGATTGTGTAAGTCTCTCTATGGCATCAAATAGGCCCCTCAATCTTGGAATGCCAATATAGACTCCTTTATTCTCTAGGTCTAATTCTCACACTACCATCTAGATCTAAATGTATACACTATATGAAAAAATGACTCCCACTTGCTTCAAGTCCTCTATGTTGATGACTTAGTTCTTACTGGAATTTCTTCATCCATCATTGGAAGAGTCAAATATACTTTGCATGATTGGTTTGCTATGACTAATTTCGGCTTGTTGTAATACTTTCTTAGGATTGAGATCACTCACTCTTCTTCCATGACCACTCTTTCTCAACCCAAGTATGCTCTTGATCTTTTAGTTAAATTCCACATGGTTGATTGTAATCCTACATCGACTACCTCTATGTTAGGATTTAAACTTGAAGTGAAGTGTTTCAATCCAATAGTTAATTCCACTTTATATCATCAACTTGTTGGGATCCTTATCTATTTGAAACACACTCGACCTGAGATTTCCTTTATGGTTGGAATGATGTCACATTTCATGCAACAACCATATGAGCTTCATTAAAATGTGGCCAAAAGCATCATATATTACATCCAACACACTCTTTAACATGATATTCACTATGCAATAAGGACCAGTATATACTTGGTCAGATATACAAAATTTGATTAGGATGGTGATTTAGAGGATTATAAATCCACATCTAGATATAGATTTAAACTTGGATTAGGGTCCATTAACTGGTAGAGTAATAATCATCATGTTATCTTCGACCAAGTTTGAGTATTGGAAGATTGTTAATGCAACTATCGAGGCTATTTGGATTCATAATATTCTATCTAAGATTGGAATCAACATTCTTCGACCATCTGTCATCATTTTTTATAGTTAGAGTACTATTAAAATCTTGAAGTTCCTAGTTTACCATTAGTGATCCAAACATATCAATATCCACATGCATTACATTAGGGAGCTAATTTAGGAGTAGGTCATTGATATATGTTATTATATTATAGTAAAGCAAGTTACTAACATCTTCGACAAAACCTTCATTAAAATTAAGTTCCATCACCTTTAAATGTTATTAGGGGTGCTAAACACTACTTTAGGTGTTTCACTTGACCTTCTCCCATCATCCTTTCATGGGGGGAGTTTTTTTCCTATTGGTTTTCTCCTTTTATTCTATTTTGAGGGGATCATTTTGTACATGGGTACTTCATGATGCCTTGTTATCAATACCCTTTGTTTTGAATATTTATATTCCCCCATAAGTTTCACTTAAAGGGGTGTTGGTGTGATTGGGGTTATTTCCCTATTTATTTCTACTATAGGTATGAGCAGGGTTATTTCCCTAACATGTTCCCCTCTTTAGTTCCATTCACACTTAGTCAAATTAAGTTTACTTTGGGATTTTTTACTATTGTCTCTTCTCATATGATCATGACACTTGTCACATATTATGAATGTTAGGGGAGAGGTATTTTCCATAAATACCCCCTTTGTAAACTCATTTCAGTAATCAATTTATGCATTTACATTTGTGTTTCACATTAATTATGCATCCTTGATAAGAATAAAGTTTATTCTTATCAAGTTCGATCTTTAAATTAAGAGTGATTTTATTAAGCCTTTATACTATTATTAGGTTATCTTATCCAAATCTCACATGAATATGTAATTTATAGGTCATTCATGCACAAGTTGATGTCAAAATTTTATACCTAGACATATTTTAAGAAGATGTTGGTGATTGTAGATTTAGTTTCCTATTTTTACACACAAGTCAAGATAAACCCATAGAGGATAATAAAATAAAGTTGATCTTGACTATTTTGTGTCAATTTTGATTCAAAATAGTGAATGCTATTATTTTAGTTTCACACACATAATCAATCTAAGTTGGTCATCTTAAGCCATATTTTAGTCACCCATAATCAACCTAATGGGAAAATTTTATGTAAGTATTCTTATCTTCCTTGTGCTTTCCATAGTTTATTTCATTAATTCTTTCTTAGTGTATTTCAATATTTTAATTTTATTCTACTCATTACAAATCATTTACAACATTTTATACCCTTTTATCCATTTTATCTTAATTAGAGTTAATACAATAATTAATTCCAAATTATGATAAAATAGTTTTAGATGTTTTACCAACACCTTGTGTAAGAGGAGCAAACTCAAGTGAAGCACATAAATGTGACAAACTTGGAACCCTCCAACATCCTTTTATTTTTATTTCCTTGGCATTTGCATGCTCATATTCAATCAAATTTGTATCATTTGATTCCAAAATTAGAAAAAATTATGTTAAATTAGCAAAAATTCAAAAAGGGATGGGTTTCAACAAATTTAAAGAAAACTCAATAAAATTAAAAAAATTGGGACAAACTAAAAAAATTATATAATTTTATAAGCATGTTGTTTTTAAAATATTAGGCAAATCTAAAAAATTAGTAACTTTTGACAAAATATATAATTTTCTAATACCTTTCAATTTTCAATTTTTTCTATTTTTTAATAGTATGTAAATTTTTGTGGTTCCTCTATTTTTTATTTTTATTTGTTTTGTATAATTTAATTTTTTTGGATGAATTGGTTAGCCTACTTAAGGGTATAATTGGATTTTCTAACAAATTTAAAGTTGGCCTACAACGAGTGCAAAAAATTATTAGGAGTTATTTTTTATAGCTTAGTCATTTTTTATTTATTTTTTTTAAATATATATTTTAAAATTATACATCTTATTTTTAAAATTTTGTAATAACAAAGTTTGCACTTTTTTTATTGTTATTAGGACCTCTCATTACAAAAATCATCCTTTTCAGAGGCTTACTGAGAATTGGGACAATTTTGACCTTCTAGGGAGACCAAGCCAATAAAAACTACCTATAGACACTTGAATTCAACAGGGGAAAAGCATGATCAATCCCACATGTATTTTGGTATTATAATATTAATTGTGTTTTATTATTTTATTTTATGATATTTTTAATATTATTTTCATTTCATTTTATGTAAATGAAGCACCAAATCATCCAAGATTCAAATTCCTTTAGCAGTTCCGGCTATAAATGTGATGATCTTGACTACTAGGATTTTCCTTCTTTGGGTGATGCTCTAGGACCCAATCAAATTTAGATGATTCTTCTAGTCCCAAACCAAATTTAGGAAATAGGGGTGTTGACATTGATATGCTTAGGGAATGTGTGACTGAGAGTGATTATTGGGGAGATGCTATTGGAGGATGGGCTAATGTACTTGAACATGATGACCTTGATGTTGTCTAGGATCAATCATGACTTTATGATTGCATATGACTATTAATTTTATTATATTATTATGATGTTCACTTTATTATTATATTATTTTATTTTCATATTTAATTTATTATTATATCATGACATGTTTAATTGATTTTTGTATTCAAATTTACTTAAAAAATCAAAATCACACTAATTTTTTTTCCTTTTTATGTATAATGTTACAATTGAGATTAACATTATAATTATATATTTATACATATAATAATTATAATTGTATAATATAAGATAATTATTTTATAATTAATAATATTAAAGAGTTTTAATGTTGAGATGAAAGTCCAAATCAATATTGAACTTAAATTCAAAATCAATGTTGTAATTAAAGTCACCTTAAATTTGGATCTAATATCACACTTATAAATGGACATAGTGTCTCACAAAGTCACAACTAGTGTCACACTTAAAATTAGATTTAGTGATGAACTTGAAGTTGGACCTAATGTTGAACGTAGATTCAAATCTAGTAAAGGAATTAAAATCAAGTAAATATGGACCATGGACCTTAAGTCACTAGGTGATATTATCAATGTTTCCAAGGATGACTTTTTTAATGTCATCCTAAAGTCAATCTTAGTGTTGCCTGCAAATGCCAACTAAGTGATGTCAACAAGGGACATGAGGGTGAAATTTTTATTGACTTTATCCTAACTTAAGATCAACTTTGTATTTATATAATAAAAATTTGGAATTAAGGATAGCCTTAAGATGCTTATCTAACTTTAAATTTTACTTTAGGGATTAAATTTGGCATTAAAAATTATCTTGCTTTCTATCTTTTTCTTTTTTCTTTTTGTTTGTTTGTTTTTTGTATCTTTAAGGTGAATTTAATTGTGACATATTTTATTTAGAATGTTGTGGTGACACTAGAAAAGGTATCAAGAGATGGTGTCTTATATTATGTGGAAAAGTCAATTACCTTATGAAATATGACTCCTTTTTTCTCTTTATTTCTATTTCCACAAGTTTTTGTATACACATGATCAAGAATATGCATTAGATTTTATATTTCTTGAGATCGCTTCAATGTGAACTTATTGAATTGATCATGAATATGCTTTATTTATTCCTTGGTAATATTTTCATGATTGTGAGATCCTAAATATTTTTTGGATTCATTAAAATATATTAGATGAATTTCACTTTCTTCTTGATCATTTGACTCATCATTATTGTATACAATTCCTTGTTTAGTTACGATAATGGGGTTTTATGCCTTTTTCATTTTCCCCTAATCATTAACCATTGTAACCCATATTTTTATTCTTATTTTTTTCCAAAGTAAAAACCATAACTTTTATTCATTGGGAAAAAATTACATCATGTAAATGTATGAGGTATTGAAGTTTAAATTCTAGAAAAAAAATCTCAAATGCCGAAGAAATGATCCAAAATATTCATCAATTAACCATAAATTAGTGGGAGATATATCCCATATATTTTTCAATCTTGCCCTTTTTACCTTTCCTATTTTTTATCTCCTACCACACCTCTTAAAAGGGTTTTAGAGTGACCATCTATAGATCTGATGTCTGATATTCTGAAGGAATGTTAGAAATCAATATTTATGGATTTAGGTAGGTCATCTACTTTTTATTTGAATATGAGTTTTCCAATTCATGAAATCTTTTCATTCCCCTTAATAAAATCACTATCAAAAAAATCCTCAAGAAGGTATTCCAATCTTACTTTCTATCCACCTCAATATGCATAATGGCCTACCCCAAATATCTAATTCTCCAAATTTATACTTTTCTAACTTTGTGGTATGTTGACTATTCTAAAATTTTAGAAAACAATTTACTTGCATTATTTATAGGTCCAAGTTTGGAGTATGTATTCTATGAAGAGACAAATCTCTTTGGAATTTTTTCAAATAGTTTATGTGCATCCTCCCAGCTACTGCACTTGGCATACATGTCAAAGATAGATTTGGTGAGATTCATGGATCCATAAACAAATGAAAATGTGATGAGTATCTCCATGAAATGATCATGCTCATCCATTTAAGTTACTGGGGAAGCAATGTGAAATGTATGGAGTAAAGTGGTAGGGTTGTAGTACCAAAGGTGTAAATTTGCATCCATTGGTGATGTCTAGCCCTGACAAACATTTTTATTCATTCCTTCATTCATAGGAACAAAATTTACTATTGTGACTTACCCTTTGTGCCCTACCAACACTGCTACCAAACGATTCATGACAACACTATAAACTGAAACAGTTGTATCGATGGGGACTAACTCTTATTTCACCAAATATTTTCTCCCATTATTAAATTAAGTAAAATTATTATAATAACTCTTATTTTTTGGTTTAAAAACCATCTTATAATAATATTTGAATAAGCTATAACATTTCTATCAATACTTAATTATAGGATAAATATTTCACTACAAATATTCAATCTTGAACCAATATAAACAAACATATTTCTGATCCCTAAATATTTTAAGCTAACTTGAATGTAAAAAGATAAATATTAATAAATATCATCTTTTGTAGGTATTTTATAATACTCAAAGGTGATTTCACTCTCACTATATTTCAAACATTTAAGAACAAAATAAAAGTGAGATCATTTAGTATTGTTTGGAAATGTTGTAACATTATATCTTGGCTTGAGTATTTTACATTTGATATATAATATCATAATATTTTTCATCATTAAATTTAATTTTGGAAGCTTGAAGGAGAATAAGATGGATGTTTTAGTTATTATCTCTTTGGATTTGATGAAGATTAAGAGGGACTGTTACATTTTTAGTCCTATCCCTCCTTAATATAATATAGTTCACCTAATTATAAGTCATCTACATTGAATATTATCTATGTTGAACCATCACATGCCTATGTGAGGATTTAGGATTCTTCTATCAATGGAAAGGGAATAAAGGCATACATATGGAGGGTTGGAGTACTATAATGAAACCCATATATGGTTTAAAAGATATTAAATATTTTTACACTGTTATTTTTGTGTGTATATATATATATATGTATATATATATATATGTATATATGTATGTATATATGTATATATGTATGTATATATGTATATATGTATATATATATTATATATATATGTATATATATATATATATATACATATATATATATATATATGTATATATATATGTATGTATGTATATATATATATATATATGTATATATATATATATGTATATATATATGTATATATATATATATGTATATGTATATATATATGTATATATATATGTATATGTATATATATATATGTATATGTATATATATATATGTATATACATATATGTACATATATATATATGTATATATATATATGTATATATATATATATGTATATATATATGTATATATATATATGTATATATATATATATATATATATATATATATATATATATATATATATATATATATATATATATATATATATATACATACATATATAAATGCAACAATTGTGCTATATAGATTTGTGTATTGGAAAGCATGACATAATATAACAACCTCTAAAATATTCATTAAGGAAAGGAATATGACTATCATAACAAGAAAAAATTGATACATATAGATAAATATATAATAGTAACTTCTTCTAATCAACTACCAAGGTTTGGAAAATATAATTATAAATGTGATCCTAGGAATAAATCACATATGCATTCACAATTTTGCAATCATTCTAGGGTTTGAAAATAAAATTTTAGAAATATGAAATAATTTAGAGTTTTGGATCGAACAAATTAATTAAAAAGGTTGTTAGAGATATCACATATGCCATAAGCAGGATAAGATTTATATCAAAATTCAATATGTTTAGATGTTTTGGGTGACAAAAATCTGAATTTTTTTTTCTATAAATTTTGTGGCACAAAAATGATACAACTACACATTTTTAATCACGTAACATTTCTACCACATTTGTATGAATTTTATACTACCATTTTTTTTAATGACATATTAGTACCATGCTAATACATTCATAACACACACACAAAAGAAAAGCTAAATCAATGTTAAAAGTGCCACTTTTGTATCACTTAATAAACAAAAATAAATAAATGCACAAATATATATGATAAGCATCACTTGGAAATGGCCCAAGATCTAACCAAAATTCAAGTTTGTAAGCCTACGAATAAACACAAGTTTATTAATAATCTAATGTGTGACTACGAAATAAAGCAATAAAGAGACATTATTAAATTCACAAGGGGTTTTATTTCACCTGGTTATTGGATGTATTAGCTGATCGTACTCCTCAAAAAACAAAGCAATTTTTTTTATATTTCTATTCACATGACTTGTGTACTAGGAAGACAATGCCTAAATCCACAATTCCCTGTGTGACATCCATAAGATTTATTACCCTAATAACATTATTCTTATATATTCAAGATTAAAAAGTTGTTAAAATAATGAAAATGTAAGGAAACCAATAATAAAGGTTAGTAGTTACAACATATAGAATAGTAAAAGAGCTCTCCTTTATAATAATGCATCTGCCAATGATCAGAAGCTTGTTATTGCCATGAATTGATTAAGGCTGAATAAACATGTGAAAGATGCCACAAAAAAGAATGTAGGGTATTTTCGCAACATCATAGCTACAAATAAAATATAGAGAATGAGTTTTAATATTAATCCAACAAACTGATAACATGACATACCAAAGATGCATGAAATTTGAATTAATATAATCACAAGTTAATAGGTGAAGAAATCATATTTTATAAAGTATGTAATTATCATTACAACAATTATATAACCAAACCAAGCTAAGGAATTTTTGATCATTTAAATATGGTTAAACATTCAATTCTTGGATGTGATTTCAAAAAGATGAGCAACATGTTATACTTTTCAAGCCTTAAAATATAACCCAATAGGAGGATGAAATGTTCAAATCTCATTAAGATCAAATGAAGTAGGTATGCACGTGCACGTACACACACACATACAAGTTTGATCAGATGATCAAATCCTAAAAGAGGATGTTTCTACTCAAGTCTAAGACTACTTTGAAAAAATGGGTCACACTTCAAAATATCAAGTGGATCTCACATATTTTCATCTAAAAATTGATTTTTTTAACTTAAAACTAAAAAATTGATTGTTTTGACTTGGAGAAAAAACTTGTAATGTCTATATTATATTTGTAGTAAAACCATACCAAGTGTTTTAAAAAATGATCAAATTTGTTTATCTATGCATGAATCTAAAATACCTATTTAGGTATACAAAGTTTCATTTAAAATTATCCTCGAAAACATAAGCAACAAATTTAGATTTTCTGAGCTTGAAAACTTGTAGATCTACTTTTCAAGAACCTATCCCTTTAATTTTTGCATCACTTTATTTTACTATTTTTTTATGAATTAAGTCAAACTAATTCTTTGTAGCAAAAAACATGAATAGAGATAGCATGCAACAAAAAATATGAATAGAGAAGGCATACTAATAATAATAGTGAAGCAAAAACAAATAAAATATTATTGTGGGTTTAGTTACAGGTAACATACATGCATGAACACTTTCATTCATACATTCCTTCGACTAAAATTTCTATGTGACGTGGCATGGTTGAGAACTTTCGGCTAGGTTCCATATATTTTGGGGGAAGAGGCATGCAAAAAGTCAGGGAGAAAATGAGCTAAGTGGCATGCATGGTGGCATTAACTTGCCAAATTAATGGTGAAAAGACCACTGAACCATTTGGAAAATGGTGTTGGCTTTTGCATTAATGAGCCATGGATTAATAAACATGGCACAATATTTCATGTTAATGCCCTATGAATATTTCAATACATGGCTTATATGTTAACATTATAAGCCAATCATAAAATAATAAGTTCATTTGAAAATATATTTTGGTGATTTTGATCCCAACTAGTCTTTGGTGTCAACAATAAGTGAAACCTCTAGAATGCAAAAAAATTGACATGTTATCAAAAAATTCAATGTAAGACTTCTTAGAACATAATTTTTTTTAATCTTAGACCACCTTTTTGAAAAAAATATTAAATTATCTAAATCCAAGATTTTAAGAGTGCGAGGTGCTACAATATGGAAGATATGGGACCTTGAAATTAAAGGTCCCAACTACTGATCCCCTTCCCCTACTAATTAAGTTAAATTTTAGGTGCTAATTTTTATTTGACATTCTAATGTGATAGAAAATTAGTGCTATGTGCATTTTCAATTAGTATTAGTTTTGTACCACATTTGTGCCATGTTATCATAGTAAAAAACATGAGTTATAAAAATAGAAATGTGAGCAACATTAAAGTGATCCAATTAGCAGCACTAATTGCATGACATGTAATAGTATATATAATAGATTGAATCATAAAAAAATAATAAAAAATTATGTTTGACACTATGTGAAAAAGATATAACCTTAGAGAACCAAAGGTGTCAGGGAACATGAATTTACTAAAAAATGAAACCCTAGTAGGGATTATGAAAGATAATGTGGGTTCACTAAAAATTTAATATGTATAAATAAATTTTCACTACAAAATAGAAAAGTCTCAAACAACTTGACATTGTGTTTGTTTGATATTGATCTTCAAAAACCTCGTTCAAATTTTTATGCTTTCACTTTGATCACCTAAAAATAGATTTATTATTCTTGACCTAAATGGGTAGCAATATATAAAAACTTAAGGAAAGCAAAATATATTTTTGGGCCTACGGTAAACTAAATAATAGTCTAACTATATTGATATTTATTATAACCCTAGACAAAAATAATATAAAAGACAATAAACCTTGATGATTGGAGTAGCTCCAATAACATGCAAACTAACATCTTGTGGGTTGTGTCTAAATATAAAATTAGTTGTTTCAATGAATTTTATAATAATTTTTTCTATAATGTTTGTGAATACTTAATAGTTTCCTTGTATAATATCTCATCGTACTTATTAATTAATGACTTAGAATGCATGTATACTTATAGTCAAATTGAATTCAAATTAGGAACATATTGGTACACAAACTAACATCAAATAGTCACAAGATAAAAAAGTAGGATAAAGAAAGTAAATATAATCTAACTACAAAGGGCTACACATAAGGAACCATAAGCCTATAAATATTCTAGACAAACCCAAAGGGCATATGAATGTTATATATATACAAAGAAGTTAAAACATAAGAAATCAAAGGGGATGGAAGATGATAGCTAGAAAGGGTTGAGAGAAGGGTTAAACACTATTAAAAATCAATAAAAAATATCAATAATAACTAATATAAATCAATAATCGATAAAATATAATTTAACTGTTAATAAATGCTTAGAAAAATTTGTGGACATCTACAACATACTCTAAATCTAATACTAATATCATTAAAATGTTTATTTTAAATACATCAACTCCCTCTCTAGTAGTAACAAATTTAAAGTATGAATATTTTATAAATTCTTTTTAACTTATTATGTAAATATTATTTAAAAAATATCAAATTTATTTTATAATAATTATTTAAATATAATTATATAAAAAATATATCTAAACATATCTTTAAAAAAATCTTGTACATTAATATGTGCAAACTAACATTACAAATATAAATTTTGTTATTTGAAAACTAATAACTATTAATATTTATTAAATTTATTAACTATATTTATATAATTTATTTTACAATAAAAATTAATAATAATAATAATAATAATAATAATAACAACAACAACAACAACAACAACAATAACAATAACAATAACAATAACAATAACAATAACAATAACAATAACAATAACAATAACAATAACAATAACAATAATAATAATTCATTTCTTACCATATGTTATATGTGTACTTACCAATGAATGTTAAAGATGGAAATACCATTATGCTTGAAGGGATTTACATATAATCCAACAAAAGGAATGAAACACTATAGTTTACATCTCAATGTCTTTTCTATCTATAATTATGATACTAATTGGATAACTTAGGCATGACTAATATCACCTAATCTATAGGTCCTCTTTCTTGCTTACATAACCCTTTTTGATTAGTCTTTCACTAATTCCCAATCATCCATAGCTTTCTAAATTGAGCTTTTTGAGAACCAAGTAGACCTGTTAGGCCTAGATATATCCCCCCAGGTCTCATCCCCTTAGGACAATAACACCCAAGTTGGACAGGAGTGTTGGAACCTAGGGTGTCCTATTTTTGGTGTTATTGTCCAATTTCATTTTTACCTCAAATGATTAGATTTATTTGAATCCTTATCTTTTTCCCTATTAGATTAATACAAGCCCATCTAAACCATGATCATTAATTACCCTATAAAAGGCCATTTAAAGTCCATTTAGAGGGGTGGGCACTCATTTATATGAAAGAAGCAAGATTACAAGAAAGTACACTCAAGCAATCTTAACTATTCTTTGCATACCTTCCAAAATCATTTCAAGCCTATTCAAGCACTCATACCAGTCCCTGGTCATCCAAAGTACATCTAGTTTCTCACCTAGTTGCATACATCACACATTATTACACCAAGAACTTCAATGGGAAAACTACATTAACTTAATCCCTCTTCAGAGTATTGGTATATAGACAACATGCCCACACATGGGGTGTGAAGTGCTTCTAGTGTATCTTTTACACACTAACCCCTTCTCTTCTTTCCCTAAGATCAAGCACCAAGAGCTCCTAAGGGTTTCAAAGATTGAATCAGAAACATAGTGAGCTCTACAGGCTTCTAGGCCTCAAAATTTCATAGACAGGGTAACATAGACCTATTGGAAAAAGTCCAAAAAGATTTCAACTTTAGGATAATAGCATCAAAATATGACTATAACACCGGACAATATGGTGGTCAATTTCAGTGCTCCTATCTAACTCTGAAATGAAGTTTAAGAATCTGTTCCAACCTATTTTCCAATCTTGCTCCTCTAGAATCAAACTATGTCTCAGTTCAGATCAATTAAAATAATCTAAATTCTAATTTCTCTCACATACTGCTATATTTAGAAAAAGACAAAATATTATCTATTTACACCAATCAGTAAGTTAATTAAAGCATATCTATTTACTGATTTATATCACTTAGACCCTTTATTTAGTTAGGAATTAAACACCTAATTTCCTAAAAAGAATAAAATAAGACTATGAAAGATAATGTGGGTTCACTAAAAATATAATATGTATAAACAAATTTTCATTAAATAACAACTTAAATACCCAATAACTTTTAACTAGTCTAAATGATATGTAAAGTATAGAAATAAAACTTAAATAATTAATTTTATATCTAAAAGTAGGATGAACACATAGGGTTTAGGAATTACTTTATTTTTGTGAGTGATACATTGACAAACCTCAGGGTATGATAGTGGGAACGCACCATTGGTAATAAACAAACTTTCAAGGAATGTTTTGTAATCTTGTAAAGGTGTAAACATAATTTTGAATATTCTAAAAAAAAATAGACAAGTCTCAAACAACTTGACATTGTGTTTGTTTTATCTTGATCTTCAAAAACCTCGTTCAAATTTTTATGCTTTCACTTTGATCACTTAAAAGCAGATTTATTCTTCTTGACCTAAATGGGCAGCAATATATAAAAACTTAAGGAATACAAAATATGTTTTTGGGCCTATGGTAAGCCAAATAATAGTTTAACTATATTGATATTTGTTATACTCCTAGACAAAAATAATATAAAATATAATAAATCTCGATGATTGGAGTAGCTCTAATAACATGCAAACTAGCATCTTGTGGGTTGTGTCTAAATATAAAATTAATTGTTTCAATGAATTCTATAATATTTTTTTAATTTCTTCTATAATGTTTGTGAATACTCAATAGTATACTTAATATCTCATTGTACTTATTAATTAATGACTTAGAATGCATGTATACTTATGGACAAATTGAATTCAAATTAGGAACCTATTGATGCACAAACTAACATCAAATAATCACAAGGCAAAAAAGTGGGATAAAGAAAGTAAATGTAATCTAACTACAAGGGGCTACACATAAGGAACTATAAGCGTATAAATATTTTAGACAAACCCAAAGAGCATATGAATGTTATATACAAAGATGTTAAAACATAGGAAATCAAAGGAGATGGAAGATGACAGCTAAAAAAAATTGAACGAAAGGTTAAACACCATCGAAAATCAATAAAAAACATCAATAATAACTATTATAAATCAATAATTGATAAAATATAATTTAATTGTTAAAAAATACTTAGAAAATTTTGTGGGCATCTATAATATACTCTAAATCTAATACCAATATCATTAAAATGTTTATTTTAAACACATCAACCCCCTCTTCAATCACTCTAAATATTATTTCAAAAATATCAAATTTATTTTATAAGAATTATTTGAATATAATTATATTAAAAAATAAATTATATCTAAATGTATCTTTAAAAAAATCTTATACATTAATATGTACAAACTAACATTCCAAATATAAATTTTATTATTTGATGACGATTCAATCTTTTATTAAAAAAAACTAATTAATATTTATTAAATTCATTAGTTATATTTACATAATTTATTTTACAATTAAAATAAATAAATATATAAATAATAATAATCATTTCTTAACATATATTATATGTGTACTTACCAATGAATGTTAAAGATGGAAATATCATTACGCTTGAAGGGATTTGAATCTAATCCAACAAAAAGAATGAAACACTATAATTTCTATAATTATGATACTAATGATTGATATAAGGTATCCAAAGCAATGATATATGTATATATATTTCTTTATTTTTTTGAAGTAGTTTATATATAATAACAAAGTAATGATTTTATGCACTCCATCTAATAGGTTTACAAGGATGTGTATTTTAGATTAAATACATATAATAAGTTACAAGTTCAAATCTAAAGTGATTAGGATTATATACTATGTAATTGGAAAAACAATTTCCTTATAAATTTTTAGAATAGATCGTATATCTTATCTAAAGACCATGTCCACATTCGAACAAAGATGACCATGTTTGTACAACTAAAAATTTCACTAAAAAACCTAATTTTCAATTCTTATTTTTTTTTGAAAAATAAAAAAATACATAAAAGTTGATATATATATATATATATATATATATATATATATATATATATAACACTCTCTAATTATATGTCCTCTCTTGCAATGTCCCATGTTAAAAAATGCTCCAATCATCTAAGGATTGTAAGTCATCTGGTGGCCATAGCTTCTCTCTCAGAGCTAAAATATTGTAAATCATCAATAGCAAATGAATAATTGAATCTATTTTTAGATTGACTTGGCTTATATACCTTGTGAACCTTTTTTAAGGTTATTTTATTAATTATTAAATCGCTTATATCTATTAATTATTTTCATGATTCATTGATCTTATGTCACATACTAAGAGATGTGGGTACATTTTCCTTTCCTATTTAACTTTTGTGGCATCAAGCTTGACATTTATTAGGAATATACATTTGTTGCACTTTTATTGTGTATTTATTAGATGTTCCATGCACTTCAATGATTATATCTTTAAGGATGTCACACTATTACATGAATTATAATTTCTCCATGCAGTAGATGTATTTTCATCCTTCATGGGTTCATGATTTTATCATATTACCATGAGATTCATTTATTACATCTCACCCTTTGTGGGGCATGTTTTACATGAGTACATTATTAGTGACTATATCCTAGTGTACCTACATTGATACTCAATACAAACACATACTGTTATTGTGTTTATCACTTATATATAACCTTAGGGACATGATATACATGTGTGTCTATCTAGATCTTACATTGTTTATATACTAATGGGTTCTCATGCTTCTCATCCTTCATACATCTTGGTCACATTATAACTTCCTATCTTTGGTACCTACATTGTCATATTTTATCCATATTGGGGCATCTTGTTACAATGAGGTATATCACTTGTCTCTTTTCATAAGGTACTATCGGGAAATATCACTTTGCCCTCCCTTAATTTGTTACAACCTTACCTACCATGCTTTGATAGCGACCTATGAGTATTTGGATGGATATTATTAATGAAATTTACATGATGACATCTTTATATTATCATATAAATGTGGTTACATACATGTCATCACGATGATTACTATTTTTTATTATTTTCTATGTTACACATAGTACACATGACTATTTATTTTGATATAGGTGATATGTAGGATCATCCTTCACCTAAAAAGGGGGACTACATTCAGCGTATTCTACTTTGAAATTACATATATCATGAGCTATGGAACCATATATCTACTTCTTTGGCCAAGAAGTATATTTTTCTCTTTAGTGTTATGTCTATTTTTTAATTTCAATTCGCTCCTTAGCACTTGATTCATTTTTTTATTTCATATTCAATTTTCTCTTTAGCATTGGGTCCAATTTTCATATTTAGAGTTTTCAAAACAACATGGTTTGAGTATTTATATGGGTATTCATTCCTTTGCTCATTTTTCACTTCAATTATTTCAATTGGTTACATTGATTATCGATTTACCATGATGTTAATATATTTTTTGGCATTCTCATTTTCTTGTAGGTACATTTAATTTATTGATATTGGAATGTAGGTGGTCCATTTATAAAAAAATAGAGTTTTCTCCTTAAAAACATATCATGCATTATTCTTTCATTTTTTTTTACTTTGATATGCATGCACACATTCACAACAAAGTGGGGCATTATGTAGAAACCTAATTTTGGAACAAGATTTATTAAAGTAATGTTAATAAGGTGATTTTGTACATGTGGATAATTGGTTCAAATTAGGTTCTTCTTGGCATTATTTATTTTATTTTATTCTTATTTCTTATTTCTGTGGCCCTATGCTTCATTATTTATTTATTTCTCTCTCCTATATATTTTCTGTGCCTAGGGATCCTTGTCCTTTCTCCTCTCATGCTATTTCTCATCTTTGGCCATTTTTTATGTGGTTGTAAATAGTCATGTTTCTTATTTGAGTCTTGTGGCCCTTCTTCATCTCTATATATTATGTGGGTCCAAGTATTTTCAACTTTTACCTCTTTTCTTGTGTTAGTTAGTGTGCCAATAGGTCCCAAATTCTAATTTGAGAAGTTTGTATCTACAAAACACCTTAAATAATTTCAATTAGAAGTATTAAGGCACCATAAAATTCTTAGAGACACAATCAAGATTATGTTTTTGCTTATCAATAATTTAAATTGATTTCAAAGATTTTTATCTCTACATACTTTTACTAAAAGAGGGACTACGGAAAAGATCATACTAGGTGCATTTGATTATCATACAAAGAGAAATTGGAAGATTATCTCCACTCATTGGGAAGGGATCACTTGCATTCATAAAACTATTTTGAGCCATGATTCTCACACAATATTTGTAAATGTAACCCTTGAGTGGGTCGGAACACTTAGCTACATTTATTTGGCCTTTGGATGTGTTGGTAGGTGTTGAAGCCAAATTAAGGTTACATCAAAAGAGAAAAGGTTCAAACAATTGTGCGCCTTATTTGCATAATTGAGATATGATTTATAAGTATATATTGTTGGATAAGAGTTTAATAAGTTTCGAAGTGTGAAGACTTATATATCCATTTTTGACTTAGGTTGACCACATTCATTAAGTAAAACTAGTTGTGACCCTTTTTGATGGGTTTGAAAGTGGTCATCAAAATATAATGTATAATGCCTATTGAGTTTGCTTCTGCACTATTCTAGGATCCTCTCTTGTATATTTTTAGGCATTGGTAGGAACCTTGTGAGTTAGTTTTAGTTGTTTATCTATCTTATTCTACTCTTTCATTTATCCTTAACATTTATCAGAGGCACTTTTATTCCCTTCCCTTGGCTCTAGGTATATTTGAATTATTTTTTATTATTTTATTTAGGTAGATTTTCCTTATACAATATTTTACCTTGATATGACTTTCTCCAAAGTCTTAATATTAACATAGGTTGATAATAAATTTTATAGAAGGGACATACTTCTTTGTGTGAAAGACACTCTCTTCTAAATAAATTATGTTTACTAATGTTAATTAGGTAAACATGTAATTGTATATTTGGATACTATTCCTCTAATAATTTAAGTTTTAAAGTAGTTATAAATAGTTTTTTATCAATCATGGTAAATCTGTAAATAATTTTTCATTTGAATATCGAGGGTTATTAGAGTAAAGATACCCTTTTATATTTTTTAGAAAGCATTAATAAAATGCTTGTTATCTACCATAGTCAAAATAATATTAAACTCAATATATTTATTGAGTAAATATGATTGTACCTAACTAACATAGTATTTTGAACACTTGCATGCCCTTATTTTTTAGACATAAGCACACTTTGAATCTTAATTATTTTAAGATAGCTTCAATATGCAAGCATAAATGTTGATCAATAACAACTCTTGAAGGTATTTCATCACCATCAAAGGTGGTTTTAGTCTGACTATCTTTAAAATATTCAAAAATAAAAGCAAAGTAATATGGTTGAGTACCACTTGGAAATGATGTGTCCTCTAATACTTTGAAAATAATACTACGTATAAATGTTAGATTTGGTAAGTAAATCAAGGATGGATATCTTGGTTTGAGTATTTTAGATTAATCTATAACATCATCATATTTCAACATGTAAACTAAGCTTGGGAGCTTGAGGGAGACTATTAGAGATATTTTCATTAGTTATAGCCTTCTTTTGAATAGTATAGTTTCCCTCATAATAATTCATCATACATGGAAGCTTATCTATGATGAACCATGACCCATCTACATAAAGATTTAAAATTATTATATCAAAGAAATTTAATAAATACATACACATGGAGTACCATAGAAATATAAATAAACAATAACATGTCTTAGAAGATACAAGGATTTTACAATGTTATATTGAAGATATATACGTAAACATGAATACTAAAATTTTATACCTTAAGAATAATATGATAAGGAACAAGAGGAAAATGTTAGGATTATGACATATAGATTTTTTCATTTGAAAGTGTGATATAATAGAATAATATCTAAAATCTCTAATAAGTAAAAGGAATATACTATCCATAATAAAAAAAATTGACATATATAAATAAAGATGTAATAGTAATTACTTATAATGAATTGATAGTGTTTGCAAAATATGAGTCTAAATGTGATCCTAGGAATAAGCATGTATGTAATCACACGTATGTAAGCACTTTAGGGTTCGAAAATAGAATTTTTAAAAGATTGAATAACCTAGGTTTTTGGATCAAGAAAATCAATTGAAATAGATGCTAGGCATATTGGATCTAACTTCATGTAACATAATTAACCTTAGCAAGGTTAGAAAAAACTCATATTTAACATTATGTGGACAAGATTTAACCTTAGAGGGATATAAGAGAGAAAATTTTGACCCAAAAAAATCTTAGGAAGTATGAAAGATAATGCATGTTCTCTAAAATGTAATATGGATAAATAATTTTTCACTAAATATTAACACAAACACTCAATAAATTTTTACCAATATAGATAATATATAAAATACATAAATAAATATTAATTAGTTAATTCTAAATGTAAAAGCATGGGAAACATATAGGGATTAGACTTATCTAATTTTTAGGAATAATTTTTTGACATATAGGGCTTAGACTTACATACCAATCTATTCTTTTGAAAATGTTCTCCATGCTATCTTTATGGATTTTCAGCTGTGAACAACACCATGATAATACATAAGATATTATTTCCAAGCAATGTATGTGCTCACCATGTCTTGGCCTTCTTAGCTTACCTTATTATAGCTCATTCTCCATATAATTTGACTTTCCTTTTGTATTTATTACTGATTTGAGATTATTTCTGCCTTGATCTATTCTTGGACTATTGTTGTCCTGTATCAAATGTACCTTATTTTCCCAATGATCTTATTCATGAGAAGTTTGAATGTTCTCCTCCTTTCCTTGATCTACCTTAAGTTATTTTTCTTGATCTCCTTATTTATTCATATGGTAATGGAGTATTTCTTGCCTTTGGCTCTCCATACCTACATAATCAACATTCTCAACATCTATAGAAACAACATTATAAATACAAATCAATTTGCCTTTAGGCAAATCAATGGTCTATTCAAGGACTTTAATTATCCTTCATATCTTATTTCTTATCCATGCTCTTTTCCAGTTATTTTAAAAACTCTCATGATATTTTTTTCATCTTTCTAATCTCTTCTTCATTAGCTTCATTTTTCTTCCTTACTTTGTCTTATTCTAGTAACCTTTTCTCATTCATAATGTGATAAAACATACATTTTTTATCCTTATTTGATATCAACCTGAAGTATTCTACCTTTTCTCTTTGATTTACTTGAAGTTTCTCCTCACTATAATACTTTTTATCATCATTTATTCTCTTTCCTTGAATTATTAACTACCCATACCTATATTTTCAGCTTCTCACTTGGTTTAATGCATAGTTTGTCCTTTTCATTTGTTATAATCTACTCAAAACTCCACTTGTTCCTCTTTTTTCATAGATTTTTACATCTCATTGTTGCTCGACTACCTATTTTTCATTTTTCCTAAAATGTTTTTTAGGTTTTTTCTCATGTCCTTCATCTACCTTGCTTAATTTATGTTCATCATACAATTTGAATTTAATCTCTTACATATCATACATATACTCTCTATCATGTTCCTTGTCATATTTATCTCTCTTGATTATTGTATTTATTCTCTCATCATTGCTTCCTTCTTATTGACCACAAACTACTCTTTGTTTTTATTTTTCATGCTCTACATTTGTAACCTACTCTTTGTGGTGTTTTGAACACTCATTTTATTTATTTTTTTCAGGTGTTAAGGCCTCAAATTGGAGCTTCCATTCACTTATTTTCATACATGTAATCATAAACTTAAACAAATTATTAGAATTAAAATATTGAAGTTTGATGGTCTCTATAAATTCCTTCTTATTTAATCATTCGATGAGGCTTATCAGTTGGTCTTCCTCTCTTACATCATCTTTTCCCAAAATTTTTCCATATTTTAGATCACATATGATCTCTTTTTGTTTTTAATCTTAACAACCTTTTTTCTCTCCTTAAAGCAACTCTTATATTTTGCCTATTCCTTCCCTTAATTATTAGCTTCACATGCCCATTCATATTCTTTCTCAATATCCAGCCATAGCATTGGCTTTCCATTCATTACATGTGCTCCATCATGAATCTCATATCCTCTATCATTTACTTTAAATCATTTATTTCCTCTCCCTCCATCACTATTGATTTCTCTTTCTTCATATGGTTCTTATTTTTTTGCAGTCCTTCCACTCTTTATTTTTATATCCCTCTTTCCTCTTGTACCTCACCCAAATCCTCTATCTAGTCTAACACCTCCTCTAAATTTGTTTTACCTTAGATTCTTTCTCCCATGAGCCTTAATGTGCTCCTTGCCTTACTTTTTTAAGCCTCAATGGGCTTTAAGACTGCTTGAACCTTCTTAACTCTATTTTCTAAAATTTATTTCACACTCATCAATGTCCCACTTAACTTAAGCAATCTAACTATCTTTCTTCACATATTCTTCCCAAGAGCTCTTATTGAGATCTGATACCATTCTGATGCAAGTAAACCTCTCTTAAGTCTAATTAGTAGGCCATCTAGGTCTTCTTTGATGTAAATCATCCACTTGAATACTATTTGAACCTACAACACTTATTAAAACATTCACAATAATTATTTAAATCAATATACTTATCCTTAACTGATGTAAAAAAGTATTCCTTTAGACCTTGCCATAACTAGGCCTCTTTCATGATATAGGCTTGTAGCTTTTTTAACCTTGTAATTATACTTCATACAAAAATCTTGTAAATTTATTGTAACTCTATACATAATATTTAATATTTCCTTCTCTATAATATTTAACAACAAGCTAGAAAACACCTATAGTTTTTAGGCGTATTTTATCTATCCTTGAGATTTGATGTTTCCTTCTAAACTCAGACATGTACCTTCTCTTATGAAGTATTCAATAATCAAAAACATTATATGATCTCAATAAGTTTTCCTATATCTCATTGATGTTGTCTTAGCTCAACATATTGGTTCATTCCTTGATTTAAATATGGTTCTATCAAAGAAACATGCACATCACTCTAACTCTTAGGTTCTTGGTCTAATATGTCTCTTTATAGGATTTTAAGTCACAAATTAGAATTTAAATGATTTATAGTAATTCAAACATTCATATAAATGTTACACATGACAAAATATAGGTTCTATAGTACTTTTTAACTTGAACACAAAGGAAATCAGAGAACTTTCACTATTAGTTCTATTTTAGGTCTAAAACATAGGTCTACATACACAATCCTTAATATTTTTTATTATAATGATAAAAATAACTTGAAACTAATTAAATCCTTTATAAGATACCTAAAATTATTTACCTACCAAATTTCATCAATTTCTTATGGTTCATTTAGGAGTTATTGCACCTTTTGTGGATCAAGACCCTAACCTAGGGTTTTAAGCCTACAACCAACACAAGAGCTCTAAATTGATGAAATAAAAATTTACTCAATATAAAAATGACTTTAACTTAAGTTATAGCCTACACATGTTTATACTACTTAGACAAGTATTTTTCAGGCTTAAAATTCATAAAAACATGTAGAAAACTCCTTTACTCTTAAACTGTATCCAATAATCCGTGTTTTCCATAACCTATGTATGTTAATAACTAGTATAAATCATAAAACAAGATAAAATAAAATTTAGTAACATAACATACATGTTAAAATATTTATAATATGCATTCTAAAATTATATCAAAGTCTTATTTATTTAAATATCTTCAAAACATACAACTTTGTAGACCCCTACAACTTATGACAAACCTAAAGACTTTCACCAAACTCCTTATAATAACCTATAAATTTATTTTATCCTTTTTTTATTACTTTATTTGAATCCTTATTTGATGCTTTGAACCATATCCTTCATAACCAAATGTCTAAAATTGGTTCATGATCCCCATACATCCCTCACCAACTTTGACTTAGCCTACAACATGAATAACTTAGTGTTCTTCTATGTTGGATGTGTCTTAACTGAGATTTTTATCAAATAAACATTTAATTTGTTATTTAAGGTATTGAAAACATCTATTTAGGCCCTAAATTACCCACACAATTGAATCTAACCCTTTACAACTTGCCAAAAGGCCTCAAACTCTCAATACAAATTTAAAATTTCCATTTTGGTGAGAAACCCTAGAAAGCTCGTAAATGACCTCTAATGGACAAATCAAGCATAAAAAGGGCTTATTATTGATGAAAAAAGTTTTATAAGACCTATTAAGTCCTATAAGAATCACAATTAAATCCATTACATCAAGTTTACATCAATTATTTTGATGCTCCTACATGAAAAATCCTATTTCTCCTTCCTTTGAAGTGCAAGTGACTAATAATAATGATGATGTTATCTCTTATACTTTATAAAACGTGGATATTGAATTTGTATACACATAATATTTTCAAACTTTATCAATTATTAATGACTTATCTCTTTTAGTAACCCTTCGAGTCTCAATCTCTCTAATTGCATGCCTTAAGGGGTGCACCAGGAAAGGGGTAGCCAAACCATTAATGTTTTGTATGATTGTTGTCCCTTTACCATCACTTGTTATCAATCCAAAAATCTCTTAAAAACACTCTCCTAAGCCTTAACTCTTCTTTTTCACCCTCCTCTAGTCATTTTATGCCTTCATTATCCCTTCCCTAGCCTAAAACCCTTTCTAATGGTTAACAATACAATGCCAACCCCATCGACCCTGTACTCTAATTAACAAAAATAATTTAGGGTCTAGGTCTGCCCTTGGCTGAACTAGACCAAGACCTAATTTGTTTTTGTCAATAATGATATAGAGTTGATTGGGCTGGCCCTTTTGGTTAAACTTTTAGAGAGGTTTAGGATTAGATTCAGCTATATATACACATTCATTTTGCCATTCTTATAGACATAACAAGAGTTAATTATTCATTTTAACTTATTTAAAATCTACTCTTCTACCATTCTACTTGAGGAGTCTTAGATTAGGGTTTCAAATTAGAGAAGAATCTTGTCTTATGGAGAAGTATTGAATGCTTTGACATTTTTTAGTGACCCTTATGAACCACAAAAATCTCCTAAAAAACACATTTTTCCAAGGAAATATTGAGTCTTGATAGGTTCATCTTCAAGGTAACTATCTCTAACTTTGCTCCTATATTTTAGAAGATAGAATAATCATAAGTAATGGATTTTGAATATATTAGGGTTTTACCTATACATAGTTTAATTAAGATTCTCTTATGCATATTTAATTTTTATGTTTATTACCCCCACTTTGTGCCACAAGCTTTAGTGAGCACTAGATTAGAATTTGTTCTGCTTTTATCATTTATACATTGTGAATATGAAAACATATGACCTAGTTAATGTTATTGCATAGTATTTTTTTATTGAAGGCTTTAGAACTCTCCCTAGTGATATTATTGTGGTAAAAGGTCTTTTGGCTAGGTTTTACAAATCCATATTAGTCATGACTCCAAATATCTTATGTGTTGACAATTAGAAGTGTAAGTAAGATTTATCTTCTTTGAGTTAGGATTGATTTATAAATCAATTGAATTTCCTTTTGTATAAATTTTAGTGAGCCCAACATGAATCTAAGCCTTGAAGGTTTTATTTCACACCATAATTTTTGTCATCATATTATATTTATTGATATTTTTTGTACTGTATCAAACCAGTCAATATAGTTTTAACTTTCTGTGCACATGTTTAACACAAAGTCACTTTAAAATGATGTTGTTCTATCCATGTAGATTTTCACCAATCATAGGTTACTGAATCGAGTGGTTCAATAGAGTATTCTTATTTATGTCTAAATTAACACACATAGTCAAACCAATCAACTCTATTTACTAACACTATCAAACTAGTTGAATCTATTCATTGTCTCTTCTTTAGCACACATGGCTTTGAAAACTCAGTTAAACTAGTTGACCTAGTTGGTATCATTTTAAAGTAGCATTTGAGAATCACAAAATAAAAATTTTCAAGCTAAAACATCTTCAATCACACCAAGGCTCCTTTTTTTTCTCTCTTTATAATTTTAGTTCTTCCCTCTGTACTATCTTTCATAAATTTGTAGTCTATAAAATTGCAACCCTACATCCAACTAGCTCAACCTAGTCAACTTAGTTCTATAGTCTATCTTCTATCTAAGAGACATGGTCAACTTGTTTCACTTTGTTCTTAAATACCTCACTTATGTAGAACAAAAATGACCCAATTGACTCTATTCTGTATTATTTGCATACATGTTGCCTGAACTGACTCTATACTATTTTCAATCAAAGAATTAACATCTATTTGATAGTAATTAATTCACCTTTACTTTTTAGTTGTCTACATACTTAGAGTAACTCACATAAATTAAATAGGTGGTTTCTCAAATTACCATTTTAGTTACATTGTTTTACTTTTTTACAAACACTACCAAATCACTTTACATTAAAAAAACATTAAACATTTGTCTTCCCAAGGCTTACCTCCTTGGATTTAATCACCAAAGGGGATGCTGACTTGGTTTTTGGGCCAAGTATAAATACGTGGTTTATGGGATATATTGGCAAATCACCTGACACCCTTATCCCTATAGGAATGTGAAGTGAGGGGGTAAGCCCCAATACTAAGCTAGTACCATCACCAATATAGATCCATTTCATCCTAAACATCTTGTAACCAACCTTAGATTGTTTTTTAGACCCATATTTTCATCCAACGCTCTTATCATATTAAAATTCAACTTTATTATAACTTAATAACACTTAGGATGAATAACTAGTTAGCATTTACTTTCTAGTTGTTGCTTGCTCTTTGAACATTGTGTGTTTTATTGTAAAACTTGCATTGACCAACACTGGTGCAAGGTTTGTGTTGTGTGTTACAATTGGATCAATCAAATTGATCTAATTTATTATGTTCTTGCTTTCATTTTTTCTTCAAATCATCTTGAAAATTTTACCCTACTTAAAAACACTATCATTTTAGTTGATACAGTGTCTTACAAACTATTTAGCCTTCCTATTGAATAATACATAGTTTACCTTTATGACTAAGTATCCCTGTCTTCCTATTTAATTTCCTTATTTATCAGTACATTTTTGACCCATAAAATTGTATATTCACTTTAGCCTGTGTCTCAACAATACATTCTCAATCCATACGACTATGTATTCTCTTCAACCTGAGTCTAAGTATTACTCTATCAACCCATTTGTTTATGTACCTATTGGCCAAATCTATTTTTTGTCTGGCTGACTCTATCCCTATTTTCCCTTTTTTTCCATAATCTTATATTCCTTCATCAAGAATCATGAAATCCCCTATCAGAATCTTCTTAGATAACCTTAATCCATTTAGATACTATATGGGGTTCTCTTTTATTCCTTTTTGTACCTCCCACGAGAATCTTCACTCTTTGATTACTTATTCTCCTTCCTCATCTTTGAATTGAAACATGGTTTGAATCATGTCATAAGATGTGATTGATGGATCAGATCCTTTTCATTCCTATCAAGACAATTCCTATCTTCAAACATCTCACCATAATGTGGGGGAAATTGACACAAGTTTATTAATAACCCCATAGGTAATCCACTACCTAATAACCCTCCCCCTAATACCAACTCGGGGAGTCCTCATACAAATACCAATCCACCAATTGATACCACACAAATTTTTACATAGATAGTGTAATAAATGAACATAATGCAAACATTTAACATGTCCCAAATGATACAACTACAACATCATTTGATCAACATGGCCAATCAACCTCCTATTCTTCTCCCTCAAAATAATCAAAACTTTATTCCTTAACCTCTTAGATATGCGATAGGAAATGTCATTCCCCAAATTATCATGCATAATAAGATGATCCAACACATCCAAAATGAGCCTTTACCACCTTCATTATTTCTATTGATATTGGTAGTATATCTCCAACTATTAAATATGATGGGACTAAAGACCCTGCATCTTTTCTTAAGGCATTTGGAAATATTTATAAGGAGTTTATCCAAACTAATACTTTAGCCAAAACTAAATTACTAGTTAAAAATTACATTAGACAATGTACTGGAATGATACAATTGACTTACCCAACATTTCATATGGGAACTAGAGGATTTAGTCAATTCTTTAGTATGGAAATGTCCAAAAAATAATGTAAATTCTTAAAAGTAGATAAAATTAATAAAAAATAAAAATATAGGGAAATAACAAAATAAATAAATTTAAAGAAATTTAAAGGGGTTTTAAAATTCTAGGTAAAATTAATGAAAAATAAAAAATAGGGAAATTTTATAAAATTAAAGGAAATTCTAAAAAATATGGAGGATTACTAAAATTTCGTGCAAGTTTAAGGAAAAACTAGAAACATAAAAAAATACAGTAAATTCAACAAATTTAGTGAATATTCAAAAATTTAGGGCAAATATAATAATTTTAGGGATAATACTAAAAATTAGGTAAATTTAGGGGGAATTTGAAAATTTGGGTAAAATTAAGTAAAATCAAGAGAAATTTCAACAAATTGAATTAAAATTACAAAAATTAAGGTAAATTACTTAAAATTAGGGCAAATTTGAAAAATTAGGTTAAATTATGAAACCTCAAAAAAATATTTCTACCATCACATGATTACTAAAAGAGTGTGTTAGCCTTGCTTGGTTTGTTTGCATTTAAGGACTAGGTACATAAGGCAGTGCTTACTCTTGAAAGGCATAATATTGGTTTCTTAATCACAAATGGCATATATTGCATAAGATACAACCTATTTTTTATTTATTTGAAGTGAGATCCTAAGTTTTCCTTGTCAAATACTCAAAATAGTTATTTTTCTAACTCGTCACTTTTGGCTCCATGTTATTGCAAATACTCAAATTTGTCCATGAATACTTGATAATGTTAGTTTTGGCCCACTTTTACCTTGACTTGAGTACTTAAATTGGTCTTATTTTTCCACCTCATCTATCGTAATACTTGGATAGACCTATCACTTATAACTGTGTTGTTTTACACCTACAAAAATATTCTTAATTACTAAAATGCTCTCTAAGCATCTATATGTACATTTAAATTTATAAGATACGATGTCACCCTTCCATGTTAGAATCGACCTTAAGGGTCATAATTACCATTTGATCTCATCTTTTAAGGGTTTATCTTGTCCTTTACCTAGTAAAAACTCTTTTTAAAATTTAAACCCACCCTTATAAGTCAATATGTATTTTTAGGATCAGTAGCATGATATTTCACCCATTTTTATTGCAATAAATGCACATATAAGCCCCTTATTCTACTAATTGGCAATCACAAGGATATTTCACTATTAAGGCACACTTATAATATTAAAAATTGAGTAAAAACCCCCTCTTTTAAGTACTCTAGATATATAGGTAGCATTAAATCATCATGGGTATGATTGGGGTCGGCTCAACCCATTACATTCCCCCTTTCTTTTTACAATTTTTAGCTATCATAAAGCCTAATATGGTTTTGACCTTTAATAGGTTATTTGTAAGTCATTTGTGCACAATTTAAGGTAAAAATTTCATACACAATCACATTTCAAGTAGGTGTAGGTGATTGTACTCCTAGTTCATGTTTTTCCACATTGGTTAAGATTGACCCACAAAATATAGTAATGGTGATTGACCCTAAAAATTTCCACTACGTTCTAACCTAAAAAAATTATAGTTATTGTTTTAGTTTCATACACATAATCAATCTTAGTTGGTCATCTCCAACTATATTTCAATCACACACAATCAACCTAATGGCCAAAATTTAGATAAGTCTTATTATCTTCCTTTTGATTTCCAAAGTTAGTTATGATTAATCTATTTCAATACTTTAATTTCATTCTATTAGTTACAACTTATTTACATTATTTTTACCCTTCTACTAATTTTATCCTAATTAGAGTTAATACACTAATTAATTTGAAATTATGATAAAAAATATTCATGAAACCGAACCTTTATTTTCAATCCTTTACTTTTGGATTTTCCTATTAGGGTTTACTATATTATGTTTATTATTTGATTTGCTTATTTTTGGATCAAAATGGCTCTATTTTCATAATTGCCTGAGGTTTTTTTAGTGGTATTATAATTTACTATTTTTTAGTAAATTTGGCTTAGAGGACAAATAATGTATCTATTTTCAAATCAATTATTGGTTTTTATCTATCTACTATTTTTTTTAAGTCAAAAACATATTTTAAATTTAATAAATAACTAATGGATCTCTTGGAGTCGTTAGTTCTTTAATGTGCACATCATATGATGGTTATATGGGTTATTCTTAGTGTATAGTTTATATCATCAACTTTTTAGGATCCTCATCTATTTTACATGGACTCAAAACAAGATTTCCTTTATGGTTGGAATGATATCACATTTCATGTAACAACCACATGAGCTTCATTGGAATGTGGCCAAAAGCATCTTACATTACATCTAACACACTCCTTAACATGAGATTCACTATGCAACATTGACTAGTATAGACTTGGTTAGATATACAAACTTTGATTGGGATGGTGATTTAAAGGATCATAAGTCCACATCCAGTTATATATTTAAACTTGGCTCAGGCCCCATTAACTGGTAGAGTAATAATCATCATGTTATCTTCAACTAAGGTTGAGTATTGGTGGATTGTTAATGCCACTATCAAGGCTATTTAGATTCATAATATTCTATCTAAGTTTGGAATCAACATTCTTCAACCATCTATCATCATTTTTTTATAGTTAGAGTATGATTAAAATCTTGAAGTTCCTAGTTCACCATCAATAAACCAAACACATCAAGATCCACATGTATTACATTAGGGAGCTAATTTAGGAGTAGATCGTTGATATATGTTATTATCCTATAGAACAATAGGTTGCTAATATCTTCACTAAAACCTTCATTAAAATTAAGTTCCATCACTTTCGAATGTTATTAGGGTGTTAGACACTACTTTAGTTGGTTCACTTGACATTCTCCCATCATCCTCTCATGGGAGGAGTTTCTTTCCTATGGATTTTCTCATTCTCTTCTATTTTGAGGGGATCATTTTGTACATGGGTACTTCATCATGTCTTGTTATTGATACCCTTTATTTTGCATATTTACATTTCCCCCCCTAAGTTTCACTTAAGGGGGTGTTGGTGTGATCAAGGTTATTTCTCTATCTATTTCTACTATTAGGTGTGATTAGGGTTGTTTCCCTAACCGGTTACACTTTTGGGTTCCATTCACACTTAGTCAAGTTAAGTTTACTTAGGGTTTTTGACTATTGTCTCTTCTTGTATGATGACACTTGTCATATATTATGAATGTTAGGTGAGAGGTATTTTCCATAACTACCCCCTGTGTAAACTCATTTCAGTAATCAATTTATGCATTTACATTTGTGTTGCACATGAATTATGCATTCTTGATAGGAATAAAATTTATTCTTATCAAGTTTGATCTTTAAATTAAGAGTGTTTCCATTAGGATTTTATAGTATTATTAGGTTATCTTATCCAAATCTCACATGAATATGTAATTTATAGGTCATTAATGCACAAGTTGATGTCAAAATTTTATACATAGACATATTTTAAGAAGATGTTGGTGATTGTAGCTTCACTTTCCTATTTTTACACACAAGTCAAGATAAACCCATAAAGGATAATAATAAAAGTTGATATTGACTATTTTGAGTCAATTTTGATTCAAAATAGTGAAATCTATTATTTTAGCTTCACAGACATAATCAATCTAAGTTGGTCACCTACTACGATATTTTAGTGACCGATAATCAACCTAACGGGAAATTTTTTATCTAAGTATTCTTATCTTCCTTATGCTTTTCATATCTTTTTTCTTAGTGTATTTCACTATTTTAATTTCATTCTACTCATTACAAATCATTTAAAATATTTTATACCATTCTATCCATTTTATCTTAATTAGAGTTAATACACCAATTAATTCCAAATTATGATAAAATATTTTTAGATGTTTTACCAACACCTTATGTAAGAGAAGAAAATTCAAGTGAAGCACATAAATGTGACAAACTTGGAACCCTCCAACATCCTATTATTATTTGTTTCCTTGGCATGTGCATGATCATAGTCAATAAAATTTGTATAATTTGATTCCAAAATTAGAAAAATATATGTTAAATTAGCAAAACATCAAAAAGGGAGGGGAGTTTTAACAAATTTAAAGAAAACTCAATAAAATTAAAAAAATTGGGACAAAATTAAAAAAATTATATAATTTTATAATTTCAATTTTTTTAAAATATTAGGTAAATCCAAAAATTATGGTAACTTTTGACAAATTATGTAATTTTCTAATTATTTTTAATTTTTAATTTTTTTAGTAGTATGTAAATCTTTGTGGTTTCTCTATTTTTCATGTTTATTTGTTTTGTATAATCAATATTTTTTGATTGAATTGGTTAGCTGACTTAAGGGCATAATTAAATTTTCTATCAAATTTAAAGTTGGCCTAAGATGAGTGCAAAAAATTATCATGTGTGTGTGTGTTTTTTTACTTAGTCATTTTTTTAAATATATATTTTAAAACTAGACATTTTAATTTTAAATTTTTTTAATAACAGAGTTTGCACCTTTTTTTATTGTTATTTGGACCTCTCATTACAAATATCATCCTTTTTAGAGTCTTATTGAGAATTGGGACAATTTTAACCTTCTAGGGAGACCAAACCAATACAAACTATAGCAAACACCTGACTTCAACATGAAAAAACATGACCAATCCCACAAATATTTTGGTATTATAATATTAGTTATGTTTTATTATTTTATTTTATGATATTTTTAATAGTAGTTTCATTTCATTTTATGCAAATGAAGCACCAAATCATCCAAGATTCAAATTCTTCTAGCAGTTCCAACTATAAATGTGATGATCTTAACTATTAGGGCTCTCCTTCATTAGGTGATGCTCTAGGACCCAACCAAATTTAGATGATCCTTATAGGCCTAAACCAACTCTAGGAAGTGGAGTGTTGACATTGAGATGCTTGGGGAATGTGTGACTGAGAATGATTATTGGGGAGATGTTATTGAAGGATGGGATAATGTACTTCAGCATGATGACCTTGATGTTGTCTGGGATCAATCATGACTTTATGATTGCATATGACTATTAATTTTATTATATTATTATGATGTTCACTTTATTATTATATTACCATATTATCATATTTAATTTATTATTCTGTCATGACATGTTTAATTGATATTTGTATTCAAATTTACTTAAAACCTCATAATCACACTATTTTTATTTATTTTTATGTATAATGTTACAATTGAGATTAACATTATAATTATATATTTATACATATAATAATTATAATTGTATAATATAAGAGTATTATTTTATAATTAATAGTATTAAATAGTTTTAATTAGCTAGAAACTATTATATTTTATTATAATTTATAAAATTAAAGGCAAACTGAAGTCACATTTTGAGTCAACCTAGTGTTGAGATTAAGTCCAAATCAATATTGAACTTAAATTCAAAATCAATGCTGTAATTAAAGTCACCTTAAATTTAGATCTAGTGTCACACTTATAAATAGACCTAGTGTTTTATAAAGTCGCAACTAGTGTTATACTTAAAGTTAGATTTGATGACAAACTTGAAGTCGAACCTAATATTTAACTTAAATTCAAATCTAGTGAAGGAATTAAAATTAAGTAAATATGGACCTTAAGCCACTAGGTGATGTTATCAATGTTTCGAAGGATGAATTTTTTAATGTCATCCTAAAGTCAACCCTAGTGTTCCCTGCAAATGCCACCTAAGTGATGTCAATAGGGGACATTGGGGTGACATTTTTAGTGACTTTATCCTAACTTCATATCAAATTTTTATTTATGTAATATAAATTTGGAATTAAGGATAGATTTAAGATGTTATCTGACTTTAAATTTTACTTCAGGGATTAAATTTGGCTTTCAAAATTATCTTGCTTTGTATCTTTAAGGTGAATTTAATTTTGACATATTTTAATTAGAATGTTGTGGTGTCAGTAGAAAAGGTATCAAGAGATGGCGTCTTATATCATGTGGAAAATTTAATTATCTTAGGAAATGTGATTCCTTTTTCCTCTTTATTTCTATTTACAAGAGTTTTTGTATACACATGATCAAGAATATGCATTAGATTTTATATTGCTTCAATGTGGACTTAATGAATTGATCATGAATAGGCTTTATTGATTCCTTGGTAATATTGTCATGATTGTGATCTCCAAAATGTTTTTTAGATACAATAAAATATATTATCTGAATTATACTTTCTTCTTTCTCATTTGACTCATCATTATTGTATACCTTGTTTAGTTAGATGAATAGAATAGGATTTTTGTGCTTTGTTCATTTTCCCTTAATCCTTAATTATTGTAACCCATTTTTTTATTCTTATTTTTTTCCAAAATAAAAATCATAACTTTTATGCATTGGAAAAAAGTAACATCATGTAAATGTATGAGGTACTTAAGTTTAAACTCCAAAAAAAACTCCCAAATGCCAAACAAATGATCCAAAATAATCATCATTTGACCATAAATTAGTGGGAGGTATATATATATATATATATATATATATATATATATATATATATATATATTGGGCTGCAAGAATCAGGTACAACATGGTCACCCCCTATAACCTGCAGTGCGCTTGGGTAAACTTTTTAACGTGACTGGCAGTGCTGGTGCGACACAACCCTCTGGTACCATGGGGACGGAGGGGGGGGACTAGAACTCGTGACCAACCTCCTGCAACATGAAAGACTTAGCTAGTTGAGCTAGGCCCCTGCCCCTATATCTCATATATAATTCAATCTTACCCTTTTTACCTTTTTTTTAATCTCTTACCATACCATTTAAGAGAATTTTAGAGTGACCATCTATAAATATAATGTCTAATATTCTAAAGAAATGTTAGAAATCAATGTTTCTAAATTTAAGTAGGTCACCTACTTCTTATTTGAATCTAAGTTTTCTATTTCATAAAATATCTTCACTCTGCCTAATAAGATCACTATGGAAACAATCCTTAAGAAGGTATTCCAATCTTACTTTCTTTCCAGCTCAATATACATAATGGCCTACCCTAAATATCTAATTCTCCAAATTTATACTTTTATAACTTTGTGGTATGTTGACTATTCTAAAATTTTAGAAAAAAATTTGCTTGCATTATTTGTAGGTCCAAGTTTGGAGTATGTATTTTAGGAAGAGACAAATCTCTTTGGAAAATTTTCAAATAGTTTCTGTGCATCCTCCCAGCTACTACACTTGGCATACATGTCAAAGATATATTTGGTGAGATTCATGGCTTCATAAACAAACAAAAATGTGATGAGCATCTCCATGAAATGATCATGCTCACCCATTTAAATTACTGGGTGAGCAATGTGAAATGTATGGATTAAAGTGTTAGAGTTGTAGTACTAAAGGTGTAAATTTGCATCCATTGGTGATGTCAAGCACTGGTAAACATGTTTGTTCATGGCTTCATTCACAGGAACAAAATTTACTATTGTGACTTGCCCTTTGTGCCCTACCAACACTGTTACTAGAAGATTCATGGCCACACTATAAACTGAAACAATTGTATCAATAGGGACTAATAATTCTTGACATCACCTAAAAATATAGGTGAGGGAAACACTATCCCCATCCAATCAACATTTTGTTTTCCTAATGTATGTGTGGTTATACCTTCTTTCCTGTGGCTTTGAAAACTTGATTATCATAAAATATTCATCACAACCCATCTTTTACAAACATATAAATCCAAATCCATACTTTTCTAGTGCATTTTAAATAAGACTAGGATGTTTACTTAGTTTTCTTGTGGCACAAGAATCTTCTGCCATTGGAATTTTTTCCCCTTAAAATTAATTGATTCTACTTATAAAAATGGTTATGTTTGAATTGATTTACCATAATCCAAAAGAATTATGTAAAGAGAGTATATTAAATTCATTCATAACATTTATATATTTTATAGGGTGGGTGGCTATAAAACTTAGCTTGGAAAAGTTCTCATGTCATCAATTATGGAACTGTTATCCTCTTTAGCATTTGTACATTTTCCAAACTCAAATTTTGTTCATTGTCCCATTGAAATAACATGCTTAGGTGAAATGATAGTTAATCGATCCATATTTAAATGAGGGATTATAGTTTCTTTAGGATCAATTATGGAACAAAATTTAAAAGGCACATCCTCTGTAAGACATATAAAAGATTATTTCATGTATAAAATTTAAACATATATGTAAATTAGAGGTGACAAATATATAACATTTATGTTATGAATTCAAAGGCTTTTCGATTAAACTATTGTAACTTACATTATTAAATATAAAATGATATTTTATTATTATTATTTTTTCCCCTAATATTAAATTGAGTAAAATTATTCTATTAACTCTTATTTCTTGATTTTAAAACTTTTTTATAATTATATATGAATAAGCTATGACCTTTCTATCAATACTTAATTGTAGGATAAATGTTTCACTACAAATATTGAATCCTGAACTAATGTAAACAAACATGTTTTTGATTCCTAAATATTTTAAGCTAACTTGAATGTGAAAAGATAAATATTAATAAATCACATCTCTTGTAGGTATTTTATAATACTCAAAGGTGATTTCACTCACTATATTTCAAACATCTAAGAACAAAATAAAAGGGAAATCATTTAATATCACTTGAAAATGTTGTATCATCTAATAATTTGTAAATAGTATCTTTATAAACATTAGATTTGGTAAGAAATTCAAGGATAGATATCTTGGCTTGAGTATTTTACATTTGATATATAATATATAATATGTTTCACCATTAAATCTAATCTTGGAAGGTTGAAGGAGAATAGGAAGGATGTTTTAGTTATTCTCTCCTTGGATTTGATGAAGATTAAGAGGGACTGTTACATTTTTAGTGCTATCCCTCCTTTATATAATATAGTTCATCTAATCATAAGTCATTTACATTGAAAATTATCTATGTTGAACCATCACATGCCTATGTGAGGATTTAGGATTCTTTTATCAATGGAAAGGGAATAAAGACATACACATGGAGTGTTGGAGTACTATAATGAAACCCATATATGGTTTAAAAGATATTAAATATTTTTACACTGTTATTTATTAATATATATACTTTAATATGAATACTAGATTCTTTTTACAATAATAATAACAAGGTAAGGAATAAGAGAAAAATGCTAAAATTGTGATATATAGATTTATGTATTGGAAAGCATGACATAATGTAATAACATCTAAAATATTCATTAAGGAAAGGAATATGCCTATCCATAACAAGAAAAATTTGACACATATAGATAAATATAAAGTAATAACTTCTTCTAATGAACTACCAAGGTTTGGAAAATATGACTCTTATGTGATCCTATGAATAAATCACATATGCAATCACAATTTTGCAATCATTCTAGGGTTTACAAATTATATTTTTAAAATATAAAAAAACTTAAGAGTTTTGGATTGAACAAACTAATTAAAAAGGTTGTTAAAGATACCACATATGCCACAAGTAGGATCAGATTTATATCAAAATTCAATATGTTTTGATGTTTTAGATGGTAAAAATCTAAGATTTAAAAAATATAATTATGACACAAAAATGATACAACTATGCAGTTTTAATCATGTAACATTTTCAACACATTATACTACCATTTTTTTTCATTTTGTGACATATTAGTGCCACGCTAATACATTTATACCACAAATTATAAAAAAATTCTATATCAATATTAAAAGTTCCACTTTTGAATCACTTAATAAATAAAAATAAATAAATACACAAATATATATGATAAGTATCATTTGGAAATGGCCCAAGATCTAACCAAACTTCAAGTTTGGAAGCCTATGAATAAACACAAGTTTATTAATAATCTAACGTGAGACTACGAAGTAAAGCAAGACAAAGACATTATTGAATTCAAAAGGGGTTTTATTTCACCTAGTTATTGGATGTATTAGCTGATCACACTCCTCAAAAAAATAAGATTTTTTTTTATATTTCTATTCACATGACTTGCATACTAAGAAGGCAATGCCTAATTCCACAATTCCCTATGTGACATCCATAATATTTATTACCCTAATAACATTATGCTTATGTATTCAACATTAAAAAGTTGTTATAGTAATGAAAATATAAGGAAACCAATATTAAAGGTTAGTAGTTACAACATATAGAATAGTAAAGAGCTCTCCTTTATAATAATACATCTGCTAATGATCATAAGCTCACTATTGCCATGAATTGATTAAAGATGAATAAACATGTTGAAGATGCCTCAAACAAGAATGCAAGGTATTTTCACAACATCATAGCCTACAAATAAAAAATAGAGCAAGAGTTTTAATATTAATCCAAAAAATTGATAACATGACATACTAAAGATGCATGAAATTTGAATTAATATAATCACAAATAAATAGGTCAAGAAATGATATTTTATAAATTATGTAATTATCATTACAATAATTATATAACCAAACCAAGCTTGGATTTTTTTTTGATGATATATATATATATATATATATATATTTATATATATTTATATATATATAAAGTTAATAGAAATATATAAATAATTCACAAAAAAATAAGGTGGTATGAGAGTATGGCATGACACACTAGGCAAAGCCTAGGAGCAAAGTATCATATCTAAGTAGCACCTAGAATCCAATCACAAAAAGTCATAAGAGAGAAAATTATCAAGAAATAAGAGCAAGGCCCAAAGGTAGAGGATCCATATCATCTAAACCCTAGCCTGAACTTGGCAAGCCATTGCCATCTGGAATAGGCTCCTAACCAGTAGCCTGGGTCATGTTTGTTTCATTATTTGCTTGAGTCTGAGTGGGAAAAATAGCCAAAGAGAGCCTATAAAACTTGTTCAACATGTCTGCATGGCCTCCAGGTGGTACCTCCCAAGCATCTAGGCATGGAGGAGGAGGAGCATCCCAACCATCTTGACCAATAGGGGGAAGGAGGTGGTGACTACCACCCTCATTACTACCCAAGAGGGGAAATACACTGGTATGGGGTGCCATTGTGAGAGAGGTGCCTAGAATAACTACAATGATGCCCACCATGAGGTAGTTGAGGCACTCTGTCCTTTAATCTGGGATCCCTAGGTGGAGAAGGTGGAACCTAAGCTATAGTACAAAGAGCATCTCCCTATTGAGATAAGAGATCTTGGAGATACCCAAGCTCCATAGACACTTTATTGGCTTGGAATTGTATTTGGAAAAGAACATCAAAGATAATAAAAGATTTATGTAAATTAAAAACATTAAAATTAGAAGAAACATGATTGAACATATAATTATTTCTTTCTTTCCAAATCTAGAAGAAAATCTCCACTCTGAAAGTATGCAAGGCTTGTGTGAATTTGAAGGGAATCGTGAGTTTTTCTCCAAGGAGGATGTGTTTCCAAAGGAAGAATTCATACTAGAAGGGCCTAAAAAAATCATGGATCTAGGACCAAACCCTTTGATCTTTGGGACAGTAGCAGAAGAGATGAGGAAGCATCTCAAGGTGAACATAGAAGGGGCAAATAGGCAATTGGACTCTAAGTTAAATGAGCCTTCTACCAATAGGTAAGCCTTGGTGTAGTATACACAAAGCAAAATGTACAAGCTTGGGCTCCATACAAGCCCCCAAAATAGTGTTGAAGTGAAAAATTCACATTGTTATAGACAAGAACAACCCCTAATGGTTGTTAAGCTTGTCAACCATGGGTAAATGTGGGGTGAGCTACTTATAGCTGATCTGAGGAGTGTAATTATGAAAAGGGGTTTCAACATACCATTTCCAATCCTTCCACCATGGTCTAGTATATTTGCCCAAGACTTTATGGAGCATGGAGGCTAGGACAACATAAAGGATTTCTTGGTAAGATTCTTGATATGTATTAGCAAGCTAGAATTTAGATTTTACATCCTCCTAGGGTAGCCAAGAGTGAGAGAATATATAGAAGATATCCTTGATAGAGTGAATTCCTCTATGGTAAATCTTGAGGGCACTGATCCATGGGTCATCTACAAGAGGAAACCCATGCTGATAAAAGATGGGGGACCACCAATTAGAATGGGAATTAGTAGAGAGTCTATTAAAAAAACTAGAGCCATTTTAGAGGAGCCATAACTTGACTTTTTCCCAAGATTTCTAGATGCTTTTGGCCATGAAGGACCGAATGATCTAAATAGGAGACTAGATGAAGAGTGAAATGGGGACGTCAAGCCCTTTCCAAGGTTTCTTGCCCTTAGACAAACTTGAGGAAATATAGTGTTTGAATAATACCTTCCAAGCTTCTGGGCCCTCAGTGGACCTCATAATCCATTTGGCACATAAGGCAAATCCTTTCTAAGCTATGTCGATAATTCCCATCCCTCTAGATTCATGTGGAAGGCAATAATATTCCTAGGCCACCCTACGGAAGTTTTTTTGAAGGAACCCAACATGATGAGTAATACACATGGGTGGATGCAAAGATTTTTGAGCAATTTTGAAATTTCTTTGCTAACGAAAGAGACTTGGTCACCCAATAATATAGCTTCTTAGCAACTATGTCAACAACATACTCTCACAACAAAGGTGGCAAAACATCAAAAGCAAAGGGGATGCGAATAAATTTAAAAATTTCATCATGTTGGATCCACTTCCAACCAAATTTAGCTACCCATGAAGCTAGAGGGATGTATGACTATCTATAGAAACAAGTTTTATGCCATTGGGTGCTGGAGATAGAGGCCAAGGATAAGGTATCAAGACACTAAAGGGAATTTTCCATATTGGCTTCATCTTCAATGAGGGTAAGGAAGGAGTCATCAGTAAAATGGCCACTAAGCAATTGCATGTCTTCATGTGGGTTAGATGCATTGGGTGGGAGATAAATTTACTTAATAAGGCCGTTAAATTGGACTTTGCTAAGAAGAAATCCAAAACCCTCAATTGCAAGCACATGTAGCGCTGGAGCTAAGGGGCACCCTTGGAAGATGGAATAATATAGGCCAAATTTCTTAGAGTTAACTCCATTAATGGAGAGAATATCTGAGGCATCTGAGAAAACATCTGAATGATTTAAATGAAAATGGGCCTAAAGCTCAGAGCACTAAGCATGGATGGGATAAAAGACCATTTTATGTGATCATAAGATTTTTCAAAGTTAATTTTGATGAATGAAGCTTGTTGCCTAGACCGTCTGGCACATTCAATTCCTTCCCATATGGTAATTATGTTATCCAAAATGTAGTTGCTTTTAATGAAGCCTATTTGTTTTGGATGCAAAATGAGAGATAGCATATTGCATAGCCAGATTTCCAGAGCTTTGGCTATGAGTTTATAAGAAACATTCAAGAGGGTGATGGGCTGCTAGTTGTAAATTAACTCTGGGTCTCCCTACTTAAGTATGACTTTGATAGTTTCTCTATTTATATTTTTACCCAGTGAATGTGTGAAAAATGATTCTTGGTAGAGCTTATACAAATCATGGCTCACAAGATCCTAAAGAGTTTTGTAGATCTCATAGGGGAAGCCATTAATGCTAGGGGTTTTGTCATTAGCCATGTGAGACACTGCTTCATGTAAATCATCTATAGTGAGTGTCTTGTCACAAATCACTCATTGAGTGGGAGTGAGTTTGTAAGGCACAACTAAAAGACATTATTGAAGGGTGGTTTCACGTTCAACCAAGGAGGCTTGAACTTTTAACACTTGTTGATAATGGTAGACAAATGTTTGCACTATCTAGAGAGTCTCTGCGAGTCTGTTACCAACCTCAATAATGAATTAAATTTTCTATTTTGAGTTTTTAGTTCGTAGCATTTGAAAGAACTTCTTAGAAGCTTTGTCCCTAATCTTAATCCAATGAAGCTTGGCTTTGACTTGGGATCCTTTGGCATTTTAGTTGTCTATAATATAAATGTGGTTCCTCAAAGATGTAACTCTCACTTGAAAGATATCATTAAAGGGATATTTTCTAGAGCTAGGGCTGTGAGACTCAGCTCTAAGGATGTAGCAGAGTAGGAGTGTCTCCAAATTTTGGCAAGATAATGGCCATAGATCTACAAAAAGTGTGAGGTCCTTTAGATTTCATCATGCCACCAGAGAATCTAATTAGATTCTTGGGAAGGACATGGGTCTAAATTCCAAACTCTCCTAATGTGCACCACCATGGGTTCATGTTTGAGCAGAGAGGTGTTAAGGAAAAATTACATTCTATGGACCTTAGGGTTCATGATCTACCAAGTCACATGAAACTGAATGGGGGATTGGTCAAAAATCCCAAAATATGGTAGCACCTCCTCCAGAGGGAATATAGCATTACTAAAAAATAAGTATGATTGGGTGAACATCATTGCCTTATCAAGATGCTTCAAAATTTGAGTGGGGCCTTACCTAAAATTACTCCAAGTGTAAAAAAATCTATTTATAGGTCGTTGTGATGTATTAGGGTCATAATGACTCAATTTAGTGCACATGTAAAACCATGTCTTCTTTTTGCTAGGTACCCACCTCATAGGAAAGTGGCCCATTTTGTCCTTAGAAATTACCACTATATTAAAGTCACCACATAATACCCAATGGGCATGGGTGAGATCATCAACTATCCACCACCATAAATAGGTATGATCCAAAGAATAATTTGAGGCATAAATATTAATAAAGCCAAAAAAATGGCTTTTAATGCTAAAAAGAGCCCATATAAGCTGATTAGTGGGGTCCATGATAGATTACACTAAGTGTGGCCACCACCTTTGAGAAATGAATGTGATCACTTCTCCACATTCCAAGGCATGGTTACTATGTAGAATGATATTGTCATGCAAGATGGAATTACTAACATCTATCAATAAAAAATCCACCACCTTGACTTTCTACAAGTAAAGAATTTTCATCTCAGGAAACTTCCTTCTAAAATCACACACAAAAAACTTGTGTTTTGGGTCTATGAGACACCAAACATTTAATGAAAAGTAATTCATAGATGATAGGATTCAAGGGACATGTCCTCTGAGTCCATCCCTTCTAGGGCATCACACTGATTCTACAAAAAGTGCATATTATTGGCACTTAAGAACTCATAGTGCTTCCTCAAATTAGGGTTACCCAAAAACTCTCCTTCTACGTCATCATTCCTTTGATGAGGGATGTGAGAGCATTTGGGTGGATGACACCTTGTAGGAAGTGGAAGAGTGGTGACTTATGAGTGTGAAAATTTGGGGAAGTTGGGCATAGAGGCCTTGAAACCTTGAGACAAGATGTTATCAACTAGAGGGGTATTAAATACCCTAGGTTTTTTCAAGAAATTTTGGGGCTTCAACCAGTGTGGACTCTTTTTTAATAGCTACCTACCACTATGAGCCATTGATCAAAGATAGCTTTCCACCTTTGGGTATAGCAACCATGTTAGTTTCTTTGGGACATGAGTTCTTCTACCCTACCATGGTCTATCTATCCTTAGCTAGTTTTTACTAGCCTTAGGAGAGGACTTGGGTGGTGAGGATGAGTGGTTGGATGTATTATTGTGAGCCAACTGAAAGGGATAATTGTGTATCTTGTGGTCTGTGGCTTGATAGTGAAATAAAGTATTAGGCAAGTTGATATAAAAAACTTGTTGAGAGTGCCTCACATCATTGACTTAGATTTATACACACTCCTTGAGGTCTTGAGATAGGTCTACTTCTATATAGACCCTTTTTGCGATCTAGCAAAGTAGAAATAATTTTGTTCATGATAAACCACACAACCTATGGATGATGCTATCTAGTGAATAAAATGCTAGAATGGGAGTGGGAGGCCTGGGAATTCAACCCAAACTAGGACTTTAAGAGTAGTGTGATTTGAGACCACAAAGTCTCATGTCCAAGCGGAGAGGACCATGAGTGAGGTCTTGACATACCAAGTGATAGAATTATGGAGGATTTCTCCAACATGGGACATGTTAGAGAAGTGAAAGAGGAAAAAATTGTTAGTCATGTTCTAGATGCTCTCCAGTTTGATGTCATGAGATGCCTATTGAGTTTGAACCTAGGACCGTAGCATAATATTAGAGGGGATTCTCCCAATAAATAACTTATTAAACAAAGTTGATCTAACGATTGACATGCAAAATTAAATTCAAGAATAGGTAGTATAACATTAGGTTCCAAAACATTACCTTGTAATAAAATTTTGAGACAAACTTCTTCAGATGCTTATAGGGGGCCATTTCTTAGTGCTCCTCCATTCTTCTCCATATCTAAAGTAACTAAGATAGAATGGGGGAGGACACTATAAAGACTGACTCACTCAAAGATGAAAAACCCTAAATGATAATTAATGCTAAGTTCCATAGGTGACTAAGGCTATGGTATGATACATGACAAGTTAAGAAAAAAAACAAGGGCCAAATCAATGGCATGCATGGAGAAAACCCTAATAGAGTGAAAAGAAATGAAACCAGAACCAAGAAACATAAACTTATGTTTAGGTTCTTACATAAAACTCGAAGCTAGGAAATTTTTGATCATTTAAATATAGTTAAACATCCAATTCTTGGCTGTGATTTGAAAAAGATGAGCAACATGCTCTACTTTTCAAGCCTTCAAATATAACCCAATAGGAGGGTGAAGTGTTCAAATCTCATTAATATAAATTGAAGCAAGTACACACGTGCATGTATACACACATATACAAGTTTGGTCAGATTATCAAATCATACAAGAGGATGTTTCTACTCAAGTCTAAGACTACTTTGAAAAAGTGGGTCACACTTCAAAATCTCAAGTGGATCTCACATATTTTCATCTAAAAATTGATTTTTTAACTTAAAACTAAAAATTAACCTGGAGAAAAAACTTGTAATGTTTGTATTAGATTTATAGTAAAACCTCACCAAGTGTTCTAAAAAATGATCAAATTCATTTGTCTATGCATAAATAGAAAATACCTATTTAGGTATACAAATTTTCATTCAAAATTCTCTTAAAAAAGATAAGCAAAAAATTTAGATTTTTTGAGCTTGAAAAACATGCAGATCTACTTTTCAAGAATCTATCCCTTTAATTTCTACATCACTTTATTTTACTATTTTTCTATGAATTAAGTCAAACTAATTTTGTGTAGTAAAAAACATGAATAGAGATGGCATGCAACAAAAAATATGAACAAAGAAGGTAAAATAATAATAACCATGAAGAAAAAATAAACAAAACATTGTAATGGGTTTAGTTATAGGTAACACACATGCATGAACACTTTCATCCATTTATTCTCTCGACTAAAATTCCTATGTGATGTGGTATGGTTGAGAACCTTCGGGTAGGTTCCATATATTTTGGGGAAAGAGGTATGCAAAAATTTAGGGAGATAATGTACTAAGTGGCATGCATGGTGACATTAACTTGCCAAATTAATGGTGAAAAGACCATTTAACCATTTGGAAAATGCCATTGGCTTCTACATTAATGAGCCACACATTAATGAACATGGCACATCGTTTCATGTTAATGACCCATGAATATTTAAATCCATGGCTTACATGTCCACATTATAAGCCAATAATAAAAGAATAGGTTTGTTTGAAAATATATTTTGGCAATTTTGATCCCAACTAGTCTTTGGTCCCAATGATCAGTCAAACCTCTAGAATGCAAAAAAAATTGACATGTTACCAAAAAATTCATCGTACGACTTCTTAGAATGTAAGTTTTTTCTCTTAGACCACCTTTTCAAACAAAAAATATTAAATTATCTAAATCCAAAATTATAGAATATAAGGTGTCATAATATGGAAGATACATGACCCTTAAATTAAATGTCCCAACTATTGATCCCCTTCCCCTACTGATTAAGTTAAATTTTAGGTGCTAATTTTTATTTGGCATTCTAATGTGACAGAAAATCATTGTTATTTGCACTATCAGTTAGTATCAATTTTGTGTCACATTTGTGCCATGTTAGCATAGTAAAAAAAAGAATTATTAAAACAAAAATGTGAGCAACATTAAAGCGATCCAATTATCAACACTAATTGCATGACATGTAATAGTATATATAATATATTGAACCATAAAAAATAATAAAAATTTATATGTAATACTATGTGAAAAATATATAACCTTAGAGAACCAGAGGTGTAAGGGAACATAAATTTATTAAAAATTGAAACCCTAATAAGGACTTGTAGTCATATAAAATGCAAAATTAGATGACTTAGGCATGGCTAATAGCACCCAATCTATAGGTCCTCTTTCTTGCTCACACAACCCTTCTCAGTTAGTCTTTCATTGATTCCTAGTCATCTATAACTTTCTAAACTAAGATTTTTGAGACCCAAACAACCCTCTCAGGCCTAGATATATCCCCCAAAGTCTCACCCCCTTAGGACAATAGCACCTAAATTAGATAGGAGCATTGGAACCTAGGGTGTCTTATTTCTAGCATTATTGTCCAAGTTTATTTTTACCTCAAATGGTCAGATTTTATTGAATCCTTATCTTTTTCCATGTCAGCCTAATATAATTTCATCTAATCCATAATCTTTAATTATGCTATAAAAGGCCATTCAAAGTCCATTTAAAGGGGTGGGCACTCATTTACAGTAAAAAATTAAGAATATAAACAAGTACACTCAAGCACTCTACTCTATTCTATGCATACAACCTTATAAGATCATTTAAAGCCTATTCAAGCACTCATAATAATCCTTGGTCATCTAAAGTACATCCAATTTTTCATTTAGTTGCATACATCACACATTATTGCATCAAGCACTTCAATAGGAAAACTACATTAGCTTGATCACTCTTTAGAGTATTGGTATGTAGGAAACGTGCCTACACATGGGGTGTGAAGTGCATCCAATGTATCCTTTATATATTAAACCCTTCTCTTCTTTCCTTAAGTTTCAATTCAAGTTTAAGTACTAGGAGATCCTAAGGGTTTCAAAGATTGAATATGACACATAATTATCTCTGAAGGCTTCTAGGCCTAAAAATTTCATAGACATGGTAACACATATCTGTCAGATAGAACCCATAAAGCTTTCAACCTCAAGAAAATAGCACAAAAATAGGACTATAGCACTGGACAATAGGGTGTCCACTTTCAGTGCTCCTATCCAACTCAGAAATGAAGTTCAAGAGCCTATTCCAACATGTTTTCTAGTCTTTCTCCTCTACTATCAGACTCTATCTCGGTCCAGATCATCTAGAATAAGCTAAGTTTTAATTTCTCTCATATATTGCTATATTTATAAAAATAAAAAATATTATCTGTTCACATGAATTAGTAAGTTAATTAAAACATATCTATTTATTGATTTATAATGCTCAGATCCTTTATTTACTTAGGAATTAAACACCTAGTTTTCTAAAAAGAATAAAACATTTGGTGAATCCAACTTACTTCAAATTTTTGCACAAAAACCCTAGGGATAATTATTTATATTTTTTTTCATAATTTCCTAATTTTTTTAATTTAAAAATAAAAAATTATAAATTTATTGCAAAAATATTACATGTTTTATTCAAACCCTAGTTTGCACCTACTAGGTCCTTTTTGCATACAAACACATTAAACACACAAAGAAAAATATATTGCTAATTTTAGAAATATTTTTATATTTTTCCTAAATTTTTCAAGCAAAATTTTACAAATTTTGTCTAAAATTTTCAAATTGTTGCATTAATTTTGAAAAAAAACTTTCAAAACCCTAGTTTCATCAAATAAATTCTCAGTTATTTTTTAGTACTTTTCACATCCTAAAAATTTAGTTGCATATCAAACTCAAAAAATCAATTCAAAAATCAAACACTGATATTATTTTGCACAAGTATTTCTAAAAGATCCTTAATTGCATATACTAGCACCTACTTGCTTTTTGAGATATCACCTTACATGTTTGGTAGCTCAATATCTTTTTTTGCACAAATTCCAAATCACTATTTTTTTTGGACTTCACATTTATTATATTCATTACTTTCCCTTTATATCACATTTCCTATTACAACATATTTCATATCATTTAAAAACATTTCAAATTGTTTTCCTACCCTATCAATGGCTCAATATACCAATTTTGATGAAACTAATAAAAGAGAATTTCAAGAACTCTTAATCGAACACCCAAATATGCAAGATGACATGCTTAGAATTCTAAAAGAAGAATAAAAATAAGTAACTAATGGGTAATCTTATCAAACCATAGAGAAACTAATTATTAATGACACTATGGGGGTAACTATGTCTCAACCACCCCCTATAACAGCCCAACCTTCTTCTATGCCACCAGTTGTAGCTAGTACATCCCTATCTCTTGATGTCGTAGCCCTTTTCCAAGAGATATGATATCTTCAATCCAAGGTGAAACATGTTGAGCAAGGTACCACTAGACCTACACAAGATTTGGATTCTTTTACTCTTCTACATAAACCATTAACACATCATATTACTTATACACCTTTGCCACAAGGTTTTATTCAACCCAAGATTATGCTTTATGATGGTAAGGGTGATCCATAGACACATTTCAAAGATTTTCATGCATCATGCTTGGATTATGTACCCAATGACTAGCTACTTACCAAGCTATTTTCATGGAGCCTAAAGGATTATGCTTTATAATGGTTTTATAATCTATCAAATCAATCGGTCATATCCTTCAATCCTTTAGCAAACATATTCCTCATACATTTCAGTATCAACATTGGTGATAAGGTTTCATATGCACATATTTCAAAATAGAAACAAAGGTCAAATGAGCCCCTCACGGATTATGTTCTTAGATACAAGGCTATTGTGGCTAAATTAACTAGCCCCATGGATGATCAAGAGCTATAGGACATCTTCAAATAGAGCCTTCGACCAACATTGAATGAATCTATTATGTTTAAAATATTCTCTTCCTTCACCGAATTGTGTCATACACTCAAGGAAAGAGAAGTCAAGCTAATTTCAATGGGCAAACTTAAGTATTAAAGTATCTCAAACACAACCAACAAGAGTAATAAAAAAGTCTCATGCAAGGTCAAATTTAGTGACAACAAGAATTAGAATCAACCAATAGTCAATGCACTTTTAGATCCCCTTTAGCATGTGGCTTTAACAACACCTCCATGTCGTGCATTTACCAATCTACCAATTTCTCTAGCTAGGGTTTTATAGTAGTTATTGGAATGTAATATCATCACTCTCCCACCTATCTAGGAAATAGATCCAGTAAAGCCTCTTCCATGGGGATATGATCAACATGCATTTTATGATTTTTACAAGGCACTAGGCCACCCAACAAATAGATGCATCAATTTACGACATAAGATACATGACTTGATAGATGATAATTTACTTGATATGGGCACTTCAGTTGAGCCTCCAAAGACAAATCCAACACAAAATAAAGATTTAAAAATATGTCCAGATCCATTTTCATACATTTAAAACAAGAGAAAGAGGACACATTAGGTGTTCATCATACATACCATACACATCCTCCACCAACTACATACTAAGCACCTTTAGTTGAGACACATCCTTTGAGATGTATGATAGGTGTGTATAAGTCTAGAGTTCTATCTAGGCCTTCATTATATTTTTTAGATCAAAAGATTGTGGAGGATAATACAGGCTATAATGTACTATTTTATCAAAGAACATATTTATAATCAACCTATTCATAGTGTACTCATTGACAATGGTTCCAGTATTAATATTTGCACCTTCCCACTACTACAAAATTTGGGTTATTCAGAGCAGGATATCATCCCAACAGACATAGTTATCAGTGGTTTTAATGGGCATATTCAGATTTCATTGGGAAAGATAATACTTCCGCTACATGTTGGTCCTACATATGTGGAAACATTATTCACTATAGTTCTTAGTGTAAGAGTTTTTGACATATTACTTGGTTGACCATGGATTCAAAAACTCAGGGCAATAACTTCTACAGTTCACAGATGCATGAAGTTCATTCATGTTAATCAGGTTATCATAGTTGACATAGTTCCTTATGAGTCACCACTCCCCACTTCAGAGCTATCTACCAGATTAAAGTCACTAGCTTTAATTCTTCTTCTAGTTTCAGTTTATCCTCTAGTTTTAGTACAACTTCCACTTTAGATCTAGCCATAATTGTGACATCCATTACCATTTTAAAGGGTTATTACACCCCCATAGTTTTAGGATTTTATACAACTTCTAGTGATAGTATTCATACATATAGTAGTTACATTGAGATCTCATAATGCTACATAGAGAGCACCTATTAAGAGAGCCCCTTTTACTTCCAAATGGGTCCCTATGATCCCTATAGTTGCATCCAATTCTTAGAGTTACATTAGGACCCCCCATTCAGCTTCAACTTCATATATTTTAGAGTAGTTACAATATACATAACTTTTTGCTTCCCAATATTAGACATAAACCCATGCCTCATGATCATGCATGATTCAGTTGTTTGATACAAGACACCATTATAGGGAGTCTCATTCGTGACTCATCGGTTAGTATTGTTTCTTCCTAGTATTTCCTATACATAGTTTATATCAATAAAATACAAAATAAAAATAAACTTCAAAATACAAAAACATTCAAATATATCAAAAATACCAAAAACATTTTGATTGTATGCATTATCCATGCTTTACATTACTACTATCATTCTAGGACTTACATTCGCTATTTCATGCTATTGTATATTTATTTTATACATTATCATTCTTCACTTGATATTTTTTAAGTGCGTGTAGTGACATCTAATTCTTTGATTGCTTTATTCTACCCATTGAGGGGGCATTCTTACTTATACATTCAAGATACACATCAATATACATACCCACTGAGGGTATCTTCTACATGACTACACCATCCAGGTTATGTCATTCTTACACTACACACTCTAAGTTATCAATTGATGTACATTACTTTATGGCTTACACATTATATTATATCAACATTCCACTAGTATCTAGTACTTGTGTATCTCTTAGCATATATCTAGTTTTGTACTACACATGTTTTGCATACTCTCATATTTGATTTGATTAGTTAAATGTGCTTGTAATTTTCCATTTCTTCCATGCTTACTTTACTTTCTTAGTGTAGCTTGTGTGATTTCATTTCTCATTTCAGCTTGTCTCTTGCTTATGCTTTAGGACATTTCCCAATGCCTTGTGCTTCTATTCATGTGTGTGACTTAGGACATTTTCCAATGGCATTTGCTTGTACTCTTCTATGTGCCTATGGCCCTTGTGCCAACTTTGCTTGCTCACTTGTATGTGCATGTGGCATTTGAACATGTCTTTCATGTTTGTCTTCTAGTTCGAGTGACATGTGTACATGTCCCTTGTTTACATGGACCCTTGGCCATCCTTGTATGGTTATTGCTTCTTGGTTGGTTTTTTATTTCTCGTTGTTTGCAATGTGATGATCTAAACCATGAATTTACCTTGATTTCTTAGATTCCATGATGGACATCATGCTCCATTCCTCCAACTAATAACTAACAACCAAAAAACTAACATCTAACATTTATAGTTTAGTACTTTACACATGATTTCACATTGTAGGGATACCCATGTTGATCTAACAATCTCACAATAAAAACATTTCTTTATCTAGAGATATCTTGTCAAATATAAATGACATATCATATATCAATACAACTTAACACACTTGTATGACTCTTTTCTTCTAAGGGCAGTCATTACAAGTTCATCATTCCTACCCTCAAAAGAGGGGGCACCAAATAAGGGTTTTGTCATAGAGATCAAAGCTCCTAAAAATTGAAACAATAGCATTCAGAACACTCAACATAAAATCTAGATGTCAAATTGGTCAAATCAGAGCAAAAAAATAGTGATAATTTCATATCAACAGTCAGTTTTCACACCAGACAATAGCATAAGAAATGGATAGTAGTGCCAAACATAGGGGTGTATAAATTTTGGTACTCCTATCTAGGCAGAAAAACACTTAAGGTTTCCAGAAATAGGCAAAATGTTCAGTTTAGGGATAGTTGTGGCACTTATAGATCAGTCAGATTTAACAGTTTCAACATAATTTTCTCAGATACAAGGGTTATCATGCACAACATGATGATTATCATTTATAGTTTAGACTAGGAATTTGGCATAAATTTTAGATTAGAATCCATGTTCTATACATAAGTGATTAGGGGTAATGTATGTGGCACATTTATCTTATTTTATTTTTGAGTTTCTATTTATTCTAGGCATTCTCAGTAGTTACATGTCTTACTCTATCTACAGGTGGTTGGCATCACATTCAAGTTGAAATTTCGTACAAGTTTAACTTTTTAAGTACTCAAGTTATCGATTTGGATTTCATATAAGCCTAGTAAATCAGTTCAAAGTGGCTTTTATACAATCCTAACCTTCATCTTTAAAAATGGCCAATAGTGACCTAGTTTCTAGTACACATTTGGCTATCCATGTCACATTGTCAAGATTTATAGCACATCCATGGGTTCCACAATCCATCTCATATGACACCTATTCTATACTAGCATCACTTCATAGCTTCACTTTATGGGGCAATGATGGAGCCAAAGGGCCAACCTTTGTATTCTTGAGCCACCTATTCAAAGGGATTGGACACACAATCTAGACATCGATTAACACATGCATGATTCATTAACTTCACTTAGTTGGATATGATGAAAATAAAGGACCAACCTTTACATTTTGGGGAATTGAGCACTTAGCTCCATTCATGATAATACTCTTGATTCAACACATACTCAACAGAATCCAGTATTATAACAGGTTTTGTATTAGTTCATGTACTTGGTGAGGTGTATTCATTCCTTTGTCTTCCTCTTACTCAGATTTGTACATTCTTATTTTATATATAGCGTATCTAGTAAGAACTAATATACTTTATGTTTTCATTTGGAGCTTCACACTTGACAATGTGCTCTCTTTATGCACATCTAACATCACACAACTTCATGAGTTTCTCCCTTATAGGTAAGTTCAGGTATGCTTTCTATTTTTCCTTTATCCTAGTATTTCACTTTGTTGCATCACTAAAATAAAGGGGGGGAAATGTAGTCATATAAAATGCAACATTGGATGACTTAGACATGACTAATAACACCTAACCTATAGGTCCTCTTTCTTGCTTACACAACCCTTCTTAGTTAGTCTTTCACTGATTCCCAGTCATCTGTAGCTTTCTAAATTGAGATTTTTGAGACCCAGGTAGCCCTCTCAGGCCCATATATATCCTCCCTAGGTCTCATCCCCTTAGGACAATAGCACCCAAATTGGACAAGAGCATTGGAACCTAGGGTGTCCTATTTCTGGTGTTGTTGTCCAAGTTCATTTTTACCTCAAATGATCATATTTATTTGAATCCTTATCTTTTCCCTATCAACTTAATACAAGATCATCTAACCCATTGTCATTAATTACCTTATAAAAGGCCATTCAAATTCCATTTAGAGTGGTTGTCACTCATTTACAGGAAAAAATCAAGAACTCAAGAAAGTGCACTCAAGCACTCTTCCCTATTCTTTGCATATAACCTTTCAAAATCATTTCAAGCCTATTCAAGCACTCATACCAATCCCTGGTCATCCAAAGTACATCTAGTTTTGCATCTAGTTTCATACATCACACATTATTACACCAAACACTTCAATGGGAAAACCACATTATATTGATCCCTCTTCAGAGTATTGGTATATAGGAAACATTCCCACACATAGGGTGTGAAGTGTTTCTAGTGTATCCTTTACACACTAATCCCTTCTCTTCTTTACCTAAGTTTCAATTCAAGATCAAGCACTAAGAGATCCTAAGGGTTTCAAAGATTGAATCAAAAACATAGTGACCTTTACAGACTTCTAGGCCTCAAAATTTCATAGATAGGGTAATGCAGACCTATTGAACAAAACCTAGAAAGCTTTCAACCTCATGATAATAGCATCAAAATATGACTATAGCACTAGACAATAGGGTGTCCAATTTTGGTGCTCCTATCCAATTTAGAAATGAAGTTCAAAAATCTATTCCAACCTATTTTCTAATCCTGCTCCTCTAGTATCAGACTCTATCTCAATCCAGATCGGTCAAAATAATCTAAGTTTTAATTTCTCTCACATACTGCTATATTTAGAAAAAGATAAAATATTATCTATTTACACCAATTAGTAAGTTAATTAAAGCATATCTATTTATTGATTTATATTATTCAGACCCTTTATTTACTTAGGAATTAAACCCTAATTTCCTAAAAAGAATAAAATAAGACTATGAAAGATAATGTGGGTTCACTAAAAATGTAATATGTATAAATAAATTTTCACTAAATAACAACTTAAATACCCAATAAATTTTAACTAGTCTAAATGATATCTAAAGTATATAATTAATGCTTAAATAATTAACTCTATATCTAAAAGTAGGATGAACACATAGGGTTTAGGCTTACTTTATTTTTGTGAGTGATACATTGACAAACCTTAGGGTATGACAGTGGGAACAAACCATCGGTAATAAACAAAGAAACTTTCGAGGAATGTTTTGTAATCTTGTAAAGGTGTAAACATAATTTTGAATATTCTAAAAAATAAATAGACAAGTCTCAGACAACTAGACATTGTGTTTGTTTTATATTGATCTTCAAAAACTTCATTCAATTTCTTATGCTTTCACTTTGATCACTTAAAAGCAAATTTATTCTTCTTGACTTAAGTGGGCAGCAATATATAAAAAATTAAGGAAAATAAAATATGTTTTTGGGCCTATGGTAAACCAAATAATAGTTTAACTATATTGATATTTGTTATATCCCTAGACAAAAAAAATATAAAAGATAATAAATCTCGATGATTGGAGTAGCTCCAATAACATGCAAACTAGTGTCTTATGGGTTGTGTCTAAATATAAAATTAGTTGTTTCAATGAATTCTATAATATTTTTTTAATTTCTTCTTTAATGTTTGTGAATACTCAATAGTTTTCTTTTATAATATCTCATTTTACTTATTAATTAATGACTTAGAATGCATGTATACTTATGGAAAAATTGAATTCAAATTAGGAACTTATTGGTGCACAAACTAACATCAAATAATCACAAGACAAAAAAGTGGGATAAAGAAAGTAAATGCAATCTAACTACAAGGGGCTACACATAAAGAACCATAAGTGTATAAATATTTTAGATAAACCCAAAAAACATATGAATGTTATATACAAAGAAGTTAAAATATAGGAAATCAAAGAGAATGGAAGATGACAGCTAAAAGGGATTGAGAGAAGGGTTAAACACCATCGAAAATGAATAAAAAATATCAATAATAACTAATATAAATCAATAATCGATAAAATATAATTTAATTGTTAATAAATACTTAGAAAATTTTGTGAGCATCTATAACATACTCTAAATCTAATACTGATATCATTAAAATGTTTATTTTAAACACATCAACCCCCTCTTCAATTAATCTTCAATTATAATGTGTAAATATTATTTCAAAAATATCAAATTAATTTTATAAGAATTATTTGAATATAATTATATAAAAAATATAAATTATATTTAAATATATCTTTAAAAAACCTCTCATACATTAATATGTGCAAATTAACATTCCAAATATAAATTTTTCTTAGTTGGTGGCGATTCAATCTTTTATTAAAGAAAACTAATTATTATTTAGCTATTAATATTTATTAAATTCATTAGTTATATTTACATGGTTTATTTTACAATTAAAATAAATAAATATATAAATAATAATAATAATAATAATAAAATATTTCATTTCTTAGCATATATTATATGTGTACTTACCAATGAATGTTAAAGATGGAGGGATTTAAATCTAATCCAACAAAAGGAATGGAACACTATAATTTCCATCTCAATATCTTTTCTATAATTCTGATACTAATGAGTGATGGAAGGTATCCAAAGCAATGTGTGTGAAACATAGCCTACAACAATTATGTGGGTGTGTATATCATTGAAAATTTGTTGAATGACAACCCATTTAGGTTGGATTTGAATAAGAGTAAAGAATAAAAACTTTGTATTTTCATTGTTGTGAATTTGATTAATTATTTTTTAAAATATAAATAAAAATGACATTTTTTTTAATTTTAAATTTATTTCTTTTCGATTTATATTTTTAAATTTTAATCAAATATGTTTAATTTTTTGTAAAGGATAAATATCTTTTTTCAATATATAATTAAAAAATATTAATTCACAATGATAATAAAGTGGATGATTTTATGTGTTCCACCTAATAAGTTCATAAAGATATAAATTTTAAATTGTCTATGTACGATAGATTAAAAGTTTAAATTTAAAGTGATTAGGTTTATATGATTAAATAATATAATGTAAATGAAAAAATAATTTCTTTATAAATTTAAGAAAAATACTTATATATTTTATCTAAAGATCTTGTCCAAATTCAGACAAGGATGACCATGTTCATATAGACATGACCATTTTCAATGACAATTGAAAACTATACTAAAAGATCTAATTTTTAGTTCTAAACAATTTCTAAAAAATCAAAAATCAAAAATATTATTATTTTTTGTTTTGATACTCACTAATTGTGTCAGCCCCGATAACCACCTATGTGCATATGCATTACAATTAGCATGGAATTAGAGATCATCTCATGGACATAACTTCTCTTTTAGAGCTAAAATCTTCTAAATCATCGATAACACATGAAATAATGATTTTTTTTAGGTTGAATTAGATTTTAAATCTCACGAACCTTTTCTAACTTATTATTTTATTAATTATTAAATCAACAATATCTATTAATTATTTTTATGATTTAGTGATCTCATTTCACCTACTAAAAGATGTGGGTACATTTCATTCTCTTATTCAACTTCTTGTGGCATTACGCCTTAATTTTATTAGGAATACACACTTATTATACTTTTATCATGCATTTATTAATCCTTTCTTGTACTTTAAAGATTATATCTTATAAGGATGCCACACTATTATATCAATTATATTTTATCCATGGAGTAGACACATTATTGTTCTTCATGGGGGGCACAAAAATACTACTTTGGCCTATATATCCAACTAGTGGGATTTTTACCATTGAATTTAGTAAAATCCAATTTGGAACCATGTGGTATCTCCTAAAATTGAATTTATGTTCATAATTGTTGTTTGGACTAGTCCACGATTTGGGGCCACTTAGTTCAGTGAGAGTGCCCATCATGCTTGTTTATTTGATATTGATGTCGAAGAGGTTGGAGGTCCTTCTTTATGACATATGTTTATACTAGAATGTTAGTAAATTGTTATTCCATATCTTCTGATTAGGGTAGTACCATATGGGATAGTCTGAGGTGTTCTAGGAAGTATTATTGAGTGTATATATCAAAATAATCAACTTGATGAGATGATCACAGGTGCCTCAACATCGAAATTAAAAAAGAATCATAATTGTTTTGTGCTTCTGGTTACTACAATGTGTTTAAATAATTGTTTCAAAATATTCTAATCTTTTGATGACTTATGTTATAATATTTCGAAAAAATCAACTTCGAATTTGATTTTAAGAATGCCACGCTTATCACAAAGATAAATATTGTATAAAAAATAACATCTAATACAAAGGAAAATAATTAAAATGATGAAATCTTAACATTGTGAAAAAAATAAGAAACAATAAAAAATTGACAAAAAAATACTAATAATACATAATCAAATCAATAAATATACAAATAATCTAAAATAATACAATTTATTTATTAATAAATATTTAAAAGCCAATTAATTTTTGAGTGTTTACATCTATCTCTAAATTAAAAAATACAACCACCCTCTCTCTAATTATGAATTCCTTTTACATTATAATTATTACCATGTAATTGTTATTTCAAAATTAACAAATTTATTTTATAAAAATTATATAAAAAACACAAATTATATATAATTCATCTGATGGTGATTCAAACTTATGTCAAAGAAAAATTGCCACTCTTAAGTATTTATTAAGTTCATTAGTTATATTTGCATGTGAACCGTAAATTATATTTTATCCTAAAGTGAAAGTAAATATAAAAATAAAGAATATAAAATATTTCATTTCTTAACGTGCTTTATACACGTACTTAAAACAAACAATGATAACCCATGAATAATAAAAATGGCAATACCATTACATTTGAAGGAATTTACGCATCAAATCCAATCCAATCCATCTCTTTTGATAGGGAATAAAACATTATGATTTCCATTTCAATGTCTTTTTTAATAAAAAGGACATTAATATGATACCCTAATGATTATATAGGTATCCAAAGCAATGTGTGTTAGATAGACCTAATTTATTATTTATTAATTATTAAATTGTTTATATTTATTAATTATTTTTATGAATCAGTATTTTTATTTCATTGATTGAGAGACGTGGGTACATTTTCCTCTCTTATTTGACTTTTGTGACATCAAGCTTGACTTTTATTAGGAATATATATTTGTTGCATTTTTATTGTGTATTTATTAGACATTCCTTACACTTCAACAATTATATCTTTAAGGATGTCACACTATTACATGAATTCTATTTTCTTCATACAGTAGACGCATTGTCGTCTTTCGTGGGTTCATGATTTTATCATATTATCATGAAATTAATTTATTACATCTCACACTTTGTGGGGCATGTTTTACATGAGTACATTATTAGTGACTATATCCTAATACACCTACATTGATACTCAATACAAACACATACAATTATTGTGTTGATCACTTATACATAACCTTAGGCACATGATACACGTGTGTCTATCTAGATCTTACATTGTTTATATAATAATGGGTTCTCATGCTTCCCATCCTTCATACATCTTAGTCATATTATAGATTCCTATCTTTGGTACCTACATTGTCATATTTTATCTATATTGGGGCATCTTGTTACAACATGGCATATCACTTGTCTCTTTTCATAAGGTACTATTAGGAAATATCACTTCCCCCTCCCTTAACTTGTTACAACCTTATCTACCATGCTTTGATATCGATCTATGAGTATTTGTATGGGTATTATTAATAAGCTTTACATGATGACATCTTTTTATTATCATATAAATGTCATTACATACATGTCATCATGATGATTACTATTTTTTCTTATTTTCTATGTTACACATAGTACACATGGCTATTTATTTTGATATAAGTGATATGTAGGATCATCCTTTATCTAAAATGGGGATTACATTCAACGTATTCTACTTTGAAATTACATATATCATGAGCTATGGAACCATATATCTACTTCTTTGGCCAAGAAGTATATTTTTCTCCTTAGTATTGTGTCTATTTTTTTATTTCAATTTGCTCCTTAGCACTAGATTCATTTTTTTTTATTTCATATTCAATTTTCTCTTTAACATTGGGTCCAATTTTTATATTTAGAGTTTTCGAAACAACATGGTTTGAGTATTTATATGGGTATTCGTTCCTTTGATCATTTTTCATTTCAATTATTTAATTTGGTTGTATTGATTATCGATTTACCATGATGTTGATCTACTTTTTGGTATTCTCATTTTCTTGTAGGTACATTTAAGTTATTGATATTGGAATGTAGGTGGTCCATTTATAAAAATTTAGAGTTTTCTCCTTAAAAACATATCATGCATTATTATTTCAATTTTTTTTTTTTACTTTGATATGCATGCACACATTCACAACAAAGTGGGGCATTATGTAGAAACCTTATTTTGGAACAAGGTTTATTAAAGTAATATTAATAAGGTGATTTTGTGCATGTGGATAATTGGTTCAAATTAGGTTCTTCTTGGCATTATTTATTTTATTTTAGTCTTATTTATTATTTGTGTGGACCTATGCTTCATTATTTATTTATTTCTCTCTCCGATATATTTTTGTGCTTAGGGATTCTTGTCCTTTCCCCTCTCGTGCCGTTTCTCATCTTTTGCCATTTTTTATGTGGCTGAAAATAATATTTTTTCTCATTTGAATCCTTTGGCCCTTATTCATCTCTATATATTGTGTGGGTCCTTGTATTTCAACTTTTACCTCTTTTCTTGTGTTAGTTAGTGTGCCAATAGGTCCCAAATTCTAATTTGAGAAGTTCATATCTACAAAGCACCTTAAATAATTTCAATTAGAAGTATCAAGGCACCATAAAATTCTTAGTCACAGAATCAAGATTATGTTTTGACTTATCAATAATTTAAATTGATTTCAAGGATTTTTATTTCTACATAATTTTACTAAAAGAGGGACAAAGAAAAAGATCAAACTAGGTGCATTTGATTATCATATAGAGAGAAAGTGGAAGATTATCTCCATTCATTGGGAAGGGGTCACTTGCATTCATAAAACTATTTTGAGCCATGATTCTCACACAATATTTCTAAATGTAACCCTTGAGTGGGTTGGGACACTTATCTACACATTTATTTGGCCTTTGGATGTGTTGGTAGGTGTTGAAGCCAAATTAAGGTTACATCAAAAGAGAAAAGGTTTAAACAATTGTGTGCCTTATTTGCATAATTGAGATATGATTTATAAGTATCTATTGTTGGCAAAGGGTTTAATAAGTTTCCAAGTGTGAATACTTATAAATCTATTTTTGGCTTACGTCGGCCACATTCACTAGTTAAAACTAGTTGTGACCCTTTTTGATGGGTTTGAAAATGGTCATCAAAATATAATGTATAATGCCTATTGAGTTTGCTTCTACATTGTTTTAGGATCCTCTCTTGTATATTTTAAGGCATTGTTAGGAACCTTGTGAGTCAGTTTTACTTATTTATGTATCTTATTCTACTCTTTCATTTATCCATATCATTTATCATTTGAGGTACTTTTATTCCCTTCCCTTGGCTCTAGGTATATTTGAATGATTTTTTATTGTTTTATCTAGGTAGATTTTCCTTGTGAAATATTTTACCTTGATATGACTTTCTCCAAAGTCTTAATATTAACATAGGTTGATAATAAAGTTTATAGATGGGGCATATTCTTTGTGTGAAATAAACTCTCTTTTAAATAAATTAAGTTTACTTCTGTTAATTAGGTAAATAGGTAATTTGATATTTGGATACTATTCCTGTAATAATTTAAGCTTTTGAGTAGTTATAAATAGTTATTTTATCGATCATGGTAAATCTATAAATAATTTTTCATTTGAATATTGAGTGTTAATGGAGTAAAGATACCCTATCTATTTTTTACAAAGCATTAATAAAATGTTTTTTATCTACCATAGTTAGAACAATATTAAATTCAATAACTTTATTGAGTAAATATGATCATACCAAACTAACATAGTATTAAACTTGCATTCCCTTATTTTTTAGACATAAGCACACTTTGAATCTTAATTATTTTAAGGTAACTTCAGTATGTAAGCATAAATGTTGATCAATAACATCTCTTGAAGGTATTTCATCATCATCAAATGTGATTATAGTCTCACTATTTTGAAAATATTAAAAAATAGAATCAAATTAATATGGTTGAGTACCACTTGGAAATGATGTGTCCTCTAATACTTTGAAAATAATACTATGTATAAATTTTAGATTTTGTAAGTAAATCAAGGATGGATATCTTGGTTTGAATATTTTATATTTAATTTATAATATCATAATATTTTAACATGCAAACTAAGCTTGGGAGCTTGAGGGAGACTATGAGAGATATTTTCATTAGTTATAGCCTTCTTTTGAATAGTATAGTTGACCTTATAATAATTCATCATACAATGAAGATTATCTATGATGAACTATGCCATGTCTGCATAAGGATTTACAATTATTATATCAAAATAAATTGAATAAATACATACACATGGATTACTATAGAAATATAAATAAACTATAACATGTTTTAGAAGATACAAGAATTTTACAATGTTATATTAAAAATATATACTTAAACATAAATACTAAAATTTCATACCTTAAGAATAACATGATAAGGAACAAGAGACAAATGTTAGGATTGTGCCATATAGATTTTTTAATTTGAAAGTGTGATATAATAGAATAATATCTAAAAGCTCTATTAAGTAAAAGGAATATACTATACATAATAAAAAAATTGACATATATAAACAAAGATGCAACAGTAATTGCTTATAATGAATTGATAGTTTTGCAAAATATGACTCTAAATATGATCCTAGGAATAAGCATGTATGTAATCACACTTTTGTAAGCACTTTAGGGTTCTAAAATAGAATTTTATAAATCTAGAATAACCTAGGTTTTTGCATCAAGAAAATCAATTGAAATAGATGCCGGGCATATTGGATCTAAGTTCATGTAACATAATTAACCTTAGAAAGGTTAGAAAAAAATCATATTTAACATTATGTGGACAAGATTTAACCTTAGAAGGATATAAGAGAGAGAAAATTGACCCACACAAATATTAGGAAGTATGAAAGATAATGCATGTTCACTAAAATATAATATGGATAAATAATTTTTTATTAAATATTAACACAAACACTCAATAAATTTTAACCAATATAGATAATATATAAAATATGTAAATAAATCCTAAATAGTTAATTCTACATCCAAAAGCATGGGAAACACATAGTTCTTAGACTTATCTATTTTTTAGGAATGATTTTTTGACACATAGGGCTTAGACTTACATACTAATCTATTATTTTGAAAATGTTCTCCATGGTATCTTTATGGATTTCCAGCTATGAATAACACCATGATAATACATAAAGTAAAATTGCCAAGCAATGCATGTACTCACCTTGTCTTGGCCTTATTGGATGAATTTATTGTAGTTTCTTGTTTTGTATCTTATTCTCAATATAATTTGATTTTAATTGTGTATTCATTACTTATTTGAGCTTATTTCCTCCTTGATCTATTCTTGGACTGTTGTTGTCCTCTATCAAATGTGCATTATTTTCCCAACAATCTTCTTCATGAGAAGTTTGAATGCTCTCCTCCTTTCCTTGATCTACCTTAAGTTTTTGTGCTTGATCTCATTATTTATTCATATGGAAATGAAGTATTTATTGCCTTTGGTTCTCCATACCTACATAGTCAACATTCTCAACACCTATATAAACAACATTCTCAATAAAAATCAATTTACCTTTAGGAGACTCAATGGTCTCTTCAAGGACTTTATGATCCTTCATATATTCTTTCTTATCCATGATATTTTAAAGTTATTTGCAATACTCTCTTGATATTCTTTCCATCTTTCTAATCTCTTCTTCACTGGCTTCATTTTGCTTCCTTACTTTGTCTTATTTTAGTAACCTTTTCTCAATAATAATGTGCTCAACCATTATTTTTTTAATCCTTCTTTGATATTAACCTGAAGTCTTATACCTTTTCTCTTTGATTTACTTGAAGTTTCTCCTCACTACAATACTTTTTATCACCATTTATTCTCTTTCCTTGAATTATTGACTACCCATACCTATATTTTCATCTTCTTGCTTGATTTAATGCATAGTTTATCCTTGCCATTTATTATAATCTACTCAAAACTCCATTTGGTCATATTTGTTAATGGATTTTTACATCCTATTGTTGCTTGACTACCTATTTTTCATTTTTCCTACAATGTTTTTGAGGATTTTTCTCATGTCCTTCATCTACCTTGCTTAATTTATGTTCATCATACAATCTAAATTTTGTCTCTTGCATATCATACATATACTCTCTATCATGTTCCTTTTCATATTTATCTCTTTTGACTATTGTATTTGATCTCTCATCACTACTTACATCTTCTTGACCAAATACTTCTCTTTGTTTTTATTCTTCATGCTCTGCATTTATAACCTAATCTTTATGGTGTTTTGACCACTTATCTTATTTTTTTTGTTCATGTTTTAAGGCCTCAAATTGGAACTTCCATTCATTTATTTTCATACCTGTAATCACACACTTAAATAAATTATTAGAATTAAAATCTTGAACTTTTATGGCCTCTATAAATTCCTTCTTTAAACCTTCAATGAGGCTTATTAATTGGTATTCCTCTCTTACATTATATTTTATCAAAATTTCTCCATCTTTTAGATCACATACGATCTCTTTTTGTTGTTCTCTTAACAACCTCTTTTCTCTCCTTAAAGTAACTCTTATATTTTGACTATTCCTTCTCTTAATCAGTAGCTTCACATGCCACTTCACTTTCTTTCTCAATATCCAACCATGCCATTGGGTTTTCTTTCCTTACATGTGCTCCATCATGAGTGTCATATCCTCTATCATTTGCTTTAACTCATTTATTTCCTCTCCCTCCATCACTATTACTTTCTCTTTCCTCATTTGGTTCTTTTTTTGCAGTCCTTCCATTCTTTATTTTTGTATCTCTATTTCCTCTTGTACCTCACCCAAAGCCTCTCTTTGTTATTTTAACACCTCCTCCAAATCTGTTTTACCTTAGATTCTTTCTCTCATGAGCCTCAATGTGCTCCTTGCCTTACTTTCTTAAGCCTCAATGGGATTTAGGACTGATTGAACATTCTTAACTCTCTTTTCTCAAATTTATTTCACACTTATCAATGTCTCACTTGACTTATACAATCTAACTATCTTTCTTCACATATTCTTGCCAAGATCTCTTATTGAGATTTGATACCATTTTGATGTAAGTAAACCTCTCTTAGGTTTACTTACTAGGTCATCTAGGTCTTCTTTGATGTAAATAAGCCACTTGAATACTATTTGAACATACAACACATATTAAAACCTTCATATTAATTATTTAAATCAATATTCTTATCCTTAATTGATGTAAATAAGGATTCTTTTAGACCTTGTCACAACTAGGCCTCTTTCATGACATAGGCTTGTATATTTTTTAACCTTGTAATTGTAATTCATACAAAACTCTTGTAAACATCTTGTAACTCTAGACATAATATTTAATATTTCCTTCTCTACAATCTTTAACAATAAGTTAAAAAACACCTACAATTTTTAGGCTTATTTTATCTATCCTTGAGATTTGATGTCTCCTTCTACACTTAGACATATACCTTCTCTTGTGGAGTATTCAATCATAAAAAACATTATATGATCTCAATTGGTTTTACTATATCTCATTGATGTTGTCTTATCTCAACATATTGGTTCATTCCTTGCTTTAAATATGGTTATATCAAAGAAACATGTATATCACTCTAACTCTTAGGTTTTTGGTCTAATATGTCTCTTTATAGGATTATAAGTCATAAATTAGAATTTAAATGACTTATAGGAATTCAAGAATTCATATACATGTTATACATGAATAAATATAGGTTCTATAGTACTTTGTAACTTGAACTCGAAGGAAATTAGAGAACTTTCACTATTAGTTCTATTTTAGTTTTAAAACATGGGTCTACATACACAATCCTTAATATATTTTATTATAATGATGAAAAGGACTTGAAACTAATTAAACACTTTATAATATACCTAAAATTATTTACCTACCAAGTTTCATTAAGATCTTATGGTTTATTTAGGAGTTATTGCACCTTTTATGGATTAAGACCTTAACCTAGGGTTTTAAACCGGAAACCAACCTGAAAGATCTAAATTGATTAAATATCAAAATTTAATCAATATAAAAATATCATTTCACTTTTTTTATCACCTCCACATGTTTATACTACTTAGACAAGTATTTTTTAGGCTTAAAATTCATACAAACATGTAGAAAACTACTTTACTCTTAGACTGTATCTTTTAATCCATCTTTTGCATAACCTATGTATGCCAATAACTAATATAGGTCATAAAACAAGACCAAAGAACATTGAGTAACATAATTTACACATTCAAATATTTATGATATGCATTCCAAAATTATAACAAAGTCTTATTTATTAAAATATCTTCAAAACATATAACTCTATAGACCCCTACAAATTATGACAAACCTAACGACTTTCACCAATCTCCTTATAATAACCTATAACTTTATTTTATCCTTGTTTTATTAATTTATTTTAATCCTCATTTTATGCTTCAAACCATATCCTTCATAACCAAATGTCTAAACTTGGTTCACGATCCCCATACATCCCTCAACAACTTTAACTTAACCTACAACATTCCTAGCTAAATATTCTTCTATGTTGGATGTGTTTTAACTGAGTTTTTAAAAAAAAAAATCAAATACACATTTAATTTGTCATTTAAGGTACCTAAAACATCAATTTAGACCTTAAAGTACACACACAACTAGATCTAACCCTATGCAACTTTCCAAAAGGCCTTAAACTCTCAATATAAATTTGAAAATTTAATTTTCCATTTTGGTGAGAAACCCTAAAAAGCCCCTAAATGACCTATAGTGGACAAATAAATCCTGAAAAAGGCTTATTATTGATGACACAAGTTTTATAAGACCTATTAAGTCCTAGAACAAGAACAATTAAATCCATTACATCAAGTTTACATCAATTTTTTTGATGTTCCTACATAAAAAATCCTATTTCTCCTTTTAAGTGAAAGTGACTAATAATAATGATGATGTTATCTTTTCTCCTTTAAAAAAAGTGGATATTGAGATTATATACACATAATATTTTCAAAATTTATCATTTATTAATGCATTCTCTATTTTAGTAACCCTTTGAGTCTTAATATCTTTGATTGCATGCCTTAAGGGGTGCATCAGGTGGTAAGATTATTGTCCCTTTACCATCACTTGTTATCAATCCAACTATATCCTAAAAACACTCCCCTAAGCTTTGACTCCTCTTTTGCACCCTCCTCTAGTCATTTTATGCCTTCATTATCCCTTTCCTAGCCTAAAACCCTTTCCAATGGTTTACAATACAATGTCAACCCCATCGACCCTGTACTCTAATTAACAAAACTCATTTAGGGTCTAGGTCATCCCCTAACCAACCTAGACCAAGACATAATTTGTTTTTGTCAATAATGATATAGAGTCAATTGGGCTGAGCCTATCAGCTAAACTTTTATAATGGTTTAGGATTAGATTCAACTATATATACATATTCATTTTGCCATTCTTAGAGAGATAACAAGATTTAATTATTCATTTGTGCTTCTTTACAATCTACTCTTCTACTATTCTACTGGAGGAGTTTTAGCTTAGGGTTTCTACTTGGATAAGAATCTTGTGTTGTGTAAAAGTATTAAATGCTTTGGAATTTCTTAGTGACCCTTATGAACCACAACAATCTCTTGTGAAGCACCTTTTACCAAGGGAAATATTGAGTCTCGACAGGTTCATCTTCAAGATAACTATCTCTAACTTTGCTCCTCTTTTTTAGTAGATAGAAGGATTATGAGTAATGGATTTTGAATATATTTCTATCTCCATGCATTAGGGTTTTACATATACATATATTAATTAATATTATCTTATGAATGTTTAATTTTTATGTTTATGACAACCACTTTGTGTCACAAGCTTTGGTGAGCACTAGATTAGACTTTATTTTGCTTTTGTCATTTATACATTGTGAATATGAAAATAAAGGACCTAGTTAAGGTTATTGCATAGTATTGCTTGACTAAAGGCTTTGGAACCCTCCCTAGTGATATTATTATGGTGATAGATCCCTTGGCTAGGTCTTGTGGATCCATATTAGTCATGACCCTAAATATCTAATGTATCAACAATCAAAAGTGTAAGTAGGATTTATCTTATTAAGGATTGATTTATTGATTAGTTGAATTTACCTTTTTATTTATACATTATAGTGAATCCAATGTGAATCTAACCCATACAATTTTTCTTTCATGACATCATTTTTATCATCATATTATATTTGTCTATATTTTTAGTACTGTATCGAACTAGTCAATATAGTTATAAAATTTTGTGCACATGCTTAATACAAAGTCAATTTAAAATGACTCTATTATATCCATATATGTCTTCACCAATTAAAAGTTACTAGATCAAGTGGTTCAACACAATATTCTTCTTCAGGTCTAAATTAGCATACATAGTCAAACTAGTCGACTCTGTTTGCTAACACTATCAAACAAGTTGACTCTATTCATTATCTCTTCTTCAACACACATGGCTTTGAGAACTTGGTCAAAATAGTCGACCCAATTGGTAGAATTTGAAAGTATCATTTGAAAATCACAACATAAAAAATTTCAAGCTAAAACATCTTCAATCCCACCAAGGTTCCTTTCTTTTCTCTCTTTGTCATTTTAGTTCTTCCTTCTGTACTATCTTTCATAAGTTTGCAATCTATAAGAATGCAACCCTATATCCAACTAGGTCGACCTAGTCAACTTAGTTCTATGGTATTTCTTCTATTTAAGAGACATGGTCAAATTATTCAACTTTGTTCGTAAATATCTTATGCAGAACAATAGTGACCTATTAGACTCTGTTTTATACTATTTGCATACATGTCACCTGAACTGACTCTATATTATTTTCAATCAAAGAATTAACATCTATTTGATAGTAATTAGTTCACCTTTCCTTTTCAGTTATTTGCATACTTAGAGTAACTCACATAGCTTATATAAGTGGTTTCTCAAATTACCATTTTAGCTACATTATCTTACTCTTTTGCACACACTAAAAAATTACTTTACATTCCAAAAGCATTAAAAAAATTTCTTCCCAAGGCCTACCTACTTATATTTCATCACCAAGGGGAAAATTGACTTAGTTTTTTGGCCAAGTATAAATATGTAGTTGATGGTATATATTGACAAATCACCTAACACCCTTATTGTTGTGGGAATGTGAAGTGAGGGGGTAGGCCCTAATACTAAGCCATTACCATCAATAATATAGACCCATTTAATTCTAAACATCTTGTAACTAACCTTAGATTGCTTTCTATTTCCTTATTTTCGTTTAAATTTCCTATCACATTAAAATTAAGTGTTCTTATAACTTAATAATAGTTAGTATTACCAACTAGTTAGCATTTACTTTCTAGTTGTTGCTTGCTCTTTGAACATTGTGTGTTTTATTACAAAACTTGTCCTGGCCAACACTAGTGCAAGGTTTGTGTTTTGTGTTCCAATTTGATCAATCACATTGATCCAATTGCTTATGTGTTTGCTTTCAATTTTGCTTCAAATGATCTTGAAAATTTCCCCCCTACTTCAGAACACTATTGTTCTAGTTGATATATTCTCTTACAGACTATTTAGCCTTCCTATTCAATAGTATGGTTGTTTATTCACTTTATCCTAGGTCTCAATAGTAAACTCTCAACCCATATGACTATGGATTCTCTTTAGCCTATGTCTAAGTATTACTCTATCAACCCATTTGATTATGTACCTATTGACTGATTCTATTCTTTGTCTAGTTGACTTTGTCCCTATTTTTCATTTTTTTCGTAATCTTAAATTCTTTCATCAAGCATCATGAAATCCCATATTAGAATTTTCTTGGATAACCATAATCCATTTATATACTGTATGGGGTGATATTTTATTCCTTTCAGTACCTCTCAAGAGAATATTCACTCTTGGATTGCTTATTCTCATCCCTCATCTTTGAATTGCAACATGGTTCAAATCATGTCATAATATGAGATTGGCAGATCAGATCCTTTTCATACCTATCAAGAAAATTATTATCTTCAAACATTTCACCATAATGTGGGGGCAATTGACACAAGTTTATCAATAAACCCACATGTAATGCACCTCCTAATAAACTTCCTCCTAATACACCAATCCACCAATTGATGCCACACAAATTTTTACATATATGGTACACCAAATGAACATAATGCAAATATATAACACCTCCCAAATGCTGAAAGTACAACATCATTTGATCAACATGGCCAATCAACCTCCTATTCTTCTCCCTCAAAATAATCAAAACTTTATTCCTCCACCTCTTAGAGATGCCATGAGAAATGTCATTCCCCAACTTATCATGAACAATAAGATGCTCCAACACATCCAAAATGAGCCTTTATCCCCCTTCTTTATTTCTATTGATATTGGTAATATATCTCCAACTATTAAATATGACGAGACTAAATACCCTACATCTTTTCTTAAGGCATTTGGCAATCTTTATAAGGAGTGGATCCAAACTAATACTTTCATCAAAACTAAACTACTAGTTAAAAATTTCATTGGTGAATGTATTGGAATGGTACAATCAACTTAACATTTCATACAACAACTAGAGGATTTAGTCAATCTTTTAGTAAGGAAATGTCAAAAAAATAACGCAAATTCTTAAAAGTAGATAAAATTAATGAAAAAAAAAAAATTTAGGGAAAATTTAACAAATATAGGGAAATAAAAAAATAAGGAAAATTAAAGCAATTTAAGGGGATTTAAAAATCTAGGTAAAATTAATGCAAAACAAAAAATAAGGAAATTTTAGAAAATTAAAGGAAATTCCAAGAAATATGGAGGATTACTAAAATTTAGTGCAAGTTTAGGAAAAAAACATAAAAAATTACAGTAAATTCAACAAATTTAATGAATATTCAAAAATTTAAGGCAAATACAATAATTTAGGTAAATTACTAAAAATTAGGTAAATTTAGAGGGAATTTGAAAATTTGGGTAAAATTAACAAAAAATAAGTAAAATCGAGATAGATTTTAATAATTTGAATTAAAATTACAAAAATTAAGGTAAATTACTTAAAATTAGGGAAACTTTGAAAAATTAGGTTAAATTATGAAACCTCAACAAAATATTTATACTATCACATGATTATTGAAAGAGTGTGTTAGCCTTGCTTGGTTTGTTTGCATTTAAGGACTAGGTACATAATGTAGTGCTTACTCTTAAAAGGCATGGTATTGGTTTATTAATCACAAATGGGATATATTGCACAAGATACAACCCATTTTTTTATTTATTTGAAGTGGGATACTAAATTTTCCTTGTCAAATACTCAAAATAGTTATTTTGTAACTCATGCTACTTTTGGCTCCATGTTATTGTAGATACTCAAATTTGTCCATGAATACTTGATAATGTTAGTTTTGGCCCACTTTTACCTTACTTGACTTGAGAACTTAAATTGGTCTTATTTTTCCACCTCACTCTATCATAATACTTGAATAGACCTATCACATCTAAATTTGTTGTTTTACACCTACAAAAATATTCTTAATTACTAAAAACCTCTCTAAGCATCTGTATGCACATTTAAATTTCTAAGATACGATGTCACCCTTCCATGTTAGAATCAACCCTAAGGGTTAGGATCACCATTTGATCTCATCCTTTAAGGGTTTATCTTGTCCTTTACCTAGAAATAACTCTTTTTAAAATTTAAACCCACCCTTACAAGTTCATATGTATTTTTGGGATCGATAGCATGATATTTCACTCATTTGTATTGTTATAAATGCACATATAAGCCACTTATTATAATACTTGGCAATCACTAGGATATTTCACTATTGAGGCACACTTATACTATTACAAATTGAGTAAATCCCCCCTCTTCTGAGTACTCTTGATATATAGGTAGCATTAAATCATCATGGCTATGATTGGGGTCAGCTCAACCATTACATTCCCCCTTTTACAAATTTTATCTATCATAAACCCTACTATGGTTTTGACCTGTAATAGGTTATTTTAAATTCATTTGTGCATAAGTGAAGGTAAAAATTCCATACACATTCACATTTGAAATAGGTCTAGGTGATTTTACTCCTAGTTCATGTTTCTCCACACTAGTTAAGATCGACCCACAAAGGAAAGTAACGGTGATCGATCCTAATTATTTTCACTATGTTCTAACCTAAAACAATTATAGTTATTATTTTAGTTTTATACACATTATCAATCTTAGTTGGCCATTGCCAACTATCTTTCAATCACACACACTAAACCTAATGGTCAAAATTTAGATAAGTCTTATTATCTTCCTTTTGATTTCCAAAGTTAGTTATGTTTAGTCTATTTCAATACTTTACTTTCATTCTATTAGTTACAACTTATTTACATTATTTTAACCTTTCTATTCATTTTATCCTAATTAGAGATAATACACTAATTAATTTGAAATTGTGATAAAACACAATCATGAAATCGAACCTTTATTTTCAATCCTTTACTTTTGGATTTTCCTATTAGGGTTTACTATATTATGGTTATTATTTGATTAGCTTATTTTTGGATATAAATTTCTCTATTTTAAAAATTGTCAAACGTTTTTTAATGGTATTATAATTTACTTTTTTAGTCAATTTGGCCTAGAGGACAAATAATGTACCTATTTTTAAATTAATTGTTGGGTTTTATCTATCTACTATTTTTTTAAATCAAAAACATATTTGAAATTTAATAAATAATTAATGGATCTCTTGGAGTGGTTAGTTATTTAATGTGCACATCATATGATGGTTATATAGGTTATTCTTAGTGTATAGTTTCTAATTCAAGTACTGATTGTTCTAATCAAATGGTTTTGGCTAGACATATTCAAATATGAAATAAATTAGGTAAGATTAATGTATAATAAAATCAAGGTTATAATCCATCATGATACATCATCTATGTCTATGGAATCCCAAGTGACTCACCCTATATTAAAAAATGAAGGTGACCAACATGTCTTTCCTCAATCCCCTCCACCTCCCACCATCCTCTTGATGGTGTTTTTATGTAAATTTAAGCAGTTACATCTAAGGCTTGCATATGTGAAGCCCTTTAAATTCAAATGATCCCTATGATAGAATCCATAGAAGAGTTTCAAAACCAAAATAAATATTTTAATTCATGGATCACATCACATGAAACTAATATCACATACATAAAGAATCTAGAGTATCTTAATTAATCATATATTTACATATCTTTATAGATATTTTGTGCCTCATAATATATCATTTTAAGTATGGGTTCAAAATTAACATACATATACAACTATTGATTCAAAAATTATACAAAATGATAATAAGAGTTCAAGTGAGATTCTAAGATAAATTTTTTGACACAAGTCGATCACATTACCTCCTATGCATCCTACAAGGAGGTAAAAATACTATTGTGCATATGATAGAATGCATGGGAACCATACAAAATATTTTTTTGCTTTGAATAAAAAATAGAGTATCATTAACATGGTGTTCCTATAATAGATAAATAAATCAAGCAACCCACTCACACTATGATTGTATATCCTATGGAATAAGTGGAAGTAGAGAAAATGGAAAAATTAGAACAATAAAGGTTACAAAAACAATAGGATGAAAATACAAGGCTAAAAAATAATAATTACAAAGAAGATAGTTATATAAAGGATCATTTATAAAACTTGTGAAAACAAATTATAGATAATCAAGAAATCATCTTTAAAAGAGGGTTTCTCACAAAGGAAGCTCAAAAGAAATATCTTCCAAAAAATACTAATGGTAAAAATATGATTCTTAAGGATTCAAATACTATACCTCTTCATACATAGAGAAAAATCATCATATCAATACTAAAAATGCTATGATTCCATCTACAATTCAATAATTCAAAGGAGAAACTAGTCCTCTTCCTAGTATTTAAGAAATGGTACCTAATTCTTCTCTAATTCAGAATGAAATGCAAAATATTGATAATGATGAACATACTCAAGAGTAGAAAAATTTTAAGAAGATAACTCCAATATATGGTGTAGTTTTTTTTACATATATAGGTACAAAGTACTATAACAATAACAAATCACAATTTCAAAACCAAGAGGATGGTTATGATTATGATAATATTGAGGATTGGTATTATAGTGATGAAGATAAAGTTAATTAAATTAATTATTTTTACAACATAATATAGTGAATGACTCAATAAATGATGCAAATGATTGGTGACATACCTCTACTTGATCACAAAAAAGGTCATTCCCATACTTGATACAGGATCTACATATCAACATCCCACCTCAAATAGTGGCTTAGTATATAATTTAATTACTCATAATGATCCATATTATTGACTTGTATTACTTAAAAATGGTTAGAGAAATTTCTTGGATTATTTCACCACATACAACCTACTGTACATAGCTCCTTGATTGCTTGTGCCCTCTATTCTTATAATTTTTATAAATGTTGCATGATTATATAAATCTTTTAGACCTTGGATCTTTGTGTCTTTTTGGCCTCTTAGATATTCTTTTTCACTTTTTTGATCTGAACAGTCTAAAATAGTGATTTAACACTGCCATCTTTTTTCATTTAGCATATCATTTTCATAGTTTGAATAGAGTAGATTAGATTTTTCATCGTAGGCAGTATTGACTAGAAATAATCAAGATAGATTTTGTTTACTTTCCTAAACCAATCGATACTGACTTATCATTTTTGACATAATCAAATAAAAAAAACTAGTAAAATAGAGCCTTAATGCATACCATTTTTAGTACTATACTCGGTTTAAATTTACAAAACACTTTTATTCATACAAAATATTTCCTTTCCATACACCATGTTAAATAATTTTAAAAGTGTACATTTTATGAAGATGTACAATCATTTATATGCATCCCTATTCTATCCCCACATGCATTTAAACTAAAATTCACATATATAGTTAGGGTATCTTGCTCATACATGGCCATCATATTTGGTGCATATTTCACATCAACACATATTTCAGATTATTCAAATCTCTTCCCTTTCTTATACTTTGAAACCCATGAGTTTATCTCTTAGTCTCCATTATTTTTTCTTCAAAATTCAAAAAAGTAAAAAACTAAACATGTAAAAAATAAAAAAAACCCTTAAAAATATTCTAAAAAATCCAAATCTAAACTTGAGCGTGATTAGACAACTATTTTACATCATTGTCATTTTTTATTTATCTCATGATTGGTAGATCACATAATATTTTTATATTGAGTATAGATTTTACTGGTATTCTTGAGTGTTATATAGGACATACAAATTTTACATGGAATCTGATGTTGGACTTGCCTCTACCAAACAACCATGCCATTGTTGGAGCATCTTATCCAAATGTTAAAATATTTATAGGTGTTACATGGATATGTTAACATCTCTATTTTATATTGTGTACATGGATATGTTATTTTCTAGGATATAAGAATTTGCATATAAATGGTGTAGACTATATTTATAGTTTAATGATTCATTGATGTTATTAATTGTACATAGTATATTAGAATTTGTAAGTCTATTATGTGTGGCCCTTGGCCCTTGTGTGAAAATTGTTGAGTATATGCATGATATCATTGTTTGGTATGTGAAACATTTGAACATGCCCATTGCTTATGGCCCTTGTCCTTGTGTGTGCAATCTTTACTTATGCAAAATTTGAACATGTTACTTGTATGTGGCCCTTGGTCTTAGTGTTTGACATTATGCATTTGTGTTGAATTTGTGTGCTTGTTCATATTATTGAGTTTGATAAGTTCCTTGACACATATCATGCACTGACTATTGTATATGTTTTTTCTCTCTTAAAACTAATACTATGATACTAATGATACATTTATCTAGATTAAAAACTTTAGGCTTTACCTCATATGTTACATACATGCTTTGATGATACATATATTGCTATAATGACATACATTTTCACATATGTTACATGATATGCTACTATAATGATATATATTTTCACATGTGCTACATGATATAATTAACTTTTATTTTGAGATGAGTGACTTTAAAAACACATTTCTCACATCAAAAGGGGGTATTTCTATGGGATTTTAATATGCGAGATAAGCCTTTATGACCAAAAAATAGTTTTGGATACAAAATATAGTTTCATAGAATTAATATTGGTTCAAAACATAATTATTAATATTTATTATGGGGGCATATGTCATGGATATGTATTAGCCTTATAGGAACATATTACAAATTCATACATTTTGAGTGCACATGCATGGGTATATGTGCACAATCTACAAATGAAAATTACAAAAGTTATATATATATATATATATATATATATATATATATATATATATATATATATATATATATATATATATATATATATATATATATATATATATAGTTATATATAGTTATATATTTCACATTTATCACAAGGGGGCATGATACAAATTCATGTGATCCTTTCAATACTAATTATTTATGGTCATGGTAGGATCATGGATATTATATATTTTATTTTGCCTATATTCCATATAAAATGGTTGATTCAGTTAAAGTGCATAGTACGTTTTGAATATTTAGCACCTTCCAACATTATAGCTCATGAATCCATTGTAGATTCTAACCCATTTCCATTTTTGGGTTACAAATACCAGAAAAACAAATTAAGGTTTATATGTACCTCAATGGATTCTATTTTACATACAATCTCACTTAAAATTTGGGATTGATCACCTTTAGTTTGCCTTGGTTCAACAAATGAACTTATCCCTCCAAGTGTTTCATCGAAAGCACCAATTCTACAATAGTTCAAGGAAGCATCATATTCAAGCAAAAGTTACAAGATAAATATTAGTTTCAAAAATATAGGTGTACTCCTTCCTTTTTGTTTTAAAATATTTTCAAATACAAGTTACATTTCAATTTTCAATTTCACATATGGCCATTAACTATTTTTACATCATTTCAGGATTCACTATGGAACACCTTGCATGATTGGAGCTTTCTCCCAAAGGCAAAGTGTGCTATAAACACTTAGGTTTATCTTTGATTTTACTATAGTAATTTCATTTATATATTTGGGGGGAGGAAGGGGAAATGGTGGGGAAAATGTAGATACTCAAATTTGGTCATAAATACCTTATAATGTCAATTTTGCCCACTTTTACCTTACTTGAGTACTTAAATTGGTCCTATTTTTCCACCTCACTCTATCCTTAGTAATTGTATGGTCCCATCTCTTATAAATTTGTTATTTTACACCTAAAAAAATAATTTTAATAGTTAAAAATATCTTTAATAATATGTATAGACATTCAAATTTTTAAGATCAGACATCATCTTTCTAGGTCAAAATTGACCCGAACGGGTCAAGATCATGAGTTGATCCCATCCTTTATGGGTAGATCATGTAATTTACCCAGAAATGAATATTTTTAAAATTTAAACCCTTCCTTAAAGGTTGGTCCATATTTTTAAGATAGGTATTGTAAGGTTTCACCCATTTGGATTGTTATAAATGCACATCTTAGCCACTTATTCTACTACTTGTAAATCACTAGTCAATTTCACTATTGAGGCACATGTATATTATTGCACACTAAGAAAATATTACTTATTCTTTCCAAATTCAATTTTATTCATTTAAAACATCCATTATTTAACTCATGAGCCTATTTTATCTAAGTCAAGCAAAGATTTATCAAGTATTCAAGCCATCTCTAGATGCATACATGTAGTCAAAGGAGCACAAATTGCACATCCACTCTAGGTGTGAGAAATCTATGGGTTTGATTCTCTTTTTAGATTAATATAAATATGTAGGCAATGTTTAATCATCATAATGGTGACTGGGGTCATCTAAATACATTACACCCCCTATTTATTTTTGTAAGGTTTTAGTTATCTCAAACCCTAGTCTAGTTTTAACCTTGAAGTGTTGATGTCAACATAGTTATTTCCCTATCTAGTTTCATTGATAGTTCTTAACAAGGTTGTTTTCCTAACCGATTCCACTCTTAGGTTCTTTTAACACTCATTCAAGTTAATTTTACTTAGATTTTTTTACTATTATCTCATCTCATATGATCATGACACTTGTCACAATCCTATGAATGGTAGGTGAGTATCATTTTACATAAATACCACCTTTGTAAGCTTATCTTGGTAATTAATTAATTAATTAATGTATTTGTGTTTTTATTTCACATGAATTCTCCATCCTTGATAAGAATATAAATTATTTTTATCAAGTTTGATCTTTATATTAAGAGTGATTTCATTAGGCATTTGTAATCATATTAGGTTAGCTTAGACAAATTTCACATGGTACTAGAGTAGGTTGAGTTCCATTTGGGTAGCCTCTTGGGATATCAATATTTGTTATTATTTTCACATGGTACTAAAGTAGCTCGAGTGCATCTTTTTGATGATGATCCCAAGAATTAAAAAGATGTAAAAAAGTATCATTTTTTTTGTAAGGAGGGGTCCACCTTGAGTGTCTTTTTGTAGGTACATTTTTAGATATTGAAGGATAAAAGTAAAGCCTATCATTATGTCCAAGGTGTTAAAGACAATCAAAATCATCTCATTGTTTGTCCCAGTTGGATATTAGAGTCTAGATCTAGAGTTTTTTTAACAAAATTCCATCATCACTAGGATCATAGCTTTACTACCCGTACTTGTGCATCGATATTTTTTATGCACAAGATCTCATGATTGCTATGTATGAATCATTTTTTTCATGTTTTTTAATAAGCATTTGTGTCATCCACTACATGTTGTGTTATTAATGTCAATCTTAGTGCATATTTTATTTGTATTTTCAATCCTTTTTCTTTGAAAACTTGTTTCTTTTGAAAATTTTGTAGTAAAAAAATGAAAAAAAAATAATTTCTTTCCATTTGGCTTGTAGATAGATTTGATTTTTTTAATAAAAAATAGATCATTTTTATTTGGCTTTACAATCAATAGATATAAATTTTATTATAGTTTATCTAAAATGTTTGTATAAGCTCCAAAGGAAGATTCAATTTTAACCATATGGCTAAACCAATCTAATTGTAATTTTTTTCTTTTTTTTAAAAAAAACTCATTTTACTTTGTTCATTTTTTTTGGCAAGCGAAAAGAAAGAGAAAAAAATAATATCAAAAATCATAAAAAAAGACATTTATTATTATAATTTTATGTAGGTTTATTAAAACTATGATATCTTGTTCATGTCTTAATAAAAAAATTAAAAAATGATCTGGAAAGTTAGAACAAGGAAAGTAAAACCCAAAAAAATTGAAGTGATTTTCAGAATTGAGAGAGTCACATTCCATGTAAAATGAGGGACGTGAAAAATTTATGATTTTTTTTGAGTTGGATGGTTTGAAACATCCTTCATAAGGGTCAAAATTTGCATTAAATCCATATTAATTATTTTTGTTAAATCATATATTAGATCCTTCAAATCATTCAGCCTTGAATCCATTTCTTTCAATATTTTTATGTTTTATTTAATATTAAACAAAAAACATTTAAATATATGACCACCTTACTTTTGTTAAAGTTGGTTTGCACACAAGTAGTCAAAAGTTGAGTTTTTTAAATATTTATTTCCCATAAAAAATATAATTAGGTCAAAGTTGGTTGGCTTCTAAATAAGATAAAATTTTGCCTTAATCAAATATTCTCACTAAACTTGGAGATAACTAAATTTAGTAGCTCCTACACACTTAGAGGTAATTTTTATACACTTGACGGAAGCACTTAGACCATTTGGAAATAGGTTAATTTGGTAGACCTCTAATCCTAGTGAAATTATAATAAATTTAGAGGCACCACTTTGACCAACCAGACCCCCTCTTTATAACAAGTCATGGATTTATAGTTCAACTTCATTGGTAGATATCTTTGGCTCTTGACCTCTGATTCATAAGCAATTTTTTTATTTTGGATATTTTTTTTAACTCTTTAGGATGGTGTATAAATTTTATGCTTGTGGTGCATGATTTATTCATAATTTTCAATTTGTAATAGGCATTATGGTGATATTATTCCTTTCAGACCATCAAAGACCCTATGTGGGCTCATTTGGGATCCATTTTGAGTGAATTTATTTTTAAAAAGTGCATTTTTCATTCAATTTGTATTGGTTCTATCATATTGTATCATTGTATTTGATAATTGTATTTTCTACAACATCACCTTATTTTGAAAATTGTAACACATTGTGATCACAACCATTTCATTGTTTCAAAAATTAGACATTATAACATCACTAAATATAAATTTACAAAATCATATTTGTAATAAAATGAATTACAAATCATTTTTAAATAAAATGGATTCCCAAAATAAGGAGAGAATAACTTAATCACATTGCAATAAATTTGGTCATGATGAGAATCAATGTCATGCTAAAAACATTTATGAGTTGAAACATCTTTTTAATAAAAATACATTAATTTTCCATCATCCTAACGAAGGAATCATCTCCTTCTACGTATTCAAAATCAAATAATGGGAAAGGAAAAACACTAATCACAATGGGAAAATATTCACAATAATGCATACTTGACTCTAGGGCTACACATCATATGGGTTTTGATTGGGAACAATTCTCTTCTTTGAAACCTTTTTTATATGCTCACATTTTTAAAAGTGATGATACATTAGTGGATTTTATTGGAAAAGGTTCATTTGGCATGCATGAAGATGCAATTAAGAATGTGCTTTGGGTTCCAAACTTATGTGCTAACCTTATTTTAGTCTATCAAATAACTCATCTTGTGAATTACAATAAAGTTGATTTTTTCTCTAATTTAGTGGAGATTTAGGATATTGAAGATGATGTATAAGTTGTAATTTGAAAAAATTATCATGAGTCTTGACTATATGCATTATCCCAAGTTATGCTTTATTACCCTTATACAACATTACTCGCTCATACAAATTTGATGAGTAAACTATGGCATAAGCAGTTTGACCATCTCAACTACCACTATCTTTAGTAGCTAGCTCAAAATATATGTTTACATGACTCCCTACTATCTAATTTTATAATAGTGTATGCTCAATCTATACAATGGGCAAGCATCTGAAGGAAAATTTTGATAAAGTGATGTCTTGGAGGATTTGAAAAGTCCTTGAGTTGGTTCACAATTATCTCATGCATCTTTTTCCCACCTTATATTTTAGTAAAAAATGCTATGTCCTCACATTAATTCATGATTATTCATGGTACAATTGAATCTAATTCCTTTGTGAGAAGAGTGAAGTAGTATACTAGTTTTAAGACTTCAAGGATCATGATGAGAAGTAGTCTAGGTAACCTGTCAAAATTCTCTGCACAAATAATGGTTGAGAATATGTGAACCAGTATCTTGAGAAATTTTGAACTCTTATAGGGATAGACCTTCAATATTATGTTGTATACACACCATAACATAATGATTTTGTTTAACATAATAATATGACTCTGAATGATATGGCTAATTTAATGATACATACTTGTTATCTTTGTCCAACATTTTTAGGTTGAAGCTCTTAACTATGCCACTCACATTCAAAACTACATTCCCAATAAGGCTTTAAAATTAATGAATCCTATTGAAGCTAGGTATGGAAGGAAACTAGTTGTGAAACATTTTAGAGTTTTTGGCTCCCCTACATTGGCACAGATTCTTTTAGATAAATGTAAGGCTTTGCAACCAATTTTTTTGCTTTACCTCTTTCTTAGATATCCTGATGGTATCAAGGGATATTGAATCTTTAATCCAAATGTGAAGGATCTTTTCATTAGGAGTGTTTAGTTTATGGAATCATTTCTTCCCTTGGCCTCATATATTCACCTCCTCCATCTATGGTAGACTCGGATGATAGTGACTCAGAGGATTCATCTTCACCTCTACCTAGGGGTCATATTCATTAGCTAAAGACTCAAATTCAACCCCATATTTATCATCAACTCAATGGGTTTGATAGAATCTTCAATTAACAGATGCCTTTTTTATGGATCCTTTAGAAACTCAATGAAATTGGTCATAATATCATCATCTTTTTCACGTCTACATTTCCCTTGATTTTGATCTATAATATTTTTTTAAATCCTCAAGTCTTGCTGAGTGGGATTAAACAATGGAGGAAGAGTATAGTTCCTTGATGAGGAACCACACTTGGTACCTAGTCCCCCTTCCTAAGGGAAGGAAAATGGTTCAATATAATTAGATATACCAAACAAAATATGCATCAAATATAACTGTTGACAAGTTCAAAACACAAATTATTTCCAAAGGGTTTTCAGAAGTTCCTGATGTTGACTACACTCAGACCTTTGTCTCTATTACTTAGATAAATTCCATTCACTTGAATCTTACTATTATTACAAATCATGGTTGTGTTTTACATAAAATTGATGTGAAGAGTGAATTCTTAATTATATCTTTAGGAGGATATTTATACAGAGTAGTGACAAGGGTTTGTGGAGGACTCTTCCTTAGTGTACAGATTACAAAAGTCTCTCTATGGCCTCAAATATGACCCTCAAGCTTGGTATGCCAAGATGGACTTCTTTATTCCTTAGTTAAATTTTCACACTACCACTTAGATCCTAATGTCTACATTATATTAAAAAATTATTCCCACTTACTTCAGGTCCTCTATGTTGATGAGTTAATTCGTATTGGGAGATCTTCATCCATCATTGGTAGAGTCAAATCTGATTTGATTGATTGGTTTTCTATGAGTGACTTGGGCCTTTTTCACAACTCTTCTTTTAGGATCACTCTTACTCAACCCAAACATTCTCTTGATCTTCTAACTCAATTCCACATGGCTGATTTTAAGCCTACACTAACTCCCTTTCTATTAGGAGTTAACCTAGATGTGAAGTGTTCTACTCCACTAGTTAATGCCACTTTGCATTATCAAATTCTTAGGAGCCTCATCTATTTGATGCATAATTGACCAAATATTTCCTAGGAAATAACTACATGAGCTTCATTTTAAAGTGTCTAAACTCATCACATTACATCCAATTCACTTTTCAACATGGGATTCACTATGTAGTAAGGACTAATATATACTTAGATATATAGACTTTGAATGTGCTAAAAAAATTTAGGATCATAAGTCCACATCCAGTTATAGATTTCACCATGGTTTATACCTTTTTAATTGGCATATTAATAAGCATCATGTTATCTTCAACTAAAGTTGAGTATCAATGGGCTGTAAATGCTACTATATAGGTTATTTGGCTTCAGAATGTTTTAAATAAGTTTTGAATCACTATTCCTCAACCATCTATCATCCTTTGTGATAAATATAGTACCATTAAAATATTAAAAAACTTGGTTCACAATTATCAAACCAAACACATAAATATCCATATGGACTACATCAGGGAGCTAATTCAGGAGTAGATTATTAATCTATGCTATTGTCCTACAACAAATCAAGTTGCTAATATCTTCACCAAACCCTTCATAGAGGTTAAGACCCATCACTTTTGAACTCTATTATGGGTGTATTACATTTCTTTATAAGGGTCACTTTAACTTCTCACATCATAATCTCATGGAGGTAGTTTTTTCCTATGGGTTTTCTCATTTTCTTTTATTTTGAGGTGATCATTTTATACATGGGTACCTCATTAGGCCTTGTTACTGGGACCCTTTTTTTTTTTTTTTTTCATATTTAAAATCCCCCATAAGTTTAAATTAAGAGTGTTTTTGGTGTGAACATGGTTATTTCCCTATCTAGTTCCATTATTAGGTGTGAACATGGTTGTTAAGGAGTTACACTCTTGGGTTTCATTCACACTTAGTTAAGTTTACTTAGGGTTTTCTATTATTGTCTCACCTCATATGATAATGACACTTATCACTATATTATGAATGGTAGGTGAGTGGTATTTTACATAAATACCCCCTTTTTAATATCATTTTGTTAATCAATTCATGCATTTGCATTTGCATTTGTGATACACATGAATCTATATCCTTGATAAGAATATAGTTTATTATTATCAAGTTCTATCTTTAAATTAAGAGTGCTTCCATTAGGCCTTTAAAATCCTATTAGATTATCTTATCTAAATCTCACATGAATATGTAATTTTTAGATCATTTATGCACATACAAAGGTCAAAATTTCATACACAATCACATTTTAAATAGATGTTGGTGATTGTACCTCCAGTTTCCTATTTTTCCACATAGGTCAAGATCAACCCATAGATGACAAAAGCAATAGCTGGTCTTAACTGTTTCAAGTCAATTTTGATTCAAAATAGTGAAAAATATTGTTTTGGTTTCACATACATAATCAGTTTGAGTTGGTCATCTCCAGCCATATTTTAGTCACCCACAATCAACCTAATGAGAAAAATATTTAGCTAAGGATTCTTGCCTTCCTTGTGTTTTCCATAGTTATATTCTTTCATTTATTCCAACTTAGTCTATTTCACTATTTTAATTTAATTCTACTTGTTATAATTAATCTACAATATTTTATACCCTTCTATACATTTTATCTTTATTAGAGCTAATACACTAATTAATTCCAAATTATGATAAAATAGTTCTAGATTTTTTACCAACACCTTGTGTAGGAGGATAAAACTCAAGTGAAGCACACACATGTGATGCACTTGAAACCCTACAACATCCCTTTTTTTTTTGTTTCCTTGTCATATGCATGCTCATCTTCAACAAAATTTATATCATTTGATTCCAAAATTAACAAAAATTATGTTAAATTAGCAAAACTTCAAAAAGGGTGGTTTTCAACAAATTTAAGGAGAATTCAATAAAATTAAAAAAAATTGGGACAAACTGAAAAAATTATATAATTTTATAATCATAAAAAACTAAAATATTAGGCAAATCCAAAAAATTAGGAACTTTTGACAAATTATGTAATTTTTTAATTCTTTTTTGTTTTACATATTTTTTTAATTTTTTAATAGTATGTAAATATTTCTAGTTCCTCTATTTTTTTATTTTTATTTGTTTTTTATAATCTATTTTTTTTTGATGAATTAGTTTTTTGACTTAAGGGTATAATTGGATTTTAAGTTGACCCATGATGAGTGTGAAATTTTTTTGGGAGGTAGATAAGGGTATAATTGGATTTTAAGTTGACCCATGATGAGTGTGAAAAATTGTTGGGAGGTAGATTTTGTTTTGTAACCAAGTCATTATTTATTTATTTTTTTAAATAGATTTTTTAAAATTATACATCTTATTTTTTAAACTTTTTACTAACCAAGTTTGTATTTTTTTTAAATTATTAGGGCCTTTATTTACAAAGATCATCCTTGTTAGAGGCTTACTTGAATTGAGGCAATTACAACCTTTTAGGGAGACCAAGCCAATAGAAACTACTTGCAGATACCTCACTTCAGCAAGGGAAAAGTGTGACCAATCCCACATGTATTTTAATATTATAATATTAGTTATGTTTTATGATTTTATTTTATGATATTTTTAGTATTAGTTTCATTGCATTTTATGCAAGTGAAACACCAAATCATCCAAGATTTAAATTCCTCTAGCAGTTCTAATTATAAATGTGGTTATCTTGACTACTAGGATTCTCCTTCTTTGGGTGATGCTTCTAGGACCCAACCAAATTCAGATGATGCTTATAGTCTGAAAATAACTTTGGGAAGTGGTTTTATTAACATTGGGATGCTTGGGGAGTGTGTGACTGAGAGTGATTATTGGGGATGGGATAATGTACTTGAGCATGATGACCTTGATGTTTTTTGGGGTTAATCATAACTTTATGATTTTATATGACTATTAATTTTATTGTATTATTGTGATGTTCACTTTATTATTTTATTACTTTACTATCGCATTTTATTTATTATTGTGTCATGACATGTTTAATTGATGTTTGTATTCAAATTTCCTTAATATTTATAATTACACTATTTTTTATTTTTATGTATAATGTTATAATTAAGATTAAGATTAACATTATATATTTATACATATAATAATTCTAATTGTATAATAGAAGAACATTATTTTATAATTAATAATATTAAATATTTTTAATTAGCTGAAAAATACTATATTTTATTATAATTTATAAAGTTAAAGGTGAACTTAAGTCACATTTTAAGTCGACCTAGTGGTGAACTTAAAGTCCTAATTAATGTTGAAATTAAATTCAAAATCAATGTTGTACTTAAATTCACCTTAAAGTTGGATCTAGTATCACAATTATAAATAGACCTAGTGTCTCACAAAGTCCTAACTAGTGTCAAACTTAAAGTTAGATGTAGTGATGGACTTGAAGTCAAACCTAGTGTCAAACTTAAATTTAGATCTAGTGAAGGAATTAAAATCAAGTAACTATGAACCTTAATTCAATAGGGGATGTTATCAATGTTTCCAAAAATGACTTTTTTATGTCACCCTAAAGTTAACCCTAACATTTTCTGCTAAGGCCACCTAAGTGATTTCAATAGGTGACATTGGGATGATGATTTTGGTGACTTTAGCCTAACTTTAGGTCAAATTTATATTTATGTAATATAAATATAGAATTAATGATATCTTTAATAATCTTATCCGACTTTAAATTTTACTTTAAGGATTAACTTTGGCATTTAAAATTATCTTGCTTTGTAACTTTAAGGTGAATTTAATTGTGACATATTTTAGTCAGAATGTTGTGGTGTCAATAGAAAAGGTATCAAGAGATGTGTCTTACATCATGTGTAAAAGTAAATTACCTTTGGAAATATGACTCTTTGTTCCTCTTTATTTCTATTTCCATGAGTTTTTGTATACACATGATCAATAATATGCATTAGATTTTATTTTTCTTGAGATTGATTTAATGTGGACTTATTGAATTGATCATGAATATTATTTATTTATTCCTTGGTTATATTGTCATGATTATAAGCTAATAAATATTTTTTGGATACACTAAAATATATTATCTGACTTCTAGTTTATTCTTGATCATTTGAATCATCATTATTGTATACAATTCCTTGCTTGGTTAGATGAGTAAGTAGGATATTGAGGTTTTTATCCTTGTTCATTTCCCCCTAATCCTTAACCATGGTAACCCATTTTTTTGTCAAAATAAAAAATCACAAATTTTATTCATTGGAAAAAATTTACATCATGTAAATTCACAAAGCATAGAAGTTTAAGTTTCAAAAAACAACTCCCAAGTACTAAAGAAACGACCCATAATGACCATCAATTAGCCATAAAATAATGGGAGATATATCCCATATAGTATTCAATCCCATCCTTTTTACCTTTGTTATTTTGTATCTCCAACCACACCCCTTGATAGGGTTCTAGAGTGACCATATTCAAATCTGATGTCTAATATTCTAAAGGAATGTCAAAAATCAATTATTCTAGACTTAGGTGAGTCACCTACTCCTTGTTTGAGTCTGGGTTTTCCATTTCATGGTGTATCTTCACTCCCCCAAATGGGGTCATTATCAGAACAATCCTCAAGGAGATATTGCAATATTATTTTCTTTCTACCTCAGTATACATAATGGCCTCACCCTGAATATTTAATTCTTCAATTTTATTCTTTTCTAAATTTGTAGTGTGTTGAATAATCTTGTATTATTTTTAGGTCCAAGTTTGGAATACACATTATATAAAGAGACAAATCTCTTTGGGTTATTTTCAAAAAAAATCCATGCATTCTCTTGGCTATCTCACTTGGCATACATGTCAAAGATAGATCTGGTAAGATTCATGACTTCTTGATTCATGGTTCCATCAAAAAACAAAATTTTGACAAGCTTCTCCATGAAAGGAGAATCCTCAATCATTTAAATTATAGGGTGAGCAATGTGAAAAGTATGGAGTAAAGTGGTAGAGTTGTAGTACCAAAGGTGTAAATTTACATCCATCGATGATGTCCAACACTATAAAACATGTTTGTTCATGCCTTCATTCAGAGGAACAAAATTTAATATTTTGACTTTCCCTTTGTTCCCTACCAACATTTTTACTAGAAGATCCATGGCCACGCTATAAACTAAAATAGTTGTATTGATGGGGACTAATAACTTCTTTCATCACTTAAAATATAGGTGAGGGAAAAACTATCCCCCTCCAATCAAAATTTTTTACCTAATGTATGTGAGGTTATACCTTATTTCTTGTTACTTTGAAAATTGCTATAATAAAACATAAAATATGCATTGGAACCCATCTTTTGCAAACATATAAATCTAAATCCATACTTTTCTAATGCATTTTAAACAAGACTAGGATGTTTACTTGGTTCACTTGTGGCACAAGAATCATATACCATTAGAATTATTTCCCCTTAAAATTAATTAATTGTACTTATATAAATCCAAATCATACTTTTATAATGCATTTTAAACAAGACTAGGATGTTGACTTGGTTTGCTTGTGGCACAAGAATCATCTACCATTAGAATTTTTCCCCCTTAAAATCAATTGATTGTACTTATATAACTAGTTATGTTTGGTTTGATCTTCCATAATCTTGAAGTATTATGTAAATAAAAACAATATCAAATTCATCCATATCATCTATATATTCTATAGGGTTAGTTGGTGTAAAACTTATCCTAGAAAAGTTCTCATTTATGTCATCAATTATGGGATTGTTATCTTCCTTCGCATTTATACATTTTATAAACTTAATTTTTTTTAATTGTCCCATTGGAATAACGTGCTTAAATGTAATTATATTTTATTGATCCTTCTTCAAATGAGGCATATAGTGTCTTTAGGTTTAATCATGTAATAAAAATTAAAAGGCACATCCTCTACAAGACATATATAAATGATTGATTCATGTATAAAATTCAAACATATATATAAATTATAAGGGGCAATACCCATGCCATAAATTCAAATCCTAAATAGTAAAATATTGTATCTTATAAAATTATATATGACATGACATTTTGTTGATATTATTTTACCCAATGTCAAATTGAGTAAAATTGTTCAAATAAATCTTATTTCTTGATTTTTAAACCCTTTTATAGTCATATTTGAACAAGTTATGACCTTTCTACTAGTAGAATAAATGTTTCATTACAAATATTCAATCATGAACGAATGTAAGCAAACATGATTTTGATCCATAAATGTTTTAAGATAAATTGAAAATGAAATGGTAAATGTTGATAAATAACATCACTTGGATGCATTTTATAATACACAATAGTGATTTCACTCACACTATATTTCAAACATCTAATAACATAATAAAAGTGGTATGGTTTAGTATCACTTGGAAATGTTGTGTCACTTTGTAAATAATGTCCTTATAAATATTGGATTTGGCAAGAAACTCAAGGATGGATATCTTGGATTAGCTATTTTATAGTTAGCTTGGGAGCTTGAGGGATAATAGGAGGGATGTTTTCATTATTCCCTCCTTGGATTTGATGAAGATTAGGAGGGACTATTACACTTTTAGCTCTAGCTTCCTTTATATAGTATAGTTGACCTAATAATAATTCATATACATTGAAGATTATCCATGTTGAACCATGAAATGTGTACATAAGGATTTAGGATTATTCTATCAATGGAAATGGAATAAAGGCATACACATGGAGATGTAATGTCCCCTTTCTAGATTAAAATAATTAATAATATTATTTAAGTTGGGTTTAGTCATTTCTAATCTTTTTGGAAACTCAATAATAATATTATTATTAAAATAAAATATATTCTTAAATAATTTAAAGTAAAATTAATAATATGACTAAGTGGCCAAAAAGTAATGTCAACAACTTGTATTTTATTATTAAAATAAAGTAGGTTTGGAGTTTGAATGGGAAAGGGTATAAAAGAAGGTAGCAGGGTCTATTTTTGGCATCTATCTATCATCTAATAATAAATTATATTAAATATAAGCATGCTTGCTTATAAATTTAATCATTAAGGATGAAAACCCTCATTAGCTTTCTGATTTGGGGATGAAAACCCTCAAATTCATCTTGGTGACTTCATTTAGGGGTCATAATTGGGTAGAATATCACCTTTGTTGGTAGTTAGGGCCTAATTGAGGGGTGACATAATAATTTAGAGATATTTTAGGGTGGACATAGTTATTTTGAGGGTTTATTGAGGTGTACATAGACATAATGCAATGTTTTGGAGGTGGCCATATCTCAAAGAAGCCTCTGGGAGTGGGGTGACTTCACTAGAGGAGTCAAACATTGGATTTGATACTACTTGAGGGTTAGAATATTATTGTTTTTAACTCACTATAAATTTTCTTTAATTTTAATTTGTATTCTTGCATTTAGGATAAAAAATATATTTTATGTTTAAGGATTTCACCCAAAATTGGGAATTGAATTTCCATTTTTTTATGAGGGTTTTAAAGTGATTTGGAATTTATTCTCACGCATAATTTGCACTTTTATATTGTTTTTTTTTAGCTTAGTTTCAAACAAAAAATTAAAATTGATGTTTCATTCTTTGGGATAGCTGTAAATTTTAGAATTACATTATTTTTACCTAAAGGGGACATTTTAGTGGTATTAGATCTTGTTTCTTTCTAGCGTATAACTTAGAAAGAGAAGATAAAATTGTGGTCATTTTTTTTTATGATGCTAGGTTTGGTTTTCCCAAATGCAAGAAATATTGGTTAATATGATGGCACAACTAATCCAAACCATGAAAAAAATTAATGTTGAAGGAATCTCTTCAATGGGAAGAAATAATATTTGACCACCAAGGACTATAACTGGTTCTTCATTTAGGTCATTCTGGCCTAATTTACTTGAAACAAAAGAAACCATTCTAGTGATGGAAACTCAACATTTCATAGTTGATGACATTGATGCCATTTATGCTGAATATAGATCACTTCTAGCTGAGATCCAAGAATAAATCTCACCCACCAACTTCATGAAATTGAATAAAAATTAAGTTGGAATTGGACCAAGGTCTAAACCATGAGATACACAAGGAGAGTTTCAACATGCCTCAAGGAAGGAAGAGGAAAATCATTTACAAATTGTAATGGTGGAGCATGAATAAAAATTAGGGATGCACAGAAGGAAGAGGTAATAGATTAAGGAGGAACCTATTATATAAAAAGAAAGTGGAAAAAATGTCCTAGTCTAAGAGGAAGAGATTTCTTCTCTTATGATGATGAAAAATATGTAAACAAATGTGGATCCTAGTGTTGAAAAGAAATCAAATACATTAAAAGCAAGTGTAGAGGATGTGATAAGAACCTAAGAAGGGTGTGATGAATGGTGGAATAGAGATAAGGAATCTAAGTCAGTAGCCACTCAAGAATAATAACACCTTCATAAAATTAGGGTAAAGGATTCTACAATTATTAGGGTAGGACATGGAAAAAAATCAATTTTGTGATAATTTGGAAAGAAATTTTTATTTAATACCAAATTTATGACTCTTCAATATAGTAGAGTTGATAAAAATCTCTTTAAAGCATTAGAAAAGAAATAAAAGATTTTAAATCAGCTCTATAATAGCCTATAATATGGAATAAATGTTGTATATTGAGAATGTATGCACATGAAATAAGGGCTTCACATGTCACTAATGTTGGTTTATAGCTTATGAGAATTTTTAGATCAGACAACCATTATTTATTGGTACTAGATGTGTTGATGGTATCTCAACAAATTTTAACTCAGAAAAGGAAGGTGAACACTTTGGTGACAACCTAAAAGTTATGACAAGGATGATCATATTTTAGATTTATTGCTTCTTATTATGTCATAGCATGAAGCTTGTCATCATGGGAAACATGTTAAAAATGGAGATAAGATGAACACATTAGGTAGAAAGGGGCACATATATCCTTTCATACAAGTTAAAAATGGTGTGAGCATAAAATAGAGGGATCTAGGTTATCATTTGAGCTATAAGGATGATCACTCCTTAGAACCAAGTCCTACACTTGAAGATAAGGCTATGGATAAATTCACCATTGTTGGGGTAATAAGATATAGGATGTGTGAATGAGAAGTTAAGGAGGATAAGAGTATACAAAATTTCTTCACCATTACAAATTATAGACCTAATGTTATCGACATTTCCATCTTACCCAAAACAAATTTGGCAACCATACTAGTGGTTCCAAGCATAAGTTTGAGTGATTTTTAGTTTTTCATTGATGTGGAAGTATTTCCAGTGAGTGTGGTCATATATAGCCTCTAGTTTATTACCATTGATATATTTTATGAAGTATTTTCAACATGGAACCTATTGTACCATTTTTTTCATCAACTTATAGTGATAGTTCCAACCTCTCACTTTTATGACAACCATAAAAGGGGTTTTATTCACTTGGTGGAATAATTTATAGCCTACTATCAATGTTGAGGAATCTACAACTATTGTAAACTAGTTTTCAACTACTAAAAATTTGATTCTAAGGAATGAAAATCAATTATATATCCATGCTTGGGGCAATGTCAATGAGCCTTTGAAATTCCATCAAATGAATGGAATATATGAGAAAAATGCAAGAAATGGAATAAAGTTGGGCAACATGTCTATGAGGCATGATGAATTGGTTGAAGGAATGATGTTGTAAGCTCTTGAATTTTGTAATAGGTGTGTTCTATGGGCAAGTACAACAATGGATAAGATATAAAAGAAAAGGGATGAGTTTGGTTCAGTCTAGTATGTTCATAGGTATGAGAAACAAAGTGAAGAAGTTAAGTAAGATGATAATATGGTAGTGAACATTGAAGAGATAGTTGATAAAGATATTGAAACAATATATAATAGTATTTAATTCATCACATAGATAAGGAAGAGTGGGAAAGTGATTGTACAAGGATGTTCCCAAAAAGACATACAAGGGGGCGTGTAACTAGGAAACATAAAGCTTATTCAGGTAAAGCCATTACTTCCAATTGAGAAGTGGTTGTTTCTTGACCACAACTGTCTCTAATTATTGTTAGATTAAGTATATGAGATTATGGTAGTTTATATGACTTTAGAAAATATAATATCAAGTGCAAAAAAATAAGAGTGTGATCAACCTAGAAGGGAGGTAGAGAGTATGAAGGAGAAAGAGGACAAGGATGAGATAGAGAAGTTGAGTTTGTTATCAGCTCAAGATAATGATGAAGAGTATGAGGTTGAAGCTAGTGTTAATGGGATGGAAGAGATTCTTATAAAAGTATTATAAGTACATGGTGATAAATATGGAAACAATGATGAGATGATATCTTGATATCATAATGGAAACATACCCAAGACAATTATGGGCTTGATTTTCAACACTAATACTATTATCATCAATATTATCCACAATCACATCACTACATTAGCACTCACATAAGTGATTTTTTATGGGTTTATAGTCATGACAAAGAGTATTAATGGATAACTTTCAGTCCTTGTATGGCTACCTACTAATTCTGCATCAATCACATTATTGAATTTTGCATGGGTTTTTCATATTTATAGTTGTGATATCATTTATGTATTATTGGTATTAATATTTATATTTATGAACAAATATACATTTATGGAATTTAAGAGGGTTTACTCACATGGTAATGTTAGTGGAGGGGTCATATTATGGAAGACAATCATCCCAACCATGTTAGTTCTAATTTGGATGGAATCCAAATTGACTTGTGGCTATTATACCTTGTTTTTAGCTTACATGCAAGCTATGTTGTGCCATGAATTGGAGGGATCATCCCAAATTAACCTTATAATACCCACCACAACTCAAGGGTATGGTCATGAAGCAAGTGTTTGGTATCTTTGATTATAAGAGAAGATCAAATGGGTACAACAAAAATATAGTGGTGAGCCATTGAGGTAGCCTTTGGTCTTAAAAAATTATATGGAAGATATTATCATAATATGGATAGAAGACTTCATAAAGGGGTAGTATATATATTTAGGTAATGGATGGAGTAGAACCGATGATAATTTTTGGTAGAGATTATACCACTCAACAACTATGGGAGAACAACACAATGGGAAGAGCACATGGAAATTTTGGTCTTATGGGGGTTGCAGGTGCCTTGAGACATGAAAAAAATTTAAGGGTCATCTCAGGGATGATTTATAGTCATTATCCATATGTGATATCTCATATATATATATATATATATATATATATATCACACTATGTTTTTTGGCAGGAGTTATCCCACTTGACAGGTACAGGTTCCAGGCTCTATGAGCACTATAACATGATCTATCACTTTGGCATAGTGATACTTGAGCATAGAAGGTTGTAATTACTTTAGGGAAAGTAATTTTGGTAAGGATGAACTGAAATGTCCCATTTTATAGATTAAAATCATTAATAATATATTAAAGATAGGCTTGGTCATTTCTAATCTTTTGGGCAACTTAATAATAATAATAATATTAAAATAAAAAGTATTTTCAAATAATTTAAAGTAAACTAAATAATATGATTAAGTGGCCAAAAATTAATGTTTAAAACTTATTTTTTGTTGTTAAAATACATCAAGTTTGAATTTTGAGTGGAAAAGGGTACAAAACAAGGTGGAGAGGTCTATTTTTGGCATCTATCTATCATCTAACAATCAATTCTTTTGAAGTTAGGAATGATTGCTTACATATTCAACCATTGAGGATGAACACCCTCATTAGATTTCTTATTTTTTAATGAAAACTTCAAATTCATCTTGGTGAATTCATTCAAGGGTCACAGTTGTGTAGAATATCATCTTTATTGGCAGCTAGGGCCTAATTAAAGGATAACTTAGTAGTTTGGAGCTAGTTGATGGTGGGTGAAATTTTTTGGAGGGTTCATTGAGGTAGACACAATCATAAGGTAGTGTTTAGGGGGTGGACATATCTCAAATAAGCCTTTGGGAGTGGGGTGACTTCACTAGAGTGGTCAAACATTAACCTTGATACTATTTGAGGGTTAGAATATTATTGTTTTTCACTCATACTATCAGCTATGTTTAATTTTAATTTTAAAGCTCAAATTTGGGATAAAAATAAGATTTGATGTTTAAGGGTTTCACCCAAAATTGAAAATTGAATGTAAATATTTTTATGAGGGTTTTATAAGTGATTTGGAATTTATTCTCATGCATAATTTACACTTTTAGAATGTTGTATTTTCTTTGAGTTAGGGTTTCAAACAAAAATTTAGAATTGATATTTCATTATTTAGGATAGATAAAAATTCTATAATTGCATTATTTTCCCCTAAGTGGCACATTTCAGGAGCACTGGATTACTATAATAAAACCCTAATATGGCTTAGAAGATATTAAATATTTTGGCAATGTTATTTTTGAAGATATATACTTGACTATGAATACTCACTTTTTTTACAATAAGAATAGCATGGCAAGGAATAAGAGACAAATGCTAGAAATTGTACCATATGGATTTATGTATTTTAGATCATGACATAATGGAATAGCATATAAAACATCCACTTAGGAAAGGAATATGCCTATCCATAACAAGGAAAATTTGACACATACAGAAAAAAAGATATAGTAATAACTTCTTCGAATCATCTAATAGGGTTTGGAAAATATGACTTTAAATGTGACCCTAGGAACAAAACACATGCAATAATTTTTTTAAAGAATTTTAAGGTTTGAAAATAAAATTTTAGAAATATGAAATAACTTAGGGTTTCAGATCAAACAAATTAATTAAAATGGTTGCTAGGGCTACTACATATGCCATAAATAGGATTGGATTTGCATCAAAATTTAATATATTTTAATGTTTTGGGTGGTAAAATTAAAAACAAAAATAATTCTATAGCACAAAAATGATACAATTATGCATTTTTAGTTGCATGTCATTTACATGACATTTTTTAAACTTTTTTGCTACCAAGAAAACTTTTTTTGATTTTATAGCATATTAGTGCCACATAATGCCACATTTGTGCCATAAATAAAAAAATAAATGCTGTGGATTATCAAGAATGATGCTAATGTTGCAAGGTATTTTGTTTTTGGATGGAATAATCATATGGTGGTGATACGTGGAATTAAGATTGAATTTACATAGTAATTTATAGGTAAATCCACAAGCATGATGTATGAAAGGGTGAAGGCTTACAAAGACAAAATTAAAAATCAAGAACTCCTCTATCATTTCTTCCACACAAATGAGTTCATAAAAATGGATATGAAGGGTTTCCCCTGAGATGATGTTCTACAACAATGGTCAGAGGCTTGCCTCCAAGTGATGAGATACTTAACTCTCGAGGGTGAGTATACTTTAATTTTCTCCCACCAATTTTTGTTGTTATACCATTTCTAGGGATATAAGATTAGTCTCCCATTTTACCTCTTAATGTCTTTGGAATGAATATCTATTGCCTACCAGGTTAATGAATCTAAACCCATACTGTACCAAAGACTTATACTATTATTGGTAAAACATTATCAAACCTTGCAAGGGAGGGAAATCCCCCTAGGGGTCTTCAACTGAGGAAGACTCCCTAGAGGAGGAACCTACCAAGGGATTCTACCACCCTTCTACCAATGCCCCATTAGTTGGCTTATCTAAAACCCCCGCTGATGACCTCCCACTGAATCTTATTGTCCTTAAGTCCAAATCAGTTATTCAGGATGAGGGAACTTTTGTGGAGGTCATCAAGAAGGGTAATTTTCTCCTTTTTGAAGAAATGAAAAATAATAAAGAGTAGTTATATATGTTCAATAATAGGGTATAGGAAGCCAAATTGAATCTGGCTAGTCTTATTCAAGAATGGAATGCCTTACACAGGTAAGCAAACATGATTGTTCAGTATTTTATCCATTCTAACAAGGTGAAATAGACTCTTGTTACATAGCCACTAAAGGTGATGGAGACCCCCCACCTAATATCCCTATCATGAACCCAATCAAGAAAACACCTCTACATGTACAAGGATAGAAAATGTTGTGTATGATCCTCCCTTGAGATGATGCTAAAGGACTTAGCAATAGGATGAGGGCCAAATTTTACAAGAATAAGTGGGGTGTAATTAAGAAGATATCTAAAGATAAAAAGGAGCCACAGAAGGTTCCCCCCACTTGTTCTATTTTTTGTTATTTTTTATTTCACCACCTTAAGAGGTTAACTAGCTAGTTTTTTGTTGTTTTTATTGTTTGGCCTTGGAGGCCTGATACTATTTTGTATAACAATTTTATGGTTCTTGGATCCTTTTAAAACTAAGTTGTTTACCCGATCAAATAAAATAAATAAATAAATTCTAAATCAATGCTTGTGTCATATTAGTGCCACATTTATACCTCAAATGAAAAAATAAATGTTAACTCAATGCCAATAATGTACTTTTGCATCACTTAAGAAAAATAAATAAATACATAAATATGTATGATAAGCATCACTTGGAAATGATCCAAGATCTAACTAAAATTCAAGTTTGGAATCCTGTGAGTAGACACAAGTTTATTGATAATATGATATGAGGCTACAAAGGAAAGTAAGACAAAGGGATTATTGAGTTCACAAAGGGTTTATTTAACCTAATAATTGGATGTATTACATGATCACACTCCTCCAAAAGATAAAACAAAAAAAATTATATTCCTATGCACATTACTTATGTACCATATCTACACTAAGAAGGCAATGTATAAATCCACAATTTCATATGCGACATCCATAATATTAATTACCCTAATAAAATTATACTTATGTATTCAACATTTAAAATTGGTTATAATAATGAAAACATAAGGAAACCAATATCACAAGTTAGTATTTACAACATGTAGGATATTAAAGAGATCTCCTTTATAATACATTTTCCCATGATCTAGATTCCTCTCAAAAAAGCTTGTTATTGCCATGAATTGAATAAGGCTGAAAAAACAAGTGAGCAAGGTATTTTCTCAACACTAGAGCCTACAAATAAAATATAGAGAAAGAGTTTTACTATTAATCCAAAAAAATGATAACATGACATCCTAAAGATGCATGAAATTTGAATTAATATAATAAAAAATTAAATAGGTCAATAAATCATATTTCATAAATTACGCAATTATCATTACAATAATTATATAGCCAAACCAAACTAGAAAGTTTTTGATCACTTAAATATAACTAAGCATCTGGTTCTTGGCCTTGCTTACAAAAAATGAGCAACATGCTCTACTTTTCAAGCCTCCAAATCTAACCCAAAATGAGGGTGAAGTGTTAAAATCTCATTAAGGTTAAATGAAGCATGTAACATGTGTGTGCACACACACGTATACAATTTTGGTCAAATTGTTAAATCTTACAAGAGGGTGTTTCTACTTAGGCCTAAGAATACTTTGAAAAAGTGGGTCACACTTCAAAATATAAAGTGGATCTCACACATTTTTGTCTAAAAATGATTTTTTTAACTTAAAAACAAAAATTGACCTAGAGAAAAAACTTGTAATGTCTCTATCAGAGTTCTAGCAAAACCCCACCAAGTGTTTTAAAAATGATCAAATTTTTATTGTCTATGCATAAATTAAAAATACCTTGTTTAGATATACATAGTTTCATTCAAAATTCCCCTTGAAAACATAAGAAAAAAATTAGATTTTATGATCTTGAAAAACATGCATCTTTACTTTTCAAGCACCTATCCCCTTTATTTATACATCATTTTATTTTACATTTTTGCCATGAATTAAGTCAAACTAATTTATTGTAGCAAAAGACATGAATAGAGAAGACACATAGCAAAAAAATTAATAATAATAATAATAATAATAATAATAATAATAATAATAATAATAATAATAATAATAATAATAATAATAATAATAATAAGAAGAAGAAGAACAACAATAATAATAATAAAGTGAAAACAAACAAAAAATTGTTGTGGGTTCAGTTACAGGGAACATAATTATGTGAGCACTTTCATCCCTAAATTTTATCAATTGAAATTCATCTTTGTAACATGGCATGGTTGAGAAATTTTGGGTAGGTTCCAACTATTTTGGGAAAAGAGGCATGAAAAAACTCATGGAGATAATGTAGATAATGGTGCACATGGCAGAATTAACCTACCACATTAATAGATAAAATCCTAATGAGTTATTTGCAAAATGGGGTTGGCTTTTGTTAGGTTGTGGAGCTAAAAGCTTCACTGATGCAAACAAGGAAGGAGGGTTCTGAGAGGTTGTTGAGTGTCACAGTCACCGGCGTCGGTTAGGCCGACCGACCGTGGCCAGTGGTGGACAGGAATGCAACCGACATCGACAGGAGTCAGCCAACGTCGATCACCTCCAGGCAGATAGGGACCAACGTCGGTCACCTATGTGGTTCTGAAACTGTCGATTGCATGAATAGTTTGTTAACAAACCCAGTGTTTGCATGTTAAGAGCCAACTTTACACTTGAAGCTATGAATCTAATTATTGTAATTAGATGTCTAATTATTGTTTGCATGAGATCTATATAATAGACTCATGGGCTGTATTATAAGGTGTTCTAGTTTGAGTTGAGCAAAGTTATCTCCTTCTGTGTGTGAAGAGAGCAAGGGTGTTCCTCCTAGTTCCACAGGGGTGCCGAGTTTGTATGATCAGGTTGGTCTACAGGTGTGCTAGATCAGGGAGAAGATCCACCAGGGTATTGGTTTAGAGAATCATAAGGACTTGGTGAGGCAAGGATAAGGGTTCTTCAGGGTGTAGAGAGATCTACATGGTAACAGGTGTGTGTGCGAGGTTAAAGGAGATCTGCAGGTGGCAATAGAATCAAAGGTGACAACAACACATTAGAAAGCAAGAGAGGAAGGCAAGGTAGATCCTTCCATAAGTAAGATCATTTGAGTTTTAGGTGTTGCAAGTTCAGGGGAGATCTACTTGAATTACATTGAGTACTTAGAGTGCGTGGAGCACTTGTGGAGTGCATGGAGCACTTGTGGAGTGCGTGGAGCACTGGTGTATTGGCAGTAGTGGATACTGACTGGTTGGAGGTGAACACCAACTTTGTGTTTGAGTTGTGTGTTGGGACCATAAGAGAGAGAGAGCGTTGAGGAAAGAATTACTGTACACTTGAGGTGTGGGAAGCCTCTGAGAGGTGTGAAGAAGAAGTGGCACCTTATTTATTGTATTCTTTTTTGGATGAGTATTAATACAATTGGGTATTGTCTCTCATATTCTATGTTGTTTCTAGTTTCTAGTTACTTGTGATTCTGGTTTAATTCTACATATTCAGTTGCTTGTATATGGTAATCAATTGTGCTTCCACGGGGTTCCTAACAGTTGGTATCAGAGCTAAGGTTACAGGGAGCAGGTTTTGTGTTTGGTTACAGGTCACTCTCAGGGGTTTCTGATTGAGTGGGAGTATAACAACCGTAGAAGAAAGTAAGCTATGAATGGAGGAACTGAAAAGCATGAATGGTCAATTATGGTGTCATGGAAAGAAAGAGCAGGTAAAGAAAGATTGTTGGTTGGTAGCAGATCAGCATGAAGAAGCAGATGTTGTAGGTGTTGTTGCACAGGATGCTCTAGATAAAGTTGAATCTTGGTTAATAGATTATGTTGCCTCTTTCCATGCAGCCCCAAATAGAGGGGTTGGTGAGCCTTGTCATAGTATTGGCAAAGGGGAAGTGTTGTTGAAATTGCAGGCAGCCAACACATGGGTGTTGAAGAAGGTCATGCAAGTCCCAGTCTTGAAGATGTGGCTAATTGCTTCACGAAAGTTGGGTGATGAGAGATGCACAGAAACTCTCACAGTGGATGCACTTGAATTAGCATGTGGTAAGAAAGCAGGTACTCTTTATCTACTTGCTTGTATTACTGATTCCACTTCTGTTGCACAGGTGTGGCTTTATAGGCTTGGTCACATAAGTGAGAAGGGAATGGATGTTCTTAAGTCAGATGGTAAGAGATCAGCTTCAAAGATCATAGACTGAGATTTTTGTGAGTAGTGGGATGCTACAAGAAAGGATTATGTTTATTGCAGGAAAAGGAAGACTGATGTATTTGATAAACTTAACTGGAAAGCCTTGGTGTTCTTGGAGGAGATGACGGATAGAGATCAGTGGATGGGGTTGGATACTTCTGAGCAGGGTGGTTTGGACAGGGTTTTGATCCATAAAGAGCTCGCGGGTAAAAAAGTCATCACTCATAGGCATACACAAGTACTAGCATTGGTCAAGGGTAATTGGCATTGAACAGATAGGTGCCGACATCGGTCATGTGTAGACTGGAGAAGTTAGTGGTGTTGGGTAGGTGGAGACCGACGTCGGCAGGATAACTGGTATCGGTGACTTGGACAGTCACATGGAACCGACGTCGATTGGATGCAGACTGTGTAGTGACTGAGGTCAGTCACTAAGATAGATTTTGGGCAGACAACAAGCTATCAAGGAGTCTCAAATGCCCATGGGGAGGGCTGAAAGTTTAAGTAAGCCTCAAATTCATTGTTCCTCTTCTTTATACTAGTTGCTGACTATAGAGTAGGAAGGATTTAGGAAACAGTGGGAGCATGGCATGAACAGGATGCAAAACCAAACAGGGGATTTGGTAGGGTTGCTAGCTGATATGAAAAGCACTGAGATGAATGGATACCTTGGTTAAAGAATAGAGAGAATGGACACGTGAGATGGAAGGCTAGGTCATATGGTCTTGAGGAAGCTACAGGACAGTGGTACAGGTTTTGACAGGTGGATGACAAAGCAGGGCTTTAGTCAATGTCAGTATAACCATTGTGTTTGTCTTACCAAGTGGATGATGATTGCAACATTATCCTGTTATTATATGTGGATGGTTTGCTAGTAGGTTTAGACATACAGGGTTTTGCTGAGCTAAAGGTAAGGTTAGTTCAGTGGCATGTCATGAGGAATTTGGAGCAGCAAAATTCTTTGGCATGAGAGACATGGAAGATCATAGGTTGATTTTGTCTCTAGTGGGAGCTGATGTGAATTAGGTGTTGGCAAGGTTCAATACACAGGTTGCAGAACCAGAGCACACCAAGGGCTGGACAGTTCAGTGTCGAAAATCACATGAGGTCTGGTATAGACCTGAGTTTGCCCAAGCAGTGGGAGCTGTCAGAGAGTTAGGATCTAATTTGGGGAAGTGGGTTCTTAGGTATTTGAGAGGGACCGGCAATAGGGATTCATACTATGCAGGGTCAGGACTTCACTACATGGGTTTATAGGTTTGGATGTGGCAGGTTACTCGAATGACAGGAGGTGAACCACAGGTTGTGTGGTGGTTGGTCTTTAGGGTTAAGCTTGAAGAGGGATACAAGCCAAGATATAGATTAGATGGGGTACAGGTACAGGTACAGTGCATCTATTTATCTCCAAGTGGGAGATTGTTAGGTTGTGGAGCTAAAAGCTTCACTGATGCAAATAGGGAAGGAGGTTGCTGAGAGGTTGCTAAGTGTCACAGTCATCGGCGTCGGTTAGGCCGACCAATGTTAGCCAGTAGTGGACAGGAATACAACTGACGTCAACAGGAGTCAGCCAATGTCGATCACCTCTAAGCAGATAGGGACTGATGTCGATCACCTGTGTGGTTCTAAAACTGTCAGTTGCATGAACAGTTTGTTAACAAACTGAGTGTTTGCATGTTAAGAGCCAATTTTAGACTTGAAGCTATGGATCTAATTATTGTAATTAGATGTCTAATTATTGTTTGCATGAGATCTATATAATAGACTCATGGGCTGTATTGTAAGGTGTTCTAGTTTGAGTTGAGAAAAGTTAGCTCCTTCTGTGTGTGAAGAGAGCAAGGGTGTTCCTCCTAGTTCCACAGGGGTGTCGAGTGTGTATGATCAGGTTAGTCTATAGGTGTGGTAGATCAGGGAGAAGATCCACTGGGGTACTGGTTTGGAGAATCATAAGGACTTGGTGAGGCAAGGACAAGGGTTCTTTAGGGTGTAGAGAGATCTACATGGTAATAGGTGTGTGTGTGCGAGGTCAAAGGAGATCTACAGGTGGCAGTAGAATCAAAGGTGACAACAACACATCAGAGAGTAAGAGAGGAAGGCAAGGTAGATCCTTCCATAAGTAAGATCATTTGAGTTGCAGGTGTTGCAAGTTTAGGGGAGATCTACTTGAAGTACATTGAGTACTTGGAGTGTCTGGAGCACTTGTGGAGTGCGTGGAGTACTGGTGTACTAGCAGTAGTGGATATTGACTAGTTGGAAGTGAACACCAACTCTGTGTTTGAGTTGTGTGTTGGGACCATAAGAGAGAGAGCATTGAGGAAAGAATTACTGTACACTTGAGGTGTGGGAAGCCTCTGAGAGGTGTGAAGAAGAAGTGGCATCTTCTTTATTGTATTATTTTTTGGATGCATATTAATACAATTGGGTATTGTCTCTCATATTCTGTGTTGTTTCTGGTTTTTAGTTACTTGTGATTCTAGTTTAATTTTGCATATTCAGTTGCTTGTATATGGTAATCAATTGTGCTTCCACGGGGTTCCTAACAGCTTTTGCATTAATGAGCCACACATCAATGAACATGGCACATTGTTTCATATTAATGACCATTACATATTCCAACATAGCACATAGTTTCATGTTAATGACCCATGAATATTTCAATCCATGGCTTAAATTTAAACATTATAAGCTAATAATAAAATAATAGGTTCATTTGAAAATAAGTTTTGGTGATTTTGATCCCAACTAGTGGTCCCTTTGGTCCCAATTATCGGTCATACCTCTAGAATGTGAAAAAATTGACATGTTACCAAAAAAATCATCATATGAATTTTTATAATATATTTTTTTAAATCTCAGACCACATTTTTGAACCAAAAAAAATTTAAACTATCTAAATCCAAAATTTTAGAGTGCAAGGTGTGACAATATGGAAGATATGGGACCCCGAAGTTAGGGGTCCCAATTAGTGGTCCCTTTCCCCTACTGATTAAGTTAAATTTTAGATGGAAATATTTATTTCACATTATTTAATGTGACATAAAATTGGAGCTATTCATATTATTAATTAGTATCAATTTTGTGCCATTTTAACATAGTAAAAAAAAATGAACTATAAAAACAAAAACATGAGCAACATTAAAGTGATCCAATTAATTGCACTAATTGCATGACATGTAATAGTATATATAATAGATTTAAACCTAAAAGATAAAAATTATATTTGACATTGTGGAAAAGATATAACCCTAGAGAACAGAGGTGTAAGGGAACATGAATTTACTAAACACTGAAACCCTAGAGACTATGGAAGATAATATGGGTTCACTAAAAATGTAATATGTATAAATATTTTTTCACTAAATAACAAATCAAATACCCAATAACTTTTAACTAGTCTAAATGATATGTAAAGTATAGAAATACAGTCTAAAATATTTAATTTTAAATCTAAAAGTAGGATGAACATATAGGGTTTAGGCTTACTTGATTTTTGCAACTGATGTATTGACAAACCTTAGGATATGAAATTGGGAACACATCATTGAAAATAAACAAAAAGCTTCTGATGAATGTTTTACAATCTTGTGAAGGAGTAAACATAATTTTGAATACTCTAAAAAAAATTAGATAAGTCTCAAACAACTTGACATTGTGTTTTTTTTATCTTGATCTTTAAAAACCTCATTTAATTTATTATGCTTTCACTTTGATCACTTTAAAAGCATATTTATTCTTCTTACCCTAAATGGGTAGTAATATATAAAAAATTAAGGAAAAAAAATGTTTCTAGGCCTATGGTAAACCAAATAATTGTCTAAATATATTGTTATTTGTCATACCCCTAGTCAACAATAATATAAAAGACAATAAACCTTTATTTTTGAAGTAATTCTAATAACATTTAAATTACATCTTGTAGTTTATGTATAAATATAAAATTAGTTGCTTCAATAAATTCTTTAATAATTTATTGATTTCCTATATAATGCTTTTGAATTTTGTACTTATTGATAAATGATTTAGAATATATGTATACTACAAATTGAATGCAAATTGAGACACTATTGGTGTAGAAACTAACATCAAATGATCACAAGGTAAAAAAATGGGACAAATAAATTAAATGTAATCTAAATACAAAGGGTTATATACAAGGGACCATAATCATATAAATATTCTAGACAAACCTAGAGAGCATACATATGTTATATAGAGGGAAGTTAAAATATGGGAAATCAAAAGAGATTGAAAATGACAACTAGAGAGGTTTGAGAGAAGGGTTAGACACCATCAACAATATAAAAAAAGTATCAATAATTGATAAAATATAACTTAACTACTAATAAATACCTAAAAACATTTGAGGTCATTGACACCTTACTCTAAATCTAATATTAATATTATTAAAAGGTTTATTTTAAACACACCAATCCCCTCTTTAATAATAACAAATTTAAGGTATGTATCTTTTACAAATTACTTTTAACAAATTTAAGGTATGCATGTTAAACAAATCTTATAACAATTATGTAGGTGTGTGTAAATCATTAAAAAATTGTTGAATGAAAACCCATTCAAGTTGATGTGAACAAGAATAATAAATAATAACTTTGTACTTTTATGGATGTGAATTTGGCCATTAGAGTCATTTTTTTAAATTAATTTAAAATATATATATATAAGAAAGGGGTTTTTTTTTTTAAAATAAAAAATTCAACTTGTTTCTTAGTTAGATTTTTAGTTGAATATGTTTAAATTTTTGTAATAGATAAGTGCCCTTTCCTTTAATTTATATATAAATAAATATAAATAGTTCACAATGGTAATAAAGTGGATGATTTTATGTGTTCTATCTAATAAGTTCTAAAAGATATAAATTTTATATTGATTACATATGATAGATTACAAGTTTAAATCCAAAATGATTAGGGCTATAATTTAAATAATATAATGTAAATAGTAAAATAATATTCTTATAAATTTTTAATAATATTCATATATTTTACCTCAAAACCTTGTCCACATTCAGACAAAGATGATCATGTTTATACAAACATGATCATTTTTGGTGACAACTAAAAACTATACTAATAGATCTTTTTTTTTTTTTTTTTTTTTTTTTGAAAAATCAAAAACATATAAATATTGTTTTTTATTTTGGTACTTATTAATTGTGTTATTCTTGACAACAACCTCTGTGCAGACACACTACAACTAGTAAGGAATTTCAGATCATCTCATGGCCATAACTTCTCTCTTAGAGCTAAAATCTTCTAAATCATCGATAGCAAATGAAATAATAAATTTACTTTTAGATTGAATTGGATTTTAAACCTCATTAAATTTTTATAAAATTATTTTATTAATTATATCTATTAATTATTTTTACGATTCAATGATCTCATTTCACCTACCAAAATACATGTGGGTACATTTTATTCCCTTATTCAACTTAATGTGGAATTAAACCTTAAATTTATTAGGGAAAAAAAATTATTGCACTTTTATCATGGATATATTAGTCGTTTGTTGTACTTTAATTATTATATCTTATAAGGATGTCACACTATTACATCAATTATATTTTTGCCATGGCATAGACATAGGATTGTCCTTCATGGGGGGCACAAAAATACTAATTTGGATTGTATATCCAACTAGTAGGATATTTACCATCAAATTTAATAAAATCCAATTTGGAACCATGTGGCAATCTTCCAAGATTAAAGTTGTGTTCAGAATTGTTGTCTGGACTAGTCCATGATTCAGGGCCACTTAGTTTTTGAGAGTGTCCATAATGCTTTTATATTTGGCATTGATGTCAAATATATTATAGGTCCTCCTTTATGACATATGTTTATGATAGAATATTAGTAATTTGTTACTCTATATCCTCTAATTGAAGTAGTACCATATGGGATAATTTGAGGTGTTTCATGAAGTGTTATTGGAGGTATATACCAAAATAATCAACTCGATGAGATGATCATAGGTGTTGCACCATCAAAATTTTAAAAAATAATAATTTTTTGTGTTTCTATTGACTGGCTACTACACTATGTCCAAATAATTGCTTTGAAATATTCTAACCCTTTTGTGACATCTGTTGTTATAGTGTTTCAAAAAAATCAACATTAGATTTGATTCCAAGAATGCCACACTTATTACAGGGATGTACTATAGAAAAAATAATATCTAATATAAAGGAGAAGAATTAAGATAAAAAGGTCCTAGCATTAAGAAAAGGGGTAGAGACCGTCAAGAATTGATAAAAAAATATTGATAACATATAATTAAATCAATAATAAATAAGTACACAAATAGTATAAAATAATATACTTTATTTACTAATAAATATTTAAGGAGAGACCAATTATTTTTTGAGTTCCTACATCTATTTCTAAATCTAATACTAATATTATTAAGAAAGTTGTTTTAAACACATCAACCCTCTCTCTAATAGTAACAAATTTATGAATTCTTTTTACATTATAATTATTACCATGTAAATTCTATTTCAAAATTAACAAATTAATTTTATATATAATTTTTGAAAATCATAAGATATATATATATATATATATATATATATATATATATATATATATATATATATATATATAATTTAATGGTGATACCAACATATGTTTAAAAAACTACCTACTCTACTTTTAAGTATTTCTTTTAAATACATTTAATTATAGTTGCATGTGAACAACAAATTATATTTTATCTTAAAGTGAAAGTAAATATAAAAATAAATAATATAAAATATTTCATTTCTTAAAGTGTGTTATACACGTACTCAAACAAAAAAATATAACACATGAATGATTTGTTAATATTATCACATCATGATAAATAATATGTAAGATAATCATAATTAATTTATAGGTAATATATAGATTTTACTACATACATCATAATAAATAAATATTGTGTTACTCTCCATTTTCTATTTTAAAATTGTAGTAAATATTTATATTAAGTATTTTTATAAATAATAAATATTTACCTTTACTTTATGCGATGTAAGTGCTACTAGCATACATATGTTAGATAAATCTATGTAAAATGCATTGATAGATATCATTCTCGAGGCACTCGCAATACAATATGATATATGTGCCTCAAGAATGATATTTATTGGTATATTTTACATAGATTTATCTAAGATATGTATGCTAGTAGGTAATACAAATTTAGACATTATTCAATTATTGGTGTATACTCAACTACTAACATTTCTCCTATAGAATAATTTATTTTTCAATATTGACACAACTAGATAGAGAAATACTAGATTAATTTAGGTCTATGTGCATTTGTAATTTATACTAGAACAAAAATAGAGAATTAAGAGGGGGCGAATCAGTATAAGATAATCTTTTGAACTTTTAAATTTAATCAACCACAACAACCATAAACATTCAAGATATAACAATTAATAACATAAAAGAACACAAGATTTACATGGAAACCTTTTTAGGATTAAAAAACTATGAAATATTGCTTTATATAAGTATATGTATGTACATGGAAACTTTTTTGGGATAAAACAACAATGAAATGTTGCTTTAAATATTGTTTTATATAAACCACTCTTTTATAATATTTGTAGGCTCCAACCTATTGGAGATACCAATCCCCAAACCAAGCACCAACTCAATCAATTTGTGAGCATCCACTCACTAGAGACACTAATCACCTTTGCCAAGCACCAACCTGGCCAATTCATGAGTAATGACCCACAAAAGCACCAACCCCTAGACTATGAGGTACTGACCCCAATCCAAATCAATTCAACCATCTATGATTATTTCTTCAATCGAATGATGGATTTGTTTCTCTTACAATTTATATATCACTGATTTTATTATATAATTTCCTCTCTCCTCTCTTTTACAATTCTTAAATGATATTCTTCATTAAAATAAATCTAACCTTCACACTTGTTTTATTAAGAGACATTCTATTTCATTTTATTTTCTTCTCTTTTATCTTCCTTAGACTCTACTGATGTATTTTATCAATTCCATTCAATTTTAGGTAATATCTAAATCCAGTTTCATAATAATTATATTACAATAATGCATTTTCCAACATCTCCATTTTCTCAATTCTCTATTTTTCATCTAGTAAAAATTTCAAATGCACATAGATCTAAAGTAATCTAGTATTTCCCTATCTAGTTGTGTCAATGTAGAAAAATAAATTATTCTACAAGATAAATGTCAGTAGTTGAGTATACACCAATAGTTGAATAATGTTTAAATTTGTCTACTAGCATACATATATTAGATAAATCTATGTGAAATACACCAATAGATATCATTCTCAAGGCACTTATGTCGTATTGAATTGTGAATGCCTCAAGAATGATTTCTATCAGTGATTTTTACATAGATTTATATAAGATATGTATGCTAGTAGCACTTTCCACTGCATAAAGTAAAGGTAAATATTTATTGTTCATAAAAATACTTAATATAAATATTTACTACAATTTTAAAATAGAAAATGGAAAGAAACACAATATTTATTTATGATGATGTATGTGGTAAAATCTATAAATTAATTATGATTATCTGTACATATTATTTATCATGATGTGGTAATATTAACAAATCCAATCCATTTATTTTATCAAAGGAACAAAACATTATGATTTTCATTTCAATATCTTTTTTTACTAAAAAGGACATTATTATGATACCCTAATGATTGATATAGGTATCCAAAGCAATGTGTGTTAAATAGACCTTACAACAATTATGTAGGGGTGTGAGTGTATGTCATTGCAAATTTGTTGAATGACAAACTCATTTAGGGGAATGTAAACTTGGCTATTTAGGGTTTTTTAAATTATTTTTAAAAATATAAATAAGAAAAGTTTTAGTTTTTTTTTTCCAAATTTTATTTGGTTTGTTAGTTAATTTTTTAATTGAATATGTTCAACATTTTATAATAGGTAAGGGCCCTTCCTTTCAAATATATAATAAAAAAATATTTTTTCTCTACTTTTTCGAAGTAGTTTAGAATGACAACAGAGTGGATGATTTTATGTGCCCCATCTAATAAGCTCATAAGGGTATATATTTTAGATTAAATGTATATAATATGTTACAAGTTCAAATCTAAAGTGATTAGGGTTATATACTATGTAAATGGAAAAACATTTTTTTTTATAAATTTCTTAAAAAATCATATATCTCATTTAAAGACCTTGTCTACATTTAGACAAAGATGACCATGTTTGTACATACATGTCCATTTTTGAAAATAACTAAAAATTCAAAAGGCCTAATTTTCTTTTTTTTTTAAATCAAAAAACACATAAAATTTGATATATATATTTTTATTTATTTACTCACTAATTATATGTCATCTATGACAGTGTCCCATGTTAGAAAATACTCCAATAATTTAGGAATTATAGGTCATTTGGTGGCCATAGCTTCTCTATTAGAGTTAAAATATTATAAATCTTTAATAGAAAATGAATAAATAAATCTATTTTAAGATTGACTTGGCTTATATACCTCATGAACCTATTCTAAGTTATTTTATTAATTATTAGATCACTTATATCTATTAATTGTTTTCATGATCTAGTGATCTCATTTCACCTACTAAGAGACATGTGGGTACATTTTCCTCTCATATTTGAATTTTTTGGCATCAAACTTGAAATTTATTCAGAATATACATTTTTTACACTTTTATTATGTATTTATTAGTCTTTCCTTGCACTTCAATGATTATATATTTAATAATGTCACATTATTAAATGAATTCTAATTTCTCCACGTATTAGACACATTCTTGTCCTTCATGGGTCATGATTTTATCACATTACCATTAGATTCATTAATTACATCTCACCCTCTAAAGGGCATGTTTTACATAAACACATTATTAATGATTGTACCCTAGTACACCTACATTGATACTTAATACCAAAACATACCATTATTGTGTTTATAACTTATGCATAATCTTAGGGCCTAATACACATGTGTGTCTATAGTACCTACATTCTTTATATACTAATGGTTTATTATGCTTCCCATCCTTCATACATCTTAGTCACATTATATATTCCTATATTTGGTACCTACGTTGTCATATTTTATCCATATTGGGGCATCTTGTTATAATGGGGCATATCACTTGTCCCTATTCATAAGGTATTATTGGGAAATATCACTTTTCCCTCCCCTAAGTTGTTACAACCTTACTTAGCATGATTTGGTAGTGACCTATGAGTATTTGAATAGGTAGTATTAATGATTTTTACATGATGACATATTTATATTTTCATATAAATGTGGTTACATACATTTCATCACGATGATTACTATTTTTTTCTTATTTTATATGTTACACATAGTACTCATAACTCTTTATTTTGATATGAGTGATACATAGGATTGTCCTTCTCTTAAAAAGGGGGGATTAATTTCATTATATTCTACTTTGAAATTACATATATCATGAGCTATGGTTATATATATATATATATATATATATATATATATATATATATATATATATATATATATATATATATATATATATATATATATATATATATATATATATATATATATATTTATCCTTAGTGTTGTGTCTATTTTTTAATTTTAGTTTGCTCTTTAGAATCAAATTCAGTTTTTTATTTCAAATTCAATTTTATTTGTAGCATTGGGTCATATTTTCATTTTTAGAGTTTTTGAAGCAACATGGTTTGAGTATCTATAAGGGTATTCTTTCCTTTGCTCATTTTCCATTTTAATTGTTAAATTTGGTTACATTGATTATCAATTTACCATGATGTTGATCTATTTGTTGGCATTAGCATTTTCTTGTAGGTACATTCAAGTTATTGATATTAGAATGTAGGTGGTCCATATTATAGAAATTTAGAGTTTTCTCATTAAAAATATATCATGCATTGTTCTTTCATTTTTTTTACTTTGATACTCATGCACACATTCAAAATAAAGTAAAGCATTATGTAGACACCTAATTTTGGAATAAGGCTTATTAAAGCAATGTTAATAAGGTGATTTTGTGCATATAGATAATTGGCTCAAATTAAGTTCTTCTTGGCATTATTTATTTTATTTTATTTTATTTTAATTTATTATTTATGTGGCCCTATGATTAATTATTTATTTATTTTTCTCTCTCTTCTATGTTTTTTGTGCCTAGAGATCCTTGTTCTTTATCTTCTCATGTCATTTCTTTTCTTTGGCTATTTTTGATGTGCTTGAAAATAATCATTTTTCTTATTTGAGTCCTTTCTCCTTTCTTCCTCTTTGTATATTATGTGGGTCCATGTATTTTCAACTTTTACCTCTTTTATTATGTTAGTTAGTGTGCCAATAGGTCCCAAATTCAAATTTGAGAAGTCTATATCTACAAATCATCTTGAATAATTTCAATTAGAAGTATCAAGGAACCATAAAATTCTTAGTCACAAAATAAAGATTATATTTTTACTTATCAATACTTTCAATTGATTTAAAGTATTTGCATTTCTACATACTTTTACTAAAAGAGGGCCTAAGCAAAAGATCATACTAGCTGCACTTGATTATCATATAGAGAGAAAGTGGAAGATTATCTCCACTCATTGGGAAGGGGTCACTTGCATTCATAAAATTACTTTGAACCATGCTTCTCACACAATATTTGTAAATTTAACCCTTGAGTGGGTCTAGACACTTAAATACACATTTATTTGGTCTTTGGATGTGTTGGTAAGTGTTCAGGCCAAATTAAAGTTACATCAGAAGAGAAAAGATTTAAACAGTTGTGTGCCTTATTTGCATAATTGAGATAAAAATATTGTTGGCAAAGGGTTTTAATATGTTTCAAAGTGTGAATACTTACAAATCCATTTTTGGCCTAGGTCAACCACATTCACTAGATAAAACTAGTCATGATTCTTTTCGATGGATTTGAAAGTAGTCATCAAAATATAATGTATAATGCTTGTTGAGTTTGCCTTTGCATTTTTATAAGATCCTCTTATATATTTTTAGGTATTTTTAGGAACATTGTGAGTTAGTTTTAGTTATTTGTCTATCTTATTATACCTCTTTAATTTATCCTTGGCATTTATCATTTGAGGTACTTTTATTCTCTCCCCTTGGTTCTAGTCATATTTGAATTACTTTTTAATATTTTATTTTGGTAGATTTTCCTTATGTAATATTTTACCTTGATAGGTCTTTCTCCAAAGTTTTAATATTAGCATAGGTTGATAATAAATTTTGTAATAAGGGTTATACTTCTTTGTGTGAAAGACACCCTCTTCTAAATAAGTTAAGTTTACTTATGTTAATTAGGTAAATAGGTAATCTGATATTTGGGTACTATTCCCATAACAATTTAAGTTTTTAGGTAGTTACAAGTAGTGTTTTTACCAATAATGGTAAATCTATAAATAAATGTTCATTTGAATATCGAGGGTTAATGGAGTAAAGATACCCTCTTATATTTTTTTTCAAAGAATTAATAAAATGCTTGTTATCTACCATAGTTAAAAAAACATTCAACTCATGAATTATATTGAGTAAATATGATCATACCCAATTGACATAGTATTTTGAACACTTGCACACCCTTTTTTGTTAGACATAAGCACCCTTTGAATCTAAATTATTTTAAGATAGCTCAAATATACAAGCATAAATGTTGATCAATAACATCTTTTGAAGATATTTCATCATCATCAAAGGTAATTTTAATGTCATTATTTTTAAAATATCCAACAATAGAAGCAAAGTAAAATGGTTGAGTATCTGGATGATCAGAATGGAACATGTCATCCTAGTATAATAAAGGTTGTCAAAAAATATTAATGTAAAAATAAATATCATAATAGAGATATGTAACTATAATAAAGTATGTATGTGATTTTCAATGCAATGGATGAGGTGGATTTAGGGTGACATAACGATGCCTGAAGGACATATATGGTGGTGATGGGAGCCTGTAATGATTGATCTAACAATGGATTGGTAGATGTAAGGGTTGTATAGGGTGTGGGGGTGATTGAGACTAAACTAGTGATAAAAAGTGGATTTGATGTGGCAGTAGTTACATACAAGGCAAAATGTGGATCTGAGGCATTAGTGTCTACCAATACGATAAAGATAGACATAAATAAAACTAGAGTAGGAGGTATCTCAAATCTGCCAATGACAACAATATAGGGTTCTATATCTGTGGTTGCATCTAAGGTGATTCTAATAAGGGCTTCACCTAGGAGTCCTAAGGAGCACAATAGAGATCCCATGGTAATGGAGGCATCTCAACTGTATGTCTCATATGATGATGTAGCCTCAAGAAAATTAAGGGTTAAATATTTAGCCCCAGCAATAGTAAATCCTATTATTCATTTTGAAAACAAAGATCTTAAAGTGATTGTGGGTATGGAAGAACATTTATCCAAGTTGGAATGATTTGAAAATTTGAGAGTTTATGTCCTCTTCAGGATCTCCGTGCTTGGATTACAGATAATTAACAACCTCTTATAAATGGAAAATTATCATTTTCCCCTATGAAAAAGGTATTTACATTGTTATTTTTTGATTTTGTAATTGAAAAGAATCTTATTTTCACACATTCATGGGATTGGGAGAATCATTGGCTGGTGTCCAAACCCTAGCATTCCAATTTTAACCCATGTATTGAAATGTTTAATATAAAACATGTCTAGATATTTTTTCCAAACCTTCCCTTACAATTTTGGAATGTGGGGTTTTTTAAGAATATTGGGGATGTTGTTGAAAATTTTTGGTGTTTGGATTCTATGACTATTGAACAAGGGCATTCCACCTATGCCATATTTATTTCCTATATTGATCTCTCCAAATAACTCCCAGGTTAGGTGGAGTTGGTTGTGAGGAATAGAACATGGGTTCAACCAATAGATTATGAGTGCCTCCCTTTTAGATGTCATAGGTGTTTCCTCACATGATATCTTATAAATGATTATCCTAGCATGAAACATAAGAGAGGTAATAACTGGTGGGTAGATATAGAGGTAGAGCATATGAAAATTGAAGTAAATATAGATTTAGGGGAAGATGAAATGTAAATGATTCTAGAAACACTAGTTGAGCATTTAATCAAGGGTGGGGAGTCTACAGCCATGGATCTTGATAGGAAGGTGACACCAAATTTAGAACTACAAAAGACTGAGTGAAGTTTAGCATCAGACTTATGAAACTCATATAGAGAAAAGTGTCAAATATTCAAACATTATTAACATACCTTCAAGGGAAGGATTAACATAAGATCTTATGAATCAAATTTTAGAGTCTGATTTAGAGTTATCCATAGCCATGTTGCCAAATATAGAGGAGGGGAATGGGTGGAATTTTGTAAAAGGGAAGAAAAGAAGAGGTAAAAAGGAACTAGATTCATTAATTATATCTCTTAGAGCTCAAATATAAAATTGAAAAAGAGATACTCACTTCATTTTATTTTTGTTATAGTAATTCTTGTATGATCTAGCTTGTTGGCCATTACTATTTGTTTCATTTTTGGGATTGAGGTTTTGTTCCTTAAAATCCCTTTGTTGGTTATTTTTTGGCTACTTTTGGGTTGGTTCTAGCCCTTAGGTTTGCCTTGTTGTATTTTTAGTTTTATGTGGTTTATGGGCATTGTTAGGTCCTATCTTGTTTGGATTGTCTTCTAGGGTCTGGGGTCCCTAGTTCAAACACAACCTGCCACCGCCCCGCCCTGCCCCGCCACCCCCACCCCCTGCCCCCCTGCCCCACTTAACCTTAATAAAAAAAATTGGTTGAGTATCACTTGGAAATGATGTGTCCTGTAATTATTTGTAAATAATATTACATATAAATATTATATTTGGTAACTAAATCAAGGGTGAATATCTTAGAGTGAGTATTTTATAGTTAATCTATAATATTATAATATTTCAATATGCAAATTAAGCTTGGGAGTTTGAGGAAGATTATGAGAGATATTTTGTTTAGCTATAGCCTTATTTTTAAAAGTATAGTTGACTTCATAATAATTCATCATACATTGAAAATTATCTATGATGAACCATGACATGTCTGCATAAGGATTTACAAATATTATATCAAAGGAAATTAATTAAATACATACACATAGAGTACTAGAGAAATATAAAGAAACCCTAACATATCTTAGAAGATACAATAATTTTGCAATGCTATATTGAAGATATATACTAGAACATAAATACTAAAATTTCATACTTTAAGAATAACATGATAAAGAACAAGAGACAAATTTTAGGATTGTGCCATATATATTTTTTCATTTGAAATCATGATATAATAGAATAACATATAAAATATATATTAAGGAAAGGAATATACCTATCCATAACAAGAAAAATATGACACAAACAAAGATCTAATAGTAATTCCTTATAAACAATTGTTAGTGTTTGCAAATATGACTCTAAATATGATCCTAGGAATAAGAACATATGTAAACATACTTTTATAAGAACTTTAGGGTTTGAAAATATAATTTTATAAATCTATAATAACCTAGGTTTTTGGATCAAGAAAATCAATTGAAGTAGATGTTAAACATATTGGATCTAAGATAATGAAATATTAATTAACCGTATAAAGGTTAGAAAAAAATATCATATCTAACATTATGTCGACAAGATTTAACCTTAGAGGGATTTAAGAGAGCACAAATTGACCCACAAAAAACTTTGGGAGTATGTAAGATAATGCATGTTCACTAAAATTTAATATGAAAAAGATTTTTTCACTAAATATTAACACACACACCCAATAAATTTTAACTAGTATAGTTAATATGTGAAATACATAAATAAATCTTAATTAATTAATTCTAAATATAAAAGTATAGGAAACACATAGGGATTAGACTTATCTAATTTTTAGGACTGATTTGTTGACAATGCTCAAGATATGATAGTGGGAACACACATAAAATTGATAGGACACTAACCTAAAAAATTGGCAGCAAATAAAGAAACTTCCTAAGAACATTTTGTACTCTCATGATGGTGTACACAACATTTTGGATGTTCTATAAAAAAATATAGACAAGTCTAACTAACTTGACTATTATGTTTGTGTGATCCTTATCTTCAAAAATATTTCTTAGTTTCTTACACTTTCACTCCAATCACCTAAAAATATATTTTTAGAAATCATAATTTGGAACAATATCTAAAAATTTAAGGAAAATAAAATATGTTTTGGGATCCATATTAAATTAGATAATATTCGAACTATCTTGATACTTTTTATGCCCCTATATAATAATAATATAAAAAATAAAAAACCTCAAATATTGGAGTAGCTCTAATAGCATGCAAACTAATGTCATGTAGGGTGTGTCTAAATAGAAACTTATGTGCTTCAATGAATTCTCAATATTACTTGATATCCTCTAAATGTATTTTAAATGCTCAATAATTTCCTCTATAGATTACTCAGTACACTTATTGATAAATGACTTGAAATGTATATGTATCTATAGAAATGCCAACTCTCTATTGGTACAGAAACTAATATAAAATGGTCACAAAGTAGAAAAAAGTGGGATAAATAAAATAAATGCACTCTAACTACTAGGGCCACTCAAAGGGCCTAGATTTGTACTAATGTTATAGGCAAACTCAAAAAATATAGACATTATAAACAGGGAGCTAAAAATAGGTAGAAATTAAAGGATATAGAAGATGATAACTAAAAGGGGTTGAATGAAGGGTACGACACCATTAAAATCAATAAAATATACCATTAAGAACTAATTTAAACCAATTATTGACAGACACATAAAAATATTAAAATCATATAATTTAATGACTAATAAATACTTAGGGGCCATTTTTTTGGAGCATCTACATATCCTTTTAAATATAATACTAATATCATTAAGAGATTTGTTTTAAACATGTTAACACTCTCTTTAATAATTAAAAAATAAAATTTTATATATTTTACAAATTCTCTTTACCTTATAATTATTATTATATAAATATAATTCCAAAATTAATAAATTTATTTTATATTAATTATATGAATCTAACTGTATGGAAAATTTAAATTTTATAATTATACCTTTAAAAAAAATATATTATAGATTGATATATGAAAACTAATATTCCCCCAAAAAAACATCATTTGATGGTGATTGAATCTTATTTTATGGAATAGTGACTACTATCTAACTATTTCATATATATATATATATATATATATATATATATATATATATATATATATATATATATATATATATATATATAAAGTTCATTGGAAATATTTTGAACCTCAAAATATATTTTATCCTAATATCTTATTTGAAATAATATTGTTGCATCCCATCTGGATATTTTTTCTATAAGAACAAGTGTTATGATGTAGCTTCAATGCCTACCTTATGTGGTTGTAGGTGAAAGTATGCCTATTGCTATGAGTATATGTAAGAGTGGCACTCTTTTCAGTGAGATTGGAATTAAGGAAATTAAAAAAAATTACTTGCCTCCTTAAGATTAGCAAACATTGTATACAGAGGATAAGTTTTTCAGTTATGGATGTCTTTGTAGCCATTAGGATAATTGTATCCCTGTTAATTCATTTGGGAAATCATTGTATATAGAGGAGAAAAAAAATAATTTTTTTTTTCATTTAAAAATATGAAATATAATGTGATCCAAGCCAATGGAGTAGTATAGGTTTTGCTCACAACACCTACCACCCTGCCTGGTAAATTTTTTGATATTATCCCAGATTGGATTATTGTGCATATTTCTTGACCCTTCTATCCACGCTGCCATGTTGGCACTACTCTAAAAATTTCAATAGTCATATTAATTTTTTTAATAAATTAAATAAATATTAAATAAATTATATCACAATAGCCACTTCACCTTTGTGATATAGTAATTATATTAATGGAAATTCTTGCAGACTCAATAAGCTTGTCAAATTGGCATTGATGCTAGACTGATAAATACATAAATCAAATCATTAAATGAATTAAATATCATTAAAAAATATACATGTTAAACACAATAGGTATTATATAATTGTAAAACAACAAAATTCCATTGGCCCGCTCTGCAAAAAATATGCACATTTTAATGCCAATGAGGAAAATTAATAAATTAGTCACAACTTGCATTAAACCCTTAGGGAATCATTATAATGTCCATTGATAATGAATTTTAATTGATATAATTTGTAAACACAATAGGTATTATAGAATTGTAAAACAATAAAATTCAATTGGCCTACTCTGCAAATTTTTTTCACATTTTACTACCAAAGAGGAAAATTAATAAATTAGTCACAACTTGCATTAAACCCTCAGGGAATCATTATAATTTCCATCAACAGTGAATTTTAATTGATCCCATTTTTAAGCACAATAGGTATTATATAATTGTAAAACAACAAAATTCCATTAGCATACTCTACAAAAATTATTCACATTTTACTGCCAATGAGGAAAATTAATAAATTAGTCACAACTTGCATTAAATCCTTAGGGAATCATTATAATTTCCATCAACAACAAGTTTTCATTTCTCCCATTTTCCAATACAATTTAATATGATTAAGTGATTACAATAATACCATAGGATAAAACCCTCTGATTGACTACATGCTCTTGAAATTATTCACATATTAGTTGTAACTAGAAAAAATCATAGTTTATTGTTATCACTCCATAAACATAGGAATATAGTTTGTATTTATAACAGCCAATAGTTTTTGATTGGAAGTCAACCAAAGTCATAAAAATAATAAAATTTGGCCCATACAATAGTACCTAATTGGGAAGGTACTAATAAATTATTATGTCATCCTAATGATTGATATATGGGTTTCCAAAGTAATGTATTAAACATATGGTATAAATTGATACTTAAATAGCCAATTACATTGAAAATTTGTTGAATGAGATTTATTGAATCATAAATAATAACTTTGTACTTAGACTCTCTTAAGTTGTTTTTTTCTAAATTTGTTTTCAAAACATAAATAAGAAAAGTATTTTTTATTTTCCTCTAGTTGTTTAAGTTAGGTTTTTTGATTGAAACATGTAATATAGTAGTATAAAATAAATGTAATACATGTTTACTTAAAAAGTCAATGGTATGAGATTTCATCCCAAAATGAAAAACATAGAAATATCTAATGATAAAATAAATTGGGAATAAAAACTATAGTTAAACTAACACTATGTTAACATTAGCCAAAAAAATAAATGGACAACTAACCAACAATAAACAAAAGGTGCTACAAACCCTACAAAAGGAGGAAGAGGTGGTAGTGAGCTATTGGGCTTGTCTCCCTAGCCTTCCCCATGAGGGGTTGAAAAATATAGTATGTTCCACATGTCATCTCAAGATATATTTCTTCTTCACCTTCCTCAATCATCTTGTAGGGGAGAAATAACAAGAGTTAGTCTTGAAAAATTTCCCTAAGAATAGCCACCTAAAAGTTGAAAACTAATGTGACCAGAATCATCCTAATACAAGGGTTGCCCTCTAAACCCAAAAAAAAGAGATAATATTCAATGGGAAGGATGTAAAGGGGTGGAAATTTTCAAGCAACTATGAAACCTTCACCACCTATGGCCACACACATGTAAGTCATATGCTCTATTCTACTGGTCCTAAGGCTCCTCAATGGACACTCTATTGATAGTGCATGAAAAATTACCCTAATGTCCCATAAAAGAGTGGAGATTTTAGACCTAAATGGAAAATTTATCCACCTAAACTTGAATCTATAGCATTACATTAGATAGAACATAGATTCTGTTAACAATAGAAAAAAATTTGTCTAGGCAATCTTCATTAAATATATCTACATTCTTGTCTTTTAAAATAGTAAAAATAATTTTAGTTTGGAAAATATGCCATATTTATTGATATATTGTAGGTAAAATAACATAATCTCCTAAGAGGGTCATGTTTTAAGCAAAAGGCTCTACTCTAAAAATCTTAAAAAGGGAACATATCCATTTCAAAGTGTCCTAAGCTATAACAAGAGACTCAATATGACCACAAGCATGGCATCTAGGAGAGGGAATCCCCATTTGAATAATTATATCACTCTTAGGGAGACCTTGGCAAAGAATAAACCAAGAAAATATGGTTTTTTAGGCTCCATAATAGTAAATCAAATAGTTTGGAACCTCATTTCCAAAAGGGGGGAGAATTGTTAGTGTTCTATCATTTATTGAGCATCTCACAAGGAGAACCATTGGGAGAAATGTTGAGAATTTATTCCAAGGTATGAATGGAATTATCATTTATGTCATGAAAGTGTAATTTATGTCATTATAAGTTATCTTTATTGTTATTGAGGTTGATTTCATAAGCCATATGCATGAAGAGACCTAGTGAGAAGGCATAGGCTTGGTAACATGATGAGGTGAGAAGTATGAGGATTTTGAGAATATGATTGGTTGTGTGTGACAATGGTATTAGGTTTTATGACATTAGGATGAGGTATTGAGATTATTTCAAGATGTTTCAAGGTTTAAGTAGGATTGGTAGTTCAAGGTATAATGTGCAAATAGACTTAGTATGACCTATTGAGGGGTCAATTTTAGTTACCAAGGTGCCAAATCTAATGAAATAATTGTAATAAGTGTGATAGGTTATTTCAAGTGTGTTGACCAAGTTTGAGGTAAAATTTTTAAGGATAAAACATGAAATATGGTTTTGAGGTTTTTTATATGCACAAAATGAGGTATTACAAACCCGAGAAGGATTTTCTTATGCTTGTTGACACATGAAACCTTTGCGTGAGGATCCAAATAGTTCATGGTAGTTGGTGAAGGTTCATGATCAAAGTTATTGGAATTAGTTTTTGGGTTGAGGACCTAATATTTAAGAATGATTTTCAAGAGTGGAAGGCAATCTAAACCCTTTGTAAAACCCTAACTATGCCCTGATATGGAATATCTTTTTGTAAATGGATCATAATGGATTGGATGAAAAAAATTTATGATTGGATCATGTATATGAATCTCCTATTTACCTTCAAGTGGTTTTTTTTGTTATAATAGTGAGTGGAAGCTATAGGAAAACCCTTGTTTCTTAGATTTTTGATGTAGCAGGCAAGGTTGACCAAGTCAAGTCATGAAAATGATTGGAGGATGATGTGTGAGACTTTTATTTTATGATCATCTAAGTTTATTATCAATTTATAGACTTAAAATATTATAAAATGGTCATGTAATTTTTCCTATCACTATAAAGGCCTAGTGAGGAAGATAATGAGAAAACCAAGCAAAAGTGAGAATGAGATTAGGGATGGGTTGCAATGGATTAAAGATGGATACAAATGCATGGAGTTATTTTTAAATAACAATAACACATATCCATAATGAATATAAGTTTTTAATAAGCTTTTGTATGTTATAAAGTTGATGTCAATCTAACTTATCTAACACAATGAGGTCTCTATACAGTGAATCTATGAGATTGGTATGTAATACCAATATTGATATCAGACCTTATTTTATATATATATATATATATATATATATATATATATATATATATATATATATATATATATATATATAAAGGATAATTAAGGATAACATAAACCAATTGGAAGTTCACAAAGGTGTTTTAAATCTTGGTTTCCATGATTGTGTTTTGGAGCATTCAAGAAGTTTTATGTGTGTTAGTGAGAATGATGTTCCTGAGTCATTATGAAAATATTTTAAGAATATAATGCATATTAAGTTGTTATATATTTCCAATAGGTTCATTTTAATGCATTTTTCTTCGTGATAAATTGCTATGAAGGTGTGAAAAGTCAAAGGTTCTTGACTGGGTGTTTGAGGCCTATTTACAGTTCTGAGTGAGCATATGGAAGTGGTCTGTTTGATAAATTTTCCCATATACTATGAAGTATAATGGACATGGTGATGAACCTGAGGTCATTTAGGTTATACAAATATTATTTTATTATATGTTTATGTTGAAAAGTTGAGTGTATGCTTCAGATATTCAAAGTAGACTTTCTGGCAGTAAGAAGGCCTAAATGTGAGTAGGTCTAATGGTGTGGTTCAAGGAGTGAAATAAGGAAAATGGTAATGGGAACCTAATTTAATATTATAATGGGTATAAATTAATTGTATTTTATTTTTTATCCATTTTTGGAGGTTGAAAATGTTCCAAGATGGTTAAGGTGAAATGTGTGCTTTGAGAAGGCCTAATTGCATTAGGTCTCTATTAGGCCTAATGATGGTTTTTGTCATTATGAATGGTAACCAAAATATGTAGTTATTTTTTAAATTATGAAATGTTTTTTTTGATATATTAAAAGGTTTATCCATATATTAAGTGGTTTGTGTTTGACCAAGGTAGGTGAGATCAAGAGTCAAGTATAAGAAGGTCTAATAGGCCTAATTTATGTTGTTAGTAGATTGAGCACATGAATGAATGAAATATAAGTTTGGAAACCAGATAAATGGATTTAATACCATAAAATAGGTGTGATAATAATTTCATTAAGTCATAATAGTAATTTTATAGATGAAGATCAAGGTGATATGGACTAAATATGCCAATAAGAGGGCTTGTTGAACGAAGAGACCTAATAGGGTGTTTGAGAGAGATATAAGAGTGTGAAGAGAAAAATGATGTGTTAATCATCAATTGAGTGATAAAATAATGTCCAAAGGTGATCAGAGGTTCCAAATGACTAAGTTGGTGCTAAGTCACCTAGGGGGTTGGTGATTTCTTGCAATTTGGTGTTTGATAAAGGACTAGTTGAGTTGGTGTTCCTTGGAGGGTTAGTTCCTCACTAAATTTTGATTCATTACTTATAATAATGTATTATAAGTTATGTGTCAATGGGTTTTATCCTCCATGATGGTTTTCCACATATCTCTTGCGTTCATTTGTTATATTCCTGCTTCATGCTCATATGAATGGTTTATTATGCATTGTTACATCTCTATATTAGTTTTAATGATTAATGAATGACATATGAAATTGAAATAAAAGTTTGTACATTGATTCAATCCCACCCTCTCAGTGGTTTTTCTTTCAAAAATTAGTATCAAAGCAATATTCCTAGTGTAGGCCTAATAGTCTAAGGTAGATATTTGGAGCACATGTATGAATTGTGATAATGAAAGTGTTTATTATTATTACAATGAATATCTATACATAGTCATTGAAATAAATTGTAAATTTTGTTTAAAATAAAAGAATCATATAGAATAATTCACCCAACTTAGAATTAAAGTAAATTCTTTAGAGGTACAAGCAGAGCAAGATGTAATCAAGATGAAGACATATCATAAAATTGAGGAGAGTACTGGAAAGCTTAACAATATTTTGGATAGTCAAAGGTACTCTCATGATAAGATAGGTCTGGGTTTCAAAAAATACAAAATGTGTTCAAAGAGAGTCAGTTTACAAAATTCAATGATCTATCGAGTGATAATACTAGTAGAATAAAGACGTATGCAAAAGTGGTCAAATTTGAAGTCAAACATTAACAAGCCAATACGGGTTTTATTTCGTCAAAAGATATCAAATGTAGTGGTGTATAAACCAATGATCATCAAAATACAAATGAAGTTAGATGGTTAAAATATGTGGATGATTTCATTGTTTCTTTTTTCTCTTGTGGTCAATTTGGACATAGAGCTATTAACTATGGATGGAAAAGTAGAATCCTATGTTATAATTGTAACCAAAGAGGACATATTGCAATAGATTTTAAGATAGGACCTATGAGGAAGAATAGTCAAGTTAAGAAGGTAAGTAAGAATGATACTAAAGAATGGATCAAGAAAGCAGACCCTATGAGTAAGGTGAAAGAGAAGAAGGAATCTAGAGAAGAAGAATCTATGATAGTTCAAATTGCATTTCATACTCAATGAAGATTTGAAATGGTACATAGATAGTGTTTGTTTAAGTCACATGATAGGAGATAAGAGCAAACTCATCACTTTGAATAATAATGCCATAGGACTAGTGAGGTTTGAAGATAACACATTTGCTAATATAGTTGGCAAATGTGCTTTAATCTTAGATAATGGGAAAACCAAGACAAAAAATGTATTGTGTGTATATGGCTTGAAACACAACTTGTTGAGTGTAATTAAAATATGAACCCAAGGACATACCCTAATTTTTCATGACAAAATATGCGAGATAAGAAGATCAAAATCAGGTAGGTTGACTACCAAATACAAGAGAATTGAGAAAAATCTATATATATTGAATGAGATAACAAAAGAGAAGTGTTTTATGAGTAAGGTAGATGAAAGTTGGATATAAAATAGGAGGTTAGATCATTTTAACTTTGATAATATGGTCAAGATCAACTCCAAGGGGTCCATGAAGAACATGCCCAAAATTTCCAAACCTGTAGATGCTCTTTACTAGGCATGTCAACATGGTAAGTAGACTAGGAGGAGATTCAAGTCTAAAGAAAACTCTACTACTATACCTTTAGAACTAATTAATATTGATCTATGTGGTCCTATAAGGATCCAAAGTATTCAAGGTGATAGCTACTTCATGTTGTTTATAAATGGCTTCATAAGAATGATTTGGGTAACATTCTTGAAAGAGAAGTCATAAGCTCTAAGTAAGTTCAAAACTTTCAAGGCTTTGGTTGAAAATGAGATGAATGTGAAGATCAAGTGCCTTAGGTCTGATAAAGGAGGAGATTTTTCATGAATTGAGTTTGATGAGTTCTATGAGGTAAATGGAACAAGAAAATAGTTCTCAGCTACTAGAACACCTCAATAGATTGGGGTAGTTGAAATAAAGAACATAATAGTTAAATAAATGGTAAGGACCATGTTGAATGGGTCAAATTATCTGATGGCTACTAGAGAGAAGTTGTGGGTATTGTAGTTTACACCTTGAATAGAGGATAGATTAAAATCAATGGTGATAAGACTCTATATGAATTTTGGAATGGTAGACCTACTAGTGTTGAACATTTTAAGGTGGTTAGAAGTAAGTGTTATATCAAGATAAATGAGGAGGACTTTGACAAGTTTGACTCAAAGTATGATGAAGGTATTTTCTTGGGATATTTATCGGTTAGTGCTATCTATAGATGCTACAAAAAGAGGTTGAAAAAGATATTAGAGAGCACAAATGTGAAGGTTGATGAGACAAATAAATAATACTCTTAGTAAAATAATGATGGAGGATCAATAGAGATATATGAAGATGAATAAGAAATTGAGGAGAGAAAGGACTCAAAAGGTCCTTCTAGGTAGATTCAAAAGGATCATCCTGAATCTTAGATCATTGGCAACAAGAGTGTAGGTATACAAATAAGAAGAAGAATGGTGAGTAATGTTAATCATGAGAATACTTCCTTATTGTCTAAATTTGAGACTAAAATCTATGTAAAAGCAAATGAAGATAGGTTTTGGATAGATTCCATGAATGAGGAGATAAATCAAATTGAGAAGATTGAGACTTGGGAGTTAATACGTAGGCCTAAAGACAAAAATATCATTGGTACAATATGGGTATTCAGAAACAAGTTGAATGAGAATGGAAAAGCCACAAAAAATAAGGCTAGACTAGTATGTAAGGGATATGCTCAAGTAGGAGTGGAATTTGAGGAGATCCAATAGAAAGGTTAGAGGCTAGTAGACTATTTATTGCCTATGAAAGTTTCAAAGGCTTCAAGATATACCAGATGGATGTCAGGTCAACTTTCCTAAATGAGAACTTGGAGGAAGAAGTGTACATTGAACAACCTGAGGGTTTCCTAGTGACTAATAATAATGACTATGTTTGAAGGTTGAAGAAGGCTCTCTATGGTCGAAAACAAGCCCCTAGAGCTTGGTATTCTAGACTAGACAAGTATCTTTTGGACCAAGCTTTCAAGAGAGGAGTTACATATAGTAACTTGTATATCAAGACTTCAAATGAACATAAGTTGATAGTGGTGGTATATGTGGATGATATCATCTTTGGTGGAACTAATGAGAACATTACCAAGGCCTTTATAGAGGTGATGAATTCAAAATTTAAAATGTCTATTCTTGAAGAACTATCCTTCTTTCTTGGACTTCAAATTAGTTGATCTAAAAAGGTATGTTCATTTCACAAGTCAAGTATATAAAATATATGTTAAAGAAGTTTGAAATGGAATATTTCAAGGCTGTAAGAAAACTTATGGTTATAGGGTGTAATCTAAGCAAGGAGGATGAATCTTCAAGAGTTAATCAAACAAAATATAGATCAATGATTTGGAGTTTGTTATATACTACTACCTCTAAACCTAACATCATGAAAGTAGTAGGTATTGTGGGAAGATTTTAAGTAGATCCTATGGAAATTCATATACAAGTAGTCAAGAGGATACTTAGGTATCTCAAAGGAACTATGGAGTATGGATTGTGGTACCCAAGGAGAAAGAAGTTTGATCTAGTAGCCTATACAGATGCAAATTAGGTTGGGAGTATAGATGATAGAAAGAACACTAGTGGAGGGGCATTATTCTTAGTTGAGTGCCTAGTCTTATGGATAAGCAATAATCAACCATCGGTGGATTTATCTCCTTGTTAGGCTAAGTACATTGTAATAGCTTCATGTTGTACTTAGGTGTTGTGGATGAGACAAACCTTAAGAGACTATAAAGTGGATTTTGATGGTTATAGTCCCTTTTTTTATGATAGTACTATTACCATAAGTGTTTCAAATAATCTTGTCATGCATTTAAGGACCAATAAAATTCATATCAAGTATAATTTATTAAGAGAACAGGTGAGTGAACAAAGTATTAATCTTGAATTTATGTCTACCAAGTATCAGATTATAGATATCTTGACTAAGCCTTTTCCAAAGGATACTTTTTAACATCTGAGATAAGAATTGGGTTGATTCATACTCCTATAAGTCACTAAGAAAGTAAATTTCTTAGGGATAACTAATAAGGAGGTACTTTAGCTCCAAGAGTAGGAAATAAGTGCACATGCTATGAGGTCAAAGGAGGAGCCATATCAATATGTTCAAGAAGAAGATGTCTGAGGTATGAATTGAGATAAGGGGAGATTTTTTATATGATCTTTTATTCATATTTATTGATTTTTGTTATAGGTAGTGATTTTTCATTAAATTCAAATAGGGAGATTGATTTGTATGGGGGAGATGTATCTTAGTGATAGAAGTTTATTTGAATGGTTGCCATCAATAAAAAGGGGGAGATTATTGAGAATGTATTCTCAGGTATGCATGGAGTTTTCATTGATGTCATAAAAGTGTCATTGATGTCATTCTAAGTTGTATTTGTTGTTTTTGAAGTTGAGTTCATAATCCATATGCATGAAGAGACCAAGTGAGAAGGCATAGGCTTGGTAACATGATGAGGTGAACAGTATGAGGCTTGTGAGAAGATGATTGGTAGTGTGTGAGAATGGTATGAGGTGTTATGACATGAAGATGAGGTATTGAGAGTATTTAAAAAAAATTCAAGGTGTTTTCAAGGTCTAATTATGACTAAAAGTCCAAGGCCTAATATGCAAAGAGACCTAGTGTGGCCTAATGAGGGGTTAAGTTTAGTTCCCAAGGTAAAAAATATCATGAGATAATTTTTAGAGGTGTGATAGGTTGTTTTAAATGTTTTGAGCAAGTATAAGGTCAAATTTTGAAGGAGAAATCATGAAATATGGTTTTGAGGTTTTATGTGTGCATAAAATGAGGTATTACATACACAAGAAGGATTTTAATATGCTCATTGACATGTGCAACCTTTTCATGAGGATCCAATTAGTTCATGGTAGTTGGGTTAGGATCATAGATCAAAGTTCCTAGTAGTAGTTTTTGGTCCGAGGACCTAAGCTTTATTAGTGATTTTTAAGAGTAGAAGCTATTCTACACACTCTCTAAAACCCTAATTATGGTCAATATGGAAGATCTTGTTGTAAATGGATCATAATGGATTGTATGACCTAGTTTGATTATTGGATAATTTATATGAATCTCCCAAGTACATCTAGGTGGTATTGGTATGTCAGAAGAGTAAGTGGAAGCTACAATAAAACCCTTATTTATTAGATTTTTGATGTAGCAAGTAGGATTAACTAGGTCAAAGCATGAAAATGATTGGATAATGATTTTTGAGACTTGTATTTTATGATTATTTAAGTTTTTTATTATTTATAAAAACTTAAAATATGTTTTTGGCATATCACTAAAAATGCCTAGTGAGGAAGATAGTGAGAAAACTAGGCAGAAGTGAGAATGAGATTAGGGATGGATCCAAATGCATGAGGTTATTTTTAAATACCTATGACACATATACAAAATTAATGTAATTTTTGAATAATATTGTGTATGGAATAAATTTTATCTCAATTTGACTTGTCCAACATAGTGAGGTTTGTGTACAACAAAGCCATGAGATTGGTCTTGAAGACCAATATTGATATTAGACATTATTGTGTGTGTGTGTGTGTGTGTGTGTGTGTGTGTGTGTGTGTGTGTGTGTGTGTGTGTGTTTAAATGATGTTTAAGGATCATATAAATTGATTTGGATTTAATAAAAGTGTTCACATATGTGTTCTAAGTCTTATTTTCCATGACTGTGTTTTAGAGCATTCAGGCAGTTTTATGTGTGTTAGTGAGAATGATGTTCTTGAGTCATTATGAACATATTTAAATAACATAATTAATATTAATTTTTTTATATAGGTATAATATTTTCATTTTAAATAATTTTCCTTCATGATAAATGCCTATGAAGGTGTGAAAATTCAAAGTTTCTTAAATGGGTGTTTGATGCATGCTTGCAGTTCTGAGTGAGCATATAGAAGTGGTCTATTTGAGGTTTTAAAACCTATATGATGAAGTATAATGGACACGGTGATGAACCTGAGGTCATTTATTTTCTATCCATATGATTTTTTTATATGGTTGTGTGGCAAAGTTGAGTGTATAATTCATATATTTAAAGCATATTTTATGGTAATAAGAAGGCCTAATTGTGAGTAGGTCTAATGGTGTGGTTCAAGGAGTGAAATAAGAAAAATGGTGGTGGTAACCTAAGGTGAGATTAAAATGGGTATAATTTAATTGTATGTGAAATTTTTCATCCATTGTTTGAGGCTCAAAATGTTCTAAGGTGGTCAAGGTGAAACATGTGCTTTGAGAAGGCCTAATTGCATTAGGTCTCTATTAGGCCTAATGATGGTTTATGTCCTTATGAGTGGTGATCGAACTATGTAGTGACTTTTTAAATTATGAAACATATTTTTTTATATATTCCAAGGGTGATACAAGTATGTATAATTTTTTTTCTGACCAAAGTAGGTGATATCAATATTTAAGTATAAGAAGAAGGTTTAACATGCCTAATTTATGTTGTTAGTATATTTAGGACATGAACGATTGAAATAAAAGTTTGAAAACTAGGTAGAGGGATTAAATACCATCATATATGTGTTTTAATAATGTCATGAATTTATAATAGTAATTATATATAATATGAGCAAGGTTTTATGACCTAAATTTGCTAGGAAGAGGGCTAGTTGAGCAAAGAGACCTAATAGGATGTTTGAAAGAGATAGAAGAGTGTGAAGAGAAAAAAAGGTGTCTAAAATTTATCATAGTTTCTAGGTTATTTATTTAGTTCTGATTCACCTACGGGGTTGGTGCCTCTTTTCAAGTTGGTGTTTTCAAAAGGACTAGTTGAGTTGGTGCTTGACTAGTGATGGGTTGGTACTCCTTGTGGGGTTGGTGCCTCACTAAATATTTAGTAATTAATTATATGAATTTAATATAAGATGTGTTTCAATGTGTTTTATCCCCCATGAGGGTTTCCCATATATCTCTTGTGTTCATGTATTATATTCCTTCTTCATGATCATATGAATGGTTGATTATGCATTGCTACATCTCTATATTAGTTTGAATGATTAATGAATGACATATGGAATTGAAATAAAAAAATTTACACTAATTCAACCCCCCTCTTAATGGTTATATTTCCAATAATAAATCCATTGATAACTAATTCAGGGTCAATACGAAAGGACTATGATATAACTATTCAATTCTAGTGTTTCTACTATTTGGGAGATCCTGTAACCCCAATTTTATGGGAAATAGCCATTTTAATCTTATAAATATACTCAAAGTCCCAATAATTAAATATAATTTTGGTTTTTATCTTTGGAAAAATTAACCATTATCTATAGTGTTTATCAGAGATATCACTCAGAACTCTAATACTTTTATGAAAAAGTGGAAGAGCTTTGAGTCTTGTAAGTTCCTCTATGGGTTTCCCATTTGTGATGATCATTGGATACCCTCATAAAGAGTTAATTTTGATATAAATACCAAATAAAAAACATTATATTTTCATCTTATCCATGTATTAGTTGTTTTCCAAGTCTTCCATATACTCTTGACCACCAAAATACTCGTAACATTTACTGGGGTTGGGTAATGAAAAAATTATAGAACCCCAAATTTTGCCAAAATTTCTTACCAAAGGGAAATTTAGAATAAATATATTTTCAAAATATAATTTTCCAAGCCTCTTTATTTTTTTATAGATCTAACAACCTTCTTAGCATAGATGACAATTCCTTTTTTGGCAATATCAATGAGACCTAACCCTCCAACTTCACTGGGTTGGCAGTAGATATACCAAGCCCATATAAAGTCTCTAAATAGTTTCTCCAACTCTTTTTTGAATTATTTGGAAGGATAAAAATAATATGAGTAGTAAACATGGGTGGTTTCAAGTACTTTAGATAAAATATGGAATTTTCCAGCCAAAGAGATGGGTTTGGTAATCTAGTAGGATAAATTATTTTTCACCCTAAGAATAACATAGTTCCATAGTTCCACTTGGGAGGAATTAAAATCAAAAGGAATACATAGGAATTTAAACATCTCTCCATGGGAAATACACTTCCTTTAGTAATTATCAATCTAAAATGGTAGAGGACCATAGCATTGTCTGAAGCATTATGTCCTACCCCATTGAATGCTAGAACCAAAGTCTAGGAAAAATGTTAATAAGCATTAAATAGTATTGTGGACAAATTATTCTTACTCGTGAAGAATAAAAAATGATTCATTATTAAAATTCCCATTTACGAGAGTAAATATGAGGGACCATAGGGAGACTATTTCCTTTGAAAAGAGCTCTAGAATCAGAATCTCCTAATAAATAGTCAAACCTCTTAGTAGCTAGAATATATAAAGAAGGGGAAAAATGGAAACCCTATCTAATATAGTGAAACATAATTAAAATCTCATATTGGTGACCATTAATGGTGAGACAAGTGGAGGGATCCTGGAAGAGAGTTTAAATAGAATAAATGAACATAGGGCCAAACCCTAGAGCTTGCAACATGGATAAAATAAATGGACTTTCAAGCCTATCATAATATTCTTTGAACTCTATTTTGAGGAATAGGGACCATTGTTGAGATACCCAAGTGTATTCCATCCTTCCCACACCGCTATTTTGTTTTCCAAAATATATCTTCCTTGAATGAAACTAGTTTTTCATTGACCTAAGAAAGATGGGGATGAGATACTTGATTATGAGTGCCAAGGCTTTGGAAAGTATCTTGTAGGATACATTCATAAGGGTAATAGGTCTATATTTGGTAATAAATTCAAGGTCAATAGCTTTAAGGATGAGTTTGATGTTACCTTGATTGATGAATTTTTCCCAACAAACATTTGGATAGAGGTTTGAAGTAAATTTTATGTATATCCGATCCCATTAACTCCAAGAGGATTTGATAAAACTCATAAGGGAAGCCATCAGTGCATGAGTATTTCTCTTAAGCCATAATAATGGTAAATTGGTGTAGGTTCTCAATAGATATGTGTTTATCACATGTCATTTTTTGGCTATGTGAGAGCCTAAAGTGAACAACGTCAAAGTATTTATTCAATTCAATTTGTTAGGTAACAAAAGATGTTTGATATTGAAAAATTAATTATAGTGCTTAATGAAAGTGTGTAGGATGTCTGGGAGATGAGTAATATGATCACAAATTTCTTTTAATAGCTTTGATTTTCACTACTAAGTGATGGGATCTTAATTTACTAAAAAAATAGAGACTCAATCCATAATTTTAAGCCAATGGATGTGAACTTTAATTTGATCTCCCTAGGTTTGGTGAAGCTTTTCTAGTTGGAATTGGTTCCTTATCTTTACCACTCATTTTTAAAACACCCCATCCATGGGAGCTTATTACAAATCCTAGGATAGATGGTTTAGTTCTATCACAAAGGTTGCCCTATCTCTCTTCCAAATTAGAGCTAACTATTTTCTAAATAACCAAAGCAAGATGATGGTATGAGTGATGGCTAACTCCCACCAATTAATCCACATAATGTCTCTATATTGGAAAGGGACTAGGTTCCACACTCACTCAATGTGAAAAAGGTTGGAGTAAGTTGTCTCAAGCTAAGGAGACTATTGATCATCATGCTTTGGGTAATTCCAAATATCTTTTCAAATCAAAGTCAAGGATAAGATCCCAACCAACACTGACATACTTATATTCCTCATCCTCAAGAGGATACACTTATTGTGAGCCATCCCCATCCTACATGGAAGGGGAAAACACTAGATCAAGGTGAGTAATTTATAACCTTTGGAACTTTGATGCCAAGGAGGATTTGGGTGATGTGGAAGATGACACCTCTTCTAATACTGAATGTGAGATTTGTTACATCTACTCTATACATAGAGAGGGGTATGGTGTACCAAAAATTTAGGAAGAACAAAGTTAGTGGTACAAGGGGCACTAATCTAAAAAATTAACAATTATTACAAATAATAAAAATTGGTGAGTGTTTTACACTGCTAGATTTATATCTATAAAAGGGAATTACATAAAATGATCATATCCCCTTTTTCCCATTTTATAAATTTTCCTTAATACTACTATGTTTGGACACCTAGATTAAACCACATTAATAAATATTGTTATTTTTATTATATGTTTATAAGGCTAGCATTTATAAGGGGATTGGTATGTTCACTCTAGCTCATAAGCTCATACACATTAAATAAAAACACAAAATATGGAACAAAGAGGTGTTTGGTAATATTTTTTCTCAGAAGAAAATTATAGAGGAATTTTTGAAGATTGAGGATATTATCTAGGAGAATGGGATGAATTAAGAAACTCTTTGAAAAGAAAAGGAACTGAATTTCCACAAGTTGGATGTAAAAGAAGAGATTTTTTAGAGACATAAATATAGATGCATATGGTTGAAAGAAGGGGATAGAAACACTGAGTATTTACATCACCTAACTTCTATAAATAGAAATTATACTATAATTAGGGAGCTAGTTTAAAAGGATGGAAATGTGTGCAAGGAAGAAATATAGGTGAAGGAGATCATCCATTACTTTAGAAATTTATTGTCTAGATGTTCTAATGTAGATCTAAGGAAAGAAAAATCAGTTTTGGGGATATTTCCTAGGGACATAATTGAGGTTGAAAATGAAGCCTTACTTAAACCACACTCTTTATAGGAGGTTGAGTTTGTTTTCTTCTCCATGGAGGGATAAAAATGCCCATGTCTAGATAGTTTTCCCCCAATATTCTTCCAACACTTATACAATGTTATCCAATCATAGGTGTTGTCTATGATGGCAGAATTTTATAGATTAGGAACTATACTTAGAGAGATGAATGATTTTCTATTTACCATTCCAAATAAAACTAGATCCAAGTATTTGAAATATTTTAGACCCATATGCCAGTGTAACACATTCTATAAAATATACACCAAAAATTTAGTTTTGATATTTTAGCCATTATTGTAGAATATTATTGTTTAACAACAAGGAGTTTTCATCTTTATTAGATAAATCATAGGGGGTATTATTATTATCCATTAATCCATCATTATGTGGAAAACCTATCGAGATTGGGTATGTATATGAAGATAGACATGAACAAGGCATATGGTAGGGTGTCATGGATCTTCTTGGATAAGGATATTGATAAAATAAGATTTAATCTAGGATTTAGGGGGTTGATTATATCTTGGATTTCTTCTCCCAAGGTTTATGTTATGATAAATGGGGTCCTATAGGTATTTTTTATAGCATAAAGAGGGTTGAGGCAAGGGGACCCTTTCACAATACTTATTCATCATTCTTGTCTAGGATCTTGGTATAAGTCTAGGGAATGCAAGAACATAAGGAGAAGTGAAAGAGGGTTAGAAGATGTTCCTAAAGCAGAAAAACATGATAAGCATGAGGATAAATATGATACACTTTATATGCACATAATAGTTTAGTATATAAAGATAGGAATTGGGATGATAGAACCATAAGAAACATTAATTATCCTATGTTATTGAGGAATTAAGAACAATTAGTATTTCATAAATAGAAATAATGCATCCATATTAATTAGATAAAAATTAATCAAAAAATTACATACGATAATGCATGAAAAGAACATAATAAGAAATCACATAGGTAATCATAACCAGATAATATCTATTAATCTCTAAAAGTGGAACCCACTTCTTACAAACAAAAGTATATATAGATGTTTCCAATCTATGATTGTTCATCTTCTTCTTGTACTTGGCACCAAAATTGGAGTCTATATATAATATAGATTTTTACAAGTCATGAACATAAGACAAAATAAACTTATACAATGACAAAATGAGTGCATAACACACGAATATAGGACAAATATCATGTGCAACTTTACAATCCATATTTTTATATCAACACTTTCCTAGACTGAAAAGGTTGTCTCATCTTGAGACAACATCATAGGATCTCTAAGAAGGCACAAGTGACAAGAGGTTAAAGAAATGGTTAGATTATTAATATTCATAATAATTGCTCAAAGCTCCATTTCTGGTTTTCACCTCTTGCGCACTACTTAACCACTTTTTCAGGTTTTTAAATAAGTAGCATACCAACCTATCACCCTTTTGGGTTTTCAATAGGCTTGCATAACCAGGTGGCCACCCTTTATGGGTTTTCAACCAATCTTGATCCACCTATCTTACTAAATCATACCCAAATACAAAATTTTCAAAATTTGTACTCTATGTAGTACCTAACTTGATGGTGGTGGCATGGACATAGATGATGATTAACCAAAAGAGTCCTTGGATTGGGTATATGTATCCTTACATTGAGTGATGACTTGCTAGAGCTCTGAAGTTGGCCTATATGTAGGTCTATTGACAATCTAGGTAGCTACACTAGTGAAAGGAGTTAGATCCATCTTTTAAGCATTTCAGTACAACATCACTTCATGGATCAACTACAATAGGGTGCACAATAGAGAATGGAAGCCAATGTTATACTTGAGGTTTGTACCATTATTTATACTCAAGGATGAATTGGTTTTTTTGACCCTTGTCTGGATCTTTCCACTTAGCTACTCTATCTTATCTAGGTGTCATTGAGCTTGGATACTAACAAAAGAATTATGCAAAAGTGACTCTACCAATTTAGAATATTGTCATGCATGTTATCCCTAGTATTGAGCAACTCCTAGAGTGATCCATCCTTCTCCTCCCTAGTTTTAGTGTAACCCACTCTAGTTTCTTTGGTGGCAATAGCCTTTGTAAAGTCTACATTAGAATGGTTAAGGAGGTATCTAATTGATGCTTCCAATCCAAAAAGTTATGTTTGAATTGTTGAGCTTGAAGTGTGATAACATCAAGCTTTCTTTAGTAATCTTCCAACAAAGTGATATAATATTAGCCTCAACCTTGACATATTGGCCCAATGTTATGACTATGTTTAGTTTTTGTGTTACACACCAATCTTTGGTTAACTCAGAGGCAAGTGTATTGAGTCTGCACTAGTCAAACATTACTTGGTCCCTGATTGCACAATTGACCAAATCGAGATAAGTGTCCTAGATAAGCTTGGTGGATTCATGCAGTCAAGCCTTCAACTCAATGTTATCAGCCTTGGATTGGTCAATCTCTTATTCTAAAGAGGTGGCCCTCTACACAATGGAATCTTGGAATATAGTAACACCCTCTAACTATTTCTTCAATGGTAATCTAGAAACATCTAAGGATGCTTCCTACTAGAGTGGGAATGCTACTAAAGTTCCTATGATCATTAAATGGTTGGTTCATGGCATGGTCTCAAGTAAAAGTGAGAATGTGGTACACTGAACACCCATAATTAGAATGTCCCATCGCCAAACTCCTCCCAAAGACAAATCTAATTGTTTTACACCTATTGTGGCTATAGATTGATATTATTATTATAATGGATGATTTGACTTATCTTATTATTATTTAGGCACCTTTTTTTATTGTGTTTTATCCTCTTCTATAGGATTTAGTTGCTACATAATGTATTTGTCCCATTTTCTTTTGGATTCCTCCACTACTTTCCTAGTAAACTCAACCTCAATAACTTTATTTTTATCATGTTCCTCTTCCTAAAAATTTTGTGCATGCTTTTATTCCTTCTTCTATTCCTCAAGCATAACATCCTTGTATTTTTTGGCCTTATATTGAGCTCATGTTTTTAGGTCAGCATGTGCCTTAGCTGTACTTTACTTTTTATTCCTAAACTTGAGCCTATTGTTTGCATATGGCTTCTTCTTCTTCTTCTTCTTCTTCTTCTTCTTCTTCTTCTTCTTCTTCTTCTTCTTCTTCTTCTTCTTCTTCTTTATTCTTCTTTGTAGCTTCCTCAGCTTGTTGTTGTGTGAGAGTGGCATCCTCCATGGCCTTTTGTGCCTATGCTGTTATGTTTCATTATTATTTCTCTTTTTCTACCTTATCCTTGGTAATGATTGTAACCTCTTTATTCTTCTGCTCTTCATCCATCTTCTTATGGTGTACCTCCTACACCTACTTTGATGAATTAGTATCTTCTTGCACCTATTTGGCCAACTTGATAGCCTTTTATCGATTAGCCTCTATGTCCTCAGCCTTTTTTATGGCCTTGGCTTCTTCAACTTGATGAATTACTTTTTGAGATTGATGTTATCAGGGTTGTTCCTGTTGATGCTTCTTTTCTTCTTTCCAAACTCATTGTTATACTATGCAAGATAATTCCTCTCATGAATCCTATTATTCTCTAGTTTTAGGCTAATATAATGTGAGATCCTCAACCTATGGTTCTTGTTTGAAAGGTAGCAAATCACCTAGATGGACCATAGAGCTAGAGATAGATGATTTCTTGTGCCCCAAAGTAATCAACTTGCATTTGGGTGGTGGTGAATTCAAAAAAGGAAAAGGCTACACTTCTTACACTGTGATTGTCTTAAAAAATGTACATTCTTCTAGGGTAGGAGACCTTAGCCTCTAGTCAATTTATGGGTTTACACACTAGAAACTCTTGTGGACTTTTTGGTAGTAGTGCAAAGATGCCAGCAATTGTGAAAATGGTATAAGGTTGTTTTTGGAAGATGTTAATCCTTATCTATATTTATTTAACCTTTTCTCACATAGTGTCGACCATAATAGATGTAGGGCATGGTGGTAGGTCCACCCAAAAACTTGGTAAGGTCTTTTTATTCACTTAGACCATGTGCACTACCTTATAGAAGAATAAATACTCCTCTATATCATAAAATTTTCTTTCCATATCTGCAACCATCATCTCATAATCCTCCTACTCATCTATTCTCATCAGAGGTAGGTCATAGGAGATTGTGATCTAGGGTACCTTAGGGTCATCTAACTAGGTTGTCATGCTCCCCATCTTGCACTTTAGTGGAGGTGATGGTGGATGTTGTCCGATGAAAAGATTTCAATTTAATATGAGGTTATGGCTTCCAGTTGTTGCTTCACTAAAGGGACTATTTTGCTAGGTAGTATGGTTTTTAGTGGTGTCACACACCTAGATGCAGATGGTTTTCTTTGGATACTTCAACTTGCACCAAGGCCATACTCACAAAAAATGGTAGGGATCCAAATGGTGACCTAGGAAATTCATGAATATGAATGAAGACAACCTTTAGAAGTAAGCTGACAATAACATGTTGTCTCAGGTATTACATGATGTCTAACAGTACCTAAAGATGTGTAGTAATTAGCTCTAAACACTCCTCCCACCATGTATTGAATTTTCCCTCATGTGTTGTGGTGTCAGGCTTAGGTGTCAATATCAGGTTATTAAATTATTTTTCTAGCCAATAGTTAGTGCTAGGATGTACCTCTCCTTCAAGGGACTTATATTAGGTGAAACATAGTAGAAAGATGAGAAAATGGTACTAGAAAGTCTACTTGGAAGTCATGTGGCACTTGTCTATGTTTGTAATCAACTCATACACAAATTATTTGAGATAATTGAACTGTTCATTATGATGGATCATGGGATGTGCAATGTCCACCCACCCCTTTAGGAATTTCATTTATATACTTAGTGGTCTGCCAGAATCTATTTGTGATTTACTCAACCAAGATGTGCATGAGTTCATCTTGAATTTATTTAATTGAGATTCCTATGGACCCACAAACATATAAATCTCTAACCTCCTAAAAGATAGGAGGCATTATTATCTTTTGTAGAGCAAGAGAATCACCTCACATAGGCATGCCCAAATCTCAAGTTATTTATTCGATGTTAATGACTATAGTGGTGTCAAGGTCAATGTAAATGTTGTAGACTAAGAATTTGACTCAAGAGAGGTGGTTAGTATTGCATTAGTTCCAAAATGAAATCAAATTAAAATAAACACACTAACAAGCATACATATTTAGGCCTAGACACTAAGGGGAGCTTAGTGAGGAAAAAACAATTTGAAAAAACACAACTAAAAAGCAAGAACACAAACTTTCTTACCCTCCTTGGATGCCCCAATAGATTTTTTCATTGGCTTGCTTGACTTTGTGCTTCAAAAAGGTTTGTTACAATAGAGCTTGGCTATCCTCCACCTCCTCTTGACACCATGTGGATTGTGTATTTGGCTTGGTTGAATAATTTGGCATTATAAAAATAATTGCAATATCATTTGGAATAAATTTAGGATTTTAAATTTGCACCAAGATAGTTTAAAAATGATGTTCATGGCTCTTTTATTTATAGATTTTGAAAATGGTTCAAGATCAACCATGACCATCCATTCCAAGATTGATATGTGTGGCCATGAATAAATTAAATTATGTAATTAATTTTATAAATATCCCCCATAAATGTTTTGGATAGAGGGGTATTTAATAGGTATGGAGGTTCTTAATGAGGCATGGGGTGGCTTAATCCTAATATTTTATGCATTTATGGCTTGTGGATACCACCCCATAGAAATGATGTCATTTGATGATGCAGATATAAAATATTCATTTCCAAAAATAAATATTCAAAAATCTCCATGGAATTCTTAATTAGGCTCATGATTTAAATTTTTTCGCTTTTAAACATGATTAGGCAATTTTGATGAAAACCTTGGTAATTTGTGCACAAATTAATCAAATTAGTAAAAATGTCATATTATTGGATCAAAATTTAACTAGGTTAGAATTAAAAGTTGATGTTAGATGTGTTAGAACCGTATTCCCATTTAGGATGTTTCTAACACAAAATAACAAAGGCATGTGTCTTATGCAAGAAATTTGGTAAAAAAGAGCAATCCAAAGCACCTAGGTGCAAAAATGTCATTTTGACTCTAAATGATCTAATCAAAGTTAGTTACTTCATAAATTACATTTCCCTATTTAGTGACACTCTGGCCAAAATTGGCACTTGAATATAATAGGTTCATATAATTTAGCATGTTTTAGTGTTTTTAGGCCAAATTGTGGATTTTGGTATAAATTAGTCAATATCCTAATTGAAGGTCATTGGTGTCCACTTTTAGGTGTCTATAGTTTAACCCTATTTAGGAAGGCATTTCAAGTTATAATCATAGTAACGTCTTCTCAAAGAATGAAATGGTCCTATATGCTTACAACTTCAATGGTAATTGATATACTATATGATGCCCCCTTGAGGGAACGACTGGCATAAGAAAGGTGGAAAATGGTCCCATGAAAAGAAAGAAGTGAAATGAGGGGACCAAAGAAAGGAAGATGATGGTGTGAAAACATAATGAGCTTGAAAAAGTAGTCAAAATAATTGAGAATGCAAGTGAGACGGTGTACAATGGTTTGCCCAAAGGCCGTTATAAGCATAGTACCTTGATAGTGGCAATGTGGTATGATAACACAATGCTTTTCCAAAAGGTGGTTATAATCATTGAGAATATGGAGCTGCACCAATTAGGATAGACAAACAAGATAAAAACATGCCCCTGTTTGGGCAAAAAAGAGTAAATTGGTGAGAACACAATGATTTGCCGAAAGTCAATTATAATTATTAAGAAATATAGGTAGGACAGTGTACAATGATTTGTCCATAGGTGGTTATAATCATTGGAACCTAATTATGGAAAACATGATTGATTTGGATGATGATTGAAAATATGATGAGGATGATTTGATATAAATAAAAAAAGATGAATTGGGATAATCTGCTAGTAGGGAGATGCTCGTCTAAACTAACAAAGGTTGAAATTCTTTTGTTATTAATTAATATGTTTAGGATATGATTGGGATTGAATCAAGATGTCAATTTTTAAGAGATGTCAATGCCACCATTACTAAGTAAAATTTTTTATGCTGATTTTTGTTATAGCACATGATGGTAGGCATCATGATAGGAAACCATGAGGACTAGGCCGAAATATGCATAGGGACTAACTCTCAAGATCCAATACTCAATAAAAAATAATGCACCAATGATAAAAACCATGATGACAATGTAAACATATGAATATGGATGGATTTAGGTATAAATGTGTAAGGAATCACCCAATAAATTCACATATATTAAATCAAGGCAACAATGTTGAAAGCAAACAAACAAGCACACAAACAACAAACAAATAAGCAAAGAAATAAATAAGAGTTGGTCCTAATGCTAGTAGAAACAACATGATGATCATTTTCCCTAGAAAACTGGTGACAACTTAGCAAAAAAACATGATGAGGGTAATAAAATAAAATCAAGGGGGTGGCTGAGCTATCTCCATATATGCTAGGCAAGTGGATGCTGCCTACATAGTTCCATGGATGTAACATCAAACAAAAACTTTATGTCAAATGTAGTTCTCCTAGGAAATGGAAAGAAAATGATACCTAATGAAAAAAAACATGATGGATGTGATAGAGGAATATGGATGGTCTTTCAAAATGGAAGTGTGTGGGATAAAAGGCCAAAAAGAATGGAGACATTAAATAACAAGTGATTTGCTTGTGATGTAGTAAAGGGTTCCTAGAATCCTTAAATCAAAGAAGTTGTCTATGTTTTTGGTCTTTTCTAAACTTTTTTACAAATGTTTTTGGAATTTTATAGGTATCTCAACTCAATCAAGAATGACAAGATACTAAACAATGCAAGCTTCCAAAATGGCAAGATCATTTCTTAGGTTAATCACAAAATGATGAGAGCATTGCTTAGGTTGCTTAAAAAAATTATGAGAGTGTTGCTTAGGCTGCTTGAAAAATGGTGAGAGTGTTGCTTCAATGCAAATCAAATACAACCCACATAGTCTTGAAATGTCCTTAATTCACTATATTTCCATCTTTAGTAAAGGAATCTGACTAGTGTAGTAGCCAATTCAAATAAAATAGGCACAGTCAGTATAAAGGCATAGTATGACATAGGAAATGGCAAGTTGGTTGTCAAGGCTTAATAAACAAATGTTGCCCCTAGTTTTCCCATAGGTAGTTATAACTAGTACACAATGGCATAGGTCAATGATACTAATTTTCCTATAGGTGGTTATAATTATTAGCAAGACTGATGATAAGAAGAAGGATGCAATTGCTAAAACTTTTATCATACTACTCCAAAATACTACCTCTATTTGGAATGTTTGAAACAACTATTGAAACTGATCATATTCTTTATGTTGAAAACATGAAACCAATGGCAAAACCAAGGTCAAATGGGCTAGGTAGATATGGTTCAAAACATGTCTGGTTGATAGAATAAAATGGAAAATGGATAAAATGATACGCTAAAAGAATGATAAGAATGATATTTATACAAAGAAGAATATTAATTAAATGGCATAACTCTAAACAGTATTTATAGACAAAATCATCATGTCACTCAAGTGTAGTACCGCTTGAGGTGAATAATGTTCATAGGGTTAGGAAGTTCATCTCCATCCAGTGTGGCAAGTTTGTATACTCTTGATTCATAATTGGCTATGATGATGAAAGGACCTATCTAATTTAGTTTGAACTTACCTTTATGATTCTTATTTATTATGGTATTCTTTTGGTTTTCTTTAAAAACAAGATCACCAATTTCAAATTTTTTATGCTTGACATGCTGATTGTAGTAGCCTCTGAGTCAATTTTGATAGGCTTGAATATTATTCAGTGTGGCCACGTGTTTCTTATCAAGTAGGTGTAGCTCTTGTAGGTGAGATACTTGTTAGTCATGGTCATCTAGGACATGCTTGAAAGATATGTGCGGTGAAGGTAAATCAACCTCAATGAGAAGTATGGCTTCAGTATCATAAACAAGTAAATATAGAGTGGCTCCTATGGGTGTAAAGTGATTGGTATGGTATGCCCAGAGGGTACGAAATATATGAAGGTGCCAATCATGATAGGCATCATTGATAATCTTCTTAAGAATGTTAACAATTGTTTTGTTCGATGATTTTGCTTGACCATTACCTTGGGGGTAATATGTTATAGATAATGTTGTGTAATATTGTATTTAGTATATAAATTTTTGACATCTTTGTTCTTGAATGATCTTCCATTATCAAATATAATTTTGGAAGGGATACCATGTTGGAAAATGAGATGGTTAAAAATGAACTTGGATTTTTTTTTCCAATCACATAAGTGAGGGGTATATATTTGACCCACTTAGTGAAATATTTGATGGTGGTAAGTATATGTTTATGTCCATTAGATGAGGTAGGATTTATCTTCCCAATGAGGTTGAGTCCCCATGTAGCAAATGGCTATGGTTTCAACATTAGTTTTAGGTTCTAAACTGGGGCATGAATAAAATTAGCATGTCATTGACATTTTTCACACTTCTTGACATATGTAGATGCATCTACATCTATTTTCAGCCATTAGTAACTAGTACGTAAAAGCATTTTGGACAAGACAACCCCACTAGTGTGAGCTTTACATACTCACTTGTGAACTTCTTGTAATACTAGCTTAGACTCTGCTAAAGTGAGACAATGAAGCAAATTTACATCAAAACTAATGTGGTAAAGGGTTGATCCAAGTAAGGTATAATGAGTGGAGTGATGTATAAAGGATTTGGATTATTTTTAGGATAATTTAGGTGGCATAACTTGGTCATGGAGATAGTTTTAGAGGCTTGAAAACTAGATAGAATTAGGACCAACAATATCACAAATCATTGTAATAGTTAAAGATTCATGAGCTAGTGTGAATAAATTATCAATAGAGAACTGATATTCTCTAGCTTTGTCTATCTATCAAATTAGGGAGATGATAGTAGCCATAACATCCATAGTTCTATTACCGGCCTTTGGTATATGCTCAAATTGGATATCAACAACTTATTGTTTTAGAAAATACATGTCCTTATATGGAATTAGCTTGTCATCTTTAGTCTAGAAATAGTTTGTGACCTGATTGATGATTAACTAAGAATCACCATAAATTTTTAGATGAGATATGTTTCATTATATTGCCTGGCAAAGTCCTACAACAAGTGCTTCATACTTGGCCATGTTGTTTGTACAAGGAAAGCTATTTTTTAATGATTTAGGGATTAGATCCCCCTATGGTGTAATACATAAAAGGCTTACCCTTGATCCATGTGTTATGAATGATCCATCAAATTATAGCTTTTAGGGATACTCCTTAAGGTAAGTGACTTTGTATCTTCGAGGGGTGCTTCAACAAGCTGATCTATCAGAACTTGCCTCTTGATTGACTTTTGATTTACATACTCTATCTCAAATTTTCTAAGTATCATGATCCACTTGGCCATGTGACCTTGTAAAGTTGTTTTTTTATAGTAGATAATTAAGTGGATCTACTTTAGAAATAACCATGGTCTTATTGTTCAACATGTAGTGTCACAGTTTTTGAGCTGCGAAGACCATGGCTAGATAGGCTTTTTCGATGGGCATATATTTGTATTCATATGAAACCAGTGTAAATATTATATAGTACACTTCATGCACTTTTTTATTGTCATCATATTGAGTAAGAAGTTCCCCCAAGGCTTGGTTAGTGGCTAATAGATACAATAAAAATGGCTTTCCTAGTGTAGGAGGCAATAGAACTAGTGGATTAACTAGATAATCCTTTAGTTGATAAAAAGATGCCTAATATTGCTCATTCTAGTGAAATGTGACTCTTTTATTAATAATATGTGTGAAATTATGGCACTTGTCTACCAATTGAGATATGAAGCATCTAATGGACTAGATCTTACCCTGTAAACTATGGAGCTACTTCAAATTTATTGGTGGTGGCATCTCTATTATAGATTAGAGTTTGGCCAGATCAACATCAATGCCCCTAAGAGACAAGATGAAGCCAATTAATTTCCTTGATGTTAATCCAAACACACATTTATTTGGATTTAGTCAGACTTTGTACTCACATTGTTTTTCAAATACTCTACATAGTATTACTAGATGGTCGGCCTTGGTTTTTGAATTTCCTAGTATGTCATTGACATAATATTCAATAATGTCATGCATAATATCATGGAATATGATGGTCATGAATATTTCATAAGTGGCCCCTACATTATTGAGACCAAATGACATATCTTGATAATATAAATTTCCCCATGGAATGGTAAACACTATCTTGTGTTGGTACTCTAGTGCTACTCTAATTTGGTTGTAACCTAAAAAATCCATCCATTAGTGAGAGCATCTCATAACCTATTGTAGATTTGAAAATCATGTCAATATTTGGAAAAGAAAATTAATCCTTAGGTAAAGCTTTGTTGATGTCTCAAAAATCAGTGAGATTCAGATTCCCTCTAGCTTTTTACTTGCTGGCACAACATTAGATATCCACTCTGAGTAGTCAATAGATCATAAACATCCTACTTCAAAGAGTTTTTCTAACTCTTTCTTTACTAATACATTAATTCAAAGATGCATATTTCATAGCTTTTTCTTTATTGGTTTGGCTTAGGATTGACCACAAGGTGGTGCAGAACCAAGGTGGGGTCCAAAATTGGCATGTCAGAATATGCCCATGCAAAAATATCTACAAACTCCCTCAAAAGGGCTATGAATATTTTGTGCTATTTCTTAGTGAGGGATGCACCTAATTTTATCTATTTTGGTTCTGATGGAGTCTTGATGTTCACCTCTATTGTATCTTCGACTAGAAATATTGAACCATCTTATAGTATATTAGGTAAAGACTTAAACTATTTCATAATGTCAGAGTCCTCTGTTAGGACTAGTTCTTCTAGGTCTCCTAGGTATGATGAGTCTGAATCCCCCAATGTGAGGTTTAGACATTTAATAAATACTATTATAAACTCATATGTAATTAGATCAAAATCTTTCTACTATTTGATATTGAATTTAGACACATAAACAAGTTCATCATTGTTGGTTTCTTGGATGACATGACCAAATGTTTGATGTTATTCAATGTTAAACTTAGATATGTAGTGAGGGTCATAATTATTGGTCTTTTCCCTAATCTACTCAAAATATTGATGCTCTTCAATACTAAAGTTAGACCCATTGACAAGTTCATTATTGGTGGTTTCCTGGTCTATACATGAAGAATGTTGAACACCCCCATCTAATGGCTCCTAAAACAAGTTTTCACCATTAGGCTAGCCTTTAACTTTACTTTTCCCCTAGTCAAAAAGTGCCTCAAAGAGGTTTTCACTTTGAGACCTCAATGTTTTAATTATTATTATTATTATCTAAGGGTGTTTCCACTCTCCAAAATAGACTTTAGGGTCCAATTTGATTGAGTACCCTGATTTATGATCTCCCAATTGAACATTGTCTCTAATGCCTAGAAAATCATTGAATGATTCATCATTCTGAAACTTATTAATTTGTAATTTGAACTCAAATTGGTCCCAATCTATCAAATAGGGATATTACAATGTTAATGGTTTATTGTGGATGATTGGGCTAAAGGTATAGATTACATTATTGTTAAACATGTTGGTTTTGGTTAGGTCATCAAAAATAAGGCTATGGTTAGACTCTGTTTTGTTATTGACATCATCATCACTAGTAATTGATGATGGAATTTGAATAATATATGCGGGGTCACCCCCAAGTGGTTTAAATCCTAGTTCATAAGGTCTTTTATACTTGGTCATAGATATTGGCTCAATCATTCCCTATTGATTTGGTCTAAGACCTCTTCCCTCATAGTCTTGATTCTTCATGATCCTATTGGGATAGGATACTTTGAATTCTTATAAAAATTAGCCTACTTGTCATTATACAACCATGTTTTATCCCCTTTAAGAGGGTCTTATTCTTGGCTAGATGTTGGGATAAACTTGACTAGTCCTTGTTTATGATTTTGGCCTTTGCCTTTTATTTACCATTGCATGTGTGGTGTAGCTTTAGGTCTTCCAAAGGTTTTGGGGATTTGAATAAGGTTGGAAATATGAAAGGTTTCATACATTAAATACTCTCCTAGGCCATTAGCCAAAATGGTGTAATGATTGGAAGCTTTAGGAGGTAGTATGTGATTAAGGGAATCAAGGGTATTAGGATCTATGAAATTATCCTCTAGGGAATCAAGAAGTATGGTATTTCCTTTATCTTGTTTGAAACTTGGGTTCATGCCATATTGGTAGTTGTAGCTTTACAATTCAACCTTGAGATGTTTGAAATGATCATATGGATGTAAATATCTTAAAATGTTCACCTTCATTCCTGAGTGGGAAAAATTGATACATTAGTGTAATGTTGATAGGACTACATGAATCTCATGTAACTAAAGTCTATCTAGAATCATATTTTATGACAACTCAAGATCAAGCACATGGTAAAGTATATCATGGGTTAAGGGTCTAATGATAATTGATAAGCTAATGGTGCCTTGTGATTCTCTCTCTTGGTTGTCATAGGCTTTGATAATTATCATCTCTACTTAAAGATCTGCCATTATGTACTTGAGAATCTTGATGAGATTTAGAGACACTATATTTAGACCTGATCCATTGTCTATAAGGACATGTTTAACTTTGTGCCTCTCTATATAAACTTTTATGTACAATGGATTATTATGGAGTGGGCCAAGGGATGACATATCACTTTGGTTGAATGTGACTTATTGGGCTGGAGCTAAGTGTTCAACAAAAGTTTGAAATTTATTAGGGGATATATCACTTGAACTAGTGTATTGGATCATAAAATCATTCAAGACATTCGTATGGATTATAGACATTCACAACAAATCTAAAATAGAGATTTGTGCTAGCATCATCTATAATTATTCCACAATATCAAACTTCTTTTCTTGGTTAATGGTATATGGCTTATTCTGAGGGTGAATGGTTGATTAGATAATGGGTTAAGTGGCAGATGGTTTTAGGCCTATTAAGGTAATTTTTAACCTTTGAGTTATGACTGCACAATCAAGATTAAATATGGGACCATAATTACTAACAAATGTTGTTGATGGTTTGAGACTAGATATGAAAATTTTCAATTTTTGGTGCACTAATACATGGTAATGAGGCAAGGATGAGTTATCGATATAAGGTCTAAAATAGGAATCCCTATTTGTTAGTTTGCCTGCGTATAGTCCCAAGTCTAAAAATAATTGTCAAAAGGATTAGATTGGTTTTTTATGTTTAGTGATGGTCTCATCTGAGTAGAATTTGGTATAGGATTAATGCACATGGTATTAACACTACCTTTTGTAATATGACCTAAAACCCTACTGTAGTCAAGTGTAATTGTATTGTAGGTTTCTTGGTTATTTCCATTCTAACTTTGGTTCTATATTATGTTCTATTGTTGTTGGTTCTACTATTATTTCTATTGGTTTATCTTTTTATTTTAATACTATTGATTTTGTTGTTGTACTAGTCATTGCTATTGTTATTGTTGTTGTTGTTGTTGTGGTTGATTATTATGTTGTGGGAAGGGGTTTTGATAAATCCCAAGATTTTGATTGAAATTAGAAGCACCATCATCTAATTATATCTCTCCATTATCTAGCATATTCTTGATCTAATGCTTGATTTGTACACATCTTCACAAATTATGCCCATTGACTCAATGATATTCACATAATTCATTTTCATAGTACCAAACAAGATAAAGAATGCCTTGCAGATAATGCTTTAGTATAGGCCAACTAATTAGATTAGTAATGACAAGATTATGAAACATAGATTAAATAGGCTCTCCAAGGTTACTACAAATATGGTGAGTAGGTAATATTCTCCTTGGAGGAGGGGTTTATAATTGTAAGGGTTGTTGCATTTATTGTGTAGTCTTAGGTTGTTGTGCTTGTAGCATCTTTGGTCTATCTTGGTTATGGGCCTGTATTGGTTGTGATGCTTGCATTTGGACTAGATATTAGTTTTGGCCATTCTTTACATTAGTTCCTTAATTTTGATTAGTTCAAGTAAGCTTGATGATTCCTTTGTTAATAAAGGCTCACTCAATCAATAGACCTTTATAAATTATATCTTTAAAGGTATGTGCATACTATAGTTCCAAATGGTAGGATATGTCACTATGTAAATTTTTAGTAAACATAATGGATAAATATTTATCTAGTAATATATGGGTAAATAGGCTTGCAAGTGATCTATATCACTATAGAAAACTCACAAAACTTTCACCGACCTTTTGTTTAGCTTGCATCAAGTCGACCGGTGAAATCTCATGTTCAAGATTATATGAAAAGTGTTACACAAATTTATCTAAAAGATCATCAAAATTAGTTAAAGAATTCTTGGGAAACTTTAAGAACCACTCCAAGGCTTGTCCAATTAAACTCCTTGGAAATAACAATAATAAGTATATGTCACTATATGCCACTAGTTGGCATGCAACAAAGAACTCTATCAAATATGCTTTTAGGTCACCTTTCCCCTTGTATTTATCAAACTTTGGTGGATCATATCCTAGAGGGAATGGAATTATAAGTCTCCATATTAAAATGGTAAGAACACACATCATCCAATTTGAAATTATTAACCTATTTCCCAGCTTGGATAGTAGCAATCGTATCCTTCATCTATTGTAACTCTTGCTCTAGGAAACATGTGTGAATATTAGCTTGGGTAGATGGGTGGGTGATCATAAGTGAATCACTTTAACTGGGGTATGATGGAGGTACTTTTTATGATATGTTGGATTGGTTAGGGAATGAGTCAGGAATATGCATACACAGATTAGGATTTGATTATTGAAATTACATGTACTACAGTGTAATATTTTGTTTTGGGTTAGCTATATAGGCCTAGTTTTAAGGATTTTGAGGTTGGGATGGAGGGATATAAGTGTATTATTCTTATTGTGTTTGAATAGGGACATGCTACTAACTACTCAAACCTTACTATGGAGTGAGAACTTAGCAACCAAGACCCTATCTCTGAACTTGTGGTACATTTTGAACAAAAGGCAATTATTGCCTAATAGGTACTAAAGAAACATTAGAACCTCCTTATTACATAGATACCTATTAGGAAGTAGACATATGTTGAATATTGGCATATTTTTCTGACTAATATGAATATGTTATTGATTAGACATAATTTAGTTTTGAATTGGTATATTATTTTGTGATTAAAGAGGTACGCTTGTTATTACCTGACGAGGTGGAATATTAGTTATTACCTATTGAGGTGACAATACATTTGGCCTATGATGTATTGGTATATTCAATTGTGCTTGCTATTATGGAATACTACTCATTACCTATTGAGGAGGAGTAGAATTCATCACATTCTATTGTTGAGGCATTGTACTAGTTTCTAGTTGGCAACTTGATCCTATTGGTTGTGTGCTTGAAGAAGTGGTTGGTTGAGGATTAGAAGTAGCTGATTGAAGTTGGGGAGTAGAAACTCCCATTCCTATATTTTTATAACCAATTTTGGTGTTAACTAAAGGCACATTTTGTTGGCTAGTTTTGTGTGTACTTACACTACCTTGGTTTGGATTGGACGTTACTTACATATTATCCCCTACATTTTTCTCACTATTCTGTATAGAAGTCAAAGATACTTCCTCAATAGTTGGTATATGAAATAAGTTATCTATTAATGTGTCTATACCCTAATTTTATTAACCAGTTAACTTGATTAAAACTCTTGTTGAAGGAACTAAGTCAATACGAGGTTTATTCACCATGGTCATCTAATTAAAATTGCATGCTAGGTTCAAGTAGGTTTGTTATGTTGTTTGCATTTGATTAAAGTGATCCTCCATGAGGTCTTTTCCTTTATCCAGTATATGAGAGTCTTGATATACCATGGGGATAAGATCCAAAGGTTACTAGAATAAGCTTATTGACTATAAATTATGTTGTGAGGTAGTCTTACTAGGCTTGGTAAATTCTTATGGGGGAAGTCTACCAAAAACTTAGCCCTTGCTTCTATGGTTCAAACCAAGGTCTCATCCTTGTCCTCTAATAAATGATTCTCAAATAAATAAGGATCACATATGGAAGGTGTAATGACATAGTATGGTTGTTGAGGAAATGTCTCTTCAATAGTAGGTACCACAACTAGGTACTACTTAGTTTGTTCTTGATCTCACTCTAAATATGGTGGCATATTAACCAAGTAGTTAGCCAAAGGATCTTGATTTTGTGCCCCTATTTAGGTGATATAAGATGGATAGGGATCCATCTCATAGGAAATAATATCCATGTAGGGGTCTTCGACCATTTCTTCTTGTATAGCCACATTACTAATCCTTGGATTGTACATGAGTCCACTATGAGTGTAGGAAAGCATGTTGGGATCCATAGTGAATGTGTTGCTAAAAGGGAAAAGAGTTATACAAACTCTAAAAAGGAAATGTATTAAAAAAATATGTTCAAACTTGGTCTAGATTTAATCAAAAAAATGGATATGTATATCCAAAAAGGCTTATGCAAAGATTTTTGATAAAACAAGCTAGCGTTAAGTGTCTAATGTTTTATGTATCATACAAAAAGATTAAGTAAATGGACCAAAAATCAAAATTCCAAACTCTAAGGATGAAGTGTTATAAATCAATCTAATCTAGGAAAACAAAAGTTTCTAGGTATTTTGGCCAAACATGATGTTAAAATCTAGGCTCAAACAAGGAATGTCTTAAGACTCTTGGCCAAATAATGTCAAAATCTAGATTTTGAAATAGATGATATTTTAATCTAACAAATATGAAATAATTCTAAAAAAAATAGGAATTTGGATCTTATTTATAAACTCTATTAAATACCTATAAGGTATGAAATAGAAGGAACTTTAGAGATAGTCTACTATCTCGTAAATAATGGTATATAACTTGATTTCCTTTGATAAATAAGCTAGACAAAGGTGAATGGTGTAACTGTGCTAGATAAAGATAAAAAAAGATACACTTGAATTTGGTTTGAAATAATTTATAAAAACCTATCAATGTAACAATGCTAAACTACTCAAAAGATGTAACAAAATGTTTGTTTCTAAAACTTTAAGGCAAATATGGTTTCACACAAATTTAGTAGTGTAACACTACCCTTTGCAAATGATACACACACTCTCAAAGTTTTGACAATTTTCTTAACACAAAAAGTGTTTGCATAAAATGGATTCAAGGCAAATAGGATAATATAGTGGTACAAAATTTTTTCTCATAGAATTAAAGTGCAAGTGTTTGTACAAGATGACTTAAGTCTATCAAGTGATGATAATGATTATGAGTCTTAAATGGCCTTCAATTAAAAATAAAAATTTGAACCTAAGTTAAAATAAGTTTAATGTGTAATTGGTAAACCCACTTGACACATCAACCCTTAGAACTTGGAAATGTTCAAATTATAATGTGAATTATAAATGAAGGACTTGAACAAACTTTGGTAAAAGGTCTAGACTCAATTAGGCAACATAACTACACCAAAGTGGATGATATGACTCAAAGTTTATGATAAATTTGAACAAGGCAAAGGTGATGATTCACATGGGTAGCATAATTCCTCCTTACTCAAATAAATTTGGGGACAATGTGTTGGGTGTATATCATTGGTTAACACCAAGTTTTGACTCCAAATAAGACAACTTAATCTAAGACAGAAACCAACTAATTAATTGCTCTAAGTCCTAAACTAACAAGGTTGCCTAGTATTGTTGGAATCTATCTATATACGTCATTTGAGAGGATTTTAAGTGTTTATACAAAAGTAAAATGTGCATTATATAGTAGGTTTTTTATACCCCCTTATCTCTAATGATAATACTATGACATGGACCTTGAGGCGCACCTTGCACCAATAATACTTCTGTGGCAAGTGGGGTTTATTAAAAACTACAAGTTTTTGAACGTTCTAGATGGATCAATTACACAAGACTTTCACACCAATGATACAAAATAAGCACACTTTAATTGGGTCCATGGCACTTGTATTATTTCAAAAAGGTCTTTCCCTTTTTTCAACCATTACATCTATCACTTTCTCAATGTAGTATGATGTCCAATGTGTAGATACGTCCCATTGCTTAACCCCAACACTAAAAGGTGGTTTAATTGTTCAAACCTATGATCTTAGGGGTGATAAATTTAATGTTGGGTGATGAAATATTAGGTCAAAACTTCCCCACATAACTTGTGGGAGGTAATGAAGTCCCCCTCACAATCCAAGATGAAATGAAATAAAATGACTAAGTGAAAGAGCTTTAAAGGCTGATTTTAGGTCACTTAGGCCATGTGGGTCCTTGAGGAGAGCTTTAACAACTTATCTTCCATGCCTTTGACTAAGGCACTTTGCAATAAGGATGGAACTTTTTATCCCAAAATTTCCCTAAAGGGGATGGATGGGAGAGCATACATGCAACATCCTTTTTTTTGCCAATCAAATCTAACAAATGAACTATTGAATATAAATTTTTAGAAATGAGTTAAATTTTAAGCACTAAATGAAAAAGTGCAGTAATGTTATTTTAGCCCATTGGATTTAATTTTACAAACTTTTAAATAAACCACAAAACATAATAAATAAATCACCCTAAAAAGTTCCTTTAAACACCAAAATGAAGGATTCCTAGTTCATTTTAGACATCCAAATGAAGTGTGAAAAAGACTTATTTAAGTTATTTTGGCACTTTGTTAGGTAGATCCTATAATAAAAAGGTTAGGACTTTGTTTACCCTTTAAGTATTTTGTTTCAAATGAGATAAAAAACTTTGAAGGGAAAAATTTTGTTGACCTGAAGGCAAAACCCCAAGAAAACAAACATGTTAGATTAGAAACTTTTAAAAATATTTTCAAGATTTTATGAAAAATATAGGAAACTTGAAGCTAAACTGATATCATATTCTAAAAATTTAGGAGAAAACACATGTTTTTAAAAAAATCATCAAAAATGCAGTCTATATGACCCTAAACCAAGCATTTGAAAATGGCCTATTAGCTATCAAGTTTGTGTTTTTTATAAAAACATAGTGACCATCGATGGTTATCCCTAATTTGTACTATCATTGTATAAGTTGATAAATATTCTTACAATCTCCCCAAAATTTTTGAAGGTGGGAATGTGAATAAGGTGCTCAACATCTATGTTTTAGAATCAATGTGGGACTAGAAGTGTATGTGGTTGCATAACATCAATGGGATCTAGACAAAAGAGTTTCTACTCTATTGCTTGGAGGTAATCAAATGGCTCAATATCAATATATTTTGTTTTTTGAAGCACAAGTTCAAATCCCATTGCTTCTTTCTAAGCATCCATCAATTTTTTGATAAGTTTTGATTGATCCATGATCTTTGAATAGTGAAATTGAAAAACTTTTAGTTTTCTATGTAGTAGAAATTAGCGGCTGTAAAAATTCAGCTCATGAAATGTAGACTTTATTCACAACCTTATGACTCTATATATTTCATGCCTATTGGTTTCCATGTAAAGGTTTTACTAAGCTATCCCTTTGATATCAATGTGAATGTTGATGTGGAAAATCTTATCTGATCTTGCAATTAAGATAGTTAGTCATTGGTGAATGCATTGATATACATCATTATATTCTTCACTATATGTACTACAGTATGAATAGATGATGTTAGTTGGCTACCGATTTGGTGAAGATTAGGTCAATTAAACCTTGGATCTAGCATTAACTTATTAGGGGTGACCATTATATGACTTAGATCTTGGCTGATGTGACTTAATCGTATATTTCTCAGACTGAATTGCTTACTTTCACTCTTATTGATGTCAATAATAGTGCACCTAAATTATTCTACACATGGTTGGCACATACTATACTTGTTATCTTGATTCCAACATCTATTAAATAAATCAACTACAAACACACAAGAAAACATACAAAAATATGAAATCCTAATCTACTTGGTGTTATTCAATACCCACTCCTTTGGTAGAAAGAGATCAATTAAGACTATTGGCAATAGGGCTTAAGTCTACAGCCATTCACCTACCCTAGAAAAATGGTTCCCTATATATCTCTCAAATAAACAATTCCTTTCTATGATATTTCATTTATAATGTAAATCCCTTTCCATCTATTCTATAATTTACCTAAAAATACTCTGAAGTGACTGTTATATAACAAAACTAGTTGATCTTTATGAAATTTATTATGGTACATATTCCTATCAAACCATACTTTATGTCTCTACTTACGAACTTATTTCATCCAATATGCTTTGTGTTGATACTCATCCATCTAATATAGTTCAAGAAGCCTATTTTTTAGAGACTCATAATCACCTAGTCTCATAACCATCATAATGTGTAAACTAGGTACCAAGTATTCCATTGGCATTACTGCTTTAATCCCATATACCAACTAAAATTGAGTAAAAATTGTAGCCCTCTTATAATGCATTTGATAGGAACAAATAATATTATGAATGCCATCTTCCTAATAATCCCTCTTGACATCATATATCTTTGTCAATATATTTCCCAACACTTTATTAGAAGCCTCAACTTGGCCATTAGCTTTTGGATGGTACATAGTAGTTTTATGATGAGAAATCATGAATTATTCAGTAAGAGATTTGACAGTATTGTTCAATAAGTGTGTCCCTAAATTAGTGATGAGCTTGATGGGACATCCAAAACTTGTGGTTATATTCTCATAAAGGAACTTTGTTGCATCCTTCGCCCCATATCTAGGTGTCACAACAACTTCAACCCATTTGCTAAAGTAATATGTCATAGTGATAATATATTGTGCTTTTTTGTGTTTACTCAGGGGATTGATCTGTCCTACAAAATCGATGCCCCACTATTCAAAAGGTTGTTTGGATAACAAATGCTGCAAGGGAATTTCATCCTTCTATATTGGCTTACCCATTCATTGACATATGTCACAATTCTATACTACTCTATATGCATCTTGAAAAAGGTTTGGACACCATAACCCACTTTGTAATAATTTCCTTGTAGTAACTTTTCCAGCAAAATGACCTCCTACTATTCCTTGGTGTGCTTATTGTAAGAGTTGTGGTCATTCATGTTCTATAACTACCCTGCACAGTACTTCATCCTTCCCCAAATGATACAATATCCCATTTATAATAGTATATGGAAACATATTGGTGAAAAAATAATTATTTTCCCTTTCTTGGTAGTACGTAGGGAATACTCCTTATTTTAGGAAGTTAAAAATTGGTTAAAAATTCTTAGGTATCATAAAGACTTGAAATAGATGGGAATTAGGAGAATCTTCCTATAGTTATTTTGGTTCTTCCCCATTTATTATGCAACTAACATGATCTGACCCAGCATTTTCTTTGCATGGTTTGATGTTGATGAAAATTTGAAATTCTTAAAAGAGAATCAACCATATTGAAATACATCCACTGAGCATAGGCTTATTAACTAGGTAGTGCATATCTTGATGATCCATGAAAACTTCAAATGGTGTCACAAAAAGATAATGTTATAATTTATGTAGTGTAAACACTATAGCCAATGCTTCTCTTTCAGTTTTCATGTAATTCTTCTTTGTGTTTGATAACTTTTTATTTGAAAAATGAATGGGGTGGTCCAATCCACCTTCTCCTAGATGTGTAGTTACAATACCAAATGTGATACATGAAGCATCAACATGCACATGAAAATACGTACTCTAATTTGGAAAGATGAGGATAGGTGTAGTTCTCAATATCTACCTCAGTTCTATGAAGGTTGCTTGACACTTGGAAGTCTAGACAAACTTTGTACCTTTGTGTAGAAAATATTTCAATGGAGATGAAGTGGATGGATATCCCTTGATAACTTACAATAGTACCCTATATGGCAAAGAAAGGATCACACTTTTATTGAGATGACTGGTGGATGCATATTAATATTGACTATGATTTTAGCCTTGTACACCAAGATCCCTTCACTAAACACTACATGACCTATCAAGACACCAAAAGGTGTAAAGAATAAGCATTTTTTCAAATTCAAGGTAATACATAGATCTCGATAGCATTATAAAATGAGGTGTAGTTTGGAAAAGTGTTCTTTAAACAAAGAGAAAAGTTCCCAATCATCTAGATATACTTATAAGAAGTCATGAATGAAATCCTTAAACACAGTCACCATTGCTCTAGAAAAATTGTAGGTGTGTTCTTGAGGCTAAAATAAATTACCTTGTATGTAAAGGATCCCCATTCTATGACAAAAGCTATTTTATCTATGTCTTCTTCTATGATACTTATTTAATGATGGCCACTAAAGCCATCCATTAAAGAGTAAACTTCATGACCTATGATATATTCCAAAACTTCATCTGTCAAAGGAATAAAAACTAGATCATTCACCACATGTTTCATTCAAAATGAGATAGTCACCACATACTCTAATCTCCCCCATTTTATTAGGTTTCACTACCATGTGACTAACCCAATATTCCTTCTCTATGGGATATATTATACCTGTACCTTGCATTATTTTAGTTTAGCCTTATTTTTTAACTTCATGTTTAGAATCAACTTGTATGGTCATTTATTTATGGGTCGTGTGCACTCCTTGAATTTTGATATGAATTTACCCTAGGGATAGATCTACTCCTTTGACCTTTTAAATTTTTTTGGGAAACACATCCTAATAATCCCATAAGAGTTGTATAACTTTTGAAACTTTGGATTCAGTCCAGTAATCACCTATATGTGTAAGTTTAGGAATTTCCTCATTTATGATGATTTCCACATGTTTTTTAATAGGCTACTAACAAATCTTGCATTTTTTCTTAGTAATAGAGTCTTGTGTCATTATTTTCCCTTATGTTATGGAATTTATATGTTTTTCAACTTTTTTTCTTTAGTGGGTTTTATGACTGGGTGCTTTAATAGTTCTACTGGCCGTTCAAGTTTAAACAAATTAGTTAGATTGATATCACCATCAGTATTTAAATCTTCAGTTTCCTCCTCTTCATCCTATATTTAGTGGCATGGATGAATAATAGATTGTTCTTATTAGAAGTATAATCATTGAGAGAGGGGGGGGTGGTAATCAATCTCTAAAAAACTTTCTTTCAATTCCTCCTTATCATACATGAACCATCACATCAACATATAGATCAAGAAATCAACCACACAAGAATGAAATAAGATTACACAAGACAAGACATCATATATGTGGGAAAACCTCAAGGGGAAGAAAACCATTTGATCCCTCCAAATGGACTAAAATTCTATAATTCAAAATATCACAATTTAGGGAAGCACCAACTTCACATGGATCACCAACCCTACTAGGCTTTAGCAAACACCAACTTACAAGGAGGCAATAACCCCCTAAATGAATATAAATCAACTTAACCACATAAAAATTTTGATCACATTCATAAAGCCTTTTTTCTCACATAACAGGTGATGATCACCTTCTTTATCTCTTAACTCTCTATCCCTCTCAAACTACCTTCAAGGCTTCGTTGTTTAATTGGGTCTCTTAAAGATAGATTAGGTAATTTAACCTTGATATTCATATGTAGACACACTTTAATATCTTAATTATTGATATTATACACTCCTATGATGGTCTACAAGACCTCCTTCTGCTTATCAATGTGCTATTTTATTTATTTATACTCTACATACCTCAATATGCCTAAAACTACCTTGTATGTATACCATTCCTTGTTCAAATGCCACTAAATGAGCTACTCACATTTAAAATTTTATTTCATACATGTAATAGGTCTTATAAAATATAATAATCATGATTCAAATGTATATTGAGTCCCTTTTGGTCTATCATAACTTTATTAGTCCTCATTTCATCTTTAGGTCTCATAGAAACCTAATTCCATTAGGTCTACTTTAGGACACATTACACATTTCCTTTCTTAAAAAACTTTACCTTAATTAATTAAAATTATAATTTCATAAATTGATCAAATAGACCCTATTAAACATATTCTAAGGTCCATAAAACTTTTTATCACCAAGACTTTTTAGCACTAACCCCACCATGAACACTCTTTTTAGCACTGTTCACAATTAGGCCTGTGAAACTATAGAAAGTCTCTCAAGAAAAATGGAATAATGTATAAAATTTATTCACACAAAAATTATTATAAATTACATGAAAAAAAAATCCGTGACCTTAATAACATCGCCATGTGTTTTAGACTTCACAACTCAGGGCAAAATGACTCAAACACTTCTCTACAAATAGCCCACTCAAAATTGAAAAAACACTCCAAAACCTTGTCATGACCAATGATATTTTCAAAATATAATTTTAATCTCTCGACAATTTTTAAATTAAAAAATAAGAATTTCTAATGTCCAATATTTCTCTTGCAAACCAATCTTTTGACCTCACTACACATAGTCAAACTAGAACTAGACAAGCCATTTTGGATTCAATATTTCAAACACTTTTAATGACTATAAAAACTTATAAAAATTAGGGATAGGACATAAAAGTCCCAAAAAACAAAACCATGTGCATTATATAATATAACTCAGGGCATAGAGCCTCAAAAGCATCACTATAATTTACTTACCTAGAATTGCCATTTTACCTTAAAGCATAGTCATGATGACATTGACCTTCAACACATATATGTTCACTTTCAAGGAATTATAATGCCTGAAAGTGATCCTATGAGATCATTATATCATTCTTAGATAGAAACATAATATAGTCAAATGAAAAATATTGGTCTTGAAGACCAATCTCATGACTCTATATCTCATTGTCTTGTATGAACCAAACATGTCAACTTGTGAATAACTTTTTCACCATATTAACTAACCTCCAAAACTTATATCCAACATGAAAATGTATCAAAATTATTAAACAACATCTCTATACACTTTGTTTCATCATTCTATCATGATAATACATTCCTATTCATCTTCTCATTGTTGTCTGGGTTTCTCATTATTTGTACCATTAGGTCTATTAGCAACTGGCTAACTTGGATGACCATTTTAACACACTTGAGAATTAAAACCAATAAAAAACCATAAATTATATCAAATATGATTCTTAAGATTAAACCTTCATCAATTTTCAATCTTTTTCCAATAAAAATTTTTACAACTACAACACCTTCTTCATAAATAAGCTTGTATCTTCACATTTTCTCTCTGCTCTCTCCAACCACCACCACCTAGAGGTACCCCAGATAGTTCACTAAAATATCAAAACACTTAACTGAGCATTCCAAAATATCCTGAGTACTTTTAAATCATATCTTCAACATTGAGTCACTATTAGGGTTCTAAGAGGGTTTAAACCTATTTACGTTCTTAATAATCATTCATAAAGCATAACCCCTCAATCCAAAAAATAAATCTTGGAATTTTTATCTAGGACCCTTCCTAATAAACCATGAATATATTAGGTTCTCATTCAAAGGTTTGAAAATATAATGAGCACAATAAAATCCTTCTCAGGTTGATAACCCTTCATTCTAAGAACTAGAGAGAATTAAAAACACTTTTTCTTGCCTTAACCTTCAAACTATGACCTAATACTTCATGAATACACATGGAACAACCTATCATACATATTATAAAGCTCACCTATGCATACTTACCTTGGAAACTAAATCTCATGCCTCATTAAGCCATGCTCACCAACTTGCTTTCTACACATGAGTCTTCACACCTCATTAGGCCTTGAATTGAGCTTCAAACCTATTTTCAATATCTCAATCCTTCACTCACATGCTCACACAATGTTAAAAATCCTTTTAAAACCTTATCTCATTATGCCATAATGCCTCTTCATGCACAAGACTAGGCATCCTATGCACATACCTTCTTAAGACACTACTAGGCTCAAGCTCTTGAAAACTTTGAAAATAAGGACCTTCCATGCTAACCTTCACATCACTCATGTAGAGATAATAACATATACCAATCATGTCTTATACTTTCAAAATCACTGAAAAACAAATCAATATTCTCTTCTCATGTATACATTATTCAATGACCTCATGAAGACCTATGACCTGATGACCATGCCAACTGACCTTCAACACTTTAGCTTGTTACAACAAAACACTCACTAGAGTACCACTGAGATATCAATGATAATAAAAATAATAGTTACATGACATCATATTTTGTAAGAACCTTTGACATCTATGACAACATCAATTCTAAACCTTAATAACAAGAATAATGCTCAATAGTTCTTCCACCTTAACAACTTTATATCTTTATCATATTGTGTTTTTATCATAGGATACATTCTTATGTGTAGTAGACTCCATCATAGTGATTAAATATTCTACACACCCATGGCATAGGAAATGAATTATTTTCAATAGTTCATTATGAACAAGAATATTCTCATCTTCAACCACAAAAGTCTGTATGAAGTTGCTCTATACCTACGGCCAATGTTTTATTTCCCTCCTACATTATTGATGCATATACCAAGTTGATGGTAAAGGGGAAAGTGTATAATTAAAGATATGAACCTAGTACTTAGGTACCATATGTTCTTATCTAGACCTCAACACATTTATAGATATGAATTTCAGGGCATTTCCCTTCCTGAAAGAAAGGCCAATTAATTATGATGACCTATGATATTTGAAACCTACTAATCATTAATTTGTATACATAATCCCAATCAAGATGATCATTTATATGAATTGTCCACCATGTCATTACAACTCCCTTAAAATCATAATTTAAGGCACTGACCTACTAATTGATTGTAGGCACATGAACTTGTAGGCATAGAATGAATTGATTGATGTCTTCAGTTACATAGTATGAAGTAAGTTATCTTTCACTAGAAAAGACCATTCTCATAGGAAAAATTTTATGATCACCAAGAGCCCAATTGATTAGATGCATGTCTGATTCTCCACTAACAAATGAAGCTATTTTTCAAGGTAAAGTGCATTTTCTATTTGGATCTATATAATCCTACATATGATCATCTGCTTGATAGAGAAAATCAACTTCTGAGTGATTAGGGGATTTAACATACATGGATGCATAATCCTCTTTGATAAACTGAGGTGCCAATAGTTGAGTAACTATTAGTGTAGGATTCCATTGTTAAGACATCTTCAACTATTTAGTGAGTAAATAATGTACTTGAGGTTTAGTATGCTCATACAAGAAACTACACTAGGCTACTTGTAGAGATTTAGAGTTCTCCTCAGATTTTACCTTCATCCAACTAGTTTCTTGTACAACATAAGGAGAGTCTAGTTCAACTAGAATGATGTAGTATTTGTGCACCTTATGTAAAGAAATGACTATAATCTTATCTCCCTGATGCACCTCTAATTGGCTTTTCATAGTATTGATAGTCATCTGACCATTAAATGCCCATTTCTTGCTAATTAACGTAGGGTAATGAGTTGTTGTCTTCATATTAATGAATTCAAAATCACCTTGAAAGATCAATTCTATGATTTTGATCTCAACATCTTCTAACTAGATAATGGTTTCAACTCTTGCATAGTCTGTTAAGCTTAGAGTCACTAGGTTGTAACTTAGAATTTTCCATCTGATCACCTCTCATGTAGACTTGGGGATCATGTTGACCATGTTTCCAAAATCAAAGACAACATTTGAAATTTCATACCCTACAACTTCAATGTTGATTCATGTATCTACATCCCATGGCTTATTTATTTTTACATACCAAACAAGTTTTTTTGTCTTCTATTTCCCTCGTTGTGCACACTCCAATAAATTATGTAACAAGGTTTTTATGTTCTAAGAAATGTCTTCATTGTGAAGTATAATTTGAATCTTTAGAAAATCTATCAGATTAGTAACAACTCCATCCTCATGCATAATGTACACAATCTAACCATACATTTGGTCATCTATTGTTACAACAAATCTTTCAGTAGTCTCTTGGTCTTCAATATTTTTCAACATCTAAATAACTTTATACATTATCCCCTTTTCTATAGATGGGTCTGGGTATTTTTCTTATTTTACTTTCTAGATTCCATATTCCTAAGTTATTTCAAGAGGAGGAAATCCTCTCTCTACATGCTAGTGTCTTGTAACAACATCCATAAATGCAGCCTCCTTACACTGCACATTAACCATGTTAACATTCTTGAAGGCCTTTTTCTTTCTTTATTTTTCCAACACAAGACAATATTATGTCTTATGTTGTTGATATACCCTCCAATATGTGAAATAATATTGTCTTTGGGTATTTGAATGGAAATTATATTACACATGATTATACTCTCTATGCAAAGAACATTGTAAAGGAGGGCATTGGTAATAATTTCCTTTGCCCTTTTGGTAACCCCCTCTATATCTACCCCTAGATACTCATCTATTTGACTGATAACCTCCTCTATATCCTCCTTATTGTTGCATTTTATTCTAGTACTGATGTTTTTATGTATTATCTCAAATCTTAAATTATTATCATGTAACTAGCAGGGTTTAACTAGTTCATTTCTAGTGTGTCATTACTAGATTATAAGATGTTGCATACTGGTATTATGGTGATGATGGTGTCCAAATTGGTGGAGGGGTCTATTTGGCTAGACCTTGAGGTTGGTATTAAGGTGAATTGGGAATCCATTGTGGACCTACTTATTTCATGCAACACTTATCTACTTTTGGGTTCAAAATCATCTACTTAGTTGAGGACACTTGTTATGTAGCAATGACAAATAAATTCTTTGTGATATCTTATTTTAGCTCCTAAAAATCCCTAAAATTCTTTTCATCATGATTATGTGACTTACATAAATTAAAATACAAACTCTATGGGATTTTAACATACTATTTCTAAAGATGACACTACATTGTTGTGTGCCCTACTACTCTACAGATTTCACATAATTTTGTCTTGATCTTAGGATAATTTTTCCTATGATGTCCTTCTTTCCCACACTCCATGCACCATAGATTTAACTTAGATTTATCTTCTTCATAATATTTTTACATCCTCTTCATAAAATATTGTAATGTAATTTAAATCTTAGAACCCATTATGAGAGATTTCCCATAATATTTAATTTACTCCACTTGAAGAGAAACAACTCTAGCATCTACCTTTGTGGCATATTGAGTTTATGATATAGCAAACTTGATCCTAAAACATAGTCCTTAGATAAACCATGAAACTTTATATTTATTTTCTAAGGTAAACTCCACCTTAATCATAACATCTGAGAACCTATGATCATAATCGTAGATTGATTCTCTTGACATCTGCCTATTCTCCTTTAGGTCTTAAATAGTTTGACTTGTACATTTTTTTATTTTAAATTCTATAATGAGACACTCATTAACCTACTAGAGACTTGCATGAACAATTTATGTGTGGTACATAAACTCAAGTGCTCTTCCATTTAGTGCCCCTATTAACTTACACTTATTTATAGCCTCATTGGTAATACCCTTATCCTTCCATCTTATCTCTAATGTTAGTAAGTATTGCTTAGGTTCTGCATACCCATCATATGTCACTGATTTTATAAATGCTCATACAACACCCATATTATAAAGTAGTGTTAAAGGGATATGATACGTAGTTATTATAGTGGGAGGTTGTATTATGTGTGATCCTATTTTTGCACTCTAAATATTTACCTGCGCACTAGGAGAGTTAATCTGTGTAGTCTATTTTTATGGTTTTCTTACTTTTCTCTGCTTGGTTTCAACAAACCCTATAGATTTCAAAGCTTTAAAAATTAAGTCTATTTTGATTTTAGTACCCCAAAGATGTACTTGTTCTAAAAAAGACATTCACAACTACTATCTACCTGTTCCTCTCATTGAAAAATTCTACTATAATATAAAAAATTAAGTTGTAGGGATATGTGCTCTTTCAATGAATGACTCTTTCATGTGACTTATTCTTCTAAGATTGAACTTGAGATTACTCTATGACTTTATTCTACTTTTTTGTTTAATATTTCATGTCCTTCTTATGATAATACCCATTATTGTAGCTATGCACTACATATATCATCTAACTAATCTACCTCTACACTATTCTCACCTTCATCTTCGAACGTCTCTTCTTCCTCTCGTTCTTCGTCACTTCTTTCTTTTTGTCGACATTCATCTTCTTATTTCATCTTATCTTTATTTGTCCTTAATTATTAATCTCTTTATTCTCATTCATCATGTATTCCTACTTATTCTTCATCTATTTACTGCTACTCTTAGGGTAAATTTTAATGAGGAATATTCATAAATTCATGAATATTCCAATTTTTGGATTTTGGTTTTGATAATTCTTTAGGGTTGGTAGATGGGATCAGATCACCAAAATTTTAGGGAAATTTTTTTATATTAGGAGTTATATCACCAACCCTTTACATAATATATAATATTATACTTCAATTAACCATATATATAGTACAAATACCCCTTGATATCAAACAAGCCAACAAGCAAAACCAGAATCATAGGACCACAACATCGAATGGAGAAATCAAATGATAGTGATGAGTGGTAGCACTAAATAGAAGTACCAAATAGTATTACCAATTTATGGTGCCAAATGGAAGTATCAAATGATAGAGCCTAAAATAAAAAAGGTGTTTCAATCAAATAGCATAACTAATTTGTAACATCTATTCTTTAACCAGATGACAGAATCAAATGATAGAATTGAATTGTTCCATCTTTGACCATCATGGAATCTAGTGGGAATGATAAAATAATAAGACAATTATCAATAAAATCATCCATATTATCTTATTTTAAAAAGCTAACCAAAAATCCCACACAATCATAATGCACTTAAAATACAAGTATTTATTATTATTTTAGTTTGTCACAAAATTGATTTTAATTGTTCAATAATATTAAAATATTTTACATGTAGAAATCCCCACCGATATATCACCAAAAAGAATCAACTAGAATAACATGTCACCCCCTGGAGAGATTTTTGATGATAACATGTGACCACTCAAAGATGATCCTCTAGTCTTTGATGATAATGATAATGACACTCAAGTGGTAGAAAAGATTATTGGTTCTTGCCAACACAAAGTTTAGCTAAAACCTCCACTCATAAATCTTCATGAAGGAAGAGAAGTAGATGGACAATTGGAAGGTCCTTTGAGGTGGACTACGTAATAAAATTTCCCTTCATAGTGTATGTTGTTATCAAATTGTGCACCCTAGGACAATCTATGAAGCTCCTTTAATTTGATGCAAAATTGAATCATCTCTCAATTTTGTGGGAACTTGTAAGAGAGATGAATCTCTAGGATTGAAAGGGCTATCTCCTTGAATTCTTCTCTAAGTGCCTATCACTTAATCTAATTCTTGTTCATGAAAAAATTTAAGAGTTTGTATAAAATGAAAACTATAATAGATAGGTTATCCACCAAGATATATCTCATAGACTATCATACTTCTACTAAGCAATAATGCTTTCCAAGACCAATTCCATGCATTAAAGGATCCTAACATAGTGTTTCAATGTGAAGGTAGAATACTTGGGACAATCAACAAGATACTTGACCTAGGGGTAGATTACACACCATAGGGACAATTACATACTTGAAAGAGAGATTATTAAATTCAACACACTTCACATGACCTGTTAACATCATAACTCTTGCTTAAACATGAAGGATAAAGAGAGTAAGGATGATACTTTCACTTAGCTCCACTATACATCACTCACATACTTAAATAAAATGTTCACAACTTAGAATTAGACTTGTATTAAATTTTCAAAATCAAACTTTAATTTCATTTTAATAGGGCTTTTCCATACCAACTATGGTCTCCTTTATAATAGCCAAAATGACTCAATTTATAGAACTTTGAGGAAGAGAGAGCAAAGGGGAGTCCAAGAGGCACAAGTACAAGTACCCAAAAGAGAAAATAAATTAAAAATCATGTGGATGAGGATATGGGGTGATTCATGCAACATAAAGAGTAATAATTGTCATTTCCAATCATTTAGGACCTATAAAATGTCAAGAAACTCCTTTTGCAAATAAAACTATATTTCATGATTAACCTTCTAAAACTACCTTATAACTACAATTGATCAGGTTTGATGATGGATTTGAGTAAGAGGGGTTACAAAAAATTCCTCACATGCATTGGTGATATCCTAAACCATCCATGATCATCTGGCCATGCATAATCATCTTTAAAAATCTCAAAATAGCCCTTTTCCCTACACCTCTCACACTTAGCACCTAAAAACTATTCAAAACTACAAAATTATCCATACAAGAAGAGGGGCATGTGTCCCAAGTTTTTATGGAATTAGTTACAAGAAACAAGCCTTAAAAGGATTTCTAAATGAAGATTCACTATTTTATCTATCTTTCCTAGCTGGTTCACTGGACTAGCTAAAATGGGAGAACTAGCAAGAACACTTAGGATATTATACACTTGATCCAATGACCATTATAACCTATAAAAATCCTAAATATTCCTCCAAAATTGATTTGGTCTCTTGGAAGTTCACCAAGCCTACAAAACACGAAAAATGGTCAAAATAAGCCCTATTTATCTCTATTCTATACAGTTCTATACACCTAAGTCACATGTGAATATTTTTTTGAGATTCCCCTACATCATCAAAATGCTTTCATGGCACCTCCATACCTTTTGGATTCTTGAATTGCCTCATCTTCATAATTAGGTCATTATGGAGGGTTTGCAAGGGTTTTATAGTGGTTTTCATTATTATCATTCATTCATAGCCATGACATGTTGGAATTCTGATAAAATGACACTTATATCTCCTTATGGATCTCCTTAAACTTCCTTGAATGGCTGAAGGTCCCATGAAAATCTTGGTGGAAGTTCTAAGCACTTAAAGTTGACATTCGAGCTCATTTTTTGCTTCCCAGTGGGGTCTGAATGTTTTCTAAGCCAAAAATGGATTCTTGGAGAATTTATTTGAAAACCAATGGTTTTAAAATCTTTATATATACCCTAAAAACTTCTTAAAACCATTATAATGGATTTCCAAAAGCTTTAAATGGCAATTGACCCCTATTTGGTTTTAGGCCTAGACCTTGCCAATAGGTTTGCCTACATGTTTGAGCTCCTCTTGACACTCCAATGGTCTCTTTTAAATGTGATAGATTTAAAACACCCAAAATACCTATATAAACATTAATTTATCACGTGTAAAACATATATTAGGTTGAAAATTCATAAGATCTCTAATTTAGCTTCTATCCCTAAGGTTTTCATTCACACTTGATTGTAACCCTTATTATGTAGGGTGCCTTGTTTGCTCTCAATAATTATATCAAGGTTTATTAGGTTCCCCAATGTGTATAAAAGCTATTAAAACCTTATTTACTAATCTAATTGATCTATAGTTCACTATTCTTCACTTTTACAAAAAAATGCCATTTTTGTGCATGAAGGAACTGCCACTACTCTGAGACAAAATAGAGATTATTAGGCCTATTTGTTTGGGAAAATTGATTATTTTAAAATATTCACAAGTTACTAATTACCAAATTAACCAAAGGGTTTTTTTTTATTCCATGGTTATGGAGTTTGACCATCTCAATATTCTAAAAAAAGGGGCAAAAAACCTTGTTTTTTGCATGTTTTGTTCAAACCTCCTTATGAATCATCCTTCTAAGATTATTTGATGCATCCAAGGTGTTAATTAATTTTATTCAACCTCATATCATTATTATGGATTCTATGGATCCACCCAAAATCTCTCTCCCAAGTAGCATCCCATATTCACCTCTTGAACTAAGGGTTTCCTTACCTTGCCTGTACGGATTGAGCCTATTTTACTTATGGGAAAAGGGCATTAGATATATTTAAGATTTCTTGGACATGTTATTTAATTAATTTTATAATGATTAATCCATATCACACTATTTTAAAATCCTTATTCCTTCCTTGGGCTTCAAACTCTCACTATGTTCCTCTCAAGTTTATGACCCTATCTGATTGTGACAGTGAACATGGTATCTCCTTTTAGGTTCCTTTATTTAGAGATTATAACCAAGGTTTAAAAAAATTATATATTATTTTTTACTTAAATTCATGCCAATTTTAACTCATATTTTAACCCAGCATTTTGGCCCTTTAGGGCTTCCAATTGTTTATTGTCCTCTTGGACTGAGACAGTCCTAGATCTCTACCTATAGTTGTTTTGGGCTTGGTCACTAGCATGAAACTGGCCTTGATTTATGTTATGGTAACTTAATTAGATTCCCCAAGTCATTATTTTTTTAATTTACACCTATTTTAACCCTAAATTTCTTTAACACTTCTCTAAATTCTATAACCTCACTCCACACTCGTTGTCCCAGTGATAGGTGGCTATTTTTTCATTCATTTTAGGTATGTAGGTGTTTTCTAGATCAAGATAGACTTTTTCATGGTGAAATTGATGCATATAGGTATTTTTTTTCATTAAAAACATAAACTTTCCTCATCTCATTCATGGTCATGCCTATCTCACAAACTTTGACTTTTCTGCCTGTAGGTGATTCCTCACAATCTTGTGTATGGATAGAGAAACATGTATTAGGGTTCAAGACATTAGATTTCTCCTTCTCTCATGACCTCTTAGATTAAAATAATAATTTAATCCATTTTAATCATTCAAATATATATCAAATTCCAAGATAATCAAAATGGGATGCAAAGTCAACTTTTTGATCAATATCTTATAGATAACACTACCTTGCTTTTAATGGTTTTTTTTTCCATTTTTAGGCTTTTCAAAATCCAATCTCCATTCAACCTTTGCTTCTAAAAATTAGCATAGGCCTTGTAATATATGATTAATATAGGATTCAATATTCAAGGTGCCTTTTTTCACTTAAGGTGCATACTTAAATAGGTCATACAAAACCTTATGGACCTCTATTTGCTCATTTTGGAGCAAAAGGACTTGATCATAGTTCAACTTCTCATTTGATGTATTAAAAAATTTCTTGTCAAACTAGAATTATCAATAGGTCTATCTAGGCATTCTCATAACAAGGACCCTCAATTTGGATTTACCAACTATTATAACACCTCTATAAGATATGTTTTCATATTATGACACCAGCTATAGATGATCATTCCCTTTACATATATAGAATTGAGAACCATTCTCTAAACATGCAAGTTTGTAGTGCCTATATGTTTGTATCTAAAATTTCAATGCAAATTAATCATACCAATAGGTTAAGGACCATGTCAAACCTTCAAACTTACATTTTTGACATCAACATGCTCTTGTAGGTGGAGTTTATTTTACTGTGATATACAAGGAAATCATGAAATGACAAGAAACATGCAAGGAATGCTTTAAAAACACCTCAAGATCAAATTTCAACAATTGAATTCCAAACATACACCAGGATACTTTCCAAAAAAAAATCAAAACATCATATCCAACGTGAAGGAAACATTTTCAAATCAATTGGGATGATTGTGAATGCAAACTAGACATTTTACAATCCTAGAAGAGGCTTCCTCAAAAAATTGAACTCTCCAAAAAAATAAGAATCATGAAATCATATTAAATATCATGTAGAGACACTTTTAACACACAAATCTATCAATCCAAAAGAATAAAATCTGAGACAAGCTCAAACAATGACCCCCTCATAGTTGAACATGCATAAAAAGCTGCCTAGAATAAAACTAATTATTTATAAATGATGATGCACCAAATATAAATTTATTGTTATGAAATGAATTTCACTCATATTATTATCCACCCCTAGAATCATTCCTTAGAATTTCACCTGTACAACCCATGCTAAGTGCATGAAGTTGCTCCTTCTTTACTTGCCAAGTGAAAATGGAGGAAATAAGTTATAGATTGAGACTTTTTTCATTATTATTGAAAAAAGGCATTGAAATGGATTATGGGAGATGAAGAGTTACTCTTTCCACGTTTTTAGTTGATGATGGGCTTAATAAGTCCGTATAAGTGCCCAAAAGCTCCTATTTTTGAGGAAAAACTACCATCCGCTGAACATAACTAGTTCTTGTCTAAAAAATAACTATTCTTGACATGATCCACATTGAATCTCACCTTGGTGTCAAATTTTCTTGCATGAAAATCTGTACAAGTCATTAAATGGGCTAAAATATGACCAAAAGGCCCCTTTTTCCACATGAGACATAACCTATGACCAATTTATGACTTGTAAACATATTAAAACATATCAATGACCACCTTAAGATATTTAAAACATAATTTTACCCTTTGACTACCTTTCACCAAGGTTGACCAACCTTTGACTTTAGTTGACTAGCCTAGCACAAAGAGGGTAGACTTCAACAAGGACTAGGGAGAGGATGAGTATGATAATAGACCAACATGAAACCCTATAATACACATGGGAACCTTATTAAAAGTTCAAAATATTAGGGTTTTATCCAAATTTAACTTGGGGTCAAATTTGGTCAACATTCTTGGTGATTCCTAGGGGTGGCATGCCAATTATGCCTAAGACCAGTTGCCTAATCCTTCCATTAGGCATGGAGTCACACATATGAGTACTTAGATTGACATGAACAAACCTTGAATTGACCATAAGACAACTGACATTACACAAAACACACAAAGAAATAACAATACACATAAGACAAAATCAAAGCATAAAATAAAGACACACTTATGTTACTAAGCACTTAGGGAACACAAATCACAACTAAAAACATACTAGTATGTACCTTCATCTTGATCATACTACCTTCTTAGATCAAAATGGGAGTATCTTGAATCTCCATCCCCATTAGATGATTGAGGATTCCATGTATGCTTATGTTTGGGTGTGATGCTAGATGACTCATGTTTTCTCTTTGTTCCTTGACTTGTCGTGTCACTTGATGAAGTCATCTCAAACAGATCTCCCAAGTAGTTGAAGTCCTCTTGGTTTTGGAAACATGTCTCACATTATTTCCCTCTTGTCTCCTCATATAAAATTTTCATTTCCATATATAGTAAAACTTGTTTCAAGTTCATGTCTCCTTGATAGATCTCATCTTCTTTCTCAATTGTCACACCTTCTTCAAACTCTCCAAGAAGTATTGTATCATGGAAATTTGGAATTATCTCTTGCTTAAATTCCTCTTTGATGATGGTGGAGGTAGCATCATGATTTATTATAGGATAAATATTCAAATCATCTTCAAGAGGCCTAAGATCATCATATATTATTCCATCATGATCAAAACTCTCTTGGTGATAAGACTCCTCAACACATACCTACTTTTCAACTTCTAGCTTGCCATGGCTTATGGTCAGTTCTATAGGACTTGTAGGCTCCTTTTGGCTTTCAAATTGATTGCATATGTCTTCAAATGTCTACCATAATCCATCATCTTTTGATTGATTTGCATCATGGAAAGGAACAATGAGAGAAAACATTTCTTCTTCAGGATTCAAGAGAAGTCCTTCTAAGGCATCCTTTTCAACACAAGGATCATCATTTTCATGAGGAGTTAGATATTTTTCATAATTTAGCCAACCTAAAACCTCTATTCCTTCTTCATAATATTTTCCACACAAGTTGACTTATTTTACCATGATGTCTTCCCTCTTTTGGTTATTCTCTTGGATAGACTCCCAAGAAGAGAAATTTTGGGGAATGGACAAAGAGTTTGGGGCATCTTGAGACTACCAAGATGGGTTGGTTTTATGGGCTCTCAATCTCTCCTATAAATTATAAATTAGGCTACAAGCCTCAAGCACCTCATAGGTATAATTTGACCAATTAACCTCCTCTATAAGTATTCACTCCTTTTGGTTTTTTTCCAACTCATTGCTTACACTCCTAATACAAACACTAAGAATGACTTGATCACCACTATATCTAGTATCAAGCTCTAGAATGTATTCTTGATAGCCAATAAGAGACTCTTTGAACCTAGCAATGGAATGATTTGAAGGAGAACTAGTTGGACTAGGTGGAGAACAAGATGCAGAGGATTTATTATTGGCCACATGGGACTCATTACAAGCTTAGATAATTAGTTTCTCATTTTTAGGAAGAATAGGCAAAGTAGGACATACCTCTTCTACTTTATGATCTTCATTTGTAAGTGGGGGTATAGGAGTATCTTCTTCATTCACACAATAAGCCCCCAAATAAATCTCTTCCATAGATGAATAAGGATCATGTTCATATGTTTTAGTACCATACTCATCAAGGAAAATGTCATAAACACCTTCAAAAGGAGAGGATGCTTCACCATTAGTAACACCTTCCTCTTCTTCACTAATTACACAATTTTGATTTGAACATGACTCCACATATGGTTCAATAGAAACCTTGCCAAGGGATGTGTTCTTATGGTCACCTTGTTTCCCCACCTTATTCTGAAATTTAGAAAAGTCCAATCAATAGGAAGATATCCTCCTATTTTAACTGTGAAGTCCCTTGACAAGCAAAGAGCAAAGTGAGTTGGGAGGTCTACTAGCACAATGTCTTTCATAATGGGGAAGCTTGGATAATCATGTAGAAAAACTTTCAACACTTTAACTAATCCCACTATCTTGGTTTGAATTCCATCAATTTACATCACACCCTTGCTATGTGGTTCATACTTTAACCCCACCTTATCTGCAAACACATTAAGCATAACCATGGTATTAACCCCACTATCCATAATGCAATTGTGAACCAATTTGTCTCCTACAATTAGTGTGAGGTATAAATGTGGAGGCTTTGTGATTTTTTGGAGGGCTCTAGGACATGACTTGGTATGTTGGCAAGGGCCACACCATGGTACCTTGGAGCTTGAGGGCTACATTGATGTTAGCAATTTATTCTTGTAGGAGTTCCTTTTGACCAAGCATTTTCAAGACTTCCCAAAGAGATATGATAGTCTTGGTATTCTTCAAAGAGCTAATAATTTTTATAGGGGAAGTATTTACCTTTTCTTTCATCCTTGAAGGTAGTGAGGAAGCTTGAACTTGATGCATTGTAGGCTGACAACCTTGCTTGCATTCTGAATTTAATGAGGAATGTGACTAGTAGGAGGTGTTACATTAGAATTCACACCTTGTGGCCTTGGATATGTATCACTTGGAGTCACATGTGATTTGGTAACATCTCCCATAGATATTTTTTTGGTTCTTATGCTGGCTAAAACTAATGTACCTTGATTTAACACATAGTCATCCTCCTCTTGAAAGTTCATGAGAATAATACTTTGGCTATTACCTTCTCCATGAGTGTTCAATTGCATGAGATGTTCTTATTCTGATGTAAGGTAAGGAGTGGCTTCTTATTTTTCCACCAAAGCATGACAACCTTCTCCACCATCATACCCAAATTTACCTTGATATTATCCCCAATGATCCATATGTTCTTCTCCTTGAACCAAATAGTATGGAATAGAATAATAACCCTTGTAGATGGAATAAAATTAGGATTATAAGTATTGGGTTTCCTATTGAAAGCTTGTTGACCTTATCCTCTTCCTTGGTAGTTTTAGTAGGGTGGGGGTCTATAGGTTTGTGAAGGATAGTATTAGGGATTGTATGGAACACTTACATGAAATTAAGCTTGTTTGAGATGAGATTGAAATGACTAAATATTTTCATCTTTGTCTATAGCAGTATCCACATTCTTAGAAGTGTTTTTGGGATTGACATTGGTATTGGGAACTTGTGCTATACTTAAAGCTTCAACTGAATTATGAAATAACAAGGGCATGGAAACTCTTGGGGGTAATCTCCTAGCTTGTATCAAACTATTCTCAGCTTCAATAGATATCTCATATGCTTTAGATAGATTACATCCTCCCATTGATTGCAACATGACTACCACATTAGTGCCAATAGCCTTGAGATAAGTGGGGAACACAAAGCTTGGAGGAGGCCTCATGATAGGTGGCAACCTATGCCATGTTCTTTGAAATCTCTCATTGAAATCTCCCATAGATTTATTAGGACCTCTTTTTATCACATTTAGTTGGTGGATTAATGAAGAGTGATCACTCTTATTTTCAAACCTACTCACCAAAAATTCCCCAAAGTCATCCCAATTAGTAATGCAACCACCTTCCAAAGTTCTATACCAATCAAGTGGCTTACCCTTTAGAGACATGGTAAGTAATCTAATAGCTATATTATCTTGGGTGATATTGTGGAATTTTCAAAAAATTTAAATGTGCCTAATGTGTTTAGATGGGGTAATAGGACCTTCTCCATTGAAATTAGGGAGACTTTTGGTAGCATTGGGAGGAATAGGATCATATGTAGGAAGGTTAATTGAATTTTATGTATTGAAAGCTGGGAAAGGATGTCTTCTAGCCATATCTTCTTTCTCTTCTTCATCAATTTGATCTTATATTCCCTAAACTTCTTCTTCCTCTTCAAAACCTTCTTGTTTAGGGTCTCTAAAAGTTAGGAATGTCTCAGGGTGTTGTTCTTCAAGAGGAGTTTTAGGTAGAGGGACTTGATTTAAAACTCTACTGGAAGATGATCTAGTGAGTACCATGAAGTATAATGTGGAAAAATTGATCTAAAACTAGATATTATCACCTTTTAGAGTCACCAAATGTTAGATTAGAAACACTTCTTCAACTTTGGGCTTGTCAAGACCAGCATTCACCTTAACATGTAAACAATTAGGACCAATTATCCCACTAGGCATGCTAGAACTATTGTCATCAAATTGTACGCCCTAGGACATTAAATTAATATCTTTAAATTTTATGTAACATTGAATCATCTCTCATTTTTGTGGGAACTTGTAAGAGAGGTGAATCTCTAGGATTGAAAGGGCTAGCTCCCTGAATTCTTCTCTAAGTGCCTATCACCTAATCTAATGCTTTTTCATGAAAAGATTTAAGAGTTTGCATAAAATAAAAACTATACTAAAGAGGTGATCCACCAAGATATATCCCATATACTATCATACTTATACTAATCAATAATTCTTTTCAAGACCATTTCTATGCATTGAAGGATCCTAACATAGTGTTTTAATGTGAAGGTAGCATACTTGCGATAATTAACAAGATACTTTACCTAGGGATAGACTTCACACCATAGAAAAAATCACATACTTGAAAGAGATATTATTACATTAAACACACTTCACATGACCTATTAACATCATAACTCTTACTTAAACATGAAGGATAAAGGGAGTAAGGATGATACTATCACTTAGCTCCACTATACATCACTCACATACTTAAACAAAATGTTCAAAACTCATAATTATACTTGTATTCAATGTTCAAAATCAAAGTTTAAAGTCATTTTAGTAGGGATTCACCATACCAACTATGATCTCCTTTACAATAGCCAAAATGGCTCAATTTATAGAACTTTCAGGAAGAGAGAGAGAAGGGGAGTCTAAGAGGCACAAGGACAAGTGTCTAAAAGATAAAATTAGTTACAAGAATGTGGATGAGGATATGGGGTGATCCATGGAACATCAGGAGAAATACTTGTCATTTACTATCATTTATGACATGTAAAATGTTAATAAACTCATTCTTTTACATAAAAAACTACCTTCCATGATTATCCTTCTAAAACTACCTTATAACTACAAATGATCAAGTATGATGATGTATTTGATTAATAGGGGCTACAAAAAATTACTCACATGCATTGGTGAGGTACTAAGCCACTCATGATCATTTGGCCATGCATAATCATCTTTGCCAATCTCAAAATGGCCCTTTTCCCTACACCTCTCACACTAGGCACCTAAAAACTCTTCAAACCTGAAATATGATCCATAAAATAAGAGGGATGATATGTTTCCAAAGTTCTTATGGCATCATTTATAAGAAATAAGTCTTAAAAGGATTTATAAATTAAGATTCACCATTTTCTCTAAGTCCTTCCTAGCTGGTTCACTAGACTGGCTAAAATGCTAGAACTAGTATGCACACATAGGAGCTTATAAAATTGATCTAATGACCATTATGACTTATAAAAAATATTAAAATTTCCTCCAAAAGTGATTTCATCTCTTAAAATTTCACCATGCCTACAAAACACAAAAAATGGTCAAAATAAACCCTATTTTTCTATATTTTTTACAGGTCCATACACCTAAGTCACATGTGAAGAATCTATAGAGAGTCTTCTATATCATCCAAGTTTTTTCATGGCACCTCCATACCTTTTCGATGCTTTAATTGCCTCATCTTCCCTATCAAGTCACTATGGAGGGTTTGCAAGGGTTTTGAAGTGGTTTTCATTCTTAGAATTCATTCATAGCCATGGCATGTTGGAATTATGATAAAATTTAAATCATGGATCATTAGGGACATCCTTAAACTTCTTGAAATGTCTCAAAGTCCCATGTAAATCTTGGTAGAAGTTCTATGCACTTGAAGTTGACATTCAAGCTCATTTCTTGCTTCTAGGTTGGGTCTGAATGCTTCCTAAGCCAAAAATGGATTCCTGGAGACTTTATTTACAAAAAAAGGGTTTTAACATATTTTTATATACCCTAAAAAATTCTTCCAAATATTATAATGAATTTATAAAATTTTGAAATGGAAATTTACCCCTATTTGGTTTTAGGCCTAGACCTTGCCAATAGGTCTGCCTACATCTTTGAGTTCTTTTTGAACCTCCAATGTTTATATTTGAAATGTGATTTCTTTAACACACCCAAAATACCTCTTTAAACATCATAAACTACTAATATTTATCAATACTATCAATCTGTATCATGGAACTAATTATTTCCATTACATTAGATGATATGTCGTTAGCCCTCAAAACATATTCTAACTATAGATTTTTAAAATGACCTTTGATATTATAAATAATTTTATTTTAAGGAAAAATCTTGTCATCTCTTGTTTGATAATGATCAGTTCATTTTTAAATCATATATTAGGTTTAAAATGCATATGACCTCTAATTTGGCTTCTAGCCCTACGGCTTTCATTCACACTTGACTGTAACCCTTGTTGTGTAGGGTGACCTATTTTCTCTCAATCCTTATATCAAGGTTTGTTAGGTTGTGGAGCTAAAAGCTTCAACCTTTGCAAACTGAGGAACAGATGGTTGCTGAGTTCTACAGTAACCGGCGTCGACATCAGGACCGACGTCGGCAGGGACCAGTGCAGAAGGCCACCGGCGACGGCAGGAAGTCGGCCGACGTCGGCAGAACCAGACAAGCAGGGATCGACGTCGGTCGCCTGTGTGTTCCAGAACTGCTCGTTTCATGGATAGTTAGTTAAGTGAACGAAGAGTTTGCATGTTGAGACCAGTTAGAGTCTTGTGCTGCGAGGACAATTGTCTAAATTAAGAGTCTAAGTTATTGTTTGAGTTAGGGATCTATTTATAGACCCATTGGCATGTATTGTATAAGGCATGAGATAGAAAGGAAGAGTTCCTTCTAGTTGTAAGATCTGTGAGTTGCAGGTTTTTGCAAGCTCATTGGAAGAGTGTGGCGGCTCTTTGTTGTATTCTTTTCTGTCAGTGTTAATACAAGATAGTGTATTGTCTCTCATATTCTGTGCTATTGGTGAATTCTAGTTACTTGTGTTTCTGGTTATTTCCACATATTCAATTGCTTATACTTGGTAATCATACTGTGCTTTTTCTGAGAAGTAAGATCCCAACTAGTGGCATCAGAGCATGTTTGTTGTTCTAGATTCCTGACAACTGGTATCAGAGCCTTGGTTGTAAGTTCTTAAGCTTGATACCATCAATCGGTATCAGAGCTTTTGGTTGGGATACTAATAGATTGGTGTAGATCTGGGTAGTGTGTTTTGATTACAGGTTACTCACAGGGTTTCTGTTTGAGTGGGAGTTGAGCAATGACAGAAAGCAGTCAACTACGAATGGAAAAGTTCAATGGCAAGAACTACCAATTATGGAGGATGCAGATTGAGGACTATCTGTATCAGAAAGATTTGTACTTACCATTGGGTGGGGTTGCTAGCAAACCCTTGGATATGAAATATGAAGAATGGGAGGTTCTTGATCGGAAGGCTCTGGGATCTGTTAGATTGAGTCTTGCATCATCTGTGATTTCCAGCTTATCACAGTGTAAGACAACGGTGGAGTTGATGGAATCTTTGGCAAATTTATATGAAAAACCCTCAGCTTCGAATAAGGTATTTCTTATGAAGCGTTTATTTAATTTGCAAATGTTGGAAGGTGGATCTGTTCATAGCCATCTTAGTGATTTCCATGGTTTAGTAAACCAGTTAAGTTCAGTCAATATTGTATTTGATGATGAAATAAGAGCTCTCTTAATCTTGTGTTCATTACCTGAAAGTTGGGAAGGTATGGTAATGGCAGTTTCTAATACTGTGTCTCCTTCAAAAGTCTTAAAAGTGGATGATATTGTGAGTGTAATCTTGAACGAAGAGATACGCAGGAAAAGCACAGGTGAATCATCTGGAGATGCTTTGAGTGTTGAAGGAAGAGCAAGGCCAAGAGAGAAGATAGAGCGTGGGAGATCAAGGTCGAAGACGGGCAAGAGATCCAAGTCCAGGTATGGTAGAATAACCTGCTGGAAATGTGGAAAGCAAGGGCACTTAAAGAGAGATTGTAGATCGGGTACAGATCAGCATGAAGAACATGAAGAAGAAGCAGATGCTGCAGGTTACATTGCACAGGATGCTCTGGTATGTTCTTTGGATAAAGTAGAATCTTGGGTATTAGATTCTGGTGCCTCTTTTCATGCATCCCCACATAGGGAATTTTTTCATGAGTATGTCCAGGGAGATTTTGGAGAAATTTGTGTAGGGGATGGTAAGTCTTGTCAGATTGTTGGCAAAGGCAAAGTGAAGCTGAAACTGCAGACAGGTAACACATGGGTGTTAAAGGAGGTCATGCACGTCCCAGTTCTGAAGCGGAATCTGATTTTTGTTAGAAGTTTGGGTGAAGAGGGTTGCACAGTAACTCTCACAGCGGACTCTTGGAAGGTTACCAAGGGTACACTTGTTATAGCTAGAGGTAAGAAAGTAGGTACCCTTTATCTATCTACTTGTTTTACTGATTCTTCTTCTGGGTTATCTACTTCAGCTGTAGATTCAGAGATGTGGCTTGATAGGCTTGGTCACATAGATATGAAGGAGATGCTAGTTCTTGAGTCAAAGGATATGCTTTTGGATTTGGAAGGCATGGATCGTGGTTTCTGTATGCAGAAGAAGAAGGTGAGATTTCTTGAGGAATCTGATGTTAGTGACAAGAACAAGAAAGCCTTGGTTTTCAAGGAGAAAGTGACGGACAGAGTTCAGCACAAGGTGCAGAGGAATTCTGAGCAGAGCAAGGGTGTTTTGGACAAGGGTTTGATCCAAAAGAAGCTCGCGAGAAAAAGTCAGGTCTCACAAGAAAAACACAGAGACCGACGTCGGCAGGAAAACTGGCGTCGGTGTCCAGATAGGGACCGATGTCGGCTATGTGCAGCCCGACGTCGGTGACTCGGGGCAGACAGAGACCGGCGTCGGCCAGGGGAAAATGACGTCGGTGGAGAGGCAGTCGCAGGGAACCGACATCGGTCGGCTGTAGACTGAGATGTGACCGGCATCGGTCACTGAGACAAATTTTGGGTGGACAGCAAGTTGTCATGGAGTCTCAAGCGCCCATATGGAGGACTGAAGGTGTAAGTAAGTTCTTAAATTCATCATTTCCCTTCTTTACACTACTTGTTGCTCACTTATGGCATAGGACCAGGGAGTTATTGAAGAAGCAGAACAGGTAGATCCAGGAAACAGTGGGAGCTAGGCTTGAATGAGGATGTGATTCCTTGGAGGAGAACCAAACAGGTGTTTTGGGTAGTGTTGCCAGCTGGAAGTAAACACTGAGAGACGAATGGATGTTAAGGATGAAGAAGAGCGGAAATAGATACGTGAGATGGAAGATCAGGGTATTTGATCTTGTATTAGCTGCAAGGCAATGGAGGTTTGTTCATTGTGTTTCTCTTTACCAGGTTGGATAGTATTAGCTACACTATCCTATTTTCTGTATGATGTGCTTGTTGCAGGGTTACATATACAGGTATTGCTGAACTAAAGGTAAAGCTAGTTCAGGTGTTTGTCATGGAGGATCTGGGAGCAGCAAGATTCTTTGGCAAGAGTGTGTTCTAGAGACATGGAAGGTCATGTGTTGACTTTGTTTCAGGATGATTGTGTGAAACCGGTTGGCACGCCGATGGTTGGACAGTTCTATGAACAGGGGTCTTGATTCACATAATGAGGTTGAGTGCATGGTATGTACTAAACCTGAGTTTTCCCAAGCAGTGGGAGTTGTCACAAGTTAGGAGCCAATCCGGGAGAGAACCATTGGAGGTCAGTTCAGTGGATTCTTACAGGGACTAGTAGCAGGTGCACATGCTATGCAAGTTCAGGTTTATTTCTACATGGTTGTAGATGTGGATGTGGCAGGTAATTTGGATGACAGGTTTTGCACCACGGATTTTGTGGTGGTTGGTCTTCAAGGATGATTTTGAAGATGGATACATAGCCAAGGTAACAAACTAGACGGTGTACAGGTACATGTACAGGTTGCAGCTGTTTATCTCCAAGTGGGAGATTGTTAGGTTGTGGAGCTAAAAGCTTCAACCTTTGCAAACTGAGGAACAGATGGTTGCTGAGTTCTACAGTAACCGGCGTCGGCATCAGGACCAACGTCGGTAGGGACCAGTGCAGAAGGCCACCGGCGACGGCAGGAAGTCAGCCGACGTCGGCAGAACCAGACAAGCAGGGACCGACGTCGGTCGCCTGTGTGTTCCAGAACTGCTCGTTTCACAGACAGTTAGTTAAGTGAACAAAGAGTTTGCATGTTGAGACCAGTTAGAGTCTTGTGCTGCGAGGACTATTGTCTAAATTAAGAGTCTAAGTTATTGTTTGAGTTAGGGATCTATTTATAGACCCATTGGCATGTATTGTATAAGGCATGAGATAGAAAGGAAGAGTTCCTTCTAGTTGTAAGATCTGTGAGTTGCAAGTTGTTGCAAGCTCATTGGGGATCTACATGTAAGTTTGGTCTTTGAATTGCAGGTTGCAGGTTCATGAGAGATCAGCTTGAAGTGCTATAGAGTGCTTGATGTACCGGCAGGGTTATTACTGACTGGTTGGTGAGGTGAACACCAATTCTATGTGTGAGTTGGTTGTTGGGACCGTTTTTTGTGTAGGAGAGTGTGTGTGAGAAGAATTACTGAACACTTGAGGTGTGGCGAATCTCTGTAAGGTGAAAGAGTGTGGCGGCTCTTTGTTGTATTCTTTTCTGTCAGTGTTAATACAAGATAGTGTATTGTCTCTCATATTCTGTGCTATTGGTGAATTCTAGTTACTTGTGTTTCTGGTTATTTCCGCATATTCAATTGCTTATACTTGGTAATCATACTGTGCTTTTTCTGAGAAGCAAGATCCCAACTAGTGGCATCAGAGCATGTTTGTTGTTCTAGATTCCTGACAAGGTTCCTTAGGTTCATCCATGTTTCCCCTATATATTCAAACCTTATTTACTAATCCAATTGGTCTTTGGTTCACCATTCTTCACTTTTCCCCAAAATTACCATTCTTGTGCATGAAGGGACTACCCATGCTCTGAGACAAAACAGAGAGTATGAGGCCTATTTGTTTGATAAAAGTGAGTATTTTCAAATATTAAAAATTTCATAATGATCAACTTTGCCAAAAAAAAATTCATTCCATGTTTATGGAGTCTAACCATCTCAATCCTCTCAAAAAGGGGCAAGAAACCTTGTTTTTTGCATGTTGTGTTCAAACCTCCTTATGAATGTTCCTTCTAAGATTATTGTATGAATAACAGGTTTTCATGAATTTTATTAAACCTCATTTAATTATTATTTAGTCTATTTATCCACCCAAAATCTCTCTCCCAAGTAGAATCCCATATTCACCTCTTGAACCAAAGGTTTTCTTACCTTGCCTATATGGACTGAGCCTATTTTGCTTGTGGTAAAAGGGCCTTGGATATCTTGAGTATTTATTGGAAATTTTATTTCATTAATTTTATCATTATTAATCCATATCACACTATTTTAAACTCCCTCTTCGCCGTGTTCCTCTTAAACTTATGACCTTATTTGACTGTCACAGTGAACAGGGTATCTCCTTTTAGGTGCCTTTATTTGGATATTATAACCAAGGTTTAAAAAAATATATAGTATTTTTGAATTACATTCATTCCAATTTTAACTCATCTCTAAATCTAGAATTTTTTCCCTTTAGGGCTTCTAATTGTTCACTGTCCTCTTAGACTAAGACAGTCTTAGATCTCTATTTGTAGGTGTTTTAGGGTTCATCATTAGTATGAAATTGACTTTGATTAATGTTATGGTAACTTCATTAGACTCCCCAATTCATTAGGTTTGTCATTTACACCTATTTTGGCCCTAAATTTCTTTAACACTTCTCTAAATTCCATAACCTCACTCCACCCCTGATGTCCCAGCTATAGATGGCTATTTTTCCATTCATTTTAGGCCTGTAAGTGTTTTCTAGATCAAGATAAACTTGTTCATGGTGAAATTTATGGCATGGAGTTATTAATTTTCATTAAAAACATAAATTTTCCTCATCTCATTCATGGTCATGCCTATCTCACAAAATTTGACTTTTCTGCTTCTAGGTGATTCCTCAGTCTTGTGTACGGACACGGAAACATGTGTTGGGGTTCAAGACATTGGATTTCTCATTCTCTCATGACCTCTTAGACTGAAAGCATAATTTTTTCCATTATCATCATTAAACTTGATATCATATTCTACTATCATCAAAATGGGATGCAAAGTCAACTTTTTGATCAATATCTTATAGATAACACTACCTTGATTTTAGTGGTTTTTTTTTCATTTTTAGGCTTTGGAAAATCCAATCTCCATTCATCCTTTGCTTCTCAAAATTATAATATTACTTTTATTATATGATTAATATAGGATTAAATCTTCAAGGTTACTTATTTCACTTAATTTTCATACTTAAATAGGTCATACAAAACATTATGGACCTCTATTTGGTCATTTTGGAGCAAAAGGGCCTGATCACAATTCAACTTCCTATTTGATGTTTTGACACCTTTCTTGTCAAAATATGATGATCAATAGGTATGTCTAGGCATTCTGATAACAATGACCCTCTATTTGGATTTACCAACTATTGGAACACCTCTAGAAGGCATGTTTGCATATTATAACACCAATTGTAGATGATCATTCCTTTTACACATGTAGAATTGAGACCATTCTCTAAACATGCAAGTTTTTAGTGCCTATATGCCTCTATCCAAAATTTCAATGCACATTAATAGTCTTAAGAGGTTAATTACCATGTCAAACCTTCAAAGTTACATTTGTGACATCATCATGCTCCTGTAGGTGGAGTTTTTGACTATGATATACAAGGAAATCATGAATGACAAGAAACATGCAAGGAATTATTTTAAAACACCTCAAGAAAAATTTTAAACACTTTAATTTCCAACATACACTAGGATATTTAAAAAACAACATCAAAACATCTTATCCAATGTGGAGGATACATTTTCAAAACAATTGGGATGATTGTGAATGCAAACTAGACATTTTGCAAGCCTAGAAGAGGCTTACTCAAACAATTGAACTCTCCAAAAAAATAATAAGTAGGGAAAAATACTAAAAATAATTTAGAGACACTTGTAACACACAAATACATCAATCCAAAACAATAAACTTTGAGACAAGCTAAAAAAGTGACCTCTTCATGGTTGAATATGCATAAAAAGCTACTTGGAATCAAACTGATTATTCATAAAGGAGGATGCACCAAATCTCAACTTATTGTTATGAAAATTAATTTCACTTAGACTATTATCCAACCCCATAATCACTCCTCCAAATTCCACCAGTATGACCCATGCTAATTTCATGAAGTTGTTCCTTCTTTGCTTGCCAAGTGAAAATAGAGGAAATAAGTTATAGATGAAACTTTTTTCATTATTAATAAAAAAAAGGCATTTAAATTGATTATTGGAGGTGAATAGTTACTCTTCCCATGTTTTTAGTTGATGTTGGACTTGAGAAGTCTGTACAAGTGCCCAAAAGCTCCTATATTAGAGGGAAAACTAACATCCATCAAACATAACTAATTCTTGTCTAACAAATAACTATTCATTAAATGATCCTAACATGATTCATGTTTAAACTCATCTTGGTGTCAAATTTTCTTACATGAAAATTTGTACAGGTCATTAAATGGGCTAAAATATGACCAAAAGGCCCCCTTTTCCACATGAGACATAACTTATGACCAATTTATGACTTTTAAACATATTAAAACATTTCAAGGACAACCTCAAGATATTTTCAACACAATTTGAACCTTTTACTACCTTCTATTAGGGTTGACCAACCTTTAACTTTGGTTGACTAGCCTAGCACAAAGAGGGTGGACTTTAACAAGGACTAGGGAGAGGATGATTATGATAATAGACCAACATGACACCCTATAAGACACATGTGAACCTTGTTAAAATTTCAAAATATTAGGGTTTAAGCCAAATTTTAATTGGGGTCAAATTTGGTCAATAGTGTATACACATAATATATTCAAAATTTTATCACTTATTGACACTTTGTATCTTATAGGAACCCATCGAGTCTCAATCTCTCTGAGTGCACTAAGAGGTACACCAGGGAAGGGGTGGGTAGACCATTGGTGCTTCATAAGATTTTTGTCCCCTTTTTCCACTTGCCATCTACAAACTTATATCCTAAAACCATTTACCCCAAGCTTATTTTGCTTTATTGTACCCATTCCAAACATTTGTCATATCATTATCCTCCTTTTTCTTTCCTTGACCCCCTTTCACGAGTTGACTGTACATGGTTGTTTGGGTTGACCCTGTATTATTTTATGGTATTTTCACTTGATAATTTTTTTATCCCTTTAGTTGACCTAGCTTAGGACCTAGTGATTTATCTCCTAAAAACATATAGGGTCAACTAGGTTGACCTAGTACATAACTTATTTGAAAGGATTTAGGGAAAGATCAACTTATAAATACAAGATCATTTCATCATTATTTGATATGCAATCAAGAGTTATTATTTACTTTTTACAATCTGCTCTTCCACCATTCTACTTGAGGAGTCTTAGCTTAGGGTTTTTACTTAGAGACTAGTCTTGTGGATAAGGCTTAGATGTGATATCCTTTCTTAGTTATTCTTAAAAACCACAACCTCTTGTGAATCCCCTTTGGCCAAGGGAGAGTTTGAGTCTTGAAAGGTTCACATTTAGGTAAGTATATTATAACTTTTTTTTCCTCTCTTTAGTAGATAGAAGTAGCATAAGTATTGGCTAAAATAATATTACTCTTCATATTCCATGTATTAGGGTCTTAATCATACTTAGCTTAATTGAGATTCTATTAGACATGTTTTTATTTGCTTTACTAACCCCTCTTGTTTTGCCACAAGCTTTGGTGTGCACTAGATTAGATCTACTTTCTTGTTATTAAAATAGAGTGAACATTAAACCTAGGACTCTTTTAGGGTTGTTGCATGATTGTGTTAGATTGTAGGCTTTGTAAACCTTCCTATAATTGTGTATTGTGACAAGTGATACCCTAATTGGGTCTATTAAGTCCCTCTATTGGTCATGTTCTTATTTAACAAATGTATTCCTTATCAGAAGTGTAGGTATGCTCTATCTTTTTTGAGCCAGAATTGATTTATATACATGTATTTTTTATTGCATACATTATGATGAACCTAACATGAAATAACCCTTGCAGGGTTTGTTCACTTTATTTCATTCTTTTTCATCACTATTTTTATCATATACTTGACATATTGGGTCGATTTCATTGACCCATCTTTAATTTTTATGCACAGGTTTTCACGTACAAGCTACTAATAAACTCAGATGACACAGTATAGGTTTTCAAATTTTCAAACTTTTAGTCTAGACTACTAGGTCAACCCAATTCACCTTGTACATTTTTAGGCATCAGGTTTAACATACTAAGTTGACCCAGTGGACCCTATACATCGTAGGCACTTAGTAACAAGTTTTTACAAAGCTTAATCGACCCAGTCAACCCAGTTAGCATAATTTACAAGAATATACCAAGGTTATCGAATAATAATCTTAATTATTTTCATCTCTAATCTATCAAGGTTACTTTCTATCTCTCTATCTATTTCTTTACAGTATTTCCTTTTATAGTTTGCAGTCTTTAAAACTACCCCTACATAGTCAACTAGATTGACCCTATTGACCCAATTCTATGTTCTATGTGTTATATGGATAACTAGGTCAACTTTATCAACCCTATTAATTTTTAGACCTCACTTCCATAGTATAGGATCAACCCTATCGAGCCTATTTTGTATTTTGTGCATAGATTATTGACTATATCAACATTATACCTTATTTCAAAGTTTGAATTAACCTTAGATACTAGTAATTAATTCACACTTTCATTTCTTATTTCTTACATGCTTAGAATAGATCACATAGCTTGAATAGGTGGTTTTCAATTAACTATTTGGTTTCATTATTTTCTATTTTATGCACACACAACCAAATCACAAAATCTAAATAAGCATTTTAACATTTGTTTATATAAAACCAACTTACTTGGATTTCATCACCAAGGGGGAAGCCGACTTGATGTTTTGGTCAAGTATAAAGCATGTTTAATGGTATATTTTGGCTAAGCACCCCACACCCTTGTCACTATGGTGTTTGAAGTGATAGGCTAGGCCCAATACCAAGACTATATCATTACCACTATAGATCCCTTTCAACCCAAACTACCTGAAACCATCCTTAGATTGCCTTCTAGTTCTTTATTTATAGCCAACTTCTCATCACATTTAAAATCATATCTTAATAATCTAATAAACATTTAGGTTGACCAATTACTTAGCTATTTACTTTCCAATTTGATTACTTGCTCTTTGCTCAATTATATTTTATATAGTAAAAACTTGCATTAGCCAGTGTTGGCACAAGGTTTTGTATTATGTGCTTTAATTGGATTGGCTAGTGTTGATCCAATTTATTGTTTGTTTCCCTTCTATTATTTATTTTCAAATTACTTGAAAAAATTATCTTATTTTAGTTCACAATCTATTATATGTTTCTTGATTTTCCCTTTTTACTACAATAGGTTGACCTAGTTGACCATATACCTTTTTCTAGGCTCTGTTCATTATATTGAATCAATCTAGTCAACCTTGTACTATTTATAGACCATATTTACTCTTTTTCTAGCCTCTATTTACTATGATGGATCGATCTAGACAAACTTGTACTATTTGAAGACCCTATTTTTATGCTAGTTTGACCTAGTCAACCTTGTACTAATTCTGTCATTTCCTATTTCCTTGCTTTCTCATCTATCTTTATTTCTCTTCATCATGAAATTTTTACTTGCTGATAATACTAAGTTGTATTCAATATACATGATGAATTTTACCAACCCTCATAAGTTCTCTTATAGACAGAATAGGTATCCTCTCTTGGATGCTAGTAATGTTCATATTGCCACTCACACAATGAACTATGGGACCCCTCCTAATACCTCTTCATATCATAATCCTATCTTTTCATTATAATACCAACCCAAATTAGAGTTTACCCCTGAAATGCTCTTTTTGTCTCTAAATTTCCTCAACATTGAGGAAAAGATCTTTCTACTATTTACAATCTTATGATTAGTGGTCAAAGAAACGAGCCTCATTCACCTACTCCTACATTCTCAACTCAATTTGGGGGTACCATTTTCTTTTATTCTTAGCCTCTTCCTTTGATTATAACCCCTTCTCATACCATGGCCTCTTCTTCTCTAACTTCTTCTACCTCCATTCCTAGTATATCCACTAACATGGCAAGTTCTACATCTAGTGGGCCTCTAATAAGATCCACTATCCTTAATACTTCCACTAGTGTATCATTTATTACCCAAGGTAATCATGCTATTAGTGTTGCTTCTTATCAACCATTCACTAGTCCATCTTTTTCTACACAAGAAAATATTTCCACTAGTGTCTTACATTATCATAATTCCTCTCAAGCTCATATCAACACCAATAGTGGTACCTAATCCACTAATACTAATTATAATGCTTCTAATAAAGCTAATCAAACACATCAACTATTGTTACAAACACTCAATCAAATCAATAACTTTTAAGCTCATAACATAAATCAAATGATGAGAATGCAAAACCACCTTATCCATCTTCAATCTCATCCTCAACCAATGGCTTGGGGCACACATAACCAAAATGTTCCCCCTCCTCCTCTTCAATATTCTCAAGGCAATCTCATTCCTCAACCTCCTTTGGTCAACAAAACCATTAAGCATATGCAAATAGAACCTCTCACCACTCAAATTGATAGCATTGATATAAGAGGTATCACACCTACAATTTATTATAATAGATCAACTGATCCTACCCTTCATCTTCAAACATTTATAAATCTTTATAAGTATTTGGTCAAATTGAACACCTTTGTCACTACCAAACTCTTAGCCAAAACTCTCACAAGTGATGCCTCATATTGGTATAACCAATTTATAACTCATGGCATTACTAGTTTGGAGTATTTAGTGAATGCTTTAGTTCAAGAATTCCAAACTAGTGATCTTCCCAAAAACACTTTTCCCCACTTCATAAACTGCAAACAACTTGAAAATGAAACTGCTCAAGCTTTTGTTAAAAGGTGTAAAACTTTATCAAATAAATGTGAACATAACATGGTTGATGATAATCTTTTCCATCTCTTTAATAATACCCTTTTCCATAAACTTTAATATTGATTCTTCCCTCTCTCTCCACATACATTGGAAGAGGCTATTAACCAAGATAAATGATAAGATTTCTTTATGCATCAAATCAAGCCACCCCAATTTTCTAACAGTCCTCATCTCTTACTTAAAAATAAAAATTTCAATGTTACTAATGATGGTATTATATATTCTTATGAACCATTCATAATGCACAAGCTATCATTCCTACCCCTTCATCAGAATGAGCTCCCCATTCTCAACAATATACCAATCCTCACTTATCTTCACCAAACAACATTAATGTTCATAAACCTCTATTCTCAGTTGAATTACTTAAGAATCTACCTAGGCCTCTTCCATGATAACTTGACCCTACCCATCCTATGAAATCTTGGTATGATCATAACAAGTTTTTTTGGTTTCACACCAGTTGGGTTCATTCTCATGAGACCTATAGATAGCTTTATAATTTAGCTATAGACTTGATTCTTGGTCCTAATTTTGATCACGAATCTATCATTCAAAAGCATCAACAAGCTTATAAATTTTATTTTAAAGATTATAAATCAAAGAGATAAAACTCAATCTAGGAACCAATCTAATTCTCATTTAGCTATCTATAAAGACCCTCTTCCTAATCATCTACCTATCCAAGATAATCAAGACAAAACCACCCCTTCCACCAATAATGTCAAAAGTCTTGTTGAACCCACTTCCAAAGATAATGAGGTTAACATGACTAATATTTGAAGGGTGGTTGCTTTTATATATTCCCAATGTATCTACACTCCTCCTTCATCTCAAACATATCATGTTATCCAAGATTCTTCTCCGACTCATTTAAATGAGTTGGGACAAGATGACCTTATTACTTTTGACAATTCAATTTCTGATTCTCCCTTAGATAACACTTATTATTATATTTATACCACACTTTCATCATCTTCTAAAACTAATGATACTCAAATTTATACTAACATTTATTCTACTAATTCTCAAAATCAACTTGAACCAGCTACTTCATCATCACAACATGATCTATAACCTTATTCCAAACCTTCTTATTATCAACATAAATTCCAATGCACTTCAGCTTTTCCTTTTGAGGACCTCATCAATTATTATGAACCTATATCTAACAACCTTCTTATGGATTATGATGAGTGGGATCCCATCATGGAACTCATTAATCTCCTATCTCAAATTTTATTCCTTGAGCTTATGAGGACTTCTCTATGTCATAGAAACTATCTTGTGTAATTATTATTCAAGATGAATGTCCCTCATCCTCACCTAGTTGACAATGTGAAGAGATATCTATCAATGTTGACAAAACTATGGACACTTTTCTTTCCTTAACATTTCCTATAGTCTCTATGATTTTTTATGAGATTTTGCTTTATGAAGATGATCCTCCCTTATTCATTAGTGTTCAAATAGGTGATATCCAAGTTAAGCATGCATTTATTAATGAGGGTTATATCACCTATGTTTCCTTTCTCAACTTCATTAAGACCCTTTGATATTCAGAATACAATCTCAAGTTTACACACAACACTTTCTAAGGATATGATAGAAGGAAAATGCCTCTTCTAGGTTGTGTGTGTCTTCCCATTACTATCCCACATGTCACCATTTGTTTAAAGGTGATGATATTTAACTTTTCCATTTATTATAACATCTTACTTGGTAGTATATGAACTCACCGTATGAGAGTCATTGCTTATTTTACCTACCAATGCATTAAATTACCTCATAATGGATCCATTTGTAAGATTTAGGTTGACACCAACCCTTAAAATTTTGAATGATTCTAAGATAGTGGTATCTTAAAGATTCTTATTGTTGAACCTTTGCCTAGCATTCCATTCCATGAGTCTCAATGTCTCAACTTTCCCATTAATTCAACCTGAGCTTATAATGGGCATCCTGAACTCATTGGGAAAAATCCTCATAACCTCTTATTTTTTGATGATGATGAGCCCAATGAGATTAACCTAAAGATTAAAAAATTCTATCTCTCACCTCACCTCATCTCGTAGCTTCTTGCTTCCTTGTAGCCTCTTTCTCACAAGTCTCCTTGTGATGATATTCTCATAGTCTTGACTAAGACTTACCATTATATTCACCACACTTTCTTGGATGATAAGGTCATCCCTAATTGTGTCATTGATCTTCACACCCTAGATTATGATGATGGTTATTCCCTAGATGATCCATTCTTAGGTGGTCTTGTATAGGCATATGATGCTGAGATTATCTATTATCATTCTTCTTTACTTGAGTATTTTCATGTATCTTCCTTCATTTACAATTCCTAATTTTAGTATTTTTCCTCTTGATCATAAGTTAGATATGGTGCTAACACCTCCAATTTTTGAGGATCCCTATAGGAGTATGCTCATGGATCATGCTATGATCGAGCTTTATCACTTTTCTAGGTACCCTAATCACCATAGTTAGTTTACTCTTGAGATTAGTATGACACTTCTTGGACCTTCCATAGATACTAATCCTCCCTTCATAGATCCCTTATCAGAGCCCATTCCCACTCCTACTATAGTTAAACCCATTATTACTCTTGATACAATTGAGCCTATTCTTGCTCCTACTCTCACTAAGCCTACCCTTACTTCTCATCCCATTTCTCCTTTTGTTGAGCATAGTTCTATTCCTCTTCCATCACCACATTCCCTTGGTGATGGTTTGCTTCCCTTACCTTAGATGGCTTTGTTTCCCACCAAATGGGTTGATGAGTCTTCTCCAGCTTCTTCAACTCCTATTACACCTTCTTCTATGAGTGCTTCTCCTAGGACCTCTCACAATCATATCTAGTGCTTCCATGAGATAGATAATCATTCTTCTACCCATTGTTACAAGTTGTGATAGTATATTGATACTTTGTATCCTTCCTCTCCTTCCATATATAAATCCATGCCTCCCCAAAAGTTTCTACCTAAATATATACATAAGTATGGTGAGGTGTATTGTCTATGACACCAATGTGGCACCCATCACAATGATCATTATTGTATCTTTCAACAACACCTTAAGGATCACCTTATAACTAATTATAAAAATTCTTCCATTCCTCCCATAGGTCATCCCTATAATAAGGCTTCTCCTTCTCCCATGTCCCCACCTCTAATGGTTCCATCCCCTCCTATGGTTCGTTTGTCACCTTATGTGCCTCCATCTATGATTCCTTCACTTGTGGACCTTCCCTCACCCATAACTCCTTCTCCATCAGTGATTCTTAAATATCTTATAGAGCCTAATCCCATGCATTATCCCAAACCTTCCTTTTTTTATTTCCCTCCTAAGCATGATCCATCGATTACTCCTACTTTTTGAGTTAAGGAGATTTGAAGAGAAGTATTTTCCTAGTTTTCATTGAAGATTGATGAGACATTAGCTATAGTTCCTATCCAACTTCATAGATATTTATTTAATGTCTTGGATAATGTGTGTGGGTAGATTTATCGATATTTATGATCACATGCATTGTGATTTTACATTTACATTTTGATTGGATGTGTGCACCAATTATATTTTTATCTATCTATTATATCATTTGACATTGTGTCAAATTCATATTTTTCTTATATAGTGATTTTACCTTTTTTATTGTATCTTGCTTATATTTTCATTTATATTTACATATGATTGTCTTTCTTTATCATTTTTTTCTCTTTATTTCTTGACTTTTTCTCAAAACTCTCTTCTTGTGTCTTTATCATTATTTGCTTTCTAATCTCTATTTTTCATAGTTAATTGTCATTGTGACTTGGTTATATAAACCATGTTCCTTTTGGTCCTTATCTCCTTTTACCATGTGATCAATTATCTAATAATCCATCTCATTATAATCTCCTTTCACCAATCCACCTTTAAAAATCTTTTTCGCCTTCTTCCTTTTTTGAAAACTAGGCATATACATGGTTGAGACTTGAGATCACATTTTGGTTCATTGTTAAGCCTAAGTGTCTTAGCCCATCTTTGTCTTTGGTTACTTAGCTTCTTTTATCCTTAGCCTAAATCTCATTCATGTGTATCATGAAATCTCTCATGATTGGTCATTCCAAATATGTATGGAGGAGGAATCTTAAAAATTCATAAAAAGTTAAAAGCTAAATTATTTTACAAAAAGTAATGATATTCTTAAAATTCAAATCACACTAAAAGACGTGATTCAAATCACATCTCCTAATTCTAGTTGAAGATAAAACTCCATAATTGGCCTCATGATAGATCCAAGGTCATTTGGGGTGTGGTAGGCCAGTAGATTAAAAAAGGATAATAAAAAATATTTTAGTGCTACCTACTTTCTCACATAAGTACCCAACCTTTGTAGTAGACCGATAGATCTGTAAAGGGTCTTGAAGAATGGAGAACATGTCGTAGGAAGGTATGTCCATTTTACCTTTTTTTGTATCAATATACCTTCATGAGTTGATCTTAGTATAATTCTTATATGACTATAAAGCTTTGTGCTATAGTGAATAGGTTTCCTTTATATATTAATGGTCACTAGTCACTTAGTGTCTTCTCATATCCTTAGTGTGCCTCTTTTCTCCTAAGGTATTCTCATAAGATGCCTATGTCTTGATTTTTACACTCTTTTTCATTCCCTATATCCCTGATATTTCTTCTTGATAAATATTTTTTTGTCTATTGATCACTCCCCTTGGGATTTCATTTATGAGTTGCTTTGTAAGACCATGGATAGGACCTAATGTTCCTCACAAATTACTACCTTTCACCTTCTTATTACCCACTTCATTTATTGCCTAATTTTTCTTGTTTATTCTACCCTATTGGTGTTCTCTTTGTGAGTTTCAATGTAATACCATGGATAGGACCCGACATTCCTCACAAAATTTTCTAATAATATAAGTCACAAAAAAAATTACATGTATCAAATATGAGATAAGATGTGATTTATTATGAAGTTACACATCATTAACATGTTTCCCAGCTTAATTTAGTGTGTTTTATTCTTAATTCATTTCTATTTCAATTTTATCTTCTTATTTTTTGAGTGCATGTAAGAATACAACCATTTCTTGAGTTTTTCATACTTCTCAACTTGAATTAGTGTGATAAATTTAAGACCAATCATTTTCCAATTTTTTTCTTTTATACTTCCCACCATGATTTTGTATAATTGATTGACTTAATTAATTTATTTTTATACCATTTGTGCCCTTTTACATACCTTCCATTTTATTACATTGTTTTCATATTTCCTAATGTGATTTAGTATGATTTTATTTATTTTAATTTGGTGCAAAAATCTTTCACTTTGGTTTAAAAATAAACACTTTTTTTTAATCATCTTGTTTTACCATCCCTTGGTTATTTATACTTAGCCATTTTCTTGTTATTACACATTTCCCAACTTGAAATAGTGTGTAGTACATTTTTGATTGATTATATTTTACCAAGTCATTTTTGCATTTTTTTTACCCATGCATGTGTTCTACATAATGGTAAAAAGGAAACTACATCTCATATATTTCCTATAGTATATACAACAACAACTAAATACATGTGATAGAAAAAATATATTAAAATAATCCATAACCATAACCATAATGATGATAATAGACACAATCAACATCAATATGCCAAAATGATCCATCATATATATATCATGAGTTTTTGATACAAGTATAACCATATACAATGCTCCAAATCTATGACTAGGCTCCATCCTATCTATCTCATGGTATAGACATGCTACCTGTCAAAGCCTCAATATAAATCCTCTGAATAGTATGTTATAAAGAGGTCATCTAAGATCTTATTCCCTCCGTTTATCCTTGTACGTGTGCTACTTGTACCTATGCCTATGCTAACTAGGTCAGGGTTATTGTACGTGCTTGTGTCATCTATGTCATTATAGCTAAATTCACATCTCTCTCTTCTGTTAGGTATTTCCATGCATGTATCTCTCTTACACCCATATTTTCCACTATCATATGCCTATTTTCCAAAAAAAAAACTTTTGGTTATTTTCACACTAACTTCTATAGGTTCACCTAATATTCTTCACATTAAACACCTTTAGTTCCTCTTATAATATACTTATTTATCTACAACACTAAGGTAACTAAAGGTATGTTTTTTTTAGTTATGTCTTTTCCTTTATCTTATTTTCTACTTAGTGCACTTTACTTAGCATCAACGTTATGTGTTATCATGTTCTATTTCTCGAAGCCCCATCCTGGGTTGCACTCACGTGACACATGATGAGATTTGAGTGGGGTATATGTATACACATAATATTTTAAAACTTTTATAACTTACTGACACTTTGTATCTTATATGAAACCATCAAGTCTCAATCTCTCTATGTGCACACCTTAAAGGGTGTACCAAGAAAGGAGTGGGTAGACCATTGGTGCTTTGTAAGATTGTTTTCCCCTTTTGCAACTTTCCATCTACACGCTTATATCCTACAACCATTTACCCTAAGATTATTCTTCTTTGTTTTACCCATTACAAATTTATCATATAATTATCCTCCTTTTTCTTTCCTTAACCCCCTTTCACTAGTTGATTGTACTAGGTATATTGGGTCGACCCTATAATATTTTTGGGTATTTCACTTGAGATTTTTGTTAGCCCTTCAGCTGACCTAGCTCAGGACATACTAATTTATATCCAAAAAATATACAAGGTCAACTAGGTTGACCCTATATAATTGACATATTTGGAAGGATTTAGGGCAAGATCTATTTATAAATACAAGATCATTTCATCATTATTTCAATATGCAATCAAGAGTTATTATTCATTCATACTTCTTTACATTCTACTCTTCCACCATTCTACTTGAGGAGTATCAGCTCGAGGTTTTTACTTGGAGAATCTAATCTTGTGGATAAGTCTTGGATGTTTTGGCCTTTCTTAGTTATCCTTACAAACCAAAACAACCTCTTACAAATCCCATTTGGCTAAGGGATAGTTTGAGTCTTGATAAGTTCATATTTAAGTAAGTATATTCTAACTTTGTTCTCCTCTCTTTAGTAGATATAAGTAGCATAATTATTAGCTAAAATAATATTACTCTTCATATTACATGTATTAGGGTCTTACTCATACTTAGCTTAATTTAGATTCTCTTATTCATGTTTTGATTTGCTTTACTAACCCCTCGTGTTGTGCCACAAGTTTTGATGTGAACTAGATTAGATTTACTTTTTTGTTATTAAAATAGAGTGAACATTAAACCTAGTACTCTTTTAGGGTTGTTTCATTATTATGTTAAATTTTAGGCTTTGAAACCCTTCCTAGCATGGTGTATTTTGACAAGTGATCCCCTAATTGGGTCTAATGGATCCCCATATTAGTCATGGTCCCACTTAACAAATGTATTCTCAATCAGAAGTGTAGATATACTTTATCTTCTCTGAGCTAGGATTGATTTATATACATGATGCATTTCTAATTGCATACACATAGAACTTGTAGAGCCTAAAAATATTGATTATACTCCAATAGAATGCAGATATATAATATGTAGTATGAAACTAGGAAAGGAACACAAAATGTAATTGAAATTAGACATGATTGAGAAACATTATGTAAAATTATATGTGATAGTGAAGTACCTAGATGGACTGATAAAAAGAACATATAGGTGTAAAAATACATAAGAATGCATGCATGTAAGATATGCATACAAGTATGAAAATGATAAGAAACATCAAAAACATCTTGTTGAGAAAGGGGAAATAATTGAAGATTTTTTTTGAAAAGTCATGTAGTCCCATCTAAAGGTAAAATATATACAGTTCTCTACCATATACCATATTCTAAAAAAAGTTAGTCCTATTTTTTATTTTTTAGATTATAAGATTTTATTTCAACATAGTGGATTTTTGGATATTCCACAATCACATTAGTCAGATAGTAGTGCTTAGGAAATGGAAAAATGTTTAGCATTGGTTGAGAAGGAAGATTTGAAATTAAATTTCAAAATTCACTATTCATCTCATTGTCCATTGATGATGTCACACCAATTGACAACATATCCTGGGTTTTCATGCATATTTATACTTTTGAGAACTATTCAAGGCAACCTCATCTACTATTAGTTCATAAAATGATAGAAAATTTTAATGCAAAAAATATTCACAAATTAGTTATATCAATTTTGAAAGATAAAGCTAGGATGAATGATTATGCAATAGCTACAAAGTTGGTGTGTGTTGGGGATAATGGTGTTTCAGTTATACAGGGGCATAGAAATGGTTTGTGTGTTTGGATAAAAATAATAGTTGCCCCATATATGATTCCAATTTATTACATGGCTCATAAGATGAATCTTGCATACAAAATAGTTAGCAAATTTGCTAATGTGGTAAAAGTGGAGGATCTCATTCATGACCTACATGCTTATATGTCAAGCAATCCAAAACTATTTTTAATTTTCTAAAACTTTATAATAGGAGTGAATGATGGTAAGAAACTATTGATAGATGTTGATACAACATGGATTTATATGTATGCACCTTCATGCCAAATTTTTGAAAAAATATCCTTCATTATAGGTTTTATGTATAAATATCATAGAGAAATTGACAAGGTAAAAGATTTGTTGTATTGTTTAATAAATTTGGAAACACTCTGATATTATGTGGAATTCTTCCAATGTTGAAGGAAAATAATTGTTTAATGAAATGTGTTTAGGAGAGATCCAATTATATTATTGACTTCATACAACTAATAAAATGAGTATGTCGATCTCTAGATATACTATACACTTCAAATGAAAATTTTCAAGGCCTTGATTTTAGTAGTTGGCAATGTTTGACAATTTTAAAGAGCCCTGAGAGTTATTTGAAGTTAAATATCAATGATCATGTTTAACCTGATAATCTCAGTGTTGTCAACACAATGTCAATAATATTTAACCATAGAGAGGTGTAAGGGAGAAAAACATTAAAAAATGAAACCTTAGAAATAGGCAAAATAATATGGGTTCACTCAAATGTAATATGAATAAAATAATTTATAACAAATAGAAATACAAATACCCAATTACTTTTAACTATTCTAAATGATATTTAAAATACAAAAATAAAGACTAAATATTTAATTCTAAATAAAAAATAGGTAAAACACATAGTGTTTAGGCTAATCTAGTTTTCATGAGTGATTTTTTGACAATCCTTGGTATATGACAATGGGGATGCATATTTAGAAGTGATCAGAAGCTAACCCAAAATTTTAAAAAAAAGATAAAGATACTTCCTAGAAACATTTTGTACTTTCATGATGGCATACACATCATTTGAGACACTCCAAAACAAATTAAGACAGGTCCTAAACAACTTGATGTTTGTGTTTATCTTATCCTAATCTTCAAAAACATCACTTAGATTATTTTGCTTTCACTCTAATCCCTTATAAATAATATTTCTTCTTCTTAGCATAAATGGGTATTAATATCTAAAAACTTAAGGAAAAAATATGTTTAGGGTCTATGATAAAACATGAAATAGTCAAACTATCTAGATATTTTTCATGCTCTTACAAAATAACATTATATAACTAAAAAAACCTAAAATATTGGAGTTAGTATAATAACATGCAAACTAGTGTCTTGTAATGTGTATTTATACATAAACTTGTATACTTTAATGAATACTCTAATGATTTCTTAATTTCCTATAAAATTCCTATGAATATAGAGTAATTTAATCTATATAATGCTCAATGTATTTATTTATGATTGACTTATAATGTGTTGGGGATAAGTCATTTTTTTTAATAAAATAACATAAAGGATAACTACGCTATAATAATCTTAAACATAAAATAGTAAATACATGTAAAAAAATCCACAAGATTTCATATAAGAAAACCTTTTCAAGTTAAAAAACTATCACAACAACCTTCTTTGATTATAACATTAATTGAACCATTTACAATACTATAATATCATAAAGTATAACATAAAGGATAACTACGCTATAATAATCTTAAACATAAAATAGTAAATACATGTAAAAAAATACACAAGATTTCATATAAACAAACCTTTTCAAGTTAAAAAACTATCACAACAACCTTCTTTGATTATAACATTAATTGAACCATTTACAATACTATAATATCATAAAGTTTTGTGCATACATAAAACATTTTAATTATCTACACTAGACCTTGTAACTTAAAATGCATACACTTCATTGTGTATTTTAGTATCATCCTCTCCCTAAGAGAAAATATGCCTATATACCAACACATCCCTTTGTAATGCCCACATGGTATTAAAATTCATAGTCACACCAACTACTAAGTAAAGTTATCATTGCATAACTCTCCTCAAAAAAATCATTCCATGACATTAAAAAGATTTTACTTAAAAACCTTTAGTTGACAGATAGAATAAAATAACTATTGGAATACCTCAAGGTTGAATCACATCATATTATCATGTTGCATATCTCCTCTTAAACATCATACTAAAAAATTGTTGAACCAATACAAAAAACTATGTAACATTTTTGTGCATAAACATATAGCACATAAACATCCTATAAAATATTATTTCACAAACCCTTGTTAAGCTTGCACAAGTAATTAACACTAAACTCACATAAGTAATTTACACTACACTCACATAATTACTTAACACTACACAACTATTTAATACACTAATAAAGATAATTAACACTACACTCACATAGTTACTCAACAATGTGTAAAAATTAGATGCACTCTTATAATTACTTAACATTGTGCTTGAATAATTACTCAAGCTCATATATTCACTACAATAATAAAAGTACTTAACATTACACATCACTCATAGATAACCATTGCACTCGTAGTTGTAATAATGTACCATGGTTGTTTCACACACATAACCACGTAAATTTTAAAGCACATTTTTAAAAATATCCCACTTGTTGAACACTTTGCATAAGGAAGCATGAATCCATATGTTCAAAAACATTGGTAATCTATGCCCATTAATTTCCTACACCAATAGAACTTATCGGTTCTCACTGTCTAAGTTAAGGAATCTGTAAAAGTTTCATTTATGTCCATTTTTTCTAGTAGTATCTTCCTCTCTTCCACCTTTTCCCTTAAAAAATGGTATTGCTCATCAATGTTCTTAATCCAATATTTATATTTAAGGTTGTTTTCTAGAAAAATTTAACTCTAACTATCATAATCTATCTTCACTACACTCTAAGTGAACCCGATACTAGAACATACCCTTTGAATCCAATTCCTTGCTTGGTTTACTAGTTGTCATGTACTCAACATCTTAGGTGGATATCACAAAACTTTCCTATCATTTTCTCATCCAAATCTTCTTGAATACATAATTGATGTTATATGTATGATTATATATATATATATATATATATATATATATATATATATATATATATATATATATATATATCCACAAATATACATATATTCAACATCTATCTCTCTCCTAATTTACCATAATATAAAATTGCATAGTTATAAATCTCTCAAAAATTCTTAAATAACCTCTTCACTATCATCCAATGATCCTAAATAAAATTATAAATGAATCATCTTACTACTCCCTCCACATGTGTAATGACATGTCTTGTGTAGACCATTGTGTCCAACACACTTGCATAAGAAATATGAATCATATCCTCCAACTCCTCTTGTGTATTAGGACACTTTTCCATGAATAGTTTCTAACCAATTGGAAAATATGTGTATACATGCTTGCAATCATGCATCCTAAATGTTCCTAATTTTGTCTTAATAAAATTCCTATGGACTAGCTAGAGCTTTATGTTTACACAATTCATTTGATTCCCATACCCAATATAATGAACCTTGTAGCACCAATATATTTCATATCGATCTACACATAAAACTAATTATTTACATGCTTAATCATCTCCTTGTCATTCATGATCAACAACATGTCATCAAAATAAATGAACCATGATGATAATATTATTGGCTTCTTATTTATATTACATGAAAGAATAAATTATTTAACTTATGACTCACATCCTTGGTTATTATTTCAAACCATAAAGTGACTTCTTCAGTCAGCATAAAAAGTTTTGTTTTCCTTTCACCTTGAAACTTTTCAGCGATGACATGCATATTTATTCTTCAATCTCTCTATGTAGAACTATTGTATTAATATTTATATGATATATCTCAAGATCAAATGCATCAAAAATAGCTAAATAAATATAATGGAAGTCTATTTTTCAAAAGGAGATAAGGTGTCACCAAAGTTAATTCCTTATACCTATGAGAATCCTTTTGTGACCAAGCAAGCCTTATACTTATTTGGATTCCCTTGTGCATTGTGATTCTTCTCAAAAACCCACTTTCAACCCACAAGTTTTCATCCAAGAGGAAAACTTACCATGACCCAACTCTCATTCTTATACAGATACTTCGTCTCCTCTTTCATGGATTTCTTCCAAGACTTGATATCATCTAATCCAAAAGATTTATTTATCATCTTTGGGTATTAATTAGGCATTGAAAACATGAACACATAAAAAATGCATTGGGATATACCTTTCAATCTTATTATCTGTGGTAGATAAATTTTAATCACCATGTATGAAATGATCTAATAACATGAATTCCCTAGGAACTCCTCATAATGGAATCAATTCTAATATACACAAAACATTTTACAAATAAATGAAAAGAGAAAAACAAAATTATATTAATAATGAAAGGATTACAATTTAGATTACACCATAGCTTCATGCATTACATTTTCATTATTACATCCATTAATATATAATAGAGAGGAGTATATATATCTTGAGTGAGAATAATCTACAATTTTCCTATTGGCCATATAATAGGCACATTTGATTAGCCCATGTAGAGGTGGCATGTATTAATTTTGGTTGTATTAAATGATCAATTACCATATTATAATCATAGATAAAACACACTCACTATATTATCTAACCTAATTAAAAATAATAATATGTGTACATATAATATTTCACCAACCCCTCTCCCCCACCACACGCACATAAGTGAAACTTAAGGAGGCCTATACACAACAAGAAATTTAATAATCCTCTAAAAATGGGTATAAAAAATAAGACCTAATGAAGTGCCTATTTTCACTTAGATTTTCACCCTTTTAAGATATTTCTCATCTCTCCTCATCCAAGTGGTACAATTTAAAAACCTTTAGGCTTGTGGGTAGCCTAAGGATGAGGTGAATCTCTAGATACGGCTAGCTCTCTTGATGTGCCACTTTGGATTATAAATACACCTAAAATTTGGGAGGGGGGGAGCGGGGTGGGGTGGGAAGGGAGAGATATAAATTAAATAAAACTATTCTAACTGAGGTGATACACCAAATATGATGATTACTTCTAACTAGTAGCATGTTACACACGATAACAAAGGACTAATCAAACATACACTTTTCCAATCTAAGTCTTCTTGCATCAATATTTCATTATGAGGTTATGGATGAATGTGCAAGACTAGGAGTACTATACAAGAGGCATTTAATTTCACTAGTGAATATAATAACTCACTCAATCCTTGACATTTTTTAGAACACTTCACATGACCTATAAGAAGAAGTTGCAAATAGGTGAAAAAATGAGACAAACATGCTAAGGAATCCATAGTATTCACTAATAAAGATCCATCATCCAAGTAAACACAATATGATCAGTTATGTAAGAGTTTAAAATTATTAGTCTTATTGATCAAATGGTATGAAAATGATCAAGGCTTCTCCATACGTAGATGGAGCATAAGTTACAATGGCCAAAATGGCTAGTTCTTCTAGAACTTAAGAGAGAAAGGAGAAGAGAGAAGTCCAAGGGTCAAAAGTAAACTTTTAAAGATGATAAAATTACTTAATTTTTCATTATAAGAGTATATGGGATGAACCATTCAATTTTAGGAAGTACAAGTGTCCATACAAGGCATGAATCTCTTACAAAGTGGTATAAAAGTCCTCATTCTAGCTCAAAAAACTACCTTCATGATTCACCTCTATTTAAATGTAAAAAAACTGATTATGGATAGTTAATATTATTTAAATTAATGTTTAGTATTTTATACATTCCTCTTCATGTATTGGTTGCAGGCCTAGTCATCTAGACTCATCCCAAAATGAGCTCTCATCATCTCCTATCAAGAAAACTCCTCTTTTTATGTACCCTGCACTTAACCTCAAATTTGGTTTCATTTTCCCATGAAAATACATGTAAGGAAGTTTATGACACATATTAAAATCCTCAATTTCCTTACAATCATTAGGGACACCTTAAAATTAGCTCACTTGAAGTTTTCCACCCTTCTCACTAGCTTGTCCACTATGCCAATTTTGACTAGCTAAGATGAATCTATTTGTTTGAAGACTTAGGATTTGTTATGAATAATTAAATGGAAATTAGGTGTTATAAATATTCCTAATATTTATCTCAAATTTGGTTTCATCTTCAAAATCCTCTTGGAACCTAAAAACCATATATAATAGTCAAAAGTACCCTTTTTTATACCTTGTCTATACAATTCTATATACTCCAAAAGCATGCAGAGGAGCTTGATATATTACTCTAAACATTACAAGCACTATTATTCATAAAATATTCCATTTTATCAGCTTTCCATCCTCATTTTCTCCATTGGGTCTTGACTGAGGGTTTGCAAGGGTTTTAGGTAGTTTTTGTCCTTAAGGTTGTTCATAAAGTTCTGACATTGGAATTGCACAAAAATTCCACAAAAATGTTATTAAAAACCCATAATAACCTCCACAAGCTCCTTTTTCATCCACACAAATCCTCTTGAAAGATGTGAGCATTTGAAGTTACCTATTCGAGCCCTTCCTTTCCTTTGCACAAGCCTAATGTTGATTTTTGGTCAAAAGATGATTTATTTGTGACTTACATGCATAATAATAGCTTATAAACATCCAAATTCATCCTAAAAACATGATTTATTAGGTTATAGTTTTCATCTCAAGGTGGAAGTTAAGTTGGATAGCCAATTGGGCACTAGGCTTAACCATGCCTCATAGACCTGACTACAACCTTTGCCATCCAAACCATCTTGTTGGACTTCTCCTCATTCCATAATCTATAAAATATTTTATATTACCCAAAAAACATGATTTAAAAATTTATAATGTGCACATAAATATGTAAGTGAAAATACCTTCTCATTTGGACTTTTAGGCCTAATCATGCCTAATATGCCTATCTGCAAATTTGATGATCTGAGATATGTTGTTCAGTTTCATCCTTTCTTAAAAGTTTATTCATGTTTTATTAGTTATATTTAAACCTATACCACCTTATTAAGTTTATTTTTTTCTCCTATTCCACCTTTCTATCCTCATCCTCTAAAACCTACCAGTTTTGACCCTAGGGAAGTACCCTCTATCTGAGACAAAATAGAGGGAACTTGCCCTATTCCTCCATAAAAATATTCATTTTATGATCTCATCCAACTCATAAACATTTTAAATAAAAAATTTTACACATGGTACATGACATCACTTGTTGTAACCTTCACATTTCCCTAAGAATTCATATAAGTCATTAAATGCTCAATTTAGACCCCTAAAATGAATCAAAAGGACAAATTGACTAAGAAGACTAATGACCAAGAATTATTAATCATTAAATGAAATAAATTTACATATATAAACCCTATTAAATAATAATAAACCCCCTATAAACTTCTAAATATCAATTTTTTACCTATAGGGGTTCTAATTTGACTTGCAAGGTCAAATATGGTAACTAGATCGGTGACTCATAGGGGTAGTATGCCTGATACACTAAATATAATAGTATCCTTATCAGTTCATTGGGATTAGGGAGTCATTTTAATTATAAATAAAAACAAGGAGACCTTTGACCACAATATTTTATCAAGACAATACCAATAACTACCTCAACCACACAAAACAAAAGACACACACAAAGAAAAAACAAATAAACATGTGCTTCATGAGCACTTATGGAAAACACACACAAAACTAAAATAAATAACTCAAAAAATAACTACCCTAAGATGAAAAATCCATCCTAGATTAAATGGAAAGTTTGAAACCTTCCTTTCTTCATGGCATAAAGGATTTGGTGAGGCATATAGCCTTTTGACCTCTAGCATTGATGCCTCCAACTTTCTCCTGATGTTTGTCAAATTCATTGGCATGATGTTAAATGATAAATATGAAGCTCCAAATAGGTTTTCTATGGTAATGAAATCTTCTTTCATCCAAAAAACCTCAACATCCTCATATGGATCCTCAATTACAACCTCCAATAGTGATTCATAGGGGCATACCTTCTTGTTTTCCATTGTGCTCTCAATTGAATTGGGTTTCTTCTCAGATACAAGTTATTCTAGCTCATCAAGGAGTTTTGAATTTTCTACCCAATCTTGGTCATTTTCTTCCATGGAATCCTCTTTCTTCACCTTGTCATGTACTTGACCCTCAACATGGAAAAGCTCTTCAAGCTCTTGAAAGAGCTTCATTTATAGTTGCCAATCCTCTTTAGAATTTAGAACCACTACCTATTCAACATTATCTTATTGATGTATGAAGTCATCAAGCTGGTTTTCTTCAAGATCCAATGCATATTAGGGTTATTCAAAATCATGTTGAGGTATTGATCATCTTTTGGGTCTAAAACTTCCACCTTGGTCTCAAGAGATTATTTTAGGACTACCACCTCTTTGTGAATGACTTGAAATTGTTATACATCCCTAATAACACATTTATATTCACGATATATGTGATAATATACATCCTTTTATAAGATGTATAGTCTTATTCAAGGGTTGCAAGATCTTCCATCTCTTTCTCCTTCAAGTTGATGCCAAGACTAGGCATCTTGAAATCATGTGACCTAGCCCAATGAGGTTTCCAAGGAGGTATGTATTATTCAAATGAGAGTTATAAAATTTTAAAAACCAACTTATATTTATGTTCACATACCACATGTACATCAAGACAAAGGGTGATGGGTGAGGACAAGATGAAATAGTTGGTGGAGGTGCCACATAGAACTCAAAATTAGATTAAGAGTGAAGTGTAGGGGATTCTTTTAGAATCTCTTGAGGAAGGGGAGGCAAACCTTGGTATAAAATGGCTTGTTTTTATTCCTTATATTTTATAATCACTTCATTTAAATTTGATTTATCTTGATCACTCTCTTGAGGAAGGTTAAATGGGGTGTGTTTAGGCATAGGATCTTCTTTTGGGTCTAAACCTTCCATCACACCTGAACTTAACAAATTCTTCCTTGACCTGACTCTTCAATTTGTTTGGCTAGGTTCTCTTGGAAAAGTAAATATTGAATTTGATAGGAATCATCATGAAGAAAATTATTACAATACGTCTCATATGGAGGATAATAGGCATCTTGAGGAAGGGTGGGAGGGGCTTACATAGGACCAAGTTATTTCTCAACTTCACACTCTTTATCAAGGCCTTTACGCTCTTTCTTTCCCCATGAATCCACTATCTTATTTCAGATTAGGATGTTAGGATTATGAGTCTTTTCTTGAGTTGGTGATGCGACTTGAGGAGAGGATGAAGTGTTCAATAAAATTGAGATCTCCTTCGATTTGGATTGTCCACCTTGTCTCCAACTTACAATCTCATATCTAAAAGTCTTCTCTTGAGGTGGGGATGGGATGAGAGAGGACAATGAGGGCTTATATTGCACTTTTTTATTACTAACATGGACTAATGCATCTACATATTAGCCAACTCAATCTTCTTATCAATATTAGCTTCAAAAATAAGGTATCTCTTTTCAACTCTCTCTTCCAATTGATGGAGAAAAAGATGACTTTTGCAAGCTTGATTAGGTTCTTGAGTAGGAATCATGTAGGATTGATAACAACCTTGGGGAAGTGAATATGAGTGCTGATGGTTTTGGTAGGGTTGTTCCTCATGAAATATGATCTTATCTTCTAAGGATGTAATCAAGCCACTCACATCTATCACCTCATTTATAAGCCTTTGCCAATTGGCTCTCTTAATAAGTGCCCACTCTCTTTTAACAAAATAAAAGGTATCCCTCACATTATGAATAAAATTTATAGGAACATCTTGACCATGTCCCCTTAATGTAGCAAGCTCCATTATGTACTTCCCATAGCCCAAGAGTATCTTCTTAAAATTTGTAATGGATTGATTGGAGAAGTGGATAGGTTGACTAGGAGAAAGATATAGAGAAGACTAATTGTAGGACTGATACAACTCATGACAAGGATATTTATAAGGTTAATAAGGATCATGTTGATAAGGGGATATAGGATGGTTATAATACTAGTAAGAATTACACCAAGGCTAATAGGGAGTGCCATAAGTTTGATATGTCTCACCAACTAGTGTAAAATAGTACTCAACATCAAAATTAGCCATGAAACTTCATTGAAATCAAGAACACAAAGTAAAAGGTTACCAACAATATTAAAAGGATAACCTAGGTTGTTTGACAAGCTATTGTAACTTTATATTCACCCTTGTTGCTTGGATAGATGCCTCTAAAGGTTGATTCTTAAAAAAACAACAATAAAAAAAAATTAACCTCTTGGACTAAGAGTCTCACCGAGCATGCCAAAAATTATTGTCACTTTTATTTTCACCCTTTGAGGAGATGTATTATCTATCCTCATGCAAGTGGCATAATTGAAACACCTATAGTCTTGCGCGTAGCCTAAAGATGAGGTGAATCTATAGATAGGGATAACTCCCTTGATGTACCAGTTTGGATTACAACTACACCTAAACTTTTGGGGGTGTGGAAGGGGGAGAGAAAACTGAAATCAAATTATTATATGGGATTTTATACACCAAATAATATGATTACTTTCAACCAACAACATGTTACACATGAGAACAAAGGACTAATCAAACATACACTTTTCCAATCTAAGTCTTCTCACATCAATGTTTCATTATGAGTTTATGGATTAATGTGAAAGACTAAGAGGGATAGACAAGAGACCTTGATTGGAACTAGTGAATAAACTTACTCAATCCTTGACATTTCCTAGAATACTTCACATGACCTATAAGAATAAGCTGCAAATAGGTGAGAAAATAAGACAAACATGCCAAGGAATCCATAATCTTCACTAAGAAAGATCCATCATCCTAATAAACACACAATGAATAGTTATGGAAGAGGTAAAAATTAGTATTCTTATTGATCAAATGGTATGAAAATGAGTAGGGCTTCACCATACTTAGGTGGAGAATAAGTTACAATGGCCAAAATGGCTAGTTCTTATAGAACTTAAGAGAGAAAGGAGAAGAAAGAAGTCCAAGGGTCACAAGGAAACATGTCAAGATGATAAAAGGAGTTACTTGTGCATGATAAAATAATATGAGGTGAACCATGCAATTTAAGTAAGTATAAGTGTCCATACAAGGCATGAATCTCTTACAAAGTGGCATAAAAGTCCTCATTCTAGCTTAGAAAACTACATTCATGATTCACCTCTATTTAAATGTACCAAAACTGATTAAGGATAGGTATGATGATTTAAATTAAGGGTGAGGATTTTATACATTCCTCTCCATGTATTGGTTGCAAGCTTGGTCATCTAGACTCATCCCAAAATGAGCTATCATCATCTCTTATCAAGAAAACTCCTCTTTCATGCACCCTGCACACTTAGCCTAAAATTTGGTTTCATTTTCCCATAAAAATCCATTGTATGAATTTTATTACATCTATTAATACCATTCATGTCCTTAGAATAATTAGGGACACCTTAAAATAAGTTCACTTAAATTTTTCCACCCTTCTCACTAGCTTGTCCATTATGCTAATTTTGACTGGATGAGATGAATCTATTTGTTTGAACACTTAGGAGTTGTTATTAATAATTAAATGGACATGAGGGGTTATACCAAGTACTAATATTTCTCTCAAAGTTGGTTTCATCTTCAAAATCCTCTTAGAACCTACAAAACATATAAAATAGTCAAAAGTACCCTTTTTGTACCTTGCCCATACAATTCTATATAGTATAAAAGCATGGGGAGGATCCAGAGATATTCCTATAAATTTTCCAAACACTATTTTGTGTGAACTATTCTATTTTATCAGCTTTTCATCCTCATTTTCTCCATTGGGTCTTTACTGAGGGTTTGCAAGGGTTTTAGGTAGTTTTTGTCCTTAAGGTTGTTCTTAAATTTATGACATTGGAATTACACACAAATTCAAAAAAAAATTATTAAATAACCATAATAACCTCCCCCAACTCCTTTGGCATCCACACAAATCCTCTTGAAAGATGTGAGCATTTGATGTTACCTATTTAACCTCTTCCTTTCATTTGCACAAGCCTAAAGTTGATTTTGGGTCAAAATATGATTTATTTGTCAATTCCCCTCATAATAATAACTTATAAACATCCAAATTCATCCTAAAAACATGATTTATTATGTTATAATGTTCATCTCAAGGTGGAAGTGAAGTTGGACCCCTAATTGGGCACTAGGCTTACCCATGCCTCATAGACCTGACTGCAGCCTTTGCCATCCAACCCATCTTGTTGGACTTCTCATCATTCCATAATATATAACACATTTTATATTTCCCCAAAAAAATTATTTAATAATTTAATAATTTTCACATAAGGCTGTAAGTGAAAATGCCTTCTCATTTGAACTTTGAGGCCTAGTCATGCCTAGTATGCCTGTCTGTAAATTTGATGATCTAAGATACCCTGTCTAGTTTCATCCTTTATTGAAAGGTTATTAATGTTTTATTATTTGTATTTAAACCTATACAACCTTCTTAAATTTATATTTTTCTCCTAGTCCACCTTTCTATCCTCATCCTCTAAAACCTGCTAGTTTTGACCCTAGGGAAGTACCCTCTATTTGAGACAAAATAGAGGGAACTTGCCCTATTCCCCCATAAAAATATTAATTTTAGGATATTATCAAACTAATAAACATTTTACATATAAATTTTAACACATGGTACATATCATGACCTATTGTAACCTTCACATGTCCCTAAGAATCCATATAAGTCATTAAATGCTCAATTTAGACCCCTAAAATGACTCAAAAGGACAAATTGACTAATAAGAATGATGACCAGGGACAATTTATTATTAAATTAAATCACATTACATATAATTAACCATATTAAATAATAATAAACCCCCCATAAACTTATAAATATCAATTTTTTACCTATAGGGGTCATAATTTGGCCTATAGGGTCAAATTTAGTCACCAAATTGGTGACTCATAGGGGTAGTATGATTGATATACTATCTATACTAGTAGCCTTATCAGTCAATTAGGATTATGGAGTAATTTTAATTATAAAACAAAATAATTATACCTTTGACCACAAGCTTTGATCAAGACAAGACCAATAACTACCTCAACCACACAAAACAAAAAACACACACAAAGCAAAAACAAACAAACATGTGCTTCATGAGCACTTATGTAATACACACACCAAAATAAATCAACTAACTCAAACACTAAATAACCTAAGATGAAAACTCCATCCTAAATTAAATGGTAAGTTTGAAACCTTCCTTTCTTTATGACATAAAGTATTTGGTGAGACATGTAGCCTTTTGACCTCTAGCATTGATGCCTCCAACTTTTTCTAGATGTTTTCCAAATTCATTGGCATGATGTTCAATGATAAATATGAATATCCAAATAGTTTGGATATGGGAATTAAATATTCTTTCATCCAAATAGCCTCAACTTACTCATATGGATCCTCAATTACAACCTCCAATGGTGATTCATAGGGGCATACCTTCTTGCTTTCCATAGTAATCTCAATAGGATTAGGTTTCTTCTTAGCTACAAGTTTTTATAGCTCATCAAGGATTTTTACATATTATACCCAATCTTGGTCATTTTATTCCATGGAATACTCTTTCTTCACCTTGTCATATACTTTTCCCTCAACTTGGAAAAGCTCTTGAAAGAGCTTCATTTATAATTGTCAATCCTCTTTGTCCTCTTTACCATTTAGAACCACTACCTATTCAATATTCTCTTCCTAATGTATAAAGTCATCAATCTGATATTTTTCAAGCTCCAATTCATATTAGGGTGACTCAAAATCAGGTTGAGGTATTGGATCATCTTTTGGGTCTAAAACTTCCACCTTGCTCTCAAGAGATTCTTCTAGGACTACCACCTCTTTGGGGACGACTTGAAATTGTTATCCATTCCTAATGACACATTTATATTCATGTTATATGTTATCATATACAACCTTTTGATAATATGTAGATTCTACTTCAAGGGCTGCAATATCTTCCATCTCTTTCTCTTTCATGTTGATGCCAAGACTAGGCATCTTGAAAATTGTGACCTAGCCTAATGAGGTTGCCAAGGAGGTAAGTCTTATTCAAATGAAATTTTTGAAAATTTAAAAACCAACTACTCCTCTTTATGTTCCCATACCATATGTCCATCAATACAAAGGTTGATAGGGTGAGGACAAGATGAACTAGTTGGTGGACGTGTCACATAGAACTCAAAATCAGATTAAGAGTGAAGTTTAGGGGATTATTTTGGAAGCTCTTGAGGAAGGGGAGGAAGACCTTCAGCTAAAATGGCTTGGTTTTATTCCTTATAGTTGACAATCACTTCATTTACATCTAATTTATGTTGATCACTCTCTTTAGGAAGGTTAAATGGGGTGTGTTTAGGCATATGATCTTCTTTTGGGTCTAAACCTTCCATCAAACCTCAACTTAACAAATTCATCCTTGACCTAACTCTTCAATTTGCTTGGATAGGTTCTCTTGGAAAAGTCTCTCTTGAAGTTGATAGGAATCATAATGAGGACAAGGTGTATAAGAGGGCTCATATGGAGGAAAATAGGCTTCTCGAGGAAGGGTGGGAGGGGCTTACATAGGACCAAGTTATTTCTCCACTTCACACTCTTTATCAAGGCCTTTATCATCTTTCTTCCCTTATGAATCCAAGAACTTATTACAGCTTATGATGTTAGGATTAGGATTATTTTCTTGAGGTGCTGATGCAACTTAAGGAGAGGATGAAGTGTTTAAGAAATTTGGAATCTCCTTTGGTTTGGATTCTCCACCTTGTCTCCAACTTAGAATCTCATATCTAGAAGTCTTCTCTTGAGGTGGGGATGGGATGAGAGAGGAAAATTAGGGCTTATATTCCACTTTTTTTATTAATAACATGGACTACTACATCTGCATATTAGCCAAATAAATATGCCTATCAAGATTAGCTTCAAAAACAAGGTTTCTCTTTTCAACTCTCTCTTACAACTAATGGGGAAAAAGATGACTTTACAAGCTTGATTGGGTTCATGAGTAGGAATCATGTAGGACTAATAACAAGCTTGGGGAATTGAATATGAGGGCTGATTAGTTTGGGGAATGCTATCAAGTCACTCACATATAGCATCTCATTTGTAAACCTTTACCAATTGGCTCTCTAATTAGGTGCCCACTCTCTTTTGACCAACTCAAAGGCATCTCTCACCTTGTAAATTAAATTTATAAGAACATCTTGACCATATCCCATTAGTGTATCATGCTCCAACATGTACTTTTCATACCCCAAGAGATCTTCTTGAAAGTTGCAATGGACTGATTGGAGAAGTGGATAGGTTGACTAGGAGAAAGATATGGAGAAGACTAATTGTAGGACTAATAAAACTCATGAAAAGGATAGTTATAAGGTTGATAAAGATCATGTTAATAAGGGGCTATAGGCTGACTATAAGACTGGTAGAATTACACAAAGGCTGATAGAGAGTTCCATAAGCTTGATATGTCACACCAACTTGTGTAAAATAGTACTTAACATCAAAATTAGACATGAACTTCATTGAAATCAAGAAAACAAAGGAAAAGGTTACCAAAAATATTCAAAGTAACCTAGGTTGCTGACCAGCTACTATAACTTTGGATTTGCCATTGATGCTTGAATAGATGCCTCCAAATGTTGATTCTTAAAAAATAACACCAAAAATATTCCAACCTCTTAGACCAAGAGTCTCATCGAGCATGCAAAAAATTATTGTCACTTGGATTTACACCCTCTGAGGATAATTTTTATCTATCCTCATCCAAGTGGCACAATTGAAACACCCCTAGGATTGTGGGTAGCCTAAGGATGAGGTGAATCTCTAGCTTGGGATAACTCCCTTGATGTACCACTTTGGATTACAAATACACCTAAAGTTTTTAGAGTATGTAAAGGAGATAGAAAACTAAAATAAAACTATTCTATGGGATTTTATACACCAAATAATATGATTAATTCCAACCAGTAACATGTTACACATGAGAACAAAGGACTAATCAAACCTACACTTTTCCAATCTAAGTCTTTTCACATTAATGTTTCATTATGAGGTTACAGATGAATGTACAAGACTAGGAGGACTATAAAATATGCCTTAAATGGAAATAGTGAATACAATTACTCACTCAATCTTTGACATTTCCTATAACACTTCAGATGACCTATAAGAAGAATCTGTAAATAGGTGAGAAAATGAGACAAACATGCTAAGGAATTCATAGACTTCACTAAGAAAGATCCATCATCCTAGTAAAAACAATATGAATAGTTATGAAAGAGTTAAAAAAAATTATTATTATTGATCAAATGGTATGAAAATGAGCATGGCTTTGCCTTACTCAGGTGGAGCATAAGTTACAATGGCCAAAATGGCTAGTTCTTATAAAACATAAGAGAGAAAGGAGAAGAGAGAAGCCCAATGATCATAAGGACACTTGTAAAGATGATAAAATGATTTAATTATTCATGATAAGAGGATATGGTATGAACTATATAAGGTTAGGAAGTACAAATGTCCATACAAGGCATGAATCTCTTACAATGTGGCATAAAACTCCTCATTTTAGCTCAGAAAACTACCTTCATGATTCACCTCTATTTAAATGTCCCCAAACTGATTATTTATATGTATGATGATGTAAATTAATGGGGAGGATTTTATACATGGCACCCCATGTATTGGTTGTAGGCCTAGTCATCTAAACTCATCCCAAAATGAGCTATCATCATCTCCTATCAAGAAAACTACTCTTTCATGCACCCTACACACTTAGCCTCAAATTTGATTTTATTCTTCCATGAAAATACATATAAGGAAGTTTATGACACCTATAAATACCATGTATATCCTTATAATCATTAGGGACACCTTAAAATTATCTCACTTGAAGTTTTTCACCCTTCTCACTAGCTTGTCCACTATGCCAATTTTGACTGGCTAAGATGAATCTATTTGTTTGAATACTTAATAGTTCTTATTAATAATAAAATAATTATGAGGGATTATACCAAGTTATAATATTTATCTTAAAGTTTTTTTCATCTTCAAAATCTTCTTGGAACTTGAAAAACATATAAAATAGTCAAAAGTACCCTTTGTTATACCTTGTCCATACATTTATGTATAGTCCAAAAGTATAGGGAGGATCCTAAGATATTCTTATAAAATTTCCAAACACTATTCTCTAAAAACTATGCCATTTGATCATCTTTGCATCCTCATTTTCTCTATTGGGTCTTGACTGAGGGTTTGCAAGGGTTTTAGGTAGTTTTTGTCCTTAAGGTTGTTCATAAAGTTCTAACATAGGAATTCCACAAAAATTTTATTAAATACCCATAATAAATTTTATTAAATATGTGAGCATTTGAAGTTACTTGTTCGAGCCCTTCCTTTCCTTTGCACAAGCCTAATTTTGATTTTGGGTCAAAATATAATTTATTTCTGACATACCTGCATAATAATAGCTTATACACATCCACATTCATCATATAAATATGATTTAATAGGTTATAATGTTCATCTCAAGGTGGAAGTGAGGTTGGACCCCCAATTGGGCACTAGGCTTAACCATGCCTCATATACCTGACTATAACCTTTGCCATCCAAACCATCTTGTTTTACTTCTCCTAATTCCATAATCTATAAAACCTTTGATATTATCCAAAAAACATGCTTTAACAAGTTAGAATGTGCACATAAGGCTGTAAGTGAAAATGCCTTCTTATTTGTGCTTTTAGGCCTAGTCATGTCTAGTATGCATGTCTATAATTTGATGATTTGTGATACCCTATCTAATGTAATCCTTTATTTAAAGTTTAATCATTATATATTATTTTTATTTCAACCTATACCACCTTCTTAAATTTCTCATTTTCTTCTGGTCCACCTTTCTATCCTCATCCTCTAAAACCAGCTAGTTTTGACCCTATGGAAGTACCCTTTATCTGAGATAAAATAAAGGTTACTTTCCCTATTCCCCCAAAAAAATATTCATTTTATGATCTTATCCAACTAATAAAAATGTTATGTACAAATTTTTATCCCTTTTTTTGATTATTTGACCTCTCAAATGCTTTGAGACCCAAGACAAACTTGTTAGAGGCAGACTATGTGTAAGACTTTCCCAAGTGATTTGTATGCTACTTGTTTAGAGCTATCCTTATCTATTTCCATGACAATGATGTACAAAATGATAGTAAATATCATTATATAAGTTTTTAATATGCTCAAAAACCATTTACTATCCATGTTTTCACCTTGAGCTAGGCTCCTACTCAAATAGACTTGACTGAAAAACTGACCCTATTTGTATACTTCCCCTACCTGTAGGTGTTTATACATGTTTGAGTCTTTAATATAGTGATTAAATATTTTAAAAGGTGTTATAAATCACATTAAATCATTTCCATGTCAATATAAGTTATATTCATACCTTGACATGGTGTCAATTGTTTGCTCAAGCTTATTATCCCTCTTAGTCACAATTGACTGTGTTTCTACTTGGGAATCCCCCTATAGGTGCACTTTTGTCTGAATTAGGCATTAAATAAAACATTTGAAACCTTTCGTAAAGAATCCATAGTTATTTAACCATTATTGGATTCATCAGTTCACCTTGGGTAGCCTAGACCATCACTTAGGCAACTTGTCTCAGTTTCCTATTTGTCTATAGTCATCTACAGTGGTTATAGGTTTTCATAGGGTCCTAAGTGGTCTACATAGGATTTTTTACATTTTTTATAGGTTATTGAGGTGATAATGATCTTCATGGAGGTATTCACAAGATATTTCATTATTATAAACCTACTTTTTCCCTTTGTATGCACTTTGAAATTATCAAATTGAGTTCTTCCCTCTTGACTCGGATACTCTACCAAAGTAGGTGTATATTAGCCTTAACTGAGCTTAGTCATGGTGTTTAAAGACCTTCCTTTCAGCCTTTGGGTCACCTATCACTTTATCATACCTTAATTCACTTTGGATGGGCTAAAACACCACCAAAGCACTTAGTTTGGGTCACTATTTCGATGCCTAGCTATAGGTGCACATTTCTTTAAGAAGGGACCCCTGTAGGTGTCCATGAAACTTGAAAACCATTCATAGACATCATAATTATGGTATTCATGCCATTTTTTCCACCATTCAATCCATGTAACCACTATATTCATGATATAATGTTTTTTTTCACTTGGGAGATCAATTGTCATCCAAAACTCAAAATCCTATATAAATTAGTTCAGAGTTTTAATGTTTTTAGAGGCATATTTGAGGCCTTCAACTTATATCTTATACTCACATTCTAACCTCCATTATTTGTATATTTCCTCTCCATTATATAATATATGAAAATTACCTATTTGTATGTTTCAAGGATTTTTTAAAACATGTTATAGGGTATTCATAAAACACCCTTGGACCTCTATTTTTGCATTTTTTGGAAACCTTCCCTAAATTTAGTTATCTCATGCTTTTAAGGTATTCAACATATCTATTTTCCATATTATTATTTTAAATATTCTAACATGATCCTTTCACTAGTTTGGCCTAAAATATAACTTCATAATTCATTCCAACACCTCAAAATGGCTCCCACCCTCTCTATGGTACCACCTATAGGTGGTCATTTTATAGTGCAAGTAGACTGAGTTTAGGTAGTGGTCATGGAGTGAATAGTGTGCATTGTAATTTTATTCTAATGGTCTAAGGCCTCCCTCAATACCTTAAAATTGAATTTTCACATTTAAAAAGGATTGAAACCTCTACCAAGGCTTTCATAACATCATCATGGGTGCATATATGTGTGTATGGGCTAAATGTAAGCAGTGAACACAAAATGAAGCAACAGTGTGGATGAAAGGCCTCTTATACAAACTAAAATCAATTCCAATTCCTAAAAAACATGATTTACATCAGGGATATTTTAATACAAGTTTAAATACATCCATTCCAATGTGAAAAACTCTTGACAACATTTGGAACAGAGTAGACAAGATGTCTACTGGTTGTTTGGTACAATGAATGAGCTTGAAACCAACTTGTATCTTCTTTAACAACAAAAATAGCTATCCTCATATCTTTATGAATTTGAAAACAAATAAATTTTTACTATCATTCCATGAAAAATTTAGACAAGTTCTAAACATGTGGTTGCAAGTGAAATCAAGCATAGAGTTGACTATGAGGGATGGTAAGACTACAAGCTACCCAAAGTATGAATTTATGAAACTAATAATGAAGGGATGTGATCAATATTTCATAGAGACATGAAAAACACCATATTGTATTCACATGAAATCCCCTATATGGAATTCAACCTTATGCAAGTGGAAATTTGACTGAGACTACACATGGTGGTACCTCCTAAAACATGATACAAATTTTCCCATCAAAACACCATGAAACTTGAAAATAAGGATGGAGAGAATATAATAAGATATAAAAATCCTCTAGAGTCAACATCACCAACTGGTTCATATAGACTTTCTTAAAATTGATCATACCCTATAAGGTGCATGAAACAGTAAGCATAAAAACACAATCAACTTCATGAGGATGGTTCATAAATTAAAAGCCACCATTATTAAAAATATTGTAATATAAATTAATTTCTCAGAGTTTAATACCACCTTAAAAAATAATTTATCCTAAAATCTCTTCAATTATCCATACTAAGCACAAACCTAAAGACTATTTTTGCTTGCCAAGCCTAATGGAAGGAGAGATAAGTAGTTTTCTTCATTTTTTTGAGATTATAATCAAAATTATCATTGTAAAAGTGTGTGAAATACCAAAGGACACTCTTTAAATTTTCCCAATTGTATAAGTCTGTACAAGTCTATACAACTCAAGAAAGTTACTCTTTTCTTCAAGAAAACTACCTTTTTCATAGGAACTTACCATTTTTCAATTAAAATTGGTTTATTTAGACATATGAGGACACATGGGAAATGACATCACCTATTTTAACCTTCACATTTCCCTAATAATCTATATAATTCATTAAATTCTCAAATTCGACCCCTAAAATGACTCAAAAGGATAAATTGACTAAGAAGACTAATAACCAAGGCTAACGTATCATTAAATGACATCAATTTACATATAATACACTCTATGAAATAATAATAAACCTCTAAACATCAATTTTTTACCTATAGGGGTCCCAATTTGACCTCTAAGGTCAAATTTGGTCACCAAATTGGTGACTCATAGGGGTAGTATGCCTAATATACTATCTATACTAGTAGTCTTATCAGTCCATCAGGCTTAGGGAGTCATATGAATTATAAAACAAAATAAGGATACCTTTGACCACAATATTTTATCAAGACAAGATAAATAATTATCCCAACCACATAAAATAAAAGACACAGACAAAGCAAAAGCAAACACACATGTGCTTCATGAGCACTTACAGAACATACACACCAAACTAAACCAACTAACTCAAAAACTAACTAACCTAAGATGAAAACTCCCTCCTAGATAAAATGGTAAGTTTTAAACCTTCATTTCTTCATGACATAAAGGATTTTATGAGACATGTAGCATTTTGACCTCTAGTGTTGATGCCTCCTACTTTTTCTTGATGTTTGCCAAATTCATTAGCATGATATTCAATGAGAACCAAGAAGCTCCAAATAGGTTTGCTGTGGGAATGAAATATTATTTCATCAAAAAATTCTCAACTTCCCCATATGGATCCTCAATTACAACATCCAATGGCGATTCATAGGGGCATACCTTCTTGCTTTCCATAGTGCTCTCAATAGGACTGGATTTCTTCTACGCCGAAAGTTCTTTTAGCTCATCAAGGAGATTTGCATATTCTACTAAATCTTGGTCATTTTCCTTCATGAAAGACTCTTTCTTCACCTTGTCATGTACTTGGCCCTCAACTTGGAAAAGTTCTTCAAACTCTTGAAAGAGCTTCAATTATAGCTACCAATCCTCTGTGTCCTCTTTAGAATTTAGAACCACTACCTTTTCAATATTTTCTTCTTGATGTATGAGGTCATCAAGCTAGTGTTATTAAATCTCTAATGTATATTATGGTGATTCAAAATCAGGTTGAGGTATTGGATCATCTTTTTGGTCTAAAACCTCCACCTTGGTCTCAAGAGATTATTCTAGGATAACCACCTCTTTGGGGATGACTTGAAATTGTTATCCATCCCTAATAGCACATTCATATTCATGATATAGGTGATCATATAAAACCTTTTCATCAGATGTAGAGTCTTCTTCAAGTTCTTCAAGATCTTCCATCTCTTTCTCCTTCATGTCGATGCCAAGACTAGGCATCTTGAAATCATGTGACCTAACCCAATGAGGCTGCCAAGGAGGTATGTCTTATTCAAACAAGAGTTCTGAACTTTTATCAACCAACTACTCCTCTTTAGGTTTCCATACCACATGTAAATCAAGGAAAATGGTGATGAGGTGAGGATAACATGAACTAGTTGGTGGAGGTGGCACATATAACTCAAAATCAGATTAAGAATGAAGTGTAGTTGATTCTTTCAGAAGATCTTTAAGAAGGGGAGGAAGAACTTGGGATAAAATGGCATGGTTTTATTCCTTATATTTGACAATCACTTTATTTACATCTTATTTATTTTTATCACTCTCTTGAGGAATCTTAAATGGGGTGTGTTTAGGCATAAGATCTTATTTTGGGTCTATACCTTCCATCACACCTTCACTTAGCAAATGCATCCTTGACCTAACTCTTCAATTTGCTTGGCTAGGTTCTCTTGAAAAAGAGTCTCTTGAAGTTTTTATGCATCATCATGAGGAAAAGGATTAAAAGAGGGTTCATATGGAATACAAGAGGCTTCTTGAGGAATGGTGGGAGGGGCTTACATAGGACCAAGTTCTTTCTCAACTTCACACTCTTTATCAAGGCCTTTATCCTTTTTCTTTCTCCATGAATCCACTATCTTATTCCAAATTAGTATGTTAAGATTAGGAGTCTTTTCTTGAGGTGGTGATGCAACTTTAGGAGTGGATGAAGTATTTAAGAAACCTAGGATCTTCTTAGGTTTGGATTCTCCACCTTGTCTCCAACTTGGAATCTCATATCTAAAAGTATTCTCTTAAGGTGAGGATGGGATGGGAAATGACAATGAAGGATTAGATTCCACTTCTTTTATTTCTAACATTGACTCCTGCATTTTCATATTATCCAACTCAATCTACATATCAAGATTAGCTTCAAAAATAAGGTTTCTCTTTTCAAATCCATCTTCCAACTAATGGGGAAAAAGATGACTTTGGCATGCTTGATTGGGTTCATGAGTAGGAATCATGTAAGACTGATAACAACATTGGGGAATTTAATATGAGGGATAATGGATTTGGTAGGGTTGTTCCTCATGAACTCTTAGCTTATCTTCTAAGGATGCAATTAAGCCACTCACATATAGCATCTCATTTGTAAGCCTTTGCCAATTTGCTTTATCAATAGGTTCCCACTATCTTTTGACCAACTCAAAGGCATCTCTCACCTTATGAATGAAATGTCTAGGAACATCTTGACCATGTCCCCTTAGTGTACCAAGATCCAACATGTACTTCTCATAGCCCAAGAGTATCTTTTTGAAAGTTGTAATGCACTGATTCAAGAAGTGGATAGGTTGACTAGGAGAAAGATATGGAGAAGATTGATTGTAGGACTGATACAACTCATGATATGGCTGGTTATAATGTTGATAAGGATCATGTTGAAAAGGGGATATAGGCTGGCTATAAGACTGGTAAGAATCACACCAAGGTAGATAGGGAGTTTCATAAGCTTGATATGTCTCACCAACTTGTGTAAAATAGTAGTCAACATCAAAATTAGCCATGAAAATTAATTTAAATAAAGAATACAAATGAAAAGGTTACCAATAATATTCAAAGGATAACCTAGATTTCTTGACTAGCTAATATAACTTTAGAGTCATCATTGATGCCTGGGTAGATGCCTTCAAAGGTTGATTCTTAAAAAACAACACCAAAAATCTTTCAACATCTTGGACCAAGATTCCCACCGAGCATGCCAAAATTTATTTTCACTTGTATTTTTACCCTTTTATGATATGTATTAGTTGTCCTCACCAAGTGGTATAATTGAAACACCTCTAGGCTTATGGATAGCCTAAGGATGAGGTGAATCTCTAGATATGAATAACTCCCTTGATGTACCAATTTCGATTAAAAATACATATTTAAAAAAAAAATTGGGGGGGGCGGGGGGGGGGGGGGGGCGGGGGGGATGGAGAGAGAAAACTGAAATGAAACTATTCTAAGGGAGGTGATATACCAAATAATATGATGACTTCCAACCAGCATCATGTTACACATGAAAACAAAGGACTAATCAAACATACACTTTTTCAATCTAAGTCTTCTCACATAAATGTTTCATTATGAGGTTATGAATAAATGTGCAAGAATAAGAGGACTAGATAATAGGCCTTGAATGGCACTATTGAATAGACTAACTCACTCAATATTTGAAATTTCCTAGAAGACTTCACATGACCTACAATAAGAAGTTGCAAATAGGTGAGAAACTGAGACAAACATGATAAGGAATCCATAGTCTTCACTAAAAAAGATCCATCATCCTATTAAACACACTATGAATATATATGGGATAGGTAAAAATTAGTAATATTATTGATAAAATTCTATGAAAATGAGCAGGGATTCAACATACTTAGGTGGAGCATAAGTTACAATCGCCAAAATGGCTAGTTCTTATAGAACTTAAGAGAGAAAGGAGAAGAGAGAAGTAAAAGGGTCATAAGGACACTTGTCAATCTGAGAAAAGGAGTTAATTTTTTATTATAAGAGGATATGGGATGAACCATGTAAGGTTAGGAATTACAAGTGTACATATAAGGCATGAAGCTCTTTCAAAGTGACATAAAAGTCCTCGTTTTAGCTCAAAAAACTTCCTTCATGATTCACCTCTATTTTAACATACCAAAAATGATTAGAGATATGTATTATGATTTTAATTAATGTTTATGATTTTATACATACCACTCCATGCATTAGTTGTAGGCTTGGTCATCTAGAATCATCCAAAATTTAGCTATCATCATCTACTATAAAAAAAACTCCTCTTTCATGCACCTTGCACACTTGGCCTCAAATTTGGCTTTATTTTCCCATGAAAATCCATGGGAGGTAGTGTATGACACTTTTCAAGACTCTCCATGGACTTATAAGCATTAGGGGCACCTTAAAATCAGCTCAATTGAAGTTTTCCACCCTTCTCACTAGTTTGTCCACTATGCCAGTTTTGATTGGTTGAGATGAAGCTATTTTTTTAAACACTTAGGATTTGTTATAAATATTTAAATGGATGTTATGGTTTATTTCAAGTCCTAATATTTCTATCAAAGTTGGTTTCATCTTTAGACTCATCTTTGAACCTATAAAACACATAAAATAGTCAAAATTACCATATTTATACCCTATCCATACAATTCAATATAGTCCAAAATCATGGGGAGGGTATTGAGAGAGTCATATACAAATTAAAAACACTATTATATACTAAATATTCCATTTTATTAGATTTCCATTCTCATTTTCTCCATCAGGGCTTGACTAAGGGTTTGCAAGGGCTTTAGGCAATTTTTTGTCCTTAAGGTTTGTTCACAAAGTTTTAACATTGGAATTGCACTCAAATTCCACAAAAAAATTCTTCAATAACCATACTAACCTCCCCAAAATCCTTTGTCATCCATGAAAATCCTCTTGAAAGATGTGAGCATTTGAAGTTACCTATTTGAGCCCTTCCTTTCCTTTGCATTGGCCTAATTTTGATTTTGGGTCAAAAGATGATTTATTTGTGAATTAAAATCATAATAATAGATTTTAAACATCAAAAATCATCCTATAAACATTATTTATCAGGTTATAATTTTCATCTCAAGGTGGAAGTGAAGTTGGACCCCCAATTGGTCACTAGGCTTAACCATGCCTCATAGACCTGACTGCAACCTTTTCCATCCAAACCATATTGTTGGAATTATCCTCATTAAATAATATATAAAACCTATAATATTACCCAAAATACATGCTTTAACAAGTTATAATTTTCACATAAGGCTGTAAGTGAAAGTACCTTCTCATTTGGATTTTTAGGCCTAGTCATGCCTAGTATGCATGTCTATAAATTTGATGATATGAGATACCCTATGGAGTTTAATCATTTATTAAAAGTTTATTAATGTTTTATTAGGTTTATTTAAACCTATACCACCTTTTTAAAGGTCACTTTTTCTTTTGGTCCACCTTTCTATCCTCATCATCTAAAACCTACCAATTTTGACCCTAGGGAAGTACCCTCTATCTGAGACAAAATAGAGGGTACCTGCCCTATTACACCCAAAAAAAATATTAATTTTAGGATATTATCCAACTAATTAAAATTTTACTTACAAATTTTTATCCCTTGTTTTGATGATTTGAGCTCCCAAATTCATTAAGGCCCAAGATAGACTTGTTAGAGGTAAACTGTGTGTAAGCCTTTACCAAGTGGACTATATGTTGCTTGTTTGAGGCTCTCCTTATCTATTTCCATGCCAATAATGTATGAAATGATAGTAACTATCATTATCTAGGTTTTAAATACTTTCACAAACCATTTACCATCCTTGTTTTCACCTTGAGTTGTGCACCTACTCAAACATGTCAGATTGAGAAACTGACCCTCTTTGATACATCCCCTACCTGTAGGTGTTTATACATGTTTGAGTCTTTAATATTATGTTTATAGACTTTAAAAGGTGTTATAAATAACATTAAATCATGTCCATGTCAATATAAGTTATATTCATACCTTAACATGGTGTCAACTATTTGCTCAAGCTTATTGTCCCTCTTACTCACAACTGATTGTGTTTCTACTTGGGAATACATCTATAGGTGCACTTTTGTATGAATTATTACTTGAAGTCAATTTTCATAACCTTTAATCAATCATCCATTTTCATTTAACCATGATATTACTCATCAATTCACCTTGGATATCCTAGACCATCACTTAGGCACCCTGTCTCAATTTCCTATTTGTTTATAGTCATCTATAGTGGTTATATGTGCTCATAGGGTCCTAAGGGGTATTCATAGGCTGGTTTACATTATTTATAGATCATGGATGGTATAATTATATTCATGAAGGTATCAACAAGATATATCATCATTCTAACCCTACTTTTTCCCTTCATATGTACTTTGAAATTATCAAACTGAGTTCTTCCCTCTTGACTAGGGTACTCTACCAAAATGACTATTGTAAGTGTATATTAGCCTTAAATAAGATTAATAATGGTGTTTAACGACCATACTTATAGCCTTCAGGTCATGTATCACTTTATCATACCTACATTCACTTTGGATGGGCTAAAACACCACCAAAGCACTCAGTTTGGGTCACTGTTTCTATACCCATCTATAGGTGCACATTTATCTAAGAAGGGATACATGTAGATGTCCATGAAACTTGAAAACCTTGCATCAACATCATAATAATGGTATTCATTCCATTTTTTACACCATTTAATCCATGGAACCACTCTAGTTATGATATAATGTCTTTTTTCTCTTGGGAGATCATTTGTCATCCAAAACTCAAAATCCTATAGAAATTAGTGTAGAGTTTTAGTGTTTTTAGAGGCATATTTGAGTCCTTCAAATTCTATCTTCCACTCAAATTATAACTTCCATTATTTTTATAGTTATTCTACATGCCATAAGATATCAAAATTACCTATTTATATGTTTCAAAACTATTTTCAAACATGTTATATGGTATTCACAAAACATCCTTGGACCTCTATTTTTGCATTTTTTGGAAACCTTCCCTAAATTTAGTTATCTCATGATTTGAAGGTATTCAACACTGACCTTTGCCATATTAGTCTTTTAATTAGGTCTACCATGATCCTTTAAATATTTTTACCTTAAGGATAATTTCATTATTCATTCCAACACCTCAAAATGGCTCCCCAACTCTCTGTGGTACCACCTGTAGGTGGTCATTTTATAGTGCAGGCAAACTAAGTTTAGATACTAGTAATGGAGTACATAATATGCATTTTAATTTTATTTTAATGGTCCAAGGCCTCCATAAATACATTTAAATGGACTTTTAAAATTTTAAAAGTATTGAAATCCCTACCAAGACTTTCATAATGTCATCATGGGTGCATGTATGTGTGTATGGGTTGAATGTAGGTAGTGAACACAAAATGAAGAAAAAATGTGGATGAAAGGCTACTTGGATAACTCAAACTCAATTCCAATCCCTCAAACACATGATTTACATCAGGGAGATCTTAATGCAAGCTAAAAGACATCCATTCCAATGTGAAAACCTCTTGACAGCATCTAAAATAGAGCAAGAAGGATGTCTAATTTTTGTTTGGTATGATGAATGATCTTGCAACCAACTTGTATCTTCTTAAACAACCAAAATACCTATCCTCATCTATTTATTAATTGTAAAACTAAAACACAATGATTAAAATTCCATGAAACATTTACACAAGTTCTAAACAAGTGACTGCAAGTTAAATCAAATATGGAGTTGACTATGAGGGATGGCAAGATTGTAAGCTACCCAAAGTATGATGTTATGAAACTAATCATGAAGGTAGGTGATCAATATGTCATTTATACATGGAAAAACACCATATTATATTAACATGAAATCCCCTATAGGGATTTCAACCTTGTACAAGTGGAAAATTGATTGAGACTGCATATGGTGGTACCTCCTACAACATGGTACAAATTTACCCATAAAAACACCATGAAACATTAAATTAAGCATGGAGAGAATATAATAAGATAGAAAAAATCCTCTAGATTCAAAATCACCAACTAGTTCATATAGACATTTTTAAAATCGATCAAACCCTTTAGGGTGCATGGAACAATAAGCATAAAAACACAATCACCTTCATGAGGATGGTTCATAAAGCACAGGCCACCATTATTCAACATCTTGTAATGAAAATTAAGGTCTATGATTTTAATACCACCTCAAAAAATAATTTATCTTGAAACCTATTCAACTATCCATACTAAGCACAAACCTAAAGACTGCTTTTGCTTACCAAGCCTAATGGAAGGAGAGATAAATTATTTTCTTTATTTTTTAAAGATTTTTATCAAATTTATCATTTAAATAAGTGTGTGGAATACCATGGTACACTCATAAAATTTACCCAATTATAGAGGTCTGTACAAGTCTATACAACTCAAGAAAGCTCCTCTTTTTTAAGAAAACTACCCTTTTTCATAGGATCCTACCACTTTTTAATTACAAACGGTTGATTTGGACATATGAGGACAAATGGGACATTAAATAACCTGTTTTAACCTTCAAAGTTCCATAATAATCCATATAAGTCATTAAATTCTCAATTTAGACCCCTAAAATGACTCAAAAGGATAAATAGACTAAAAAGACTAATGACCAAGGCTAATGTATCATTAAATTACATCAATTTACATATAATACACCTTATTAAATAATAATAAACCCCAAATAAACCTATAAATATCAATTTTTTACCTATAGGGGTCCCAATTTGACCTATAGGGTCAAATTTGTTCACCAAATTGATGACTCATAAGGGTAGTATGCCCAATCTACTAACTAGACTAGTAGCCTTATAAGTCCATTAGGCTTAGGGATTCATATAAAGTATAAAACAAAACAAGGAGACCTTTGACCACAATATTTGATGAATACAATACCAATAAGTACCTCAACCACACAAAACAAAAGACACACACAAAGCAAAAGTGAACACACATGTGCTTCATGGGCACTTATAGAACACACACAACAAACTAAACCAACTAACTCAAAAACTAACTAAATTTAGATAAAAACTCCCTCCTAGATCAAAGGGGAATTTTAAAAGCTTCCTTTCATCATGACATAAAGGATTTGGTGAGACATGTAGCCTTTTGACCTCTAGCATTGATGCCTCCAACTTTTTCTTGATGTTTACTAAATTCATTTGCATGATGTTCAATGATAAATAGGATGATCCAAATAGGTTGGATATGGGAATGAAATATTCTTTCATCCAAATAGCCTCAAATTCTTCATATGTATCCTCAATTATAACCTCCAATGGAGATTCATAGGGGCATACCTTCTTGCTTTCCATAGTGCTCTCAATAGGATTGGATTTCTTCTCAGTTGCAATTTCTTCTAGCTCATCAAGGAGAATTGCATATTATACCCAATATTAGTAATTTTCCTCCATGGAAGCCTCTTTCTTCACCTTTTCATGTACTTAGCCCTCAACTTGGAAAAGTTCTTCAAGATCTTGAAAGAGCTTCATTTACAGCTGCCAATCTTCTTTGTCCTCTTTAGCATTTATAACCACTACCTCTTCAATATTCTCTTCTTGATGTATGAAGTCATAAGGAAAGTGTTCTTGAATATCCAATGTTTATGAATGTGATTCAAAATTACTTTGAGGTATTGGGTCATCTTTTGGGTCTAAAACTTCCACCTTGGTCTCAACATATTCTTCTAGGACTACCACCTCTTTGGGGATGACTTGAAATTATTCTCCATCCCTAATAGCACGTTAATCTTCATGATATATGTGATCATATCCAACATTTTCATCAGATGTAGATTCTTCTTCAAGGGGTGAAATATCTTCCATCTCTTTCTCCTTCATGTTGATACAAAGACTAGGCATCTTGAAATCATGTAACCTATACCAAAGAGGTTGCCAAGGAGGTATGTCTTCTTCAAGCGAGAATTATTATATTTTATAAACCAAATAATCCTATTTAGGTTAAAATACCACATGTCCATCAATTAAAATGGTGATGGGGTGAGGAAAATATTAATTAGTTGGTGGAGGTGGCACATAAAACTCAAAATTAGATTAAGAGTGAAGTGTAGGGGATTATTTTGGAAGCTCTTTAGGAAGGGTAGGCAGACCTTGAGATACAATGGCTTGGTTTTCTTCCTTATATTTTCAAATCACTTTATTTACATTTTATTTAGCTTGATCACTCTCTTTAGGAAAGTTAAATGGGGTGTGTTTAGGCATAAGATCTTCTTTTGGGTCTAAACCTTCCATCACACCTTAACTTAGAAAATTCATCCTTGACATAACTCTTTAATTTTATTAGCTAGGTTCTCTTGGAAAATTCTCTCTTGAATTTTATATTCATCATCATGAGGACAAGGAGTACAATAGGTTTCACATGGAGGACAACAAGCTTTTTGAAGAAGGGTGGGAGGGGCTTACATAGGACCAAGTTCTTCCTCAACTTCACACTCTTTATCAAGGCCTTTATCCTCTTTCTTTCCCCATGACTCCACTATATTATTCTAGCTTAGGATGTTAGGATTAGGATTATTTTCTTGAGGTGGTGATGTAACTTGAGGAGTGGATGAAGTATTAAATATACTTGGTATCTTCTTAGGTTTGGATTCTCCACCTTGTCTCCAACTTGGAATCTCATATCTAGAAGTCTTCTCTTGAGGTAGGGATGGGATGGGAGAGGAAAATGAGGTCTTAGATTACACTTATTATACTTATAATATGGACTAATACATCTACATATTAGCCAACTCAATCTGCCTATCGAGATTTGCTTCAAAAACAATGTTGTTCTTTTTAACTCTCTCTTCCAACTGATGGGGAAAAAGATGACTTTAGAAAACTTGATTGGGTTCATGAGTAAGAATAATGTAGGACTGATAGAAACCTTGGGGAAGTAAATATGAGGGCTGATGGGTTTGGTAGGGTTATTCCTCAATCAAGCCACTCACATCTAGCATCTCATTTGTAAGCCTTTGCAAATTGGATCTCTTAATAGGTGCCCAATCTCTTTTGACCAAGTCAAAGGCATCTCTCACCTTATGAATGAAATTTATAGGAACATCTTTACCATGTACCCTTATTGTATCAAGCTTCAACATGTAATTATCATAGCCCAAGAGTATCTTCTTGAAAGTTGTAATGGACTGATTGGAGAAGTGGATTGGTTGATTAAGAGAAAGATATGGAGAAGACTGATTGTAGGACTGATAAAAATCATGACAAGGTTGGTTATAAGGATGATAAGTATCATGTTGATAAGGGGATATGGGCTAGCTATAAGACTGGTAAGAATCACACCAAGGTTGATAGTGAGTTTCAAAAGCTTGATATGTCTCACCAACTTATGTAAAATAGTACTCAACATCAAAATTAGCCATGAAACTTCATTGAAATCAAGAACAAAAAGTAAAATGTTACCACTAATCTTCAAAGGATGACGTGGGTTTCTTGACTAGATAATATAACTTTGAAGTCACCATTGATGCTTGGATAGATGCCTCCAAAGGTTGATTCTTAAAAAACAACACCAAAAATCTTTCAACCTCTTAGACCAAGAGTCTCACTAAGCATGCAAAAAAAAATTGTCACTTGGATTTTCACCCTTTGAGGAAATTTCTCAGTTGTCCTCATCCAAGTGGCACAATTGAAACACCTCTATGCTTGTGGGTAGCATAAGGATGAGGTGAATATCTAAATATGGATAACTCCCTTGATGTACCAATTTGGATTAAAACTACACCTAAAAAATTTTGTGTGGGGAAGGGAGAGAGAAAAATATAAGCGAACTATTCTAAGGGAAGTGATACACAAAATAATATGATGACTTCTAACAAACATCATGTTACACATGAGAACAAAGGACTAATCAAACATACACTTTTCCAATCTAAGTCTCTCATATCAATGTTTCATTATGAGTTTATGGATGAATTTGAAAGACTAAGAGGACTATACAAGAGGCCTTGAATGGAACTAGATTAGACTAACTCACTTAATCCTTGGCATTTCCTTGAACACTTCACATGACCTATAAGAAGAAGTTGCAAATAGGTGAGAAAATGAGATACAAATGCTAAGGAATCCATAGTCTTCACTAAGAAAGATCCATCATCCAATTAAAAACACTATGAATAGTTATGTAATAGGTAAAAATCAGTAGTCTTATTAATAAAATTGTATGCAAATAAGCAGAGATTCAACATACTCAAGTGGAGTATAAGTTACAATGGCCAAAATGGTTAGTTCTTATAAAATGTGAGAGAGAAAGGAGAAGAGAGAAATAAAAGGGTCATAATGACACTTGTAAATATGGTAAAAGGAGTTAATTGTGCATTATAAGAGGATATGGGATGAACCATGCAAGTTTGGGAAGTACAAGTGTATATACAAGGCATGAAACTCTTGTAAAGTGGCATAAAAGTCCTCATTTTAGCTCAAAAAATTGCCTTCATGATTCACCTTTATTTTAACATCCCAAAACTTATTAGGGATATGTCTAATTATTGTAATTAAGGGGTATGATTTTATACATGCATCTCCAAGCATTATTTGTAGGCTTGGTCATCTGGAATCATCCCAAAATGAGCTATCATCATCTACCATAAAAAAAACTCCTCTTTCATGCATCTTGCACACTTGGCCTCAAATTTGGCTTTATTTTCCCATTAAAATCAATGGGATGGAGTGTATGACACTTTTAAATACCCATCATGGCCTTGTAAACATTAGGGACACCTTAAAATCAACTCAATTAAAGTTTTCCACCCTTCTCACTAGTTTGTCCACTATGTCAGTTTTGACTAGTTGAGATGAATCTATTTTTTAAAACACTTAGGAGTTATTATAAATAATTAAATTGACATGAGGGTTTATCTCAAGTCCTAATATTTCTCTCAAAGTTTGTTTCAGCTTTATACTCATCTTAGAACCTATAAAACACCAAAAATAGTTAGAAGTACCCTATTTTGTACACTCTGCATATAAATCAGTATAGTCCAAAAGCATGGGGAGGATCCTAATAGAGTCCTATATAAATTAAAAATAGTATTCTATACAAACTATTCCATTTGATGATCTTTCTAATGTCATTTTCTCCATCAAGTCTTGACTGAGGGTTTGCAAGGGTTTTAGGTAGTTTTTGTCCTTAAGGTTTGTTCATAAAGTTCTAATGTTGGAATTGCACAAAAATTACACAAAAATTTTATTAAATACACATATTAACTTTCCAAAAATACTTTTTCATCCATGCAAATCCTCTTGAAAGATGTGAGCATTTGAAGTTACCTATTCAAGCCCTTCCTTTCCTTTACACAGGCATAATGTTGATTTTGGGTAAAAATATGATTTATTTGTGACTTCCATACTTAATAATATCTTATAAACATCTAAATTCATCCTATAAACATTATTTATCAGGTTATAATGTTCATATTAAGGTGTAATTAAAGTTGGGCCCCTAATTGGGCACTAGGTTTAACCATGTCTCATAGATCTGAATACAACCTTTGCCATCCAAACCATATTTTTTGAATTATCCTTATTCAATAATATTTAAAACCTATAATATTACCCCAAAAAAATTATTTAACAATTTAAAATGTGCACATAAGGTTGTAAGTGAAAATGCCTTCTCATTTAGACTTTTAAGCCTAGTCATGCCTAGTATGCATGTCTACAAATTTTATGATCTGAGATACCCTATCTAGTTTCATCCTTTATTGAAAAGTTATTTAGTATGTATTATGTTTATTTCAACATATAACACATTATTAAATTTCTCTTTTTCTTCTGGTCCACCTTTATATCCTCATCCTCTAAAACCTGCCAGCTTTGACCCTAAAGAAGTACCCTCTATCTTATACAAAATAGAGGGTACTTTCCCTATTACCCCCAAAAAAATATTAATTATATGATATTATCCAACTCATAAAAATTTTATTTAAAATTTTTTATCCCTTTGTTTTATTATTTTAAATCCCAAGTGCTTTAAGACCCAAGACAGACTTGTTAGAGGTAGGCTGTGTGTAAGCCTTTCCGAAGTGGACTATATGTTGCTTGTTTGGGGATCTTATTATATTTTTCCATGCCAATTATGTATGAAATTATATTCACTACAATTATCTAGGTTTTCAATATTTTCACAAACCATTTACCATCCATGTTTTCACCTTGAGTTGTGTTCCTACTCAAATAGGCCTGACTGAGAAACTGACCTTATTTGTATGCTTCCCCTACTTGTAGGTGTTTATACATTCTTGAGTCTTTAATATAGTTCTTAGATACTTTAAAATGTTTTATATGTCACATTAAATCATTTACATGTCAATCTAAGTTATATTCATACCTTTATATGATGTCAACTATTTGTTCAACCTTACTGTCCCTCTTAGTCACAACTGATTGTGTTTCTACTTGGGAAAACCCCTATAGGTGGAATTTTTTTATAAATTAGGCCTTAAATACAATTTTTGAAACCTTTACACAAGCATACATATTAATTTAACCATGATGGGACTCATCAGTTCACCTTGGGTAGCCTAGACCATCACTTAGGCACCTTGTCTCAGTTTCCTATTTGTCTATAGTCATCTATAGTGGTTATAGGTGCTCATAGGGTCCTGAAGGGTCTGCATAGGATTGTTTACATTGTTTAGAGATCATGGAGGTGATAATGATCTTAATTAAGGTATTCATAATCTATTTCATCATTCTAACCCTATTTTTACCCTTCATATGCACTTTGAAATTATCAAACTATGTTCTTCCCTCTTGATTGGGATACTCTACCAAAATGGCTATTGTAGGTGTATGTTAGCCTTTATTGAGCTTTTTCATGGTGTTTAAAGACCTTAATTACATACTTTTGGCCACATATCACTTTATCATATGTACATTCACTTTGGATGGGCTAAAACACCACCAAAGCACTTAGTTTGGGTTATTATTTCCATACCCACCTATAGGTGCACATTTCTCTAAGAAGGGACACTGGTAGGTGTCCATGAAACTTGAAAACCATGAATCAACATCATAATAATGGTATTTATTCCATTTTTTCCACCATTAAATGCATGAAACCACTCTAGTCATGATATAATGTTTGGTTGCTCTTGGAAGATCAATTGTCATCCAAAAATCAAAATCCTATAGAAATTAGTACAGAGTTTTAGTGTTTTTAGAGGCATATTTGAGGCCTTCAACTTCTCTCTTCCATGCACCTTCTAACCTCCATTATTGGTATAATTCCTCTCCATGTTAGAAGATATCAAACTTACCTATTTGTATGTTTCAAAACTATTTTCAAACATGTTATACGGTATTCACAAAACACCCCTAGACCTCTATTTTTGCATTTTTTGGAAACCTTCCCTAAATTTAGTTATCTCATGCTTTGAAGGTATTAAACACTACCATTTGATATATTAGTCTTTTAAGTAGGCCTACCATGATAATTTCACTAGTTTGACATTAAGGATAACTTCATAATTCATTCCAATACCTCAAAATGGCTCCCCAACTCTCTGTGGTACCACCTATAGGTGGTAATTTTACAATGCAGGCAGACCGAGTTTAGGTAGTGGTCATGGAGTGAATAGTATTCATTATCATTTGATTTTAATGGTCCAAGGCCTCCCTTAATACCTTTAAATTTACTTTTCACATTTCAAAAGGATTGAAACCACTTCCAAGGCTTTCATAACATCATCATGGGTGCATGTATGTGTGTATGCATTGAATGTAGGTAGCGAACACAAAATGAAGAAAAAGTGTGAATGAAAGGCCTCTTGGACAACTCAAACTCAATTCCAATCCCTAAAACACATGATTTCCATCAAGTAAATCTTAATACAAATTGAAACACATCCATGCTAATGTGAAAACCTCTTGACAACATCTGGAATAGAGTAGGTAGGATGTCTAATGACTATTTGGTATGATGAATGAGATTGTAACCAAATTTTATCTTCCCTAAAAACCAAAATAACTATCCTCATCTCTTTATGAATTTTAAAACTAAATCACCATGATTACCAAAACTAATTTCAAGGCTTTCATGATGTCATCATGAGGTGCTTGTATGTGTTTATGGGTTAAATGTAGGTAGTGAACACAAAAGAAGCAAAAGTTTTGATGAAAGTCCCATTGGACAACTAAAACTCAATTCCAATGCCTAAAAAAAATTATTTCCATCATGGATATCTTAATATAATTTTTAAAACATCCATTCCAATGTGAAAACCTCTTGATAAAATCTGGAACAGAGCAGGCAAGATGTCTAATGGTCTTTTGGTATGATGAATGAGCTTACAACCAAATTGTATCTTCATTAACAACCAAAATAAATATCCTCATATCTTTATGAATTGTAAAAATAACACACCCTAATTGCCATTCCATGATCAAGTTATACAAGCTCTAAACATGTGACTACAAGTGAAATCAAGCATGAAGTTGATTGTGAGAGATGGCAAGACTGCAAGCTACCAAAAGCATGATGTTATAAAGCTAATCATGAAGGTATGTGATCAATATGACATAGATACGTATAAAAACACCATATTATATTCACATGAAATCCCATGTAGGGAATTCAACCTTATGCAAGTGGAAAATTTATTGAGACTACACATGGTGGTACCTTCCTACAACATGTGATAGATTTTCCCATCAAATCACCATGAAACATGAAACTAATAATGGAGATAATTTTATAAGATATAAAAAATCCTCTGGATTCAAAATCACCAACTAGTTCATATAGACTTGCCCAAAATTGAGCAAAACCTATAGGGTGCATGAAACAACAAGCAAAAAAATATAGTCAACTTAATTAGGATGGTTCATAAAGCACAGAGCACCATTATTTAAAATATTTTAATGTAAATTAAGTTATATGATTTTAATGCCACCTCCCAAAATCATTTATCATAAAACTTTTCAACTGTCTATACTAAGCACAAACCTGAAGACTATGTTTGCTTGTCAAGCCTAGTGAAAGGAGAGATAAGTGTTTTTATTCATTTTTTTATCTTCTAATCATATATATCACTTTAAAAAGTGTTTATAAGACCAAGGGAAACTCTTTAAATGTTCCCAACTATATAATTCCATACAACTCAAGAAAACTCCTCTTTTATTCAAGAAAACTACCCTTTTTCTTAAGAACCTACCACTTTTTAGTCACAAATAGTTGACTTAGACATCTGAGGACATGTGGCATGTGAAATCACCTATTATAACCTTCACATTTCCATAAGAGTATTTACAAGTCATTAAATGCTCAATTTAGACCCCTACAATGACTTAAAAGGACAAATTGACTAAGAAGACTAATGACCAAGGCTAATGTATCATTAAATGACATAAATTTATACATATTACACCCTATTACATAATAATAAACCCCTCATAAACTTATAAATATGAATTTTTTACCTATAGGGGTCCCAATTTGACCTCAGGGTCAAATTTGGTCAATAATACCCATGTATAATAAATATGTTTTGGAAAAAATAAGGAATGCCACAAGGGAGTTCTAAAACAATATTAACATAACATAAATTATTATAGGTGCTAAGATATTCCATAATATTTCCCAATAAATTAATAAAACACTCATATATAACACTAGTATGATGAAAGAGGATGGGTCTATCCATCACTCAAGAGCGCTACACTAGATGGGTTTAATCCATCAAAAAAGACTGCATGGGTTGGACTGATGTGTGTGTGTGTGTGTATATACATATATGCATATGTTTATATATGTACACACACATTCACATACACATGCACACACACGCATGCGCACACACACACACACACACACACACACACACACACACACACACACACACACACACACACACACACACACACACACACACACACACACACACACACACACACATTTTTCACTATGATCACATTCACTTTCACTTCCTATGCATTTTTTATGTGATGGATTAACCCATCAAATGTTCCTTCTTTAGTGGTGGATCATCCTACCAATTCATTATTTACTAGTGTGTATGTATGTATGCATGCATGTATACACACACCACTAAATTACATATATATATATATATATATATATATATATATATATATATATATATATATATACATGTTATTGCATTATTTTTTTGGGTACATGTGTGTATATATACATACATACATATGCACCACTAAATAATGCATTGGTAGGATGATCCACCATTGAAGTAAGAAAATTTGATGGGTTAATCCATCACATATAAAATGTATAGGGTGGGTTAATACATAATGAAAGGAAGTGCAAGTGAATGTGATCCTAGTGAAGAAATCAAAATTAAATTACATAAGTGGTTTGAATCCACTACTTGAACATAAAATAAAGAATATATGTGGGGGATGCTAGTCAATAATACTATCAATCTAGGTGTTAAAAATACAAAAAGGTTTAAAACACAAATTCCATCGATAAGAAAACTACCAGACGTAGATGTTAATTTATGCCACCACAAGGATACCCAAGAGAGCTACACATAAAACCCAAAGAAAATAATATAACAACACATACACACACCCCTATAATCTTGAATGTTTTGAGTGGATGAAAATATATGTGTGAGTTATCTTAATCCACTACTCAAACATTAAATGACTGACAAAATATAAGGACATCAAGAAAGTAATCACTACAATGAGTCAAACTAACTGTCAAGGTGTCAAAAAATATAGAAATAATTCTCAGAAAAGATAAAGATAAAATCCATCAATGATGCCATCGCTATTATTTTGAGATATTTTACATGGAAATAAAAACCACCAAAGAATACAAAGAGTAATAAGGTTCTCAATATATTGAAAAATCCCTACATCAATATGTTAGGCAATATGAACAATGTGTAAATGATGTATTTAAAAGGTGGAGGAATCATGTCAGTAGAGTCCACATAAGGAGTGATGAAAAATCACCACAACTAATATGAATTACATCTCAAATTAACAAGGATGGTCAAATAATATGCATGCATGCAATTTTTTACCATGTGCATAAATCATGTATGTAACAAAACATTTGAATCAGATTCATGACTCTCATGTCTATATGAATTAAAAAGAGTGTCAAGACTTTCATTATTAAAATAAAAAATCTTGGGGCTCTTATTATTGAGATAATTTTTTAAACTCATACATTACTTAATGTCATCAAAAAGAGTGGATAAAATAAATAAAGGTATTGAGCTTGCATGAAGTAGTCCCAATGGAAAACACATTCTTGACAGCCAATGTGATGGGGAAGATAATGCCATGTAAGTTATTACCAATACCTCCACTAAGATGACCCATAGAATAGTGTATATAAGAGCCAATACTAAAAATGTGTCTCTCAAATGAACCAAGCACATATGCAAGTATATATAAAGTGGTAATTATAATAGGTGCAACAAAAAGTGCATTAGATAAAAACTTTAAATCATGTTATGGTATATTACAGTCTAAAAGTGCATCAAGAGGATGTGTACCAAAATTAGGAATATGTTGTGTGTCACATAATAGACTAGTCACAATGGAAGGGGTGTCTTTAGTGTCAATATTATGTTTCAAGTGTGAAGTTATGTCCTATAATGAGTGAATGATGACATATTTATTGGAAATGAGTGAGAGACATAGGAAGGTTTAATTTTTTAATTTTCCTATTATCTTCAATAAATTTAACCATATCCTCCTAAAGTGTACATGCTTCAGAGAATAGCATGTCATTTTTTTATTATAATTTATTATTGGCCTATTTGAAGGTGTGAAGGACTTGACACAAACCCATTACAATGAGGTCAATTGAAAAATGATTTAGAAATAACATAAAACTAAAAAATAATCAAAATATAATAAATTTCCCAACTACTTATAATTATGCAATTTTACAAGACTTAACCTATTAAAATATATGGTACATAACCCAATGTGCCAAAAATGAAGTGTTACACCCCTCAACAATAAAAAAAAATTGAAGTTTAATACAAAATCACTGATTTACAACCTTTAACTGACACATATAATTTTATATCAAGTTATAATATCAAATCAGAAAAAAGAGAGGAAGAGAGAGTAAAATCTGAAATTCCATATAATATGAGTCATACCCATAAATAGATTCTATAGTAAAAAACATGCATTTTTAAAAATATGACACCTCAAAATTCATTGTGGATATCAAGATATGATCTGGAAAACATGATTAAATATAAAACCCTACACTCTTAACATAAATAAAATGCACTTCTAATAAAGTTTAGTTATATACAATGACAATGGTTCTACACTAAAATGTCCTTGTTGAAATCATGATTCCAAAAAAAGGTGTGTCCCTAGCCTTTATAGAAAAAATATTATGGCCTCTAGAGTTTAAGGAGGTTGAAAACAAGTCCAAATAGAATATGAGAAACCCCTTGGGCTAAAAATATTGGCGGCATGGTCACATGGCGTATTTAGGTGCTTAGTGTTGATTGTAATCGCTAGGAGTTAGGGTGAAGCATTGGTCAAATAGGATGTTGAAGGCATTGATAGTTTATTACAAGCACAAGTGATGAGATGGTTTTCTGAGAAACCAAGTTTCAAGTGGAGGGGTTGAAGGGCTTGAGTAATGCAAGAGTGGTATCGATAGTGGTAAGTGCAGTATGAGTACGAATTTGGGTGGCATGGCCATTGAGCTTTTGAACTATTTGTAATACCTATGGTTTCTTGAGGAAACCCTTCCAATGCACTTACAAGTTTCAAATGAACACAGCCATGGGTTCCCACATTATCCAATTTTTATAAATATAGACTTTTTGGAAAGCTCTCATAATGTATATTTCAAACATATATGATTTAAGTCTTTAACCTAGACAAAAAATGCAATTAAATTGCTAAAAATCATGTTGGTCCTTTCTTCTCTTAGATTGTTGAACTTCGAAAAATTTGAAAACTTAATTTGAAAACAAAAAAACTCAAACATATATATATTTTTAAATCGTTTCTTAAGGTTGTCAATAAATACAAGGACTATCTCAAAAAAATGGTTTTTACTAGAAAATGTAAAAACCCTCGAAAATACCCTAAATGTTTTTTGGCTCAAATAAAAACACCTAGATGGAATTTTTGAAAACTGAGAAAGATGGAGGGAACCTAAATTTGGTCATACTTGGAAAATTATGTTGAAATTTATAAAAAAACTAAAACTCTTCAGTAATCTACAACTACTATCTAGGGAGACTAGGCTCTAGTACCAGTGTGGGATATAAGATTCAATTATCATGTATGAAATTATCTAATAACATAACCAAAAAAACCATTTTATTTTTGAAAATTTAATATTTTTATTGCTTTTTTTTTTTCAAAAAATATTGGGACAATCCCAAAAACATAAGAATTTTCAAAAAATAGGAAAACCTAAAAAATGTCGTACAAAATTAGTTTTAGCATATACAAAAAATACCCAAATAGTATTTTTTTTAAACCTAGAACATGGGGGGATAAAAAATGTGACAAAAAATGGAAAATTTTTGTGGGAATGCTGAAAATACATGATGTTTTAATAAATCCACAACTATCATATATAAGATAAAAGAAATGATACTATGTGGGAAATAAGCTATGATCACCATGTAAGAAAAGATATAATAACATAAATTCCCAAAAAATCCTTATAATTGATTCACTTGAATATGCATGAAACACTCTACAAAATAATGAAAATAGGGAATAGAATATGTATTGTTGAGAAAGGATTATAAATTAAATTAAATGATAGTTTCATGCATTACATTTGCATTAACACCATTCGTTAATATAAAATAGAGGTGATGGGTTTATATAGCTTGAGCAATAGAAAGCCCTCTTTTCCCTATTGGCCATGTAATAGGAACATGTGATTGGCCCATATATAGGTTGCATTTAATGTTCACTTATCCTATTATAATATTAGATAAGTGTGACAAATAACACTTAGTATAATAGCTAACCTAGGTTAACTTAGTATCAAGTGCATATAGAATATTTCACTAACACTACCAACCCATTTTGATCTCTTCATAGAAGGAATAATTGTTTGTTCCTCTTTTTTATAAACTTGAAACTCTTCATCCATCACATTATAATCAAAAGCAAAATATTCCACATTTATGCAATCTACATCTTATTTATTTCTTCTTTTGGCTTTTTTTTTTTGCTTTTTCTCTTACATAGGAATCTTCTTCACCTCCTTGAAGACCACATTTTGTCTATATAGCACCTTTTTTGTTTATGAATTTTATGGATTGTACCCTTTGACACCACTTTTATATCCAATTAAAATTCACTTTATAAAATTAAAGTTAATTTTTTTTATCTTTTTGCATTTTGAATAAGTGATAATATTTACAACCAAAGATTCATAGGTTTTATAGAGATGTCATCTTGCCACTTCAAGATTATTGTATACTTTTATCGACCATTTCTTATATAGGTGATACATAGATGAGATACTAATTATAAACCTTTATTTCCACCCAATACTTCTGCTCTAAGTGTGAACCATGTAGCATACTTTGGGCCTTCTCCATTAGTGTCCTACTCATCCACTCTACAACTCCATTCTATTGTGGTGTGTATGCAATTCTCTTCTTCTTCTTGATTCTACATTACTTGCATAATTAATAAAACTCATTTGATATATATGCACCCTGATTATCCATGTTGATGTGGGATAATATAGGTTCACATATAATCTTGCATCAACAAAAAACATGACTAACTAGATAATAATAAATTGCAGTGATTATTTGCTATTTTGATGGTTTGTGGTATGTTTACAAGCATCTGGGTTCTTATTTGAGTCACTTAATTTTCTATTTCTTTCCACATTAGCTTATGGGTAAATTTTCTTCAATAATTCATTGCATGTTTTTTTATTACTGTAAATGATCTATCATAATATGTGGTAAGTCTTTCTCTATTTTTAGCTTCAATCAATTGTGTAGATTCAACAAACTTATCTCCAGACCTTGGCTCTTGATGTTCTACTTTCACATCTTCTATAACTTAACACTGGTCAATTAGACACTTTCAAAGATAAGTGGTAAGATGTTTTTTTGGATAAGGCTTGTGATTATCTTAAGAATTGATGAATGGGATCATGATGTTTTATGGTGCATCAAGTAATATTTTAATGCAATGTGTTATCTCATGATGTATTGCATTAGTGTTCATGTAATTATTGTTAATGGGTTGTTGACCATTAATACAATTTAGATGTATTGTGTATCTATATAATCATTTCCTCTTCATTTTAAAAGGATTTTAATTATATATTGTAGAGATAGTCTAAAGTGTGGTTGTAAGGGGTATTTTAAGTGGATCTTTTGTGTAGATCTGAGGATGACTATTGGAATTTATTCATTTTGAACCACACTATGGTTGGAATGATGCTTATAATCATGAAAGATATGTTTTTATTTTTTTATTTTCTATATTGAGTGATTGTATCATTTATGATCACTTTGATTTTGTGTAATATCTATTTGAATAAATAAAACTTTGTTATTATTGTGTGAATTTATGATATGTCATTGTGGGTTGCATGGTAGAAAGTATATCTTGATTGAGACCCTTAATTTTGGATACATAATTTAGTATCATATAAATGAAAAAATCTTTAATTTTGAGTTCTCCATTCCTTTCAAAGGTGATTATATGTCATAGGGGTGCATAAGAGAGATATTGTAGGATTTTGAGTGGCACATAATTAGATCTTGAGGTGAAAAACTGCATTGATCTATGTAGGTTTGTAAGTGATGAAACATCAAATATAGTGTTGTTTTATCCATATTATTAGGTAGGTAGATAACTAATAATTGATATAATCAGATAACCTACATATATTTATAAAAATATGTAGCAGTGGGTTTGAGGTGTGTACAAGGATAGTACACAAGAGATGGAATATGAGTGTATAATCCTGTTGGTTAGGCTGAAGATTGAGTTCTAAGATGAGGTGGAGGATAACACCAAAGAGGAAAATAAATACTTGTGGATCACACTGCATGTTTATAAGATGAATATGAGGAAGGCTCCCTTGAACAAACAAACTTTAGAACAATGTAAAGAATCTCTAATAGAGAAGAGAGAAATGGCATGTATTTTGAAAGACATGAAGGTGGAGGTATAAAATGTGTGAGTGACCACACATAATGTGTATGTTAATGAATAATATCTTCCAATTATAAAATATGAAGTATTTTTTTAGAGCCAAAATGTAGTGGCTATGATGGGTGCAAGTTAGGTGACTATGAATGTAGTTTATGGAGATCCTTGGTTTGACAGAGGATAAGAAGAATACCATATGTGTATTGCAGAAAATATGAAGTCAGTTGAGTGGATGCTTGAGATCATAGATGAATATAGTGATTGGAGCACAAAAGTGGATGTAGATATTGAAGAGGTGGATGTAATTTTTGAATTCATCATGTGGAATGAAATATAATTGGAAGCTAATGCAATAGAATTAATAGAGTTATTTACAGTCATAATAAGAGAAAAAAAACTAAATATTATGAGGATTATTCTGAAATTGGTGGTGGATAGGATGGGTAATCTTTGTGATGCCCATAATTATGGTGAAACCTTTAGCTTGTGAGCTAAATGGAAAAGGGTTGAAGAGGAAGTAGAAGAATTAGGGGATTGAGTTACTTAGGAAAGAGGGTATGATCATGAAAGTGTTAGATTTTTTTGTTGAGAGGTGTGTAGAAATAGAAGAAGAGTTTACACATAAAATCATTAGGAGAGATTGAAAAAATGTAAGTCTCATGAAGTCACAAACTCTAATGATGGATTGGAGGAAGTGAAAGAGATGTGGATCATGGATGTTTAAATTTTTTAATTATGCAATAAGAAAAAGGAGGTTAAGTAGAGAGTAGTGTGTGATGGAAGGCAAGGGAGAACCTTTCACAATAGTGTGGTAAATAATTATACATTAGAGTTTATATGCACAAGTTCCAAGGACCATATAATAGAAACAAGGAAAAGGAGAAAATAAATATTGTATAACATTTTGAGAGAACATGGTGCACACACAAGTGCATAAGAAGATGAGTATTGGATATGTCAATAAATGGATAGTGCATAGAGATGTTGTATAGAAGAGGAAAAAATGGGATGCACACCAAGTTAAGTTTTTTGTGTATAGTAGAAAGGAACACTCGCAAGAGGTAGAGTGTTTCAATATTAAAAAAGACATTACGAAGAAGAAATAAATTGTTTATGTGAAGGTAAATAGCATTAATTCACATAGTAAGGTAAATGAGAGTTTGAATCATAAATGCATGAGTGTTTTAGTGGGTAGTGTTGTAATGGTGGAGTGGAAGAGTGAATTTTTTAGCACATATAGATGAGGTCAACCCAAGTGGAGTGGGACCTGGTGTAAGATTAAAATTAAGGGTTTTTAGAGGAGGAAGTCAATTTTTGACCCGATTCATTAGCCAATTGAACTAAAAGGAAATATACATTTTGCATGGTGAAAAATCATGCCAAGACCTTTGGATAGAGTCAAAAGAGTGATTTTATAACCTATCATAATTTTTTAAGAACCATACTAGAACATTTTCTTACACAGGGTGTATGATGCAGGATCATCAAGGTTTAGATGTAATCTAGCATCAATAAAAAACATGAGTAGTTAGCTAATAATAAATAAGGGTGAAACCTTTTGTTAATATAATGGTTTGTAGTATGTTTACAAGCATCAAACTTCTTATTTGAGTCACTGCATATTTTTTAAATTTCTAGATTGGCTTAGGGGTTAATGTGCTTCAATATTTATTTGTGTGATTTGTTTTATCATTACAAATGTTCTTCAATAAATCTTTCTCTATTGTTATATTTAGTTAGTTGTGTAGCTTAAATAAACATTTTTGGGACCTTGGATCTTGATATTCTTTTTTTGCACCTCATATAAATTAATGCTAGTCACTTGGACACTTTATGATTATACGTGGTAAGATATTTATTTGTATAAGGCTTGAGATTATCTTGAGGATTATTGAAGGGGATCATGATGTGTTATGGTGAATTGAATAATGTTATAATTTAACATATTATATTGTGATGTATTACCATTAGGACTTATGTTCATTTAATTATTGTTAGTGGGTTGTTTATAATTAATGTAATTTAGGTGTATTGTGTATCTATACAAACAATCCTCTTCCTTTAAAAATTCATTCAATTCCATATTGGAGAGGTGGTTTAAATTTCAATTGTAATGAGTAATACAAGTGAATATATGTGCAGATCAGTGGAGGATTATTTTAATTTATTTATTTGAACCACACTGTAGTGTTGGATTGATGCTTGTAATCATGTAGGCTATGTTCATATTTTTGTGTTTGAATATTGAAAGTTTGTATCAGTGGCGATCGGTCTAATGTTTTATAATATCTCTTTGAATAGATTTAAATTTATTATTATGTGTATTTTTTTTGTGTCATTATGGGTTTCATGGTAAAATTCATCTCTTAATTGATATCCCTAACCATGGTTGCATAATATGTGCAATACAATTATCCTTTTATCCATATTTTCTCAACAAGTTCTTTAAACTCTTCAAATTTCTCGAGTACCTTAGATTTATTCTAGGTAAAATATACCCAATTATTACATGAGAGGTCATTTATGAAACACACATAGAATTGAGACTTGATTCATGATAGGGCATCCACTGGTTTTAACACATCACTATGAATCACCTAAAAAAAATATCATTTTCATACATAGCATTTGAGGGGAATTTCACTAAACTTTGCTTACCAAAGATGTAATGCTCATAAAATTCAAAGTAAAAGGGATAATTCATAATCCTTATGTTATTCCTTTATTCTATAGTACACGCATACCTTTCTCACCAATAAATATGGCCCAGCCTATAATGCATAAGCATTGTCTTCTCCACTTGAATCAATGTGTGACTTCCCAAATCAACCTTGGCCTTAATAATAATACATATGTAAAATGTGTTTATTACTAAAATAAAATCAAGCCAAAATAAATTTCTTATGCACACATATCTTTCCAACATAATGGTTTCACATACCATATTACACCCATCTCTTTTGAATGAGACCTACACACCAATAAAATTCATCTTTCTCATAAATATCACATTCCTATCCAAGCTAGGAATGTGCAAGACATTAGGGAGAGTCTTTATCCTCCCATATCTAATATTCAACTTCACTCTTCCTCTCCCAATAGTCTTGTAAGTCACATTATCTTCCAAAAATATATCACCATCATCACATTATTTATATTCATAGTACTAATCCCTATGAGGATTCATATGATAGGAGGCACTCAAATTAATCAACCATGCCTAATACATGTATGTGTGTTTGAGTTTTTGATATATAGATCATTATTATCATCACTAAATACTCCCTCACCTAAGAGTGAAACATTTAGTGGTTTGACATTTTCTAAAATTTTCACTCTAAAATATTTCTTAGAATGCATGTTTTGCCATAGTTTTAGATTTTATTCAAGTTTATTTCTAGAATCTTAGATCTACCTCAAGACTTTAAGTGTTTAATCCTAGGATTCTAATTTCTTCTATCTTAGGATTGACCTCACATAGTAAAATCACCATTAGTTTGATAGATTTCCACAAACATGTGCCTCATCTCCTATGATAACAAAGTTGTGACTATATCCTCCACTTTTAGCTCAGAAGTAGTACTAGTACTAGAAATTATTATACTATCTCTAGAGTTTGGCAAGTAACACAATAAATTAAGTCATTTTAAAAATAAACTAACATAAAGGAGAGATATGCTATAATAATCTTAAAAATATAAGATTAAATGCATGCATAGATAATACACAAGATTTCATCTAGAGAAACCCTTTTAGATTTAAAAAACCCAACATGATAACCTTATTTGATTATATCATGAAATGAACCATTTAAAATATCACAACATATCAAAAAAAACATTTACCTACATACAACACTTTATTATATCTACACCATACCATGTAATTTATGATACATAAACTTCATCGTATATGTTTCCATCATCCTTTCCCTAGGATAAATTATGCACATATACCAATACATCACTATGTAATGCCCATGTAGGAGGGTAATCTATAGTCACACCAACTACAAATAAAAATTATAATTTTGCATAAATCTCTTGAAAAACTCCATTTTATAGCATTACCAAGACATTACTTGCACACCCCCAGTTGATAAAAATATTTAGACAAGTGTAGTAATGCCTTGATTTTTACTTACATTTCATTAGTATGTTGCGTAGCTACTCATACATCATTTTATACAAATTTATTACATAAATACATCTATCTTGCAAACATAATTCATAATCATGCTTTGAAAACTTTTGATGCACTCATAAAATTATTTAACGCTACACTTGAATAAAAGTACTCAACATTGTGCAACCATCTAATGTACTCATAGAAGTACTTAACACCATGCTCACAAAAGCATTTAATACTTGGAAACCATTTGATGCACTTGTAGAAGCACCTGACACTACACTTATATAAATATGAGCTATGCATCACTCACAACGATAACTATGCATCATATCCACTATGCACATACACCATCTAGTGTAAAGTACATTTCCAATAGAATGCATGTATTTATGGACAATTTGAATTCAAATCAAGACCTTATGAGCATAAAAATTTATTATATATGTATATTTTATGGATTTGTTTTACCTCCTAATTATTACCATGTCATTATTATTCTAAAAATTATAAAAATTCTCTGGATATAATTATTTGGAAAATACATATTTTATATAATTATATTTTAAAATATCCTTTGATTTTGTTTGTCAACATATTTGATTTTTTTTTAATAGGTTACCTGTTGTTTGTGATTTTTCTATTCTTTTTTTGGTTGATATGCATTTGAGTTAGTTTAGTTTTGGTATTTTAGACTTTGAGGTGGCCTTTGTGGACTCTGCTCTCTTCCCCTAAAACTTATTTTAACTTGATAATTGTTATTCTAGAATGTAACTTTTCTACCTATTTTTTTTATGATTAATTATACATTATATATTATTTTATTAATAAAAATGTATTATTCAATCTAAAAAAATAACTCTTATACATTAATACAGTGCAAACTAATACCTAATCTCATATTAATCATAGATTGTATATATTATATAAAATTTATTAAATACATTTGTATATGAAACATAAATTATCCTCATCTATATATATATATATATATATATATAAACATTTTATTTCTTATAGCATGTTATGTGTACTTACATCACAACAATGATACGATTTTTTTTTTTTTCAATCCAATCCAATCCAATCTGCAAGATAACTCTTTTGTCTAAGGCAATGAAACATTATTATTGAATGTAAACATTTAACTATGGGAAAAGGATGATGGCATCCCATCTTAATATATTTTCTATGAGAAAACATTATTATAGAACCCTAATCCATGATATATTAGTATCCAAAGCAATGTTATAGATTGATCATAGAAAGATCTGGTTAGAAAGGAGAATAATCACAATGGAGTTTGTGAGTGCACATCTTATTAAATAATATAAGGTAAATGAGAAAGTATAAATTTTATAATTTTTAAAAAGAAAATTTATATATTAATTGATATTTTTTTTGAAAATATGTTTTTATATATTAATAAATTGAAGTTTTATAATTTATAATATTAGAAAAAAAATTAAAAATTATGTGAATATTTTAATAAAATGTAAATCAATTATATTATTTAAAGTGGTCAGATATTATAGATGATGAAATTGTGAGGTTAGTTACCTTATGTTTAAGATTCACATTCTTATCTTTCAAGAAGTTAGTCTATGATTAGATGAAAGATATAATGATGAGTTATCTATCATTATTACTATTTTTTAACATTTTTATGAAAAAAATTGATAAGAGAACACTAAATTCCATTCATTGAGGGTATTGAATAAGATACTCACACAAAACGTGGATGGTTTCATTACACAAAACATTTAGAGGAAATAGACCCACAAAAATATATAGTTACATGCTTCTTCGTACCATCATCCCACATAAAAGATAAGTGTTCTCAAGACCCTTACCATGAGGTATTTTATTATTTTTGATGTGGAGCACTTAGAGTAAGATATTAGACACTTGAATTTGGTTTTTAAGAGGAATGGATATAAAAAGAAATAAATTTCTAGGGCTTTAAAAATGTAAGCAATTTTTAAGGGATTAGACAAAGAGTAGAGGCTTCAACTAGGGCTCATGTAGCATTCTTTCCTTACATAAAATAAATATTCAATAATATCATTAAAATTATAAAGCGATATAATATTAATATTAATTTTCTATCAAATAATAAGTTGAGAAAAGAATCATGATCAATAAATGATCATTTCAAACCAAATTTAAAAAACATAATTTTTAGAATTAAATGTTCTTGTGAGATTCTTTACATCAAAGAAACAGTTTTATTCAAACAAGAATCAAAGATCATGTTATAAACATTCACCTTAATGTAATTAAAAGAACCTTTATCAAAACACTCCTAAAAAAATAAGTAATCCATTTTCATTGAGATTGACAAGGTTATAATGGTAGAGAACTATTATTTCAAATGCTTCTTGAGAGGAGCTCTATAGATTGGAAAATATTTTTAAATTTTGAATAAGGATGACTGCATGGATTTGAGCCACTCTTGGAGGCCCACCATGATGAAGGACCCTTAACTTTAAGATATGGGCATTTAATATTTTTAAATTATTAGTTACAATCTAATAATTGTAATAGTTAATTTTACATTTATTATTTTTTTGGTAAAATAATTTTAATAAGCATCTTGTACCTCACTAAAATTATATGTATAAAAAAATATAATCTATGATTTTTACATATATTATTCATCCTATAATTAATGTTAAAATATTTATACGAACCTTCTACTTTATATATTTTTAAAAATGTATACAGTTTAATTAACTTATTTATTTGAATAAAAACTCTCTAATATATTTAAATTATGGTAAATCACTTTTTTTTAACAATTTTATTCCTTTTCTTATGAATCAATTATTATTTAAAAGTATTAGAACAAACCCACCTCAATATATTAGAGAATATTCATTAAAATAAAGAAAATGTTAAAAAAAATAGCATGAAAATTACAAGCATTTTATATTGAATTTTATGTTTTTTCTTGGTACATACAGAACTCCCTTAAAATAGTAAAGTATTATAAAATATTAGTCACATGTTTCAATCACCAAGACAAAACTAGAAGACATAAATTGATAGATAACTCTACTTTCTTAAAAAATAATTGGTAATTTTGTCCATGTTTCTACACCCCTTGTCAGCTCATACCCTCTCATTTCATTTTTAATGACCCAAAAAAAAATTGTCATCCAATTTCAAATAAAGTTTATGTTGTGAATATTTTTCTTCATATTGTATCAATTAAAATAAAATTTAAAGAAAAGGCAGTTGGAATATAATCACCTCTTGATGCTCTCTTCAAAGTATGTGAATCTCAAAATCACAAAGTTTCAAATCTAAAAATATTTATTATGACATGTAGGTTAAAAAATATAACTATAGTATTTAGGTAAAACAAACACATTGTAAAAACCATCAAACGCATGTACGAAGAGCAAACACATTAACACATGAGACAAGATCATCAAAGGCATGCATGGTAAGAGCAAAAGGCACACAAGCCAAGGATCCATTATCACCAAGATTGTAAAATAAAATTTTGTTAATTTTATTATATGTGTATAAGGTTGAAATTTCAAATAACATATAACATTTATTTTATATTGATCGTATGAAGGATTGTTATTAGTCTCGAAGGGAGGAATTAATAATGTTTGTTACATCTTAACATGTTATTAATTAATTATTCAATGGTATTATTGTGTTTTATGTGCTGATAAATATGCAAAGAAATAACCAAAGGTAAGATGCTAGGTACTTAGTTGAGGGATAGAATAACATTAATTCCTTTCATTTGATTGGACCAAAATTTCACTTGTTATAGGGAAACTTCATTGCAATCAACACACCTCCCTTAAATGCCAATGAAGCCATGGAAGTCCAAAATGGTAGTAGATGAGTAGTCCCCCAGTCCCTATGCAATTTTTTTTTTTATTTAGTTGTAGGTACGTGGTGGATCTCCCTTCCCTACAACTATAATTTCTATCTATTTTCAGTCCCTATGAGTAGAGATAGATAGGTGCCATTAGAATCAGACTTATTTATTACATATGGCATCAAAAACCTAAATTGTATGAAGCAGAGGCAATAGAAATCGGTGATGATCTGTATCGTGGGAGTATGCATGGAGACCCTGAGAAGAATATGGTGTGGAGGCATGAAGCTCCTCCTTACACACTCATCAACACCCTCTTTCAAAACACCCGAACTAAGGTCTATTTTTTAATTATATTCTTCATTTCTTTTCAGATGTTAAATGGAGCTTTCAAAGAAGACTCAAATTCATGATTTCAAAACAATCGATCCTGACAACTTCTCACTCATAGTAAATGGTAGGTAATTACTCATCTTTTGTGTACCTATCATCCATTTCTAGCATGGATAAGTTATATGTGTAAAACTTTCAAATTTTAGGTAGACATGCTTTATCAGCAAAGGAGATGCTACAAATGGGAAGCTATAATGAATTATTACAAATTTAGTGCTGCAAAACATCCAAGGAAACATTTGACTCCTCTCATGATATATTTCAAATTGTGTTTCCTGGAAGATTTGCATGGGAAGTGGTGGAGGTGTACATAGGCCCTCTTGTGAACTTCAAATTCAAGCATTGGGGTGTCATGGAAGGCCCCTTCAAAGGCCATGTTCCCACTTGGCAAATAGTCCAATTCATTGGAATAGCCATTGCCAAGGTTGTTGTCATTTAATCTTCAAATGTTTTAAAAGTTATTATGTGGGTAGTCCATAATTTTTTGGGATTAATTACAAGTGGACGTGAAGTTGAGAATAGCAGATGTAGAAGTATACTATGACCTTGTAGAGCTGTTAGGAGGGATTTCGAAGGGGCCATTCAACAAAAATTATAGAGACTATAAGATAGGGATAGAGGGCTACCCATTTTATGCCTCCAACTAGACTATTTATTTTTACATATTTAGAATAAAACTTTAATGAAAGTTTAAATTCTTAATCCATTCCAAACAAGGATAGAAACCTGTGTAGATATGATATATTATAATTCACGTGTTAAAATCTAGATTATGTTTGTCATAATTAAGTGCGTATAATTATTCCTACTTTGAATGAACACCCATCCCATAATTGAATGCTTGTCAATGTTAAAGCATAGGAAATTCACATGCATGTATTGAAAATCTTTTAATTTTATATTGCTTTGTCTCTGCCTGCATTGATCGTGCCCATTAGTATGATGTTGTGTCAGTAGCTAGTTCCCTCTCTTTTATGCATTTTCACGAAAACTACAATCATTCACTGAAGTTATTGCCCCACAAGGACTTGGCACTTCATGCCCCTTATTTTATTATAATAGTTTATTGTAAGATTATTATTTATCCATTGATTATTCATTATGGCAACTATTTGTTCCATATGATATGATGAAGTTGAGGTTTTATTTATTATTGGTTATTTTTATTAGTTAATTATTATTTATTATGTTTTGATTTTAAATTAATTGTTTGACTTTTAAACTTGTGGTTATAAGATTGAACATTATATGTTAGGCAATTAGAAGAAGGATATCATCAGAGAGAGCACCAATAACTTTATAATGGAAAGGATAGGGGGATTTACACACACTACTTCATTATATTCATGTATTATTTTTTCTACAGATGATTGCAAGATTTATGTGTGGTTGTTTTACTTATCAAATTATGTTACATATGCATGTGAATGTTACACTTATTTTCCATGTTTCTATTTGCAATTATACATCATTTAATTGTATTTTTCTTGTTAATATAATATATCTTGAGATTTTTAAATATGTATTTCTATACATGTGACCTATAATTGATGCACAACATATTTTGTCCAAATGTACTTTAGACTTAAATATAAAACATTTTATTATGAGATTAATATGACCTTTAATTATAACCCTAATTTATATAAGTTATATTCACCATTAATAAGCATAAGATTTTGGACAGACCTTAAGTTATCATCTATGTTGAATTTACATTACAATAAGCATGTTTTCATTTTATTTGAAAAAATAGGGTAAAAGGGGATGTAATCTTGAGCTTACAATAATGGTTAATATTTTTAAATTATTAAAAATATATATATTGACGTATGTATATGGGGATGTTGATTTTGATTTTACTTGTAAACCTTGACTTAGACCTTGGTATTTTTTCTATTTTGAAACATGGGACATGAGCAGTGTGTTGTCTTTGTTTATATTGTAAGTCTTAACATTGGGTTGGACATTTGAATGGCAAGAATTTTATTTTGACAAATTTGAAATGATTGTGTTAATTTGAACTTGACTTGGTATAGGCTTGACCATGCAATTTTTTTTTTGAATTTTACATTATGAAGTATTTTCAAATTTTGATTATGGCATTCAAGTGTGGGTTTGAATTTAATTGATTTGGTTGAGGAGGTGTTTATGGTTTTAAATTTTAAATGGGTTTGAAATTTTATTTTATTTTATCATTTTTTTATAATTTTTATTTTTTTTCAAATTTTTATTGACAAGAAAACATTTGTCATATCCTTTAAGGTATATTTTCTTTCTATTTTTACTTTTCAAGTATGATTTATAGTTATAAGTAATTTTAGGTTGTTTAAGAGGTGTACAACATATTTATATGTTTTTTTTGTATGGGATTTATAATTAAGTATTTGCAAGGAGTCTTAGTATGAAACGATAGGATATGAGGAAGAAATAAGTTGAAACATAAAGTTTTGGGTGAAGCTTGGTTGGATCAATTGATTTTTACACCTATTGTTTTCAGCAAGAAATTCAAATCAATTTCTATCATAAAATGTATTTCATTTTCTATCATTTCACATTTCAAAAAGTTTTTTAATTTATTATGGCCCTTAAAATCAATGGCATTAGGAAATGTGATTTTGTTTGAGTGTTTTGTATATTTATTTTATTATTAGGAAAATAAAAAATGTATTATTTTTATTTTTTTATTATTCACATAGCTCATATGTTATTTTACTTAGAGAATTTACGTCCCAACTGGCATTAGTCAAAGTGGTTGTTTCTATTTTAAATGAATGTTATTGATTTTGAGATAAAAATGAATATGGCCTAAGTGGGAAACGATTATTAATTTTGAAACCATTGTTTTGTTTATATGGTGTGGTCCCAAATGGACAAAACATGGCTATAAGACATAAAAATGATACTACAGTTTTTTCTTGAGTTATATGATTTCCATTTGGTTGTTACAAGCCATTATAAACATGTTATGATTATATGTTTAATCATTTTAATTAATGATAGTTCTGTGAGGCCATCCATTCCTTGGAAATAATTATATTTTTATGTATTTTATGATTATGGCTAAGTGATGGCAGTGAATAAATCTAAAATTTTACTTATGTTATACTCTTGGAGTGTGTGTATGCATGTGTGTACACGTGCACATGTATGTGCATGTGTGTGGGGTGTGTGTGTGCACATATATGTATGTACATGCATGTGCATGTGTGCATATGTGTATGAGGGTGCATGTGTAGTGACTTCCTTCTATTTGAGAAATAGTTACTTTGGCCATTAATGTCAAGAATTTACAATAATGGTCAATGAAAATCCATTTCCAAATATTAACATATATGACCAAGGATTGATTTTCTCCTTTAAAACATTAATTAATGCATGAAATTATTTATAGTTGAGTTTTTCACTTATATGATTGATGTGTTTTTCTATACATATAATGTTTTCATAAGAAAACTATTTTTTTATTTATGATGGACTTTAGTTTTGCTTGCATTGTTTTAGTAAACTATATTTTTCTAGGGAGATGTAGGTTTTTATTTGTAGTTTTAACTATAAATTGTACATCCAATCATTTGGGTCATCTATAGATCAAATTATGTAGATAACCCATTTTTCCTTATGTTTACCTAAATTCATCCTCGTTAGGATGTTTACATCCTTATGATGAAGTAAACTATGCTTAAAATTTGTTATCATCATAGCTTATTAAATCATTTTATCATGAGTGTATTATTTGGGAGAATGTGTATCATTGTGATATTTCATAATGAGAATATGTGATGCCCTAAATTTTCAAAAAAGAAAATAAACCAAACATGAGTAATTTTTTTATCTTAAGGTTATTAGACAAGGTTAATATTGTCTAATAAATTGTAAGGCCTATTATATATAAGGTTGCATGAACAAAAATGTTGGCCAAGGTAGAATACATGTGACAAGTCATTAGGGTACATGAATTTTAGTTAGATAAGTCTAGCAATAGTCAGTGGCACTACATCTAATTTCAATTTCACTTAAGTTATCATAAGTTCTAATTTTAAGTTAAGGGTACCTTTAGTTAATAAATACACACCTTTGGGATTGAATTTTAAAGGCTCATATTTTAAGTTGAAGAGTTAGTTTAAGTTGAGTTCCCTTCATAAATAATAAATTAAATATCTTTTCACCCTTCAAGTGAAAGAAGAAAATTTAACTACTTTTTAATATATAACTAATTAATTTATATCAAATAAATATAAACAATTATTTAAAATTATTAAATATATAAAATCCAATAATTTTATCCAAATATATTTAAATTAAATTGAGAAAATTTATAAAAATCATTACATATTCAACTTTTATTCACCTAATGAAAGAATATTACTAGACTTCATTTTTTTCCACTCGTCATAAACCCCATCCAATGTGTTATATCTAATGTTTAATGTTTGAGGTGTAGAAAGAGATAAAGACATTAATGTGTCTAATGTATTTAAATAAAGTTTAGATCTTTGAGTAGATTTTATGTGATTTAACTTATAAAATCCTCTTACACAAGTTGATATCTTTGTTAGAACTATGAGAAATATTTATCATAATTACATTAAATTAAAAAAGAATATTTTACCATTAGATATTCTCCACATTTATTGTATGCATTGAACATGCTCTTATTTACATTAAATTAAAAAAGAATATTTTACCATTAGATATTCTCCACATTTATTGTATGCATTGAACATGCTCTTATTCAAATGTGTCTTATGTATATTTATAATAAAACTATCCAGTTCACCTTGACATTTTTTGTATCAACTATTAGAATATCTATAACATCAAATTTTTGACATGTTTTTTCTAACCACTCTTATTAAATTCCCTCCCATTTTCTTCATCAAAATAATAACAAGAATTAATAATATTTACAATATTAAATATTTTCAAGTCAACAAACTTAATATTAAACAAATAATTACCCTTTGAACAAACACTTTACCCAAATCAATGCAGTCCTTTAAAGTCTCAAATCAAGGGTCTCAAGAATAGAATCAAAAATGAGGTTAATGTGAAATAAAGGTACAATCAACTAACTCCAAACATCAATGTCTAGTATTGTATAAAAAATTATAAATATATTTAGAAAAAAAAATTAGAAGCTCTACAAATAAATTTAATTGAACACCAATCATAGTGATATCAATAATCTCTTCTTGAAATCATTGACTTAGTTTATTTAATTTTTAAAAAATATTTTCAAGCAAAATTGAATCTCAATTGTTGTTCTTATTTCATATAATTATGTGTTGGTAAGATTTTAACTAACCGTACATTAACTTTTCATCTAGATAACTATTAAACATATTGCATTTGAAAACCTTGAAACTTATGAATGTGAAACAATTATATTAACTCTGATTTCACCATGCATTTATTCTAACTTTATCAACCATGAATATATCTTATTTTAAAATTTATCAATGTATTCAATTTTATACAAAAAATATTTGAAACATTTTCTACATCCAAAACTTCATAATGTGTAAAATAATGAATAACCACCAAATGAAGTTTTTAATTATTTAACTTAGTAGACAAACCTCCATGCATTACTCTCATAGAGGATGTTGAATCTTATGTAAATCTTACCATCCAATATTTTACCTCCATTTTATATAGTAAAATGGTGAAAGATTCATTAAAAAAATATGTTGTTCAATCTTTGATTTTGAGAAGATGAACCAATTTGGCCACACAATATCCATTCCTTCCATTTTTTAAATAATTATCATATATAATTAGGTGTCAAATGGGTTAAAAGGATATTTATACCCTTATTATTTTTTAATAAACTTTTTTTTTTTTTCAGGAAATAAATTCTTTATCAAATGTAACATTTGTATATATTGAATATTGCTCTGATAACGATGTGTTGGGAGTTCTTTTGTACTTATGCAAATTTGACAAGTCTTTATATATCTCTAAATGTAAATCTTTTATAGCTATAAATTACAGTCTTCATAACATTATTATTTCTTCTTTTTTTTTTTGGCATCCACCATAAGTTAAACATGTTTTGTAATCAATAAATATGATTTTATAACTTCAAACTCCATAAGTCATGTTGTTCTCTTATAAGTCTCAAAATTTTCATGACCATTTGATTCACTTATATGTTTTGTATTATTTACCTATAGAAAATTGAGAATATGTTTTGTACTTGACACACCATGAACATCCATCTAAAACTACCACACATTAACACCACTTATGCATTAACTTCTATGAATGCTTAATTTCTTATTCTAGTAGTCATTTCTCCTTTCTCTGGGGTTGAAATTTTCTCTTATTCAATGTTTTCAACATTAATCTTGATGTAATGATCATTTTCAGCTAAACTCAACATGAATGCATCAATAAGAATGATTTATCTCTCTTTTTTTTTTTGACGATCAATTTTAGATTTTTTTAAATTATATATATATATATATATATATATATATATATATATATATATATATATATATATATATAATACTTTCTCAATATTATGAATGCACCAAATTATACTCTATAATTGACAAAGTTTGTAGTGTAGATCAAAAAAATATTAAATACATCAAAAAGGTTGTATTCCCAATGGTGAGGATAATGATATAAAGTATAAATTCTTTTAAATATTTGACATAGAAAGTCAAATAGATAGAATCAAGATAGTATCTTGGGTGATTTTGATATATTTGATGCTCCCATTCATGATTACTTGATCAAAAGAATCCTTTTAAATTTAAATATACACTTACTCATCAATTATAATCAATTATTTGTAATCCAAAATATGAACATACATGTTAATATTTATGTAATTTTAGATTTCTTGATCAATTTTTTTTAATCAAATACAAAGTATGTAAAAATAGAGAACTCAAAAAATAACATATTAAAACACCAAGTCAGTACACCTGTAAAATGTTTTTATGAATTGAAAAACACATAAAATCGTAAAATATTTTACTTGGCATCTATAATTCAATAAAAGCAAAAAAATTTAAGGATGCTTACAATTAAATATAGGGAATATAAGAATTCAATGATGATTGTATCTTTCAATTAATCTAGGTTATCTTTTCTTAAAAATATAAATAATTGAAGTTCTATAATCAAAAATAGAAATATGTAGCCAAATAATCATTGTTTTATATGGGAGAGTTGTGAATAACTAAAAAAAAATACTATCAACCAATTAAAATAAATAAATGTAATTAATATAAAAATTTAATAAAAATATTTTAATCATTTATTATTCTAAATATTTTATTATAGTATTATTATTATTGTAAATAATTTATTTATATATATTTAACTACAACAATAAATCAAGTTCTTTTTTCAAATATTTAATTTTTATATAATTTTAAAAATTTATATATAAGATTTTTTATATTACATATTTTTTAAATAAATGTAATTTCAATTCATGAAAAAATATATAATAAATAAAATACAAACATTAAAATTATTTTATTATTTGTTATGGATCTACTACATTTAAATTCAATAAATTTTAATATTAAATCTTAAATATATCGAGATTATTATAATAACATTCCACTTTTTCTATAAACACGCACTTAACTAAAATTGCTTCCAATCAAATGTCTCACACATATATACACAAAGAAAAAAAATTGAAAATTAACTTTTATATTAAGTACAAAATCAAATTAAAAAAACAAACGAACCTTACTTTACATATAATAAGAGATTTTAGATGAGATAAGAATTAAGCATGGTCTCCATCAAAGAAAATAAATATAAGTATTTAATTCCTCTTTCAGCCAGGAAAAGAGAATTATAAAACAGAGAAGTGCCCTTGCCCATTATAAACTTATGAGGCCCTCTGAAGGGATAATATAATAGAATGAAAAAGGGACTTTGAGTAAAAATGAAGAGGTAGAGAGATCAAAACTATGTTAAATCAATAACCAATGTGTAACATATCTTGAGCAGCTTCACATTACGTTGTCCATGAAGCTTTGTCATTTGGTAAGTCACGTCAATCACCATTCACAAATTACAATAATATTTAAGAGGAAAACTAAATATGAATATTAAACCCTCAGTGATATGATTAAAAACTAAGAAGGTAGTATATTTAATAGAAATTGTAAATTTAACATTCTCTTTACCCAAAAAAATATTTGATTAATAAATTTACTTCAAAATTAATTAATTATGGGTAGTTTAATATTTATCTTTTTTATTATAAATTAAATTTATTTAGTTGTGTTTTATAATTAATAAATAATTTTATATATATATATATATATATATAGAAGTGTCAATTTGTTTAATCTTTTGTGATAAGTTGGGAGGAATTTGAAGGCTGTAGATGACTTCAAATTTAATCGTTGCTGATATTTTGATCTAAATATGAGAGGGTCCTTAAAAAACCCCTTTTAATTGTGGTATTCTTGTCAATATTTGGTCAAAAATTATTATATGCAACACTTGTGTTATCTCATAGACAATCCCCAAATCAACAAACAAGTGCAAATATCATCCAAGTCAACATAAGGATACATGTCACATAGATTATGAAATCTCTTAAGAATTCTCCAAATCAACAAACAAGTGTGAATGTAATCCAAGTCAGCATAAAGATGCATGTCACATAGTTAAGAATACTTAATTGTGCTACTTCACACCATGTATGTAACCTTTACACAATACCAGATATCAACATAACATAATGTCAGTGTACTTTGTGTAGTGTAATGTGAAGTAATGTGTAGCTCTAACTTTACTCACACCATATAAATGATTTACTCAAAATCAAAAGCATCACAATCAAAATTTCCTTGGGTAACTCTTCACTTGAGTGGCACACCTTGAGATAACTCAAAACACCAAAGACTTCCATATAAGTTGATCTTGTATACAAAGTATTTTTGCTTAGTGATATTTTTATTCACATGACTCATCATCAAATTAATCTCCTCAAGTTTATGATCTAAGGAGTGGGTGAATGCAAAAAAATTTGGGACAAAAAAGATGACATAATAAAAAATACACATTTTTTTTGCAAAGGGTGTACAATTTTTTTCAAAAAAAAAAACCATAGTAAATTTGATTTGGATTAGTCCCAAGCATAAAGGGTGTACACCCTTTTTCACAAAGAACATGCATCATTTTTAGAAAAAGGCGTATGTCCTTTGGAACATGTTTTTAGAGGGAAGGTTGTAAATTTTGAATGAAAGGGTTTACACCCTAATATAAAGTGTGTATGCCATCTAGGGAATACATTCTTTGAGTTACAAAATGTTTTGTGCTTATTTAAATTACAAAATATTTAATAAAATAAATGTAATAAGTATCAGTGTACATTTAATTTATATTACATTTTATATTATTCTATAAATTAAATGTAAACTTAAACTTTAAATTTATTTTACTAATATAATAAATTAGGCCACTTTGCATCTTTTAAAATCAATTCTAGAGCTGTAGGAGTTATCGTTTATAAGTTAATTTTTTTAAAATCAATTCTAGTCAATACTTAGTTTTTAGAGTTTTATGATTGGAAACTAACTAAAATATTGGAATTATTAAGCTTTAAGCTCAAATATGGATGTCACTAGTCAAGATAGAGATAAGAAACCATATATATAAATACGGGATCAGGTATGGATTGGTTGAGATAGAGATAAAGCCTATGCTAACATGGATGTGGCATATACATAATATGATGGGATGGAGTATGCATGAATGCATCAATCTATCTTGATTGATATGTCCAACCCTCAATGACTACCCACACTACTATTCCCATATTGTATTCATGGTCTACAATATAATATTAACACCATTATAGGTGGTGATATCTCAAATCAGGACCCTATCATACTCTAAGTATGCATTGGTCCTTAATATAGTAAATCAAGGGATAGCATAGGAATACCCCTCCCCATAATAGATATATGGGAGGCACCATTGTGAAGGTTGTATCTTGATCTTAAGCCTACCTTACTTGATAATTCAAGGGAAGCTTTCCCTAACTACTTCATCTATTCCAAGGAGTAAGGCAAGGGAATCTTGCATTCCTCATAGCTAGTTTTTCTTCATCCAATAGCATATCAGGGAAGTTTGTCGTCCCAATAGATAGAAAGTGATTAAGGCATAACTTTCAAGGTAAGCTTTCCTTTCCTTTTATCTAGATTTCCTTTGCTTCTAGATTAAGGCATAACTATTAAGGGAAGCTTACTTCCAAATATATAGCTTTATTCTTTCCCTACCTAATTATCTATGCCCTACTTGATAAGGTAAGGGAAGCTTGATTCTTGATATATATATTCACTCATGTCCTACCTAATTTTTTTATTTAATATATTCTTATCTATCAAGTGAATCTTTCTTCCCAATCTATAGCTCACATATATTCTTGTCCTACCTACTTAGCTTTTGTATCTGGGAAGTGAAGATTTCTTCATGATAGATAGAATGAAAAAAAAGTTTTGAATCATGTTATGTATGTAATATATCTATACCATTGAGTATTACCTAAATAATTTAAACCTACTTGAATATTCCCTACCTACCTATCCTTCTTACCCTACCTACTTGAGTATTCCCTACCTGTTTGAGTTACCTACTTGAATATGTCCTACCTATTTGAGTATACCCTACATGATTGAATACCCAAGACATATTTTTATATTAAATACCCATACCTAATCCTAATTGTATCTATCTTACCCAATCCATATCTTGAATACCCAATACTTGATTGAATACCCAAGCCATATTTTAAAAGGAGAGAAGGAATTATCAAATCAAAGGGTAAAAGAGAGGAGGAATTATTAAGGGATGCTTAAAAATTAGGAGAGGTGACATTATCACCTATATAGAGAAAGGAGATGGGAATTTACTAAGCCATATCTTGAAATTAGAAGGGGAATTCTCACATATATAGAGAAAGGAGTGACTAGGGACGATTGGTAAAAGGCTTGAAGGTAAATTCGAGAAGGATTCCTAAATGATTTATGAGATTTTAGATTAATGGGTATATTGATATGCATAAATGAATATACTATAACATAATTTTAGTCATGATATGGTCACTCATACATGATATCTACCACATACCTAGTACTACATGTAGGTATATGATCACTTATACATGATATTTACCTATAGTCATGATACAACCACTCATATCAGACATGAATGTAGCTAATCACCCTATTACTCTCCATTAAAAATATAAGGAATCAAAACACCATTCAATAGTTATCCTAAAAATATATTGTTCACTTTGAAACAAATGTCAGATAGATGGGTTAATCTATGCATACTTCAATTTCAATCTCAAGCATGCATAACCTGATCACTTTAATCTAAACGCACATAAAATAGAGTCATATTCTAGAATTCAAAACTCACATATGACACTACCACTGCCACCACCACTACCACTACTATATAGGGTAAAGGGGAGTGTTTTAGAACACTATTTTCTCATACTTATATCAAAATCACTCATATCTCTATCTCCCTATCCCCAAACCATATGGAAAGATGGGGGTAAAGTACATAAATCATCATTCATCATCATAATCACTCCCTCATCATTTGTCATCATCCCTCATCCCCTTCTCATCAATCCTCATTATCCCTCATCATCCCTAATCATTCCCACATCATCCATCATCATCTTTTATCATCTCTAATCACTCTCTCATCAACCTAATTATAACTAATCATCCCTAGTCACTCCCTTATTATCCCTTATCACTCCCTCATTATCCCTCATCATCCTTAATAATCCTTAATCACTCCCTTAATGGCCCTCATTTTCCCTAATCACATCCTCATTGACCCTAAACATCCCTAATCATCCCTAATCACTCTCTCATCATCCCTCATTACCCCTCATCATCCCTAATCACTCCCTCATCGAATCTCATCATACTTAATCAATCCCTCATCATCCCTAATCACTCCCTCAATGGCCCTCATTATCCTTAATCACATAATCATTGACCCTCCTCATCCCTAATCATCCCTCATCACTCTCTCATCATCCCTCATTTCCCTGCATCATCTCTAATCACTCTTTCATCGACCTTCATCATCCTTAATCACTCCCTAATCATCCCTAGTCACTCCATCATTATCCCTAATCACTCCCTCATCATCCCTCATTTTCCTTAGTCATCCCTAATCACTCCCTCATCATTCCTCATTACCCTTCATCATCCATAATCACTCCCTTGTTATACCTCATCATCTTTTATCATCCCTAGTCCCTCCCTCATCATTCCTAATCACTCCCTCATCATCTTTCATCATCCCTAATAATCCATAAGCATACCTTTAATGGTCCTCATTCTCTCTAATCATACCCTCATTGACCATCATCATCCCTAATCAGTTCCTTATCATCCCTCATTACCCCTCACCATCCCTAATCACTCCCTCATTGACCCTAATCATCCCTAATCACTCTCTAATCATCCCTAGGCACTCCCTCATCATCCTTAATCACTCCCTTATTATCCTTCATCATCCCTAATAATCCCTAATCACTCCCTCAATAACCTTCATTGTCCTGAATCATATCCTCATTGACCCTCATCATCCATAATCACTCCTTCATCAACCCTCATCATCCCTTATCATCCCTAGTCACTCTCACATCATCCCTCATCATCCTTAATCACTCCCTCATTGGCCATCATCATCCCTTACCATCCCTAGTCACTCCCTCAACATCCCTCATCATCCCTCATTATCCTTAATCACTTTCTCATCATCCCTAATCATCCCTCATCATCCTTAATCACTCCTTCTTCAACCCTCATCATCCTTAATCATCCCTAGTCACTCTACACTATCCATCATTATCCCTCATCATCTTTAATCATACCTAATCACTCCCTAATATTCCCTCATTATCCCTAATCACACCCTCATCATTCCTTATCATCCCTAATCACTCCCTCATTGATCATCATCATCCCTAGTCACTCCCTCATTGACCCTCATTATCCCTTGGCATCCCTAATTAGTCCCTCATCATACCTAATCACTTAGTCATCATTGGTCACCATCCTTCATAATCCCTAATCACTCCATGCTCATCCCTCCTTATCCCTAATCACTCCCTCATCTCGAGTGGCATAGAATCCTTTGATATTTTATTATAGGACTCATCCATGTAACTGTAGGTGTTGATGTCTTGTATCTACCCCTCACAATTCTCCCAACAAAATAAAAAAACTAGAAAATGACTATAGAATACTAATAAAACAAAAAAAAAATATAACAAACCAAAAAATAATGAATAATAATGGTAAAAAAAACCTTATGCCTTCCAAAGGCTTCCTCTCTATTATCCATCATTCTCTTCACAATGATTTCCACATTTTGCATCCCTTAAAACTATGGATCAGCTTTAATCTCCCTTTCCATACCATTTAGCCTTCTTGCTCGGTTTACTATGGACTTCATCATCTTGATTCCTTTGAATATTTGCCTCAGATCATCCATACTAGTAATATAATTATGTGTTGCCACCTTAATAAAATATACTAAAATGCATAGGTTTTATTTGATAATTTCATTCTCTTTTTTTAGGATGTTCACTTTCTCCTTCAATTTTTTCACTTGGATAATAACCTCTTTAAATTCCTCTTTAGTACAAAGGAAACCTCCCTCCTTATTTTGGTTCTTAATTGATTCTTTCATCAAATTATGGTCCTTCATGAATCATCTTAAAAATGCCTTGTGCAACTCTATTTATTCAACCATCTAAGTTCCCTTGTAATATGTGAAATTTTTTAGGTTCTCTTTAGTTTCATTGGGTTGATGCAATGTCCATTTTTTAGATAAGTGTACATGTGTTATTTATATTTTTTAGCACTCTATTATTGACCCTCTCATGGTGTTGGATCTAGGGATTGACAATTCCTTCTTTATTAACAATATTTAGATGTAGTTGTATAAAATTTTGGATGATTTACTCATTTAGACATAATAATCATATATAACTAATGTGTTCATTTGAATTGCATATATTGTGTATCTCATTTACTATTGTTAATATAAAATTGAAATGAAATGTTTAACCTGGGAAAGTTATTCTTAGTTGTTCAATATGGTAATATGAGACTTTTTATGGTTTTGTCTTTTTTAGACTTGTAGTATACTAATATGAGAACTTATTGTAATATGGAAGTTATGGAAACTCATTATTATATTTGAAACATGAGTATATGTGTCTTCATAATGAATTTATGGGCCTTACCTTGTTTTTCCATCAATATTTCCTTTGTTTTAGTCATATTTAGATTATTGTGACTAATTTCATCATATTAAAATTAGTAAATAAAAATATATTAAATGATGTAATGAATTTATTTATTCTATTGCTTAATCTCATATTGTGAAAGAAAGGACTAACTCAAGTATTCCATTTTTATATCTTAATAAGTTATGAAAGGATTATATACTTGCTTATATTTTAGGAAGGAATTATATGATTGGTAGATTTTCCCATGTTAATTATGTGTGTAAATGACTTCCTAAGAAAGTAAATATACATGAGATATCTACAATTGCAATGAATCTAAGCTTATGTTGTGATTTGATATGCATTATTGTCCTTCTATCCCATTGACTTACTTTTGGTCATTTATGGACATTAAGATAAATTCTTTCTTTCTAAATATTTCTTTAATGAAATCTAAGATAATGTTAATAAATTATTACATATATCACAATCATTACATAGATGTGCACAACAAAATAAGATAAATGTGATTCTTGATTTTCAAACATACCTTGATAATTCCCCCTCTCTTTTATCCCTTAATCCAAAATGCCCCCTCTACTAATTTTTAACCATGATAATCCTCCCTCTCCTTTCAAGATATGCCTTGGTATTCAATCAGTTATTAGGTATTCAAAATATGGATTGTGTAAGATAGATATGATCTAGATTAGATATGGGTATTCAAGATCAAGATATGGCTTAGGTATTCAATCATGTAGGGCATAGTAGGTTTGGTTGTATATTGGTGGTTTGCATGAAGTAGTGGGTTTCAATTTGAGTCATTTTGAAAAAATTATCAAGAGTAGAAATAAATTTGATTTTATTTGGTTGGCTGATGTAGTCTATTATAGGTGGTGAATATGAGATAATTGTATCAGCCATGGATGATACTTGGTCATTACAGTCTAAAATTAGATATTGAACAGTATTATGTTGGTTGATAAGTATGAGATATGATAAATATAGTGAACATTATTGATTTGTTTGGTATAGTTATTACTAGGTAGAATTGGTTAAACAGTGTCAAGCTGGTTGATAATGTTAGATATGGAAAGATTAAGAATTTATTGGATAACCCATGGGGTGTCAATCAAGGTTGGATCAGTAGGAGGTACATAACCTTTAGGTTTAAGTTAATAATTAGAAAATATATGAACTACATGAACATCTTGGTTAAAGGCATGAATTTTATCTAAGGTATTTTGATAATTCATTACATCCAAATCTCATAGTTGGGCTTGGGCCATAATTTCAAATTATTCATAAGAGGGAGAAATATTATAGGCATAAAAATTATTCTAATAATTTTTATTAGTTGTAGTGTATACTTGTATTAAATCCTACCCATATATACCTTACCCAAGCCATATCTTGAATAACTGATATATGATTGAATATATAATCCATATCTTAAAAGGATGTGGGGAATTATAATGCTTGAAAATTAGTGGTGGGGGCATTATTAGATCAAGGGATAAAGAAGAGTGGTCATTATCAAGGGATGCTTAAAACTTAGAAGAGGGGGAATTATCACCTATATAGATAAAGGAGAGGGGGCACTGACTAAGCCATATTTTGAAAGGAGAGGGGGCATTCTCACCTATATATAGAAATAAGTGATTAAGGATGATTAAGAAAAAGGTTTTATGGCTGATTCCAGCTGAATTCCTAATCACTCCCTCGTCATCCCTAATCATCCCTTATCATTCCTTATCATCCCTAATCATCCCCAGTCACTCCCTCATCATACCTCATCATCCCTAATCACTCCCTTAATGGACCTACTTATCCCTAATCACACCCTCATTGATCATCATCATACCCAATAATTCTCTCATCATCTCTCATTTTCCCTCATAATCCTTAATCACTCTCTCATTGACCCTCATCATCCCTCATCACTCCCTCATCAACTCTCATCATCCTTCATCACCTCTAATCACTCTCTCATTATACCTCATCATCCCTTATCATCCTTAATCATTCCCTCATTGGCCCTCATTATTCTTCATTATCCCTAATCAGTCCCTCATCATCCCTCATTATCCTTAGTCACTCTAATGAACCTAAATACTATTAAGGTTAAACTATCCAATAGGCATAGAATTTTTGAAACAATACTTTGTATTGATTCATTTAATAATTAAAATAATTAAAAACCATGCATAAATAAAGCTCACCTCGTAATTAGATTTGACATGTAAAATTTGAAACTCCAAAAAATAATAAAACTCAACCTGTTATTTTTAGCAACTACTATATTTAGTTTCACATGTAAGTTCACGTATCCTAAAAAGTATCTAAATATATTATAAATACTAAAATTAACCTATCGAATAAATTTAAATTGAAGTTCATAACCATTTATAAAAATATACTATTTTTAAAAGTAAAAAAAATCAAAAAATACTAAAATGCATTTTCATACCCTTAGATGGCCATCTATGGCCTTTAAAAAATATCAAAAACATCCATAACCAGATAGGGCAAGTTATGGCTACATCAAAATTTGTAATATGATCATTTTTTCATAAAGGAGAGCTCAGATGGAACTATGAATCAAAATTTATGGCCTCTAAAAGTTTGGTTTTATTTTCTCCATCATTTTCCTCTTGTTGAAAACAACTCAGCTCCTACGAGTCGTGATTATACTACTTCCATTTTTTATTATAAATATTTTTCAACTCCTATTTTGAAATCCAAGTGTTTTCTTCCTCCTGTAATCCTTTTCATTATACCAATTATCTATTATAACTTCCTTGCCTTGTGATTATTGTCTTCTTATCCAAAACCTACACTATCTTTTCTTTCTTAGTCTTTGGTAGCTATTGCTACCAATATACTTCTTCATATTCTTCACATTCACCATCTTATCCATGGAAATCATATAAATTTGAAACATTAAATAGTTGAGAGATATAAAAATTTTATGAGAAACTCACCTCATAAGCATTGTCATTTATTTTATTCACAATTATGTATGATCTAATTTTATTGTATTTTAATTTGTTGTATGTGCCTTTCAGAAATATGTCCTTAAAATAAACCATCATAAAATATCCTTCTTAAAATTCCTTTGAAATTATTCTAACATCTACCATTGTTTTATATTTTTCATTAGTTTCATGTAGTTTTCTCCTCACCTCTTCTTGCAGTTGTATATGTTTTACAAATGCTTCTACATCATCACTAACTCATTCTACAATTTGTAATTGTACCAAATCTAAAATACCCATAGTATTTCTCCCATAAACAATATGAAATGTTTATTTACCTATTTATCTATTCACTAAATTATTATATGCAAACTCAACCTATGGTAAAGCAAAGTCCTATTGCTTGGGCTTCTCTCCAAATATGCATCTTATAAAATTTCCCAAGCTCCCGTCTACAACTTTTATTTGTCCATATGTTTGTGGGTGGTATTAACTACTAAATTATAGCTTGGTTTCCATATTTTTCCATAAAGTCCTCCAAAAATTACTTAAAAATTTTGTGTCTCTATTAGATGTAATGGTTTTTGGAACACTATGCAATCTCACAATATACTTAAAAAATAGTTCTAAAACTCTAGTGGCATCATTTCTTTTATTAAAATCAATCAAATGAACCATCTTAGAAAACTTGTCTATAACAACAAAATTTGAATCATTGCCTCCCTATGTGTTTAGTAATCCCAACACAAAATCTATACTCAAATCTTTCCACGGTCCTCTTGGAATCGGTAATGGCATGTACAACCCTGTATTTTGTGCATGTCCTTTATACCCCTGACATATCCTTCACCTTGAAACATATCTTGTCATATCTCTCTTCCTATTTGGCCAAAAATACTTATCTTATACCAAAGCTATTGTCCTAGTCTTACCAAAATGTCTAACCAAACCACCATTGTGTAACTCTCTTATAATATTATCTCTTGAAGACAATCTAGAATTCATAATTGTTTTCCCTTAAAGAGATAACCATCATATATAAGATGCTCATCATAAGTATTATTTATCTCACTTGGTAATGGATTCTTGCTTTGCTCAATTATTTTTCCATTAATAACTTTAGATCCAAATACTTCACTCACCATAATAGATATCAACCCCACTCACTTGCTCAAAGCATCAACTACCTGATTCTACTTTCTTGGTTTATGCTTCAAAACAAAAGTATATCCTTGTAATAAATACACACACTTTTCATCCTTATTATTTATCATCTTCTGAGTTTTCACATACTTCAAGGCCTCATGATTATTAAATAGAATAAACTCCTTAGGTATAAGGTAATGCCTCCAATGTCTTAATGCTATACAATGGCTTAAAATTCAACATCATACATAGAATACTTTGTTCATACCTCATTCAATTTCTCATTGAAATATGTTATTGATTTTCCTTCTTAACTCAACACATCACCAATTCCCACAAATGAAGCATCAAAATCAATCTCAAACACTTTTCTAAAATTTAGTGATACTAAAATAAGATTTTTTGCAATCTTCTTCTTTAAAAACTAAAAGCTTTTTGTTGCTGCTCTTGTCCATGCAAATTATTTTCCTCTCATACAAATTTTTATTGGTGCAACAAGACTACTAATATTCTTAATAAATTTTCTATAAAAATTTTATAAATCATGTAAACTTATTACATCTATGATGCTCTTTGGAGCCACTAAATAATTGTCTTTACTTTTTATTCATCCATTCTTACACTATCTACTGAAATTACAAATCCCAAAAATACCACATTGTTCTACATAAACCTACACTTCTTTAAATTTATATAGAGCTTATCCTTTCCTAAAAATTATAATACCATTCTCAAATGCCTTAAGTGTTCCTCTTTAATTTTATTAAATATCAAAATATCATCAAAATAAACCACTACAAACTTAACAATGTAATCTCATAACATGGTGTTCATCACCCTCATAAATATATTGGGTGCATTAGATAATTTAAATGACATTTTCATCCACTCATATATACCATTTCTAGTCTTGAATGTTGTTTTCCATTCATCTCCTTCATGAATCTGAATCTAATAGTTTCCACTCCTTATATCCATATTGGTAAAATATTTTTTTCATACAAGAACATCCATCATATCATATAAATGAGGTATAAAAAATCTATACTTTATTGTAATTTATTTATTTTTATACTATCCACACACATCCTTCACCTTCCATATTTATTTGGAGTTAATAATTTTGGTGTTGTTCTCCCTTACTACATCCTTCATCACTAGTTCAGTAACCTTTTTATTCAATTCTACATGTTTAATTAGACTCATCCTATAAGTTAGTTGATTGGGTAAAGCTAATCCTATAATCAAATCAATATGATGTTGAATATCTCTCTTTGGTGGTAAACTATTTGGTAACTCATCAAATATAGCATTTTCATATTATTTTAACATTATTGTTGCTTATGATGGTATTTGCACCAATTTTGTGTATTCATTTTTTGCTACTAATGTATAACATGTCATCTTCATGTTTTTGATAAATTATTTTGTGAATAGCATGATTTCATCCTACCCTTATTTTTTAAGAGGTAACAAAAGCTACCTTCATACCATATTTAGAGAAACTATATGTGTTCTTTCCTCCATCATGAATTGATTTTCTATCAAACTGTCATGGCCTTACCAATAAGACATGACACATATCCATTGGTATAACATCACACCATAACTCATCCTTGCAAGTTTTTTAATATAAAAATTGACTAAGTAAATTTTATGTATTGTAATTTCATTACCTTTTTTAAACCATGAAATTTTATAATGATTAGGTTGTTTTTCACATTGTAAACCTACTTTTTCAATCATGTTCTTAGAAACCATATTTTCACAACTATGACCATCTATAATTATTTTGCATATCTTACCTCCTGAAGTACACCTTGTTCAGAAAATATTTGTTCATATCCATGTATTACCACCTTATTTATTATGCACATGTTCTTTCCATGGAGTAATCAATATTCTTCTCAAAATGAGATTTTCTCCAATATCTCTTTCTACAACTTCGGTATTTTGCTCTTTTGTCTCAACCTCAACTATATTCACTCTTAGGCAATCCTCTTGCCTCCTTTCTTGATCTTGGTAGTGCAAACACTCAAACTCTCTATGTCTTTCTTCTCCACATATATAACAAACATAAGATCTGTGTTGATTTGGAAACCATCTTCTACCACCATCATAGCCTCATCCTCTCTAAAATCCTCTTCCTCTTTATTGGTATTGAAACCCTTATCTATTATCTTCTTGCATTTATGTACCTTGTGATGATTCCCCTCTAGTGGTATTAAACAACCTTTATTTGTATTGAATCCACCTCATTCCCTTATTGGAGGGGGTTGTCCTCTTCTCGGCCCAATAAATGTTTTTCTAAAATTCTATCTATTTTATTTTTCTTCTACCTTCAAATCTAATTTATAAGCCTTATCCATGAAAAGTATTATATGCATGCTTAATTCATTTTGAATAGAAAACTTAAAATAATTTACATACTTTAAATCCATTTTTCTTTTATTTCATCATACTCCACTCATATGTAAATCTTGTAAAACTCATTAGTATACTCATGTATATTGTGATCCTATTGCCTTAATATTTATTGAATCTTTTTTATAGATTTTATGCATAATACACAGGAAGAAATTTTCCTCTTAGATTCTTCTCCATATTTTTTCACAAGTTAATTTTCTCTTTACCCTTTCTCTATCTTTCATTCTACAGGTAATCCCAAAAAATCATTGAATGACCCTTCAATTTCATACATGCAAACTTTACTTTCTTGTCTTCTCTCATAGTTCTCCATTCGAAAAACACCTCCATGTTGTTCATCTAATCTATCAACTCCTCTAGTTTTAAACTTCATCCATAATTAGGAACATCAACCTTGATTCATTCATTCCTTCATTCTAAATATCTAACCATCCTTTCTTTCATTAATGGCAGTTATTCTTATTGTTCCTTCTATTGAAAAATTTCTTATTCATGATCTATGTCATCCTTTACTTCATCTTATGCTCTCTTTTGTCTTTGATTTGTAATAATTTCAATTAATTATTCTACTTGTCTCTACATCTCTTGCATAGTCTTGTTCATCTAAACAATTCCTCCTCATCCTCTCACCATCTCTTACACCTCCAAAATTTTAACTTGCTTTGATACCAAATTATGAACCCAAATACTATCAAGGGAAAAATATCCAATAGGCATAAAACTTTTGAAAAAATACTTTATATTGATTGTATTAAATAATTTAAGTAATTACAAACCATGCATAAATAACATCAACTCAAAAGTGGATTTGACATACAAATTTTGAAACTCTAAAAACTAATAAAACTTTGCCTGTTATTTTTAGTAACTACTATTTTTAGTAAGTTTCACATGCAAGCATGTGTAGCCTTTAAAATATCCAAAGATATTATAAAGACTAAAATCAACCTATCAAATGAATTTCAACTATATTTCACATTCTGTTACAAAAATATATAATTTTTAGAAATAGAAAAATATCATAAAAGTACTAAAAAAATTTTGGACCCTCAGATGGTCATGTATGGCCCTTGAAAAATATATAAAAAATTCATAACTAGATAGAATAGGTTATCAATATATCAAACTTTTCAATATGGTCATTTTGGCATGAAGGAGAGCTCAAACAAAACTATGGATCAAAAGTTATGGCCTTTGAAATTTTTTCCTCGTTTTATGCATCACACTCTGTCATCATCCCTCACCATACCTAATCACTCCCTCCTCATCATTCATTGTCTTTAATTACTCTCTTATTTTCCCACATCATCCCTAATCACTCCCTCATCAACCCTCATCATTTATGATCATCCTTAATCAATCCTTCATCATCCCTCATCATCCTTCATTATCCCTTATCACTCCCTCATCAACCCTTGTCATCCCTCATCATCCTTAATAAGACACTAATCAACCCTTATGATCCCTCATCATCCCTAATCATACCCTCATCAGCCCTTGTTATCCCTCATCATTCATAATCTCTCCTTCATCACCCCTCATCATCCCTAATCAATCCCTCAACATCCCTAATCACTCTACCATCATTTTTCATCATCCCTAATCACTCCCTCCTTATCCCTCCTTGTCTCTAATCACTATTATAACTAAGATACGATGGCATAGGTCAATGATACTAATTTACTCATAGGTGGTTATAATTAGTATCAAGACTGGTGAAACATTAATTTTCCCATAAGCAGTTACAATTAAGCTCACATAAATAAACATGGATATATGATGAAAGATATCTTGTCGAAACAATTGACACACTATTTTCATAGATTAACATTTAAACACGAATTGGATTAGAGTTGAAACCTGATCAAAATATTCTCACAAAAAGGTATGGGAAGAACCACATGAACTAAAATCAAAATAGGATTGGGTAGGATGACTAAAAATAGGCTTTGGTCTAGATAAGAATGGAAATGGTATAATGAAATGATTAGAAGAAAATTGGATATAGTGGTGAAAAAGTTACCCCAAGCAAGGACTAGATCAGATTGCTCACAAAATGGTGAGAGTGTTGGCTTAGGTTGCTCACAAAATGGTGAGAGTGTTCAAATTTAAAAATTGTTCACAAAATGGTGAGAGCATGGGGAAAGAATGATTGATCTAACCTCAATATAAATTGAGTGCTACCTACATAGTCTTGAAGGACCTCAAGTCAATGTAGTTCAAACAACATGGTTCATGAATCTCAATGGTATAATAATACCTAAAAGGGTCTATAGGGTTGTCCCCAAGAGACAAGGCATGGTAATGGCAAATGGATGAATGGTAGATAAAAAATAGTTTTATTATTTTTGATGATAGGGAGATGCACATCCTAGTCAATATGTGAAATAAAAAAAATGATCATCTATATAAGTTGTTATTCAACACCCTTTTAGAACAATTGCTCTGTTAAGAACTTGTTACTAATCTGGATCTCAATAATGTGTTCATGATATTCATAGATTATTGATTCTACTTCCTTCAATTATCGAGGTAGGGTATTCTTATAGCCTCTACAAAGGAAAGTGTGTCCATGGATGGTAAATAAGGACAAATAATGGATGGTAGGCTTATTTGTGAAATAAAATGGCAGATGATAATGGAATGTGGAATGGTGTGGAAACAAATGAAGATCAAGACTTTTAGTCGCACATAATGTTGATGATGTCAGATTTGACATAATCTTGGTTGTGGTAGGCTCAAAGACCTCTAAAGATGTTCTTGATAGGACCATCAGATTTTTCTATTACTTGATCTTGAGAGTAGATACCATCTGATAATGTTGTAGATTGAAATCTATTTTGATTTGATCTTTGATATTATCTATAGTAAACAATAAAGAACTTTTGTGCTCAGCTATTGGTGCCTCGATGAGGTTTTCACCAATGAATTTGTTTTGATCATCCCATAGCACCTTCAAGAAGGTTTCACAAAGAGATGTTAACATTTGACTTTGATTGTCTTCTAGAACTTTCAAAGAGGTGTCACTAAAAGATGCTAAGTTTGATCTTTGTTTATCCCCTAGTGCCTCTAAAAATGTTTCACTAGGAGATTGTTCTTATTCTGAATGAATGTGGTCTTGGTCCCCCTGATATTCTGCAAATGATATGTCACCATAGATGCAATTCAACAAAGTGTGATTCTATCGGTCCCAATCGACACTTATGATAGGTGGAATGTCAATATAATGGCTATGTTAGGTGGTAATTATGGGATGGTGAAAGGTATCACAATATTCATAAAAGATACTAGGAGAACTTATGTCGATACTAAAATAAATATCCTCAAAAATCATAGAAGGATCACAAATATATTCAAATTGATCTGCAAGGGAATTGTAACCAATGTTGTAACAACCAATACTATAATTTATTTCTAACTTTGATTCTAAAGTAAGGGACTCTAAATCTAATGTCATAATTGATGTTGATTTTATTTTTGATGCTAAATCCAATGTTGGTTCAAAAATGGAACCTGACTCTAATATTGATTCTTCATCTGATATGGTTGTTTTGATAATGTTCTATTGAATGTTAAATTTTTGAAAAGTAATGCCTTGTGATGGCATAATGGGCTCAATAAAAATTGATTCATCTTGGAAGGGTTCAACATATACTAACTCATCTAAGTGAATCCCCTCAAAAAGAGGGAGCTATTCAAGGGACACCTCAACAAAATCATGTCTGTCAAAGTGAGACTCTTCAATGAGTGGGCAAATATCAAGAGACAACTCTATCGAGACTGGATTGTCAAGGAGATGAGGCTCTATAAAAATAGGTAACATATGGATAGGTAACTTATCATAGTTTATCTTGTAATAAATGGATGTTTCAACAATAACATGTTGGTTTTGGTTCATAATTGGTTGAAAAAGATCAACTATGAACACATTCTGATCCTCATAAGATTGCTTTTTAAGAGGTAATGGTTCTTATTTAGGCTCGAATATCAGCATATAATTTCTAAAGTAGGTAACATTTGGTTTATTGGGAACAATGGTTTGTGGTTCAATAATGGACTCTCCAAAGATTACACTATTGAAGAAGGGATCAAAAACAATTATTTCATCAAATGGATGTTCTTTAACAATAGGTTCATCAAAAACTAGTCATGGGCCAAGAATGGTAACAATTGGATGCTTCTTAGTTTGGTTGCTCATGCAAACCAAAGGAGGAGGTCCTAAAATGGTAATCGTTGGATGCTTATTAGTTTGGTTGCTCGTGCAAACCAAAGGAGGAGGTCTTAAAATGGTGATCTTGGTACGTTATAGAGTTTGATTACTTACACAAGCCAAAGTATCCAAGTCTTCTTGATAAACCCAATCATTCCAATCATGAGTTGGATCATAAATTGAATCTTGATTGTGTTCCCATGATTGATTTTTATGAGGTGGATAGAAATCTATCTCACAGACCATATTGTCACCATAGGGGTCTTGACTAGAGTCATAAAAGCTATTTTATGCAGCCATTCTATCATAAGTTAGATTATCCATGACTACACCATAAGTGTAGCTAGACATATATGTATTTAATGAAGAAAGATCTAAAAATAAAGACTTAAAGTTCTACAAACTCTAAAAAGTGATGTTTAAAAGATAAAAGGTTCAACCTTGGTTGAAAGGCTGAATATGCATCTCAAAAGTATTTTGTGCCAAGATTTGGCATAAAACAACCTAATTTCAAATGTCTAACATCAAATGTTTTTGAAAAAGGGTTGTGTTTTCCCAAACAAAGTCACAAAAAATGATGAGGATATACACTCGAACAAACAAATAATCAATAGTGTTCAAAATTGGGTAATCATTTAACCGAAGCTATGCAACTCAAAAGAAAAATATCTATGTACTAACCTCACGAATTGAGGCCTAAACAAAAATCAATCAATGTTTGGATCCAAACTTGACAAGGTTAATTGAAAATGCAATGTTGAAGACTAAGATTGGACCAAAAAAGATAGACAAGAGCAAACAACATAACGATGCATAAACAAGGTCCAAATGGTATATATGACATGGTTTGAAACAAATAGTTTTTTGATACAATGGTAAACAAGTTCTTGAAACAAATTGAGTAGCCTAATGGCGTAAGCATGCTTGAATGATGTGGTCAATTGTTATGTTTCAAAGACTCAAAGGCAAAAAAGATTTGACATGACTTGGGTAGCATAACGCTACCCTTCTTAACTCAAATACATGATTTTGACATGGCTTATGAACAAAAAAAACTTTTAGCCTCAAAGCATACCAAGCAAATAATGACCAAAATACATTAAGTATAATCATCTAAATCTTAGCAAGGGTATGGCAATGTGGGGTTGACTAAACTAGCAAGCTTTCAAACATTTCTAGGGGAATCAATTGCATAATGAATTTTACGTCAAACAATGCAAAAGAAAATCATGGAAATTGGGTGACTGCGGCATTGGCTAGCTGTAAAATAGTTTAATATTTTTTTAAACTACTATATCTTATTATTCATTCAGTGTAATGTGATATCCAAATACAGATATGTCTGATGTGTAACTCCAATTAGGATCCAAATGAATTCAATGCTAGGAGATGAAACCCTAGGTCAAAGTTTTCCTAAATAACTCATGGGAGGTGATAAAGTCCCCCTCATGAGCCAAGCTTGCATGAAAATAAAGAAAGTATAAAATAGAAAGACTTTAGGGTCATTTTCAAGATCAGCCAAACTTTGGTGAGTTTTTGAGGAGTGCTTTAGATGACATTCTTTCTAGGCCTTGGACTAGGTTATTTGCAATAAGAATGGCACTTTTGATTCCAAGGGTTCCCTAAAGGGGACAAATGGAAGAGCATACACGCAACATTCCTCTTTTTGTCAAATAAAATCTAATTAAACAACTATTTCAAATAAATATTGATGAGTGTGTTCAATTTTAAGTTCAAATAAAGGATTTGGTGGTGTTCATTTGACCCCTTGGTCTTAAGATTGGGAACTTTGAAAACATTCATTTAAGCATCTAATTTTTTCATTAAACACCAAAACAAAGTTCTTAATTGATTTTTAAGCATGGAAAAGGTGATCTAAAACATGTTTTGAACAAATGTCAAGCTTGGTTCTGTAGCAAAAATGTTAGCATGTCCTTTAGCTTTGAAGCTCTTTTTGGTTTGAAATAATGAACTTTAAAAAAATAGCTCTTGGGTCTATGTTTTAAGAAATACACAGTGATCAATGTCAGTTATATACAACTGATGACAGTTCACTTGGCTAACTAATGTCAGTTATGTAACTGACATCGGTTATACCAATGAGACCATCTTGACATGTATCTAATCGATGTTGATTTTACTAACTGATGTTGGTTAAGCTATGCAATTGATGTCAGTCTTACTTGCCAACGCTGGTTATTGCGTAAAATAGTGGTAAATAAAAATGGCAAAATAAAGTTAGAAAATCAATTTGAAAGAGTTTTAAAGGTCCAAATGAATATTTTAAAGTTGCAAAATGATCTTATTCAGGTGTGAGATGTTTCACGTCCCACCAGGCATGCTAAGATGTAAATAGGATTACAAAGCAAGTTAGTCAATCATTAGTCCATAAATAATTAAACATGCATAAAGAACTAACTAAATAAGCCTATTTATTCCTATGGTAATTACAAAGGATAGAAATAAATAAATAAAATAAATAAACATCATATTACCTTCCCAAATAGATTCACCATACCATGTGGCTCAAAAGCTTGTTCTCTATTGATCAAGCATCCTTGTCTTTGTCAATAATGGTGGCAAACTCTTCCAATGTCTCAAGAATACTCCATAAAACCTATGATCATGATTCCAAATCACTAAACTAGCCTATCAATGAATCTTGGAAACAAAATCAATGATCAAATTCAAAGGATTGTGGGAAAATTTTAAAATTATAACTTTGCAATATTCAAGCTTAAAATTCATGTCCATGGCCTCTCTGTTTATAGATTTTTGAGATTGGTCAGGATCAACCATGACCATCCATCTCAAGATTGAGATGTGTGGCCATAGATAATCCTAATATTTGGAATTAAATCCATAATCATCTTCATCATGACCTTGGAAGAAGGGGCATTGAAGAGGCATGGGAGGCATTAACTAGGCATGGATGACCCATAATCTTGATATTTGTGGCATTTATGGCCTAAAGATGTCTTCCCAAGAAATGATGTCACCTGATGATGTAGTTAATAGGAATCAATTTTCAATAATAAATATTCAACAACTCTCATGGAAAATCCACTTAAGCTCTTGATTTAGATCAACTAGCCTTAAACAAGATTAATCAATATTTATGCAATTATTTGAAAATTGGTCTTCAATTAATCAAAATGGTCAGAAAGTCATATTACTGAGTTGTAATTTGACTTGGAAATAATTAAAAGATGACGTTAGATGTGCCAAATCCATATTTTCATTTAAGATGTTTCCAACACAAAATAATAAAGGTACATGGCATGTACCAATAAATTTAGGAGAAAAGATGATCCAGAGCATAAAAGATGAAATCATCATTTTGACTTGAAATGAATTGATCAAAGTTAGTTGACCCATAAATTACATTGCCCCATTTAGGGATACTTTGACCTAAATTGGCACTTGTAAATGACAATTTTGAACCATTTAGCATATTTTATGGATTTTGACCTAAAATGTGCATTTGAGTGCAATTCGAGTAAGATTGACAATTTCAACACAAATGGTGTTAAGAATTGGATGTCTACAAATGTATCACATCAAGATTCTAGTAGACCACCAAGTTTGTAAATCAAATTTCAAAAGGGGTGGTAGATATTTCACATCACATGATTCACCATAATGAGCAATTAAATTAGCCTAAATACTTTATTCAAGAGCTACTTATAAACATCGATAAGTGTTGCATGAATTCCAAGTAGACCTTCCAATACTAGTTTCTCATATGTATGTTATGTTTCACCTAATGAAAGTCTCCTAAAAGTGAAGTGCACCCCAACACTGACTATTTGATAGCACAATAATTCCACAACCTGATATGGACACCTGAGCATGGTGCCCTAGCCCATGAGGGTAAATTCAAGACATAGTGGGAGGATTGTTTGGATTTGATCGCCATACATCCTTGGGTGCTTCCAGACATCATGAAATACCTAAAATAACATGTTGTCACCTTGTTATTAAGAGGTGTGTTCATCCACATTCATAAGCTACCAAGGTCACCATTTGGACCTCTGCCATTCTTTATTACCATGTCCATTATGAAAGCTAAATTAACCAAGCAAAAAGCCTATGCATCTAGGTGTGCAAAACCAATCCAAGACATACCACCTTACATAATAATCCCTTTAGTAAAGTAACAACAAGAAGCCACAACTTACTAGTTGCATAAAGGAAAACACAAGCTATCTACCAAGCAACAACCATCATCTCCTCCACTTAAGCACAATACAAGGAACAACACAACTTGGCTAGATGACCCTAAGGTGCCCCAGATCACAAGTTCTTGTGACCTACCTTAGATGGGGATGGATGAGAAAGAGGTTTACCAAGTAATGGTCATAGCTATGGCAAGAGATTTCTATGATATGGAGGAGGAGAATGAGTTCTTCTTCTGGAAGGTAGTACACACAGTCTAAGTGTGCAAGAAAGTTCCTCCAAGTTTATGGGTGGAACTACCACCATGGCCTACATCCATTATGGTTGACACTATGTGTGAAGAAGATAAGTAAATGTAGTGAAGGGTCAACCTCTTCCACCAGCAACCTTCGACCACTTTTATATCCATTGATGTCTTTACACCACTACTGAAAAGTCCATGGGAGTCTTTAGTGCTCAGACCCTAAACTTGATTAGAGGCTAGGATTTTTCCTACCCTTGAATAATGCACATTTGGTAGGATAGACATAACATAGGAAGTACAACCTTCTCTGTCTTCAACTTCATCACCACCCAAATGTAGGTTGGTTACTTTGGGGCATAAGAAAGCATATGTTTCCAACTCCATGGTCCATCCAAGTGATTCATTTCCTTCAAAACAAGCCCTAGAGGTTGAACATTTCATATTAGAACAACCTACAGTTGAAGAATAACATGATTCATGGGAGGAATCAGCTCACACAGTAGAATGTCAATTCAGACAAGAGGAAAATAAATGGTAGAAGGAGCAAGCCCAATAATAGCAAGCTCAATAATCAAGTCGGTAAGTTAAAGAAGTTGAGGCCACACAAAAGGCCCAAAACATAGAGGTTGAATAACAAAAGGCTCTCGAGGTATCCAAGAAGGCACAAGAATCTATTGATACAACAAAGTAGGCACATGAGGCATATCAGAAGAAGATGGATGAAGAGCAAAAGAATAAATATGTTACACTCACTACCAAGACCAAGGTTGAATAAGATAAGTGGCAACAAGATGTAATAGTGTAGCCAAAGAAGGCTCTAAAGGATGTTACTCATGCATAGTAGAAAGCTAAAGAAGCTACAAAGAACAATAAATAATAAGATGAATCCCTACATAAATAGTAGGCCCAAGTGTAGGAACAATAAGTAAGTATAGATAAGGTGCAGCTTAACCTAGCAGTACAAGCACATGCTAAGGTCTAACAAGCCAAGGCTACTACACTTGAGGAACAAAAAAAGGAAGAAGAGTGTGCATAGAATCTATAGAAAGAGGAACAAGAGAAAAAGAAAGATGTAGAGGATAAGCTCAACAAGAAGGCAACAAAAGAAGCTAATATAAATTAAGATGAAGATGTTTCATATCACGTAAATCCTATAAAAGATGCTATGAAATAGTAACAAGTCAGGTTGAAGTATCTAGAGCAACACATAAACCAACCCATCATTCCAATAGGTGTACAATAATTGGAATTACCTTTAGGAGGAGTCTAGCTATGGGACATTCCAACTATGGGTACTTGGTGCACCACCTTCTCACTTCCACTTGCAACCATGCCATGAAGAAACCTTTGCTAACACTCTTTATAGAATAATGTATACATATTAGGAAGAAATTTACATTATTTTGACACACAAGTTGTTTTGATGCACATGTTTTGAATTAAGGTAGGTAATGATATTATAGACTATAATCTTAAGATCAATATTAGGCATGTCTTTATTAGAGCATGTGTTTCATGTGTATTTCTCATGTTTGTTAGTGTCTTAACTAGCTATTTCATCTCGTAGTGGGTTTTGATCTATCTCACATTGGTTAGATTAGATAGATTAGTATTTGGTCTTGCCTATATAATCAAGTGCTTACCTTTGTACTAGCATCTCATTATCTTGTATTCTAAATAATCATTTAGTTTTCTTTGTGTTGCATTCTATTTGTTGTAGCTATTTATGATGTTCTTGTTATGAACTCTTGAGATCTTTGCCTCATGAAATGTTTTTACTATTCCTAACATGCTACCAGAGCCTTGAAGAAGTTGCAACCATCTTTTAGCTTGTAATTTGGAGAAAATATCTTGGTGCCTCTTTTAGAATTTTTGAATATTTTAAATTTTTTCATTGTTTTAAGGCAATGAAAGAGAAGAAGCTTAGCATATTAGATTTGAGAGAGGCTAGGCATTAGATTTGTCTCCTAGTTTTTTCATGTTTAGCTTCAAATATGAGCTTAGCACCTTTCTTTTATTCGAAGATCTATTTTATTGCATATGTCTTAAGCTTAGAAATCAAGAGAAATAGTATATAATCAAGTGCTTACCTTTATAATAGCATCTCATTATCTTGTATTCTAAATAATCTTTTGGTTTGCTTTGTGTTGCATTCCATTTATTATAGCTATTTATGAAGTTCTTGTTATGAACTCTTTATATCTTTACCTCATGAAATATTTTTACCATTCCTAACATGGTACCAAAGCCTTGAATAAGTTGTAACCATACTTTAGCTTGTAATTCAAAGAAAATATCTTGGTGCCTCTTTTAGAATTTTTGAATATTTTAAAGTTTTTCATTGTTTTGAAGTAGTGAAAGAGAATAAACTTAGCATATTAGATTTGAGAGAGGCTAGGCATTGGATTTGTCTCCTGGTTTTTTCATGTTTAGCTTCAAATCTGAGCTTAGCACCTTTATTTTATTCTAAGATCTATTTTATTGAATATGTCTTAAGCTTAGAAATCAAGAGCAATAGTTTGAAGTATTTTTTATGCTAAGCTTCCTTAGATTATTTCAAAACTACATTGGTTTTTGAATGATATGCACTGAAAGCTTTCTTTGTAGCAAGGCATTGGATATCTATTTGAGAGATCTATTGTGTTGAAGATTTATGTCAATAGGTTTTCAAATCTAGCTTTTGGCATCATGCTTTGAGCCAAGGCATTGAAATCTACAAAAAAAAAAATCTTGTTCTTCTTTCCTTTTGACTTAGATCTAAAGTTTGGCATCATTCTCTTATCTTGGTACTTCTTCTTGGTTGGGCATATGTTTCACTGATAAGGCATTAGAGCTTGCATTTCATTCTTTCTCCTACGTGGTAAAGGTGTCATCTTTTTTTCTACTATGTGGGAGAGAAGTCAAGGATCTTTTATCATTGGAGATTCTATCTCAAAGATCTGATATGCTTATGATCAAAAGTTTGGCATTGGAGATCTATCAAGAGAGACCCGTAAGAAAGAGACATGCCTTTGCTTTGGATTTGTTTTTTTAACTGTAGTGTTTCACCTTGGTAGCTAAAGGCATCTTAAATCCACCTAGGAGACTTTTATTTGGCATCATTCTCTAAGATTTGCCATTTTTCTCTAGTATGTGGTGCTGAATTTTTTTATCTTATATGAATTTTTGAGATTCATGTGGGTGGAGGCATTAAAATATGTTGAGTTACTGACTTAAATTTTAAGAATTTGTCTTGTCTAAGAAGCTAAAATTTACTGCATAGGATCTGCATGAGAAATTTTTTTTGCTACATTGGAGATTTTTTGAGAAAATTCATTGCTGCCTTATTTTTTTCCTACATCTACCTAAGCATTGGGTTTTGCAAGTGGCATTCTTTAATGTAGACATTGAAGGTTTTCAAACTTTTTTTTGTTTCAATATCTGTTGTAGAGATCTAGATCCCTGACTATTGCATTGGAATCTATCTTGGTATCATTATCTTTCCCATTTAGCAAAGGTGTTTTCCTTTTTTGCTTGTTGTTTCTGCCTGGAAGGATTGAAGTGTTAAAAGAGGTCAAATTTGGATTAGAAAACAATTTTGGCACCCCTCTCAGCCAAAGACAATAATAATCCATCATATTCTCCTCTTTACATAGCTAAAATTCATTTATTTGCCTTAATAACTGTATTTTCTCTCAAAAGAGGAAGTCAAACTCACTTGCACACATATTGAGGTAATAAGAAAGACTATTTTTTACGTTGGTTGACTTTTTCAAGTCTATGGTAAAAATAGGATTCCAAAAAGTGGTTATATACCTATGTTCTTTTCATTTTGGTCACTAAGATCTATTCATAGTGTTTTTTAATTGTTTTGACTCATTTTATGAGAAATCATAACACTTGTATCTTTTCAGCTATAACTCAGATTTGAGTTCTATCTTTTTCAAAAGTAAATGTTTTTTTATTATCTATCTATTAGTGTCATTAAATTTTAAAAATTCACTATTTTATAAAGTGTCAAATTGGAGAGGGGGTCCTATAATACAATCTTTTAGGGGGTTATCTTGGTGTCAATCTTTGTGCACCCTTTACATTCTTTTTGCTCTTGGTGATTAGTTAGCATGGCATCTACATCTGACATTGATTATTATGATTTTTTGATTACACACAAATACCACACATAGAGACCTAAAATAGAGACAATCATTAAGCACAAAGGATTATGGTCCCTAATAGACAAAACACAACCATATTTCACATGTGAATTTAAAAAAAATTAGCATCAATGTAAGTTTAAATAATTTATGGGCTTAATTGGGAGTTATGTGAGTGACAATATTTTGTTTCATTTTGATGGGTATGATTTTCCATTAAAAATATGGACTAATTTAAAGGGTTTGTTTGGGAAAGTAGACCACTTGAGAGTGATGTAGCTTAGAGTGGAGCTTACTTCACTAAATATAGAGGACTTTGATTCTATTCTAGATTATCTTACAAAACTTTGGCATTTATTGACACAGTTGAAGAGGAGTGGTCGAGATAAAAAGGATGAATATCATGTATACTTAATCTTGTCTAAGTTGAGTGGCCCATTCCAAATCTTTGCATCTACCTTTTTCTCTAGTATGGATGCCTTAGGTACTGCATTCAAAATGGTAAATTTAGAGTTATTTTGTGAGAGACTCACTAGAGAGGAATCCAAATTATCTCACCTTGAGTCTTCCACCTCTCAAAAAGCATTAGTGGCCTCACATCCTAAGTCTAAGAGAAAATCTAAGGGTAAGAAGAATAACACTCCACCTCCACCTCAGAATGTACCTAAGCCTGCCAATGCTTCTACATCTAAACTGAAACCATCTTACAAATTTAAGAATAAGTCTAACCTATCTTACTCCAAATGTGAGGAGACTGGTCATAAATATTCTAGGTGTTTTAAGAGAATGCAAGCCTTAGAGGAATCTATTAAGAAACATCATATCTCTATCTCCACTCCTCCATCTCGTGAGCATGAGAAAGCAGTTAATGTTGTCAGGAGATCATAGTTACTTGTTTCAGATAATTGGGTTCTAGATTCTAATGCTTCATACCATATGAATTCTACCAAGGAGTCATTTGTATTTCTTGGTTTGAGTTCCATTTACAACATTGAGGTTGGATATTCTTCCTTCATTTATGTTAAGGGGAAGGGTGACATACAACTAGATGGTGGTTGTATCAATGATGCATTATATGTTTCAGACATCACCACCAATCTACTTTCAGTCTATTAAATTTTCCATTCTAATCAGGGCAAGATAGTGAATTTCACACCACATTATGCTAAAGTTTGAGCTTTGTTAGAGCCACATATAGTTATTACATAGGGTGTTGTTTATCATAGTTCTCAACTTTACTATTTTGAAGGTTTTGATGATATTCTTCTTTTAGAGATGTGTTTAGTTTCTCATACAAATTCTGAGAGTCAGCTTTGGCATGAGAGATTTGGACACTTGAACTATAGATATTTGAAGGAGTTGAGCACTCACAGTATGGTAGAGGGTCTTCTTACAGTTTCATGTCTTGATTGAGTCTTCCTTAATTGTGCATTAGGAAAACAACATCAGGATCCATTTCCTAAGGGCATGTCCATGAGAGCTTCTTCACCACTAGAACTTATGCATAATGATTTGATGGTCTTTCCTATTCCTTCTTTCAATGGAACTAAGTATGCACTTACCTTCATTGATAATTTTTTGAGGCGTACTTGGGTTTATTTCCTCAAGTACAAGAGTGATGTCTTTACTCACTTAAAAATCTTTAAGTCCTTGGTCTAGAAATGATCATCTAATTGCATCAAGAAGCTTTGTATAGATGATGGGGGGAGTACTTCAATCGAGAGTTCCCTAATTTTTTATCATCCCATGGTATTGTTCACCAGCATTCTGTTATATATAATCCATAGTAGAATGGATTAGTAGAGAGTAAGAACCAAAATTTAAAGGATATGGATAACTTCATGATGCATTCATGGGATTTACCTTCTATATATTGGGCAAAGGTAGGTAATTATGTGAACTACATTTAGAACCACACACCACATCGAGTACTTTAGCATGACTCTAGAGAAGGTTTGGTCTAGATCCAAGCTTGATATCTCATTTTTTTGAGTCTTTAGGAGCCTTGCTTGGGATTTTGTACCAAAGAAGAAAAGGAAAACATTGGATAAGAAGAGAAGACCTTTGGTATTTTTAGGGTATTTTGAGGACATAAGGGCTTATCATTTTTTAAACCCTGATACTCATGATGTTCATTTTTAAATATGTATAGTTTTATGAGCATTTCATATCTCATGACTCTTCATCTTCTTCCATGATTTCTTCTTCTTCTTTCCATGATTCACCTCTTTTTGAGAATTCATTCTTTGAGGAGTGAATTCAAGAGATTCTTGAAGAAGTTATAGAGGATGAGCATCTTTTTCATAATGATGTTACTAGGTGTGCTCATACTAAAGTTGATGAGGCAGCACCATTCATACAGGATCTTCCAATTACTTGATATTGTCTTACACATTATATGGGTACTAGAATTTTGTGTCAGGCATTCTTTAAGGATCCAAAATATTTCTCATAGGCTCATGGGATACAAGAGTGGGATGATGTGATGATAGATGAGTAATGTTCATTGATGAAGAATCACACTTCATTTGTTAGCACATTCAAGATGGCATCCTTAGCTTGGAGTACATTTCAACTCAATAACAAGTTGCATACATCTTCATGAAGACTTTTGCATCATTTCATTTCCTTGAGTTGCGTAGCATGGTTGGGGTTTTAGAATTGGTCCTTAGAGGGTGTTCATGAGGACATATTCCATCTTAATTTGATAGATACATATTGTGCATGAGTACCTTATCAGGCCTTATTATTGGGACTCATTCTGTGGATATACCACTATTTTTTTTTGTTTTTGTTAGCCCCAAGCTTCAATTGAGGGGAGTGTTAGAGTATGTATTTCATGTGTATTTCTCATATTTGTTAGTCTCTTAGCTAAATATTTTTTTTGTAATGGGTTTTAATCTATCCCACATTGGTTAGATTATATAGATTAGTATTTGGTCTTGCCTATATAAGTAAGTGCTTACCTTTGTACTAGCATCTCATTATTTCATATTCTGAATAATCATTTAGTTTTATTTATGTTTTATTTCATTTATCTATAGCTACTTAGTTCTTGTTTATCATAAAATATTTTTACCATTCCTAACAATCTTCATATGGACATGCAAATTATTCACATTGTTTATCAAAAAATAGAATAAAATTATCATGTTCGATAAGACAAAGTTCTTCAGAGATGATAATAAGTTAAGGCACAATAGTGGCTCCATAATCAATTATAACAAATTCCTCAATAAGCATAGCATTTCTATCTTTGAAATGATATGGATCAGGAGGATGTGTGGAAAGAGAATATGTTTTAGGATTGATACTAGTGATGAAATTGTTAAAACAAGGATTTAATTTTTTGAAGTGACCAAGATTATGATGTTAGTGTGGAAGTTGAGGTTCACGAGCATGGAGTAGTTATAAAATAGCTTCATTATTAGGAAGTGTGGGTAAAGGTCCATAATATTCAACATCAACTTCAAGATCCAAAATCTGATTTCTATGACTATAAAACATAGAATGCATTTATAGAATAGTTGTAGCTTGTGCATCTAAAGTAAATTCAAGACTAGAGGTAGAATATTGTTCAATAGAATATGGTATTGAGATAGTGAGAGATTAAATATTATCGATGGTGAGTTAATTATGTGTAATAGGTATAGGATTGGTTTGGTTAATAATATTTATTGGAGGTGATAAATCTTGATGTAATAGATTGATCAAATCAATGTAGTTATGAATGGTAGGTTTTTATTTCACAACCCATGGAGTATCAAGCAAAGGTGCATTGATAGGTGGTACATAGCCTTCAATTTTTGATTCACTATCAAAGCATGTCTATTTCAATAGGAACATTTTTAGTGGAGATGTCCATGTTACTAAAATTATGAGGGTAAATGGCTAAAGGTTATTGAAATAGTTTGGCCAACTTATATTCAATGTAAGAAAACTCATCCTTTCTGTAAGAGGCTTCATGTGTGTTTCATGGTAGAGGATTGTCGATGGTATCATATATTAAGGGAAATGGTTTGATCTTTTGACATTAGAGAAGGATGGATCCATTCAAAGATATAAGGAGGTAATCGAGTGGTATTATAAATGTTTTCTAATTCGTTAGGTTCAACATCATCTAAATCTATAAAAGTTACATATAAATCTGAATGCATATTAATAAATTTAGGAAAAAAGGGACTATTGATCCAAGCAATAGTGGGGATATGATATTGAGATTTAGAATTTGGAATTTAGATACTCCAAGGGTTAAGATCGACCTCATGTTTTTAATTTTTCCTATTATGTGTTAATTTGATATGTTGGCTTCAAGAAGATGCAATAGCTCACATATGACGAGTCCATGGATGACCTAAGATCATGTTGTAATATAAGGGAAAATCAAGAACCATGAGTCAAGTGCAAATTATCTTGGGTCCAATGGTAAGAGAGATATAAATTCAACTAAGTGGTTTTTGATTAGTTTTATCAAATCCATTACACATGAATCAGGTTTGTTTGATATTTTCTTAGGAATATTTGATTTCTTGAATTAACCAAAGATAAGTAACATTGATACCATATTCTTTGTCAACTAAGACTTTTTGAATTAAAGTATTAATGATGTCAATTTTGATAAAAAGAGGTGGATCATCAGATCGAAAGATAATTTCATCATTGATCATATCAACTTCAAGAAAGTATATGGAGGGTTTGGTAGAAGATATTTTTTTGATAGCATGCAGCTATGTAAGTTGAGGATACTTAGGAGGCAATTTAAGTCCATTAAATAAAGGTTCTTATATTTCTTGTATTTGTTGGATAATGAACTTGTGATGATAAGGAGAAGTAATTACTAATTCCATGAGAGGAATTTTACAAGGTATGGAATTAAGTTCATCTAAAAAATTCTAGTGAGGTTCAAAATAAGAGTGATTGAAAATCTTAGGTTGATTAGGCAGGGTAATTTTTGGAAGTGTCTGATATTCCTCTAGTGAAGGTGGATCCTCATTAGTGGTTAGTTCTAAATATGAGGTTTGAGATGTTTTAGTATAGTTACTAATGTGGTCTTTAGTAGATAGATTCTTAGGTTTGGTAACAAGGTCTTTTTGAGTAAGTTTACGATGATAATTGACTTCAGTTGCATTCACATATTCAGAATTGGTATAAGATTGATCTAATTGGCATCAATAACAAAAACATTTTTCTAAGAGTGTTATGCACTGGGATTAGAAGGTTTGTAAGATTTTGGAGTAGAATATTTATCAAAGTTTCTCTTTTGAGAAGCATTGAGATAATCTAGATGACATATTTTGATCATAGCATCATGATCAAAGTCATCTCTTAACATGAAATAAATCATAAATTTTACAACTAGATGGTATGTCTCATGAGAACGACCAATGTCAATGTGGAACCAAAAACAGTTATCAGGATCATACCATGATGGGGGAGTAGTATTATTATAGATTAAAGGTTTAGATGAAGATAATAATTTATTTATTTTTTATAACATTAAGTGATCCATAAACTATCACTTATTTTCATTCAAAAATAGTTTACCTTGGATCCTTTAGTCAAATTACACAATTTCCTGAAACATTCATGGAAATGAAACTAAATTTGACCTTTTTTCTTATTTTATCTATTTATGCATTCAATAGTGATTAATAAACAAGATTAATCAAAATGCAAAAAAAGAATGCAAAATAAAATCCACTCACAAAAAGCACGTGATAACAGAGTTCGATAATGCCCACATCTCTGGGTTTTCTTATAGTATGAACTGATCTATTTCCTTGAAAAGTGAGTACATGGCCAACACTCACAATTGTCAAATGGATACTCTATAATTGCACACAACTCAAAAAATATAACTTCAAAAAGTCTTAGTAAACCCATGAATAGACCTTCCACCTTACTGTCATGCGAATGCAATCTTGCAGTCTTGTGGATTCTCAACCAAAAGTCTCAAATATAGACTTATAAAATGGTCTTACCAAAATAATCATAGGGATTTCAACATACCATTGAAATCATCTCAAAGTTTACGATAATTCCCTATTTTACACCGAGAGCTGAAAATATCTCCAATTCTCTCAAAACTTGGGATTTTGAAAACTAGTCTATTATGACATATACACAGTCTGCTCTATTATTCACTTTGAGGCATTAAAAAGTGCATCAAAATACCTCAAATCTAGACACTCAATATATGGATAGAATCATCTCTAGCTCTGGCTCTTGGCTCTCGACTCTAGCTCTCAACTCTAATCTCTTGGCTCTTCAGCTTTGGCTCTTAGCTTTGGCTCTAGCTCTTGGCTCTGGCTCTTGGCTCTAACTCTGGCTCTGGCTCTTAGCTCTGGGTCTTCGGCTCTCAACTCTTTAGATATTTGGCTCTAAAAATGTGAGATTTGAAACTTTTTGAATGAAATGAATTGAACCTCTAACCCCTTTACATACTTGTCGGAGATCCACTTTTTTCGATTAGGATGATTATCCACAATATTTTTTAATAAATTTCATAATTATCTCATACTTGATTTTTATGGGATTTTAAATTATCCATCACATTTAAAAATATGGGGTGATAATTATTCCCTAATATATTATATAATATGTTTATCCCAAAATATTAAATACTTGGGTTGAATCATATTGCCACATCATTAGGTTTGACCATAACTTTGACTGGTCATAACTTGCACATACAAACTCAATTTTTCAAATCATAAAATGTGACAGAAAACTTATGACAAGATCTACATCATGTAACTAGCTTTGAAATATTCCATGAAGATCAATTTTTCTAGTTTGACCAGATTTGACCACTTATTGACTAGTTTTGACTAGAACTTTAACCAACTACACAAGGAGCATATGAGCTCAATTTTTTAAGTTTCACACACCATTGGAAATCTCTTGATGAGATCTATGTTGTGATAATGATCAATTTAAAATTTGATGAATTGTATCTTAGAGTGAATGTGGATCCTCCTAGATCAATTCTCCCTTCTAAGAGGGCTTTTGGTCCACCAAAAGTTGGTACCCAACTTGATCTTTTAAAATGTCAATCAATTCTAAAAATTTTTGATGGGTTTTTTATCGATCTGTTCAGGTTCCACAACTACACCTACAATGATTGGAACAACTGGTTGATCACATCTTTCACAATCCCTCTATTGTTCCATGACCATCAATAGCCTCTACACAGAACTAGGTTGCGATGACTTCCTCTACTATGTAGCTTCATAAGAGCCTCTACATAGATAAGCTTAGTTATTTCCTCTACTACTACTAAATGATCCTCTACAACATATCAAGTACAGAACCCAAATCATAACATAGAGATAATATTGGAAAAATATAATTCATAACTAAAAAATGTAAAAATACTAAAACAAGGCATGATTTATACTAAATATTATAGCTACCAATAAGGTCATACTATATCAAACTATCTACCCACTATCACATCTTGTAAGCAGTGGATTGCCAAACATTAAAACATCACCAATGCAACTGTAAGAAAAAATTGTCAATGTAAATAAAATACAATATTGGTTGTGACTGTGTTGCAATACTTTGCCCCAATGGGTCTTATCAATGCATCTAATCACATACATGCCATAAATAGATGCATTCTAAAATATCAGTTAAATATAAAATTGAACACTGTCAAATTCCACCAACTTGTGTAACTGTTATCAAATCTCCTAAGTTGATCAATGAGTTAAATTCCTTAACAATTCAATAGGAAACTCATAAAATTAACATTGGAGATTCCAAAAATAGAGCTAATCATAACATAAGTGTGAGAATTAAAAACTTTTCATGATAAACCTATCTCGAAGTGTTCCCACCATAGTAGCTCCAAAAATGCATATATCAATCCACTAATTAGAGTAGTTAGTATGTTGGGTTAGCTTCTAATTGTGTGGATTGATATCAGTTGGTTTCTAGTATTATTGCAAACTATTTGGACTTGTTAATTTTCCATTATTAGTTTGTGGAATTAGGTTGTTTACAGGGAATAGGAAGCCATAGGAAAAGCCTTGAAAAGAGAGAGGATTAATGAGCTTGAAGCAATTAATTGACAGATCTAGGAAGATAATTCTTTTTTGAGAGCTCATTTTTACTTCTTGAAAGAGGAAATTTCCCACTTAAAATCAGAGTTGCAAGCCAAGGATGAGCTCTTGGCACAAATGTAGAAAAAAGAGAAACACCATCTTCGTCAAGTACCTTCCACTACAGATGCAAGTACTATGACAAATGATTGTATTGTAAGTTGTTCATCATGTAGTACTATTATCCCTTCAATTTTAAATGTTTTAGATATTGTTTTTGGTAGTTTTGAGAAACACACTAAGGGCATTAGATCTAAACTATTATTGAAAATGGGATTTGATGGAAGGGGCCTTGGTAAAAATGGGCAAGGTATTACTAATCGAATACAGGTAGAGCATAGATCTTGCCATATTAGATTGGGTTACACTAGTGAGAAAGTGGATGTTGGATAAAGTTCCTCTATTGTTGAAAGAGGACAAGCTTCTGACAGCTAAGATCCAAGGCCACTAGCAGAGCATAATTCCTTCTTGTAATGGAATAATGAGTGATGTAAGAAATCAAGTAAAAGAGGTATTGAGATTCCACCTCCTCAATCTTACACTAAAAAAATCACCAATAATAATGTGAATTTTAAAACTTATGATTCATTTTTTCCACTTAAAAATTTTGGTTTTGATATTCAAAAGATGGTTCATTCTTTTCCTTGTACATTTTATGGATTGAATAACCATTGCGTCATATATTATTGGAAAAGGCAAACTTTATTAAAGCAACTTATAGGTGCTAAAGACCATTCTCATACTAGAAAAGTGAAAAATGGCAAAAGGGTGATCTCACCTAAGAAGAGGGATGTTTGCACTCATTGTCACGTGAGTGGACATCAAGTTGAAAAGTGTTAGAAACTTCAACCATCCCACCATCCTGGTAATGGTAAGAAGAAGATGGTATATAAACTTATTGATAAGGTAACTAATGAAGTTAATCCTAAATCAACCCATGCATATGTCAGTAAATCCACTAAGAAAATTAAACACCCTAAACAGGAGAATCTAATAAAGAGGGTTAGTAAATAGTTTCTTAATTTCATGTTGTCATGATTAGTGGATTGATATATGCATTTGTAGAGCTATTATGGTGGAAACACTTTGAGACAAGTTTATCATGCAAATTTTTTAATTCTCGCACTTATGTTATGATTAGCTCTATTTTTGGAATCTCCAGTGTTAGCTTTATGAGTTTCCTATTGAACTGTTAAGAAATTTAACTCATTCATCAGCTTAAGAGATTTGATAGTAGTTGCATAGGTTGATGGAATTTGACAGTGTTTAGTTTCATACTTAACTATTATTTTGAGATGCATCTATTTGTGGCATGTATGTGATTGGATGCATTGATAAGACCCATTGGGGAAATGTATTGCAACAAGATCACAACCAACATTATATTTTGTTTACATTAAAAAATTTGTCTTGTAGTTGCATCGATGATTGTTTCAATGTTTGGAAGTTCTCTACTTATAGGATGTGATAGTGGGTAGATAGTTACATATATTATGACCTTATTGGCAATTATAGAATTTAGCATAACTCATGCCTTGTTTTAAGATTTTTACATTTTTGAGTTATGAATCATAGTTTTTCAATATTATCTCTATGTTATGACTTGGGTTTTGTAATTGATATGTTATAGAGGACCATTTAGCAGTAGCAGAAGAAATCACTAGGCTTATCTATGTAGAGGCTCTTATGAATCCATGTAGCAGAGGAAGTAATCGCACCCTAGTTCTGTGTAGATGCTATTGATGGTTGTGCGATAGTAGAAGGATTATGGAAGGTGTGATCAGCTAGTTATTCTAAAAATTATAGGTGAAATTGTGGAACCTAAATAGATCGATAAAAGACCCATCAAATTTTTTTTTAGAATTGACTGACATTTTAGAGGATCAAGTTGGGTACCAACTTTTGGTAGACTAAAAGCCCTCTTAGTAGGGAGGATTGATCCAAGAGGATCCACATTCACTCCAAAATACAAGTCATAAAATTGAATATTTATCATTGGCACAACATAGATCTCATCAAGAGCTTTCCAATAGTATGCAAAATTTTGAAAATAGAGCTCATATATTCCTTGTGTAGTTGGTCAATGTTTTAGTCAAAATTGGTCAACAAGTCGTCAAATATCGTCAAAATAAAAAAATTGATCATCATGGAATATTTCAAATCTAGTTACATGATGTAGATCTTGTCATAAGATTTTTGTCACATTTTAAGGTTCAAAAAATAAAGTTTGTATGTGCAAGTTATGACCAATCAAAGTTATGGTCAAACCTGATGATGTGGCAATAAAGTGACATAGCAATATGATTCGACCCAAGTTTTTAATATTTGAAGATAAACATATTATATCATATATTATGGAATAATTATCACCCCATATTTTTAACTGTAATGGGATAATATAAATCCCATTAAAAAAAGGGTGGAGATAATTATTTCTAAAAAAAGGGATAATGTTAAAACCCACAAATAATGGTCTTTGGATAATTATGAATATTATTTAAAATTGAAAAGGATAATCATCCAAGCCCACATTTTGTAGACCCATGAACCTATATAAAGGGTATGGAGGGGTCATTTAAAATCACAATCAAAGTATGAAAAACAACACACAAGACTTGAGCATAATCAAGTAGAACTGAAGCCAGAGCCAAAGAACCGAGAGCTAAGAGTCGAGAGCCAAACCCAGAGCAAGAGATGAGATTCAAATATAGAGTCAAAGAGCTGAGAGCCAAACCCAGAGCCAGAGATGAGATCTAAATATAGAGCCAAAGAGCTGAGAGCTAGAGCTAAGAGCCAAATCCAAAGAGCTGAGAGTCGAAGAGCCAAAGAGTTGAGCGTTGAAGTGCCAGAGCTAGAAATGATTTTATCCATATGTTGAGTGTCTAGATTTGAGGTTGTTTGATGCACTTTTTAATCCCTCAAAGTGAATAATTTTGCAGACTATGTATAGGCCATAATAGACCAGTTTATAAAGATCTCAAGTTTTGAGGGACTTTGAGAGATTTTCACTTCTTGGTGTAAACTAGGGATTTGTCCTAACTTTGAGAGAATTTCAACGATATGTTGAAATCCCTATGATTATTTTATTAATACCATTTTATAAGTTTGTATTTGATACTTTTGGCAGAGAATCCATAGGACTGCGAGATTGCATTCATGTGACAGTAAGGTAGAAGGTTTTTTCATGGGTTTATTAGGACTTTCTGAAGCTCTATTGTTTGAGTTGTGTGCAATCTTAGAATATCCATTTGAAATCATGAGGAATTAGCCATGTACTCATTTTTCAAGAAAATGGATCAGTTCTTACTATTAGTGAACCCAGAGATGTAGGCATTGTCAAACTCTGTTATGAAGTGCTTGTCATGAGTAGATTCTATTTTTGCATTCTTTTTTTGCATTTTGATTAATCTTGTTTATTAACCACTATTGAATGCATAAATAGCTAAAATAAGATAAAAGTCAAATTTAGTTTCATTTCCTTGATTGTTTTGGTAAATTGAGTAATTTAATGAATGGATCCAAGGTAAACAATTTTTACATGGAAATAAGTGCCAGTTTATGGATCATTAAGGGTAGGAGGGAGGGAAATTGAATATTTAATTTGACTGCTCTCATTTTGGTTTGAGGGGATTTAGATTAATAATTTGGAATTTTTATCACATTAGTTAAATTTTGGAAAGTTTATTTTATTGAATTATTAGATGGTTTAAACTAATTCATAAGGAAATCTTATCTTGTAACTTGATCAAAAGTATCTTCTAAGTTTAGTGGAGAATTGTGACCCATTCATAATGAAACTGTTGAATTAGCTAATATAAGAGGACAAAGTAATTCTATAGCTCATGATACAAATGTCCCATCATTTTTAGGATTCTATTTAGGATCTATGGGCTAATAAATTTCCAAAATGTTTATTTGGGTGAGTAAAATCTATTACCACCATAGGTTCAGTAGATCTTTTATCTAAGTTAAAATTGTATAATGTTGTGGGCTTGTTGAAACCATAGGTTTACTATCTTATTTTATAATATATGATCATTATAATCTACTTATTAGGACATCTTATCGTAAAAATATAAAAAATAAGGAAAGAGTAAAGCAGAAAAGGGATGATTATTTGACTAAGATTAGATGTTTTAATGCTAAGAAATGAAATTCATGGTTGGCTACAATTATATCACTGGGCATCAAGTTTATCTATTGCATAATTTAAATGACTCAATTATCAATACTCAAAGGAAATTGTGAACATATAATTCAAAATCTCTATAAAAATATATCAAATCACAAGCTTGTAGCTCTAGCACACGTCTTAATGAAAGCTTAAAAATAAATAGAATGAGAATCCAAAATCAATAAAACTAGTTGTTGCACAATCAAATTGCATATTCACTTACAAAACTAACATTAAAACAAATTCTTGGCATGTATAATGTTTCTCAAATCAATAGCCTCTTGACAATCAATCAAGCGAACAAAACAGAGTGGAAGGGGTAGGTGCAATTTTGGAATGATTCAAAAAGATATTTGGCACAAGAAAAGTAGACTCTTTACAATGGCAAACACTATTATTTATATAGGCAATTCAATCAGACCCATTGACTTGATGCACAACCAAACTTTAATGGCCTGATACCCAAAATTAAATGTAATAACTAATTACAACTCAATTCTTGATATAACACATCCACAAAGGATATGAACAAGTCATGACACAATTCTTAGACTATAATCACTTTTAAGATGAAAGGGGATGCAATCTCCAATCCACTTCAATATCCAATGATCAAGTAGTTGCATATATCAAATTTCTCTTCACCATTTTATCAGTGATCAAATAGGGAAAAACTACATCACTGTGGAAGGATCCCAATGACAAAGAAATCAGTTCTCACTCTACTGATAGAATATCTTCTCCATGAAAATAAATCACCTTCCAAATGCATCTTATTTTCATTGAATTATAGTTATAAAATAACATTGGAATAATGCATTATTCCAATCTATAAATACCAAAGCAATATTGGAGTAATAAACTATTCCAATTTATATAGGTGTAAATTAGACTTGTTCATATTGAAAAATTTATTAATTTATCTAGTAATTGAGTCAATTTTGCCTTGGATCTATGGACAATCCTCTTTATTTCGGGTTCTATATCTAACTAGATCATTTTCATTGCTATGACCTGATATTTGTGTTCCCTATTAACCAATTTTGACCCCTAGGTCAAAAAGTCAACCCCTATAAGTTGAAACATGTTTGTCATGTCCACATAATCATGTTCATGGATATTTTGTACCTTATAAAGTTTTCAAAGGGTTTTTCTAAAGTATTATTAACAAGGATTAAGGTTAATTTGATAAAATTAAGGTAATGGTTTGTTTTGATCTTGTACTAGGCTAGTCATGTCATGGTGTGAAGAGGTGGGTCCACAAGGTGTCATAGGTTCTTAGGTTACCCCTCAAGTCATATTAACCCTTAATCACATTGTATAAAAATTTCACACATGTTTGTAAAGTTTAAGGTTCTTTGGCAAATTTTAAGATAAAGTTTCGTGCAAAGAAAAGTTATTTTGGTCAAGCCCAACATATGCTAAAGCTGACCAAGGTAAATGATCCATATAATACATTTTCCAAAGATTTTTAATAAGTTATATAACTTTCATGTATGTTAGGGATGTCATATTAAGTCATTTTTTTAATAAATCACTCCAAGAAGGCAATTATAAGCACTTGTATGGACCAAGAAAACTCCATTTGTAGGTGAAAATGTTTCAGAGGTGCCTCTTTATCTTTTACATGTTAAAACCAAGCTTGGTGTGTAGGTACAAGTCTTAGGAATGTAAAATTTGCTTCATTTCCTCCATTTCTACCTTAACAAGATAATAAGGGTTAACTTCACATGCTCAGTATGGACAAAGGAGAGAGAGTTGGGTCCTAATATTTTTTCTAGAGAAGGGGGTCCTAGTGAGCTTAAAATTCATGGCATTGGTTCTCAAATTAATTCCCCCATCTTTATGAACAATCTCTAAGACTCCAAGGTGGTCATAAGTTGCCTAAAAACTCCACATGATCACTTCTATCCTTGGAATGATAGTTTCAATAAATTTAGATGCAAACATTTCACATGCTTCTCCAAGCCTTACTTGGCATGTGTGGTCCCAAGAAGATAAGAAATCTTCATTGTACACAGTTTACAGGTTAAGACTATGGTATTTTAATGCTTCAAGGTATTCAATAGATGAGTTTGGAATGTGGATGAACGTTTACCATCACATTTAACTCCTCCCAATGCTCTAAAATTACATTGGTGGCTTTGTTTCTTCACTCCAATACTACCTTTTCCAAGCAACATGTAATGGTCTTAAGTTTGAGACTATGAGAAGTTTGCCAAGCACAACATTGAGTGTAAATAGATCTATACCTCATTTCATTAGTTATATATGATGGTTATAATCTCATGTAATAGGTTTCAGGTTAGTGGAGAAGTTTTCTCAAACTCAAGAAGACCAAAATAGGGGTAATGGAAGGCTTAAAACAAGGAAAAGCAGGCCTACAGGTCTACAGACTTGTAGGTCCCTTTATAGCCTAAGTTGGGATGAAACTTACTCATAGAGATATGGCTTGAGTGAATAGATAAGTGTATGGAGGAACTAAAGATAAAATAACATCTTAAATAATATCAGTTGAGGTAATTAAAACAAATATACTTTAGAGCCTATAGTCACATAGTCAGGATAGTACAGTTAAACCTGTGTATAAATGCATGAAAAAAGTTTGATTAAGAACTAAGGTTTGAGGGTAAAAAGAGGCTTAAATTCATCTGTGAATACTTTGATAATATGTATAGGTCATGAAGAGATAAACTATGAACCTTTGTGTGACTTTTAATCAAACCTCAAGCTCAAACCTCCACCTACAACCAAGCCTGTGTAAACTTCTCAAAAAGCCTTGTGTCGTATTAAGTGTACACATGAAGATTTTATAGACCTAACTAAAAAAAAATTCAATAGGGGTTAAAAACATAAAATTTTATCAAAGAGTTTCTCATTCAAAAGGTACAATCTACACACCTACATATTCACTTACAGTCAGGATTGTTTCTAGGCAATTGGAGAAGAAAATTGTGAATGATGGGCAAAGGACTAGATGAATAAAGTGAATGATGGGAATATAGTGTGTAATATGATTAAGTGAATAAAGGAATAGTAGTGAGTTTTAGAAGCATTTCTTATATCCCACAAACCAATTTTGATGCCTATAGCCAAAGAGAACCTACAGTCCCGTGTAAGTACATGAGTATGAAGATACAATGGTATATTAGAGTTGGGATTTAAAAGAGAATAAGGACATATAAAATCATAAATAAGATTCCCATGGTGAGTTGGAAACATTGGAAATAAATAAAATCCGTTATTGAAATCCATTCTTAGGCTTAACAAAGAACTAGACCCTATTAATGAAGACCTACAGGCATAATTGTCAGGTCTAAAATGACTTTAGGCATGTGTGTATAAACTGTGAATAAAAGAGTTTGTGAAGGCTGATATGAGAACATTAAGATATTAAAACAATATACTTATAAAAAACTATCTATGAGGTTTTATACCCTTCAATAATGAAGAAAAAGACAAACATAACAAAGTAGGGCCACTTGCATCAATTAGCCTATAAACCCTGCTTTTGGATAACCTAGCCTAGATGAAGAAAGGAGATGGATTGAAACCTAAAAAAAACTTTAAGAATTTTTAAATAGATAGAAGGGCGTTATTGGAGTGTTTTTTTTCAAAATAAGTCCCTAAATTGGCCATTTTTGACAAAAACCATTCCTAAGGTGAACATAATGCATATTCAACCACCTGAGAGGCACAAACTTTTACTTAGATATCCCAGGTAAAGATGCATGGTGAAAATAGATATTAAGGGGAGATAGAGGGGTATATGTAATATAAAATTGAGGATTTAAGTCTTCCATCTAAGGCCTATAATTTATGAGTCATCATTAAGATGATAAAGCACTCACAGGCTGCCAAAAAGGCTAGAATTGACTAGTTGAGAGAGATGGGTTTCCCAAGTACTTGGATGAACTGTATTACTCATAAAACCTCTTATACATAAATCTTAACTCCAAGAATAATACCACCATGACTTTTTACTTTACCTGCAAATATATAGGTGCAATAAATACCATGATTTTGTAAGGATTTGAGAGAAAGATAAGTTTTTTTAGCTCATGAACAGATGCAAACCATTGGGAAGATGGTTTGGGGTGTATTATATCTACTCAATCCCAAAAATACATAAATTTCATATTGAAACTTACTCCTATAGACCTAGTTATTGAAGGCAGAAAAGGGCTTAAGAAAGGCTAGTTTTTTACCATTTCATTGTTCTCATATCTACGCAAGGTCTTAGAAGCTAAATTTTGGCACAGAGCATGGTCATAGGCTAGGGAAAGTGAATCACACACTTTATATAGGTTTCACACATGTGGGAGGTCTATGGAGTAAAAACTCAATTTTTAGGTCTAGAGGCCTAATTGGAAAGAAAAATCATGCTAATAAGTGTACTTCCACTCAGGTTCAAGTCATGAAACTTGGCATGGAGATGTAAGGGGATGTTGGGTATTAAAAAATATCTTTGTTTCCTAATATCATCTATAAACTATTTTGGACAAGGAGGTTTGCATGTTTTCAAGGTTACAAGGAATTGAGAGCTACGGAGAGCTTTAGGTACAAGATGAAGTCTTGGAGAAATTTTGAGGCCTCTAAATGAGTCTTTTTAGGTATTTTGCAATATTAATATGCCTTTCATGGAGAATAATTTTATTTATGAAGGAAAAGTCAAGGTTTGACAATTACAAGCAAGGAGAGGTGTATAAAGGCCAAGTGGACTTCAATACACCTAAGAGGTGTAATCATCATTGCAATGTCAGTTTTAGTAGTTTTATAAACAAGTAAAAAGTGTCAAAAAGTATATCAATATCAATTCAACATGAATTAACAATCAATGAGGCCATTCATCATCTCACAAGCCAAGACAAGGGGTAGTTTTGAAGAAAAAGACAAGGTGTCAAGCAAAGGTTGAAACTCCCATGCTACCTAGAAGGGGAAAGAATTTTCAAGAGAGAAACACATGTCTTGGAGACCTAATGAGACTATTTCATAACTCATTCTTATTTGTAACTTTTTTTCCAAACACTTTTCACCTCTCTCTCTCCTAAACCCTTCTCTCTTCTCTATCATTTCTATATAAATTCAGCCTTGATAGGCTATGTGTTGATCCTCCACATGGATATAACAAAGCCCGACCCATTTACAAGCCTTTTATTGATAAAAAAAAATATAGTTTTACCTCTTATTTTGACTAGTTTCAATGTGTGGTCAGGATTAGTTGATCTTGTCAAGTGATTATCTTAGCTTCTTTGGCATATTGTCCTTTTTTATCATTTGTTTTCAGTTTGAAAGCTTCTTTGCAAGTCTTGTGAAGTGTAAAAGTGAAGTGTGAAAGGTTGAGTGAATTATCTATTCAATAGTGTCATTATATGACCTATTGACTAGTCCTCCTAGCCCAAGCATCTTTCACAACCTTCATATGAAGTGTTGATGTAGAGAGGTAGATTAGGAATAGTGTTTGTTTTAGGTTAATCTCATAGTTGATGTGCACATGTATCTGGTTGGTAATGGTCAAAATATTTTGGTGCATCACCTCCATTAGACTAGGTTTTCCCTCTTTTTTCCTATCAAGTTAATATATTAGTGAATGAGCCTAAGTGATGTTGGAGGTTTGTCAATGATGTCTCCAAGGTGATCAAGGATGTTGATGAGATGGCATGTGTGTTAGAATGACAATGACAAAGTGTGCTTCAATGTAATTTAGTGTTCTTACATGGCCCTTCAATGTTTGACTTAGTGAGGCAATTGATGGTATGGACATGTTGCAGAGACCCTATGGGGTGTTATGAGTGTTTGGAGTTCTTATGAAAGTGAATGAAATTCATCAGTGTAGTCATATGAATGTCTAAGCTCAAGTAATCCTCTTGATAGATAAAGTTGAGCAAGAATCTTGATGACATCATATTTCACACATGTGAAGGTTTCAACATCAGCTTGATACATGGATGGATTTTCCTATGAAAGGTGATCATGTGATTTAAATTTTAGATCATGAGGTTGAATGTAGAAAAATTTATTAAGGTGCAAAGTTGACCTTCCAAGAAGATTGCAGTGGTTTCTATACTTAGCCAAATTTGAAAGAGGAGATCTAAAGTTGAGCATTCAAAATATCTAACAACGAGTGTCTAATCTAATAGATGAAGATCCAATGTGAGCATATGATTGTGTAGAGATATAATAGCAAGGATCTAATTTGATAGATGAAGATCCAATGGTGAGCATATGATCATGCAAATAGAGATCAATGGTGCATGTTAAGTCAATATGTCAAAAGATGCTCAGAAGGCATGGGGTTTCCATGTGGCATAAATGCATTGACTAAATAGAGCAAGGTGCACAAAAGGCACATAGAGCTACCAATTGGCATGATCTTGAAAGCAAAGATCAAAGATCAACATGGAGCATCAAAGAGGTAAAGATAAGAATCTCATGTTGAGATCGATGGAGTGTATTTGATCAAAATTTATAGGGGAGATGAGATAAATAAATGTGTCTGAAATATTTCAGTGTTTGCTTCAGAAGTGAGACTATGTTTTTTGTGTATGAAGACCTGAAGAATAAGGAGACCTAATTGGTAGGTTCAAGTATTGAGTTGGTGTTCTAGGTTCCATGGACCCATATGAGAGTGATAAAGGGGATATTTTAAATATTTTTTATGTGTTAAAATCATTGGTAAAAGATTAAGGTGGTCCAAGAGGTTGCAAAAGTAATGTGTAGATGTGAAGACCTAATTGTTTTGGGTCTTATTAGGGCCTAATGAAGGATTTGAGTCTTAAGGACTATGGCCAAACTATGGAGAGGATTTTTTCACATGTAACATGTGTATGGACTTATTTTAAGTGTGGTTTAAATATGTAAAACATTTTAACCAACCAAGAAGGGTTATATGAGCGTATGGTATAAATACTAGGCATAATTGGTCTATTTGGAGTGGAGTTGAGAAAGTGTGGTGCTAAGCGAATGAGAGAACATTTTAAAGAGAAGGTACATGTCATTTAGGACCATAAAAGAGAAAAGAGGATCATTCATGTTTATCTAATCAAGTTGATGTAGGACACACATGTCATTGGACCTAATGAGCCTAGAAGAGGTAAATTAAGAGAGTAAGCCGTAAAGGCTATTTGAGAAAGATTGAAGGGTGAAGAAAGAATGCAAGTAAAAGATGTTCATCATCAGGTGTATAAGACATCAAATTAGAATTGGATATCATATCAAGGTATTTGGGTTAGTGCTTGGTTGACTAAGGGATTAATTCCTCTTTGTGGGATGGGTGTCTCACTAAATTAAGGGTCGGGTGTTCCTTGATCAGTTGGTGTTGGTCTAAATGTTGAATCTTGTCTTTATAAGACTGTAGTCCATCTTGCAAGGTTCAGTGGGTTTTATCCCCCAAGAGGGTTTCCCATATATATCATGTGTTATGTGTTTGATCTTGTTATATCTTCCTTTTTCATTACAATGGTTAATTTGTATACATCATGATTGTTTGTGTTAAATGTTTAAGAATTATGAATTGAATTAGATTATATGGCATCACTGATTCACCCCCTTTTTTAGTGATCGTACCTATAACAATTGGTATAAAAGTAGGATCTTCATTGCAAGTTTAACCACTTGAATGTGATCTAAAGTAAAATATGGGTAAAAAGGAAAGTTGTTCAAATGAAAAGAACATCATGGATGGTGAAGAAGTATTCTATGATAGTGAGGAAGAATACATTGATCTAGAGTTTGAGCTCATGGGTGCACTTGGTGAACTGAAGAAGCAAAAGAAGAGGAATCATAAAATGAGGAATATGATCAAAGGTCTTGAAGCACAAGTCAGGTTTCTTAAAGGGAGTTTGTTAGGCAAATCCATGAGAGAGGAAAAGGATAATCAAGAACTAATCAAATCTATGAAAAATCAAACATGTAGATTGAAGGATGACATGTCTAAAGAAGCTAAGGAGGATAAGGAGACAAAAAAAGATCTCATATTTTAATTAGAGGCTACAAGTTCAAGCATGAGAGATAAAGAAAATAAATGTGTTCAATTGAAGACTAATCTTGTTTCCCTAAAGGATGAGCATGAAAAGGTCATAGGCAAGATAGGCAAGCTTGAAGAAGATCAAAAGATATTAAGACAAGACAAAGAGGTTGATAGCATGAAAGTCAACAAGATAGATCAGGTCAAGATCAAAATGAAGATGCCAATTAGATAGCTAAATGCTTCAAGGTATGCCAAATATTTTATGGGAAATTATTTTTTTGTCATCTTGTTGGTCATAGAGCAAAGGACTGTATAAGAAGAAGCAATCAGTCAAAGGGAGATCACTGTCATATTCAATCAAAAGGTATGAAATACATTGCTTGTTATAGATGTCATAGATTTGCTCACATTTATAGATATTGCAAGAATAAGTTGAATGATTTTTCAAAGTAAAATAATGTGTATGGAGATCCTAGTGTGTAAGGAAGAGGTCACACATGGTTATGGAGACCTAATTCTATTAGAAGATATTAGTTTGAGACCAAAGATAGTTTGTTTGTCATGATAAACATGAAGGAAAGTCAAGAGTTTCTATTTTCTACATTTGTTGACAAGTCTAAAGCAAAGAATGAAGTCAAGGATCTATTCAGAGTCAATTTGATGATGGGGTAGGGCTGCAAGTCAAAAGAGAGTATGGAGATATGGGAGTCTCCTGAGTTTTAAGAATTTTAGTCTCACTATGTAAAAGGTGTGTCTCTCTCTAGGCTTTAAGGAGACACTTTACAGAAAGAGGAAGCATGGTGGATGCTTTTTGGGTCTTGGTTGGTGTTGCATGACAAAAAATCCATGAAGGTGAGTTATTATATCAATTTGAGTTATGAAAAACAAATTATGGTTGTGTGTTCCTTTATGTCGATTCAGTTCATAAGGAGTCATGTTATGATATGCAAGAGGCAATCCTTGGTGTAAAGACAGAGGTCTTTGAGGGCTAATATTGTGAAGATGAGTTGTAGTAGATGAAAGGTATGGATGTAATCAGATTTCATCCATAATTGATCTCTTGAGGTATCTAGATCTAGTGTAGTTCCTTGAAAGTACTTGGGAGCTTGGTTTCAGGTTAGTCAATCTACATTGTGTTCTTATTATTTTGATCAGTAGTGGGAGCTTGGTTTCAGGTGATTCAATCTACATTGTGTTCTTATTATTCTGATCAGTAGTATGGTGACTCTTAATAGAGGACTTATGGGCCCCAAAAATTTAGAGATTGGTATGGATTTAGGAAGAGCTAACTTAGATGTCTTGAGTGTGGTATGATGTTTTGACATGTTTCTTGTGAGTAAGATGTGTCAAGGAGTAGATCTTGGTTGTATATGTTGTCCTGATTAGTTTTTGGTGTTTCGGCATGTTGACTATTGTATGTGCAAGGTTTGTAGGTTAGGTATGGAGATTTCCAGGTGTCATTTGAATAATTTCAATTGTCAATGTGTCGTAGTGGGATATAAAGGTGTGTTTACCTCATTCATATTTTTTCTAGGTGATTTCAAGTTTTAAAGGTCTTTTGTGTGCAATTGGAGACTTTTGTTTGCTCTTGGGTTTCCCAGTTTGTGCGTAAGGGTATGCCAGTCAAAAAACCATGGTATAATAAGTATGGGTTTCAAAAATATTTTGAGCTCAAAAGTTGGTCTAGAAGTGTGTATTGATGACTTCCAGGTGTGAGAAAATTTTCATAGATGGGCATTGACTAGAAGGTGGTATGTTGACCGAGTTTCTCTTGTAAACCTAATGTTTTTTCTCATGTTGGAAAAATGGTTTTCCTAATGATTTGAGATCTAAGGATTCTTAATAAATTGAAATGGCCAAATGGGTGCTCAAAAAGTCTTTCACAGTATTTTAAAAGTGCATGGTTGGTTCCATGGAGGAGGATTTGTGCAAATAGAGGGTTAATTAGATAGCAAGTTTGTGAAGGAAGTATGTTTTAGAAGAAGAACTAAGTGTTTATTTTTGGCATGCATGAGGGGGCATATGATAATGCTCCAAATGTGAAATTTCAATCCATGAAAGTTCATACAAAGAAATTTATGGGCTCTGCAAGGTCCAGGTAGGGCTACAAGGCCTCTAAGCAAGGTTAATATGAAGTGGACTTTTTGATCATTTTATCCAAAAGACCAAGGCTCTCAAAAGGTGCCAAAGCTTATGTGACTTAAGGGGAGTCCCTCTTAATTTTTTCAAGGCAAGTTCAAGTAGTTTTTAATGTTCATGTATGGTTTGTCTTCAAAAAAGTTATGTACGATCAAAGAAGAATGTAATCATGGAGCATGTTTGAGAAGTTCAAGGTAAGAAGAGGTATGCACAATGTTAGGCAGAGTCTGTATCATCTCTCATAGGTGGTCCTTTCCTATTATTGGTCTTTGAAGTCTTTTTAGGTCTACAAGATGAGTTGTTGAGCCAACTCTGTCAATAGGGGAGAAAGTGTTTGAAGAGAAAGATAGACTCTAAACATAAGATTTGTATTGGTTTTGACACCAATGACAAAGGGGGAAATTGTTTGAGGTTTGTCAATGATGTTTCCAAGGTGACCAAGGATGTTGATGAGGTGTCATGTGTGTTAGAATGAAAATGACAAAGTGTGCTTCAATGTACTTCAGTATTCTTGCATGGTCCTTCAATGTTTAACTTAATGAGGCACTTGATGGATGATATTAATGGTATGGACATGTTATAGAGACCCTATGGGGTGTTATGAGTTCTTGGAGTGGTTATGTAAGTGAACATAATTCATCAAAGTAGTCATATGAATGTCTAAGCTCAAGTAGTCATCTTAATAGATAAATCCATGCAAGTAGTTTGATAATGTCATATTTCACATGTGTAAAAGGTTTCAAGATTAGCTTGATACATGGATGGATTCCCCTATGAAAGGTGATCATGTGGTTCAAATTTTAGGTCATGAGGTTGAGTGTAGCAAAAGTTATTAAGGTGCAAATTTGGCCTTCTACGCAGATTACAATGGTTTCTATACTTTGCCAAATTTCAAGAGAAGATCTAACAGTGAGCATTCAAAATATCTAATGCCAAGCACTTAATCTGATGGATGAATATCTAATGATGAGCATATGATCATTCAGAGATCTAATGGTGAACATCTAATATGATAGATGAAGATATAATAGTGAGCATATGATCATGCAGATAGAGATCAATGATGCACATTAAATCAATGTGTCAAAGGATGCTCAGAAGGCACTTGGTGTTGTGAAGTGGTGCAAGTGCATTGACTGAATAGATCAGGGTGCGTAGAAGGCATGTAGAGCTTCCAAGTGGTATGATATTAGAAGCAAGGATCGAAGATCAATAGGGAGCATTAAAGAGATAAAGATAGGAAGCTCATGAGGAGATTGATAGAGTGTATTTGTTCAAATTTTCCAAAGGACATGAGATAAAAACACATGTTTGAAGCTTTCTACTATACACAGTGACCATTAGAATTTAAATATTCAAATTTGTGAAAGTAAACCATTGATGGTTTTTTTCTATATCATGAGCATATGGTAGAATTTGATGGTGGTCTAAAAGGAAAAATTATAAAGGAATTTAAGGTACATCCAACAAAGTTGATTAGAAGATTTGAATGTTCATACGGTTTCAGATATTGAGTTCCAAACTTTACTATGTGTTTGACCATGTTCCACAAGTAACCTGAAAAGGGTATTTGAAGAATTATTGATGTTATTTTGATGTTTCAATATAAACTAACTATTGGAGAGTGTTATAGATTCCATGAGGACCATCTGTATGAATTTTATAGGTTTGAACAATCCATATTCAATATGAGCAAAGGCTTAGAAGTTGACTATGCTTGTTGTATGCATTGGTAGTTTGACAGACCATCTTGGAGAGGTAAGTTGAATATTTATATGAAAAATTGAAGAATAAAATGAGTATGGATATGTTATAGAAGTCTCTAAGGCTTATGTGAAATTATTAAATGTCATTATATGCCCTAATCAAATATGAAGAGTCAAAATAATATAATTATATTTTGACTGTGTGTGACCAACCTGAGTGGTCATTTTGAGAGAGTTTTTTTAGTGATTAGAGCTTGTGTCAAAGTGTCTAAAGCATATGGAGATGTTTCATAGGTCCTAAAGGTTTTTCCCATGTGATCTAATCATATGGATATGTGAAATATTTGAGTGTTTGATTCAGAAGTTTGAGACTATGTTTTCTATGTATGAAGACTTAAAAAAAAAAGAGACCTAATTGGTAGGTTCAAGTATTGAGTTGGTGTTCCAAGTGGCATGGACCCATATGAGAGTGAGAAAGGGGCTATTGGAAATATTTTTTATGTGTTTGAAGCATTGGTAAAAGATAAAGTTGGTCTAAGAGGTTTCAAGAGTAATGTGTAGATGTGAAGACCTAATTGTTTTGGGTCTTATTAAGACCTAATGAAGGATTTGAATCTTAAGGACTATGGCCAACCTATGGAGTGGAGTGTTTCAAACGTAATGTGTGTATGGACTTATGTTAAATGTGGTTGAAATATGTAAAGCATATTAGCAGACCAAGATAGGTTAGATGAGTGTATAGTATAAATAGTAGGCATAATTAGACTATTTTAAGTGGAGTTGAGAGAGTGTGGTGCTAAGCAAATGCGAGAACATTTGAAGGAGAAGGTACATTTTATTTAGGACCATTAGAGAGAAAATAAGATCAGTCACGTTTATCTAATCAAGTTGATGTAGGATGACACACAGGTCATTGGACCTAATGAGCCTAGAAGAGGCAGATCGAGCGAGTAATCCCTAGAGGTTGTTTGAGAAAGATTGAAGGTGAACAAAGAGTGTAAGTAAGAGAAGTTCATCATCAGGTGTAGAAGATATCAGATCAAAAGTGGAGATAAAATCAAGGTAGCTAGGTTGGTGCTTGGTTGCCTAGGACTTTGGTTCCTCTTTATGGGATGGGTGTCTCACTAGATTAAGGGATGGGTGTCCCTCGATCAGTTGGTGTTGGTCTAAATGTTAAATCTTGTCTTTATAGGACTATAGTCCATCTTACAAGGTTTAATGGATTTTATCCCCCTATAGGGTTTCCCACATATATCATGTGTTATGTGTTTGATATTTTTATATCTTTCTTATTCATTACAATGGTTAATTTGTATGCATCATAATTGTATGTGTTGAATTTTTAAGAGTTTAGAATTGAATTGGATTATCTAGCATCATTGGTTCACCCCCCATTTCTCAGTGATTATCCCTATAACAATTACATCAAGGGGATCTATCCCTTTAACCTAGAGATTCAATCCACCTATTAAGCCACCTAAAGTCTAGGATTGTCTCCATGTTACCCCAAATTTGGAAGGCTTTAACAATCTTCCAAGGTTACAAATTTGGGTGTTAATAGTTTTGGCACACCTGATGGGACTAAGGTCCAAAGTAGTTGAAGCATTTTTGTTGTTTTCCTTTTATATATAAAACTTTGAAGGCATTCAAAAACATCGATGGTAACTCTGAGTTCAATTAGCTAGTTCTAATAGCCCAGTCATTTATTCAAAGTAAGTTGTGTTTTCAATTCACTATCTTGATAAGGTTTTCATGGATGAGTTTGAAGTAAATTTCAATTTCATGAAAGTTGATGAGGCATCTTAATCCTATGATATTCCCTATTAGCCTTATAATGAGCCTTTTCAGTCTTATAATGAGCCTTACCAGCAATATGATGATTCATATCAATCCTATGGTACTCCCTTTTAGTCTTTATATGATCCTAATTATATACCTCAATAACCTTATCAAGCATGTTACCCTCCTTACCATCAAGAGTGTCACTCTTATCCTCCTTATGATCCATATCAATCTTATGATCAACCTACACCTCCCCCACATGGCTATTGTAATGCATATGAATAGCCTTGTCTTCAACCATGTTATCCTCCTTTGCCTCCTCCACTAGCTTTCCAAGCTTATCAAGATGGAATGGATGAGATAGAGATCAAGATACTAGAATCTACAAAAAGGGTTTGTTCAACTTCTTAATATGAGAAAGTGATTGGGTTGTTTCAAGCTACATCTAATGATCCATTAAAAAGGAATGAGTTGTGTTAATTTTTATTGGGGAAGATGGGATTTTGGGAAGATAATAAAGTGATTTTGATCAGTTGTGTCAAGATTCCTCTTGTTCTCCTTATTAGCCTTCCTATGCTCCTTATCCTCATGAAGTCATTGACCATCCTCAAGAAGAGTTATTCTAAGAGAGTATAGATAAGAAAATTGAAGAACATGTGCCTATTCTATCCCCATTTTCCCCTCCTCAAGAACCTAAGGCATTTTCATCTTGTAGGTTTATCCAAAAAGGCAAACTAGACAAGAAAAAGGTCCTAGTTGAGAAGGTTGGAAATCAAGTTGTAACTATTAAAAAGCCTCAATAATATTATAAGAAGAATGAAGTGATTATTGAGAAGAATGAATCACTTATATCACAACTAAATTTGGTCTCTCTCCAAGAATTTATAAAAGAGTCCACCATTCCCAAGACCTCAAGTTGTAATAAAGCTCCCTCAACTCCCAATCCAACTCATGAGCATATTCCTTGCCCTCCCACCATCTCCCTTCTTGAGGAAGAACTTATCCAATGGGATTTAAATGGAGAAGATCAAGATATAGTTATAGATGATGAAGATGATTCAAGTGTGTATGAGGAAGAAATTTTCATTGGTACTCAACTTGGTGAAGAGAAATGTGAATCAATTTTCAAAGATGAGGTTCTATAAGATGGTCTTGATAGTATGCTTCAAGAAGGAGATCCAATTACATCTAATCTTGTTGGTGTTGTAGTTGGTCTTGATGTTGAAGGGTCTCTAAACCAAAAAGCTAAGGTTTTGAATACATTTAAAATGGTTTCAAATGAGCAATAAATTTAACTTGAAGAAGTTGGCTCCCATCACATCATGACTGCATAATGAGGTTTAAAGTTCTTGAGATCACTATAGTTCTTAAAGAAAAAGATGAAGATGATTTTCAGGTTGGTCTCATTCAAATTGATCAAAGAGAAGATCCAAAAGATGATTGGCAGTAGTACATTGAGTCCCTTTAATAGATTGAAGCTCTTTGAAAAGGTACATTTCCTATTGAAGATCATGCTCATGAGAAGGTTGGTCAAGACACACCCAATGAAGACCATGATATAGCTTGGATTGAGTACGCAAAGCTCTTTGAAGATCTTGATGAATTTTCAACAGCTAATAAGCAACATGAGGTCACCCAAAATGCCATAGAGACCCAAGGACAATGTCTTCATAGAGTATCATTAGATGAGGTTACAACTGACAAGCAATATGGAGTGGGTCTTGAACTACAAGATGAGTATGTGTTCATAAGTGACTGGTTTTTTTTGTTGTTATCTCACTTGAAAGCATGCCAAAAGGCAATGAATATGAGGATGAATCCAACAAGAACAAATTCCAAGAGGCAGCGTGCCTCATGTTATTCTTCATCTCATGGAGAAAATTTTCTCACAAAATTACCATTTGATCTAGGAGGAAGAAGATATTAACAAGTTAGTTGTATATACTAGTTACTTTGTTGTGTCTTACTTTCCCTAAGTGCTTAGCTAACACATGTGTGTGTCTTTTTTCCTTTGGTTTGTGTGTTTTTCTTATTTTATGTGTGTTTGGAGGTCAATTCAATTGTCTTATCTTGGTCAAGGTCTGATTAGGTCTGATTTTGAGTGCAATGATACCATTACCCAATGGAAGGACAAAGCTACTAGTCTAGTAAGCATTATAGGCATGCTACCCTCATGAATCATCAATTTATTGACCATTTTGACCCCTAGGTCAAAAGGTCAACCCTTACAAGTTTAAACTTGCTTTCCATGTTCACATAATATTTTTCATGGCCATTTCATACTTTTGAAGGTTTTCAAAGGGTCTTTTTAAAGTCTTATTAGCAAATATTAAAGTTAATTTGATAAAATTAAGTTAATGGTTTGTTTTGATATTGTACTAGGCTAGTCATGTCATGGTGTGAAGAGGTGGATCCATAATTTTTCATTAGGTCTTAGGTTGCCTCTAAATTCATATTAACCCTTAATTACCTTGTATAAACATTTCACACATGTTTGGAAAGTTTAAGGTTCTTTTACAAACTTTAAGATAAAGTTTTTATGCAAAGAAAAATGGTTTTGGTCAAATCCAATGTATGTCAAAGATGACCAAGGTGAATGATCTATAAAATACACACTATAAATATTGTGAATAAGTTATATAGCTACCATGTATGTCATAGATGTCAAACTAAGTCAATTTTGTAGGAAATCACTCCAAAAAGGTAGTTATAGGCACTTCTACAAACCAAGAAGACTCCATTTGTAAGTGAAAACATTTCATAGGTGCATATTCATATTTTATAGGTCAAATCCATGCTTTATTTTTAGTTATAGGTATCATTAATGTAAAATTTACTTCCTTTCCTCTATCGCTCCTTTGGCAAGCTAGTAAGGGTCAACTTCACATGCTTTGTACAAAGAGAGAGATTTGGGTCCTAATATTTTTTACAAATGAGGGGGTCCTATTGAGCTTTAAATTAATGTAATTGGTTCTCATATTGATTCCCCCATCTTTATGAATAATCACTAAGACTCCAAGGTGGTCTAACGCTGCCTACAAACCCCATGAGCTCATTTTTCTCCTTAGAATAATAGATTCAAACAAGTTGATTGCATGAGATAAATTTAATAATATATAATGTTTGTGTGAATACATTTCACATACTTCTCCAATCCTTAATTGTCACATGTGGGCCCAAGAAGACAATAAATCTCTATTGTGCACAATTTACAGGTTAAGACTATGGTTTTTTTATGTTTCAAAGTATTCAATCGCTGAGTTTGGAATGTGTATTAATTTTTCCCATAAAATTTAATTATTCCAAATTCTCTACAAGTCCATTAGTGTCTCTATTTATTCACTCCAATACTACCTTCTCTAAGCAACATGTAATGGTCTTAAGTTTGAGACTACGAGAAGTTTGCCAAACACAAAAATGAGTGTAAAGAGATATATACGTCATGAAATAAGTGATATATGAGGTTTATAATTTCATGGAATGTGTTTTAGGTCAGTGTATAAGTTTTCTCAAACTGAAAAAAACCAAACTAGGGGTAATGGAAGGCTTAAAACAAGGAAAAGTAGGCATACATGTCTGCAGACCTATAGGTCCGTTTATATCCTAAGTTGAGATGAACCTTGCTCACAGAAATATGGATTGAGCGAATATATAAGTGTATTGAGGAACTAAATATAAAATAACATCATAAATAATATCATATAAGGTAATTAAAACAAATCTACTTTAGAGCCTACAATCACATAGTGAGCATAATACAATCAGGCATGTGTATAAATACATGAGAAAAGTTTGCTTAAGATCTGAGGTTTAAGGGTCATAAGAGGGGTGAATTATGGATAATTTTATAATATGTAAAAGTCATGAAGATATGAACTATTAACATATGTTTAACCTCTAATCAGACCTCAAGCTCAAACTTCCACCTACAACCAAGCCCATGTAAACTTCTCAAGAAGCCTTGTGTCTTGAGAAGTAAGTGTAAACATGAATATTTTATAAACCTAACTAGAAACACTTTAAATATATGTTTTAAACATAAAAGGTTATAAAAACCTTGATTTTAGAGTTTCTCATTCAAAAGGCACAATCTACAAACCTAAATATTCACCAACATTCATGCATGTTTCTAGGCAATTAGACATGAAAATTGTGAATGATGGGCAAAAGACCAAATAAATCCATAGGATATAGTGTGGAATATTATTAAGTGAATAAAGGGATAAAAATTAGTATGATACTCATTTATTGGATCCTACAAACCTATTTTGATGCCTACAGCTAATGAGAACCTACAGGCCCGTGTAAGTACATGAGTATGAAGATACAATGGTATATTAGAGTTCGAGTCTAAAAGGAGTAGGATGTATAAAATCATGAAGAATATTCCCATGGTGATTTGGAAACATTGAAAAAAAAAAATCCCTTATTCAAATCCATTCTCAGGCTTAACAAAGAACTAGACCCTAATGAAGACCTACAGGCAGAATTGTTAGGTCTAAAGTGACTTGAGCCCTGTGTGTGTAAATTGTGAAGAAAAGGGTTTTTGAAGGGTGATATGAGACTATGATGATATAAAAAGGTTTTTAGACTTAAATTAATCTATATATGAGGTTTTAAACCCTTAAAAAATGAATAAAAGGCAAACACACTCAGCTAGGGTCACTTGCATCAATTGGCCTATAAACCCTACCTTTGGATAACCCAACCTAGATGAAGAAAGGAGATGGATTGAAACCTAAAACAAAATTTAAGAAGATTTTATGAGAGGGAAGGATGTGATTTTATTTTTTGTTTGTATAATAAGGCCCTAAATTGGACATTTTGGCCTAAAACCATTCTTAAGGTGCATAGAATGCATATTTAGTCACCTAGGAGGCACCAACTTTTGCTTAGATCTCCCAGGAGAAGATGCATGGTGGAAAGAGATATTATGTGGATATATATGGGTATATTCACTAAAAAATTGGGTATTAATGTATTTTATCCAAGGCTTGTACTTTATGAATCATCGTTAAGATGATAAAGCACTCACAGACTGCCAAAAAGGCCAGAATTGACTAGTTGAGAGAGATGGGCTTCCCAAGTACTTGAGATGAACTGGATTGCTCTTAAAACCTCTTGTAAATCATTCTTCACTCCAATAATAATACCAAAATGACTTTTACTTGTACCTATAACTATATGAATGCAATAAATGTCATGATTTTCCAAGGATTTGAGAGGAAGACAAGGTTTTTGAGCTCATGAACAAATGCAAACCATTGGGAAAGATGGTTTGGAGTGTCTTCTATCTCCTAAATCCCATAAATCCATACATTTCATCCTAAAAGTACTCCTATAGGCCTAATTATTGAAATCAGTGTGAAAAGGGTTGAAGAAAGGCTAGGTTTTTGGACCATGTCATGGTTCTCATATCTACAAAAGGTCTCAAAAGCTAAAATTTGGCATGGAGCATGTCATAGACTAGGGAAACTATATCACACAATTTTTGGAGGTTTCACATGTGTGGGAGGTTTATGGAGCAAAAAATCAATGTTTTGGCCTAAAAGCCTAATTAAGAAGAGAAATTAGGCTATAAGTGTACTTCCACTCACTTTCAAGTCATGAAACTTGCCATAGAGATTTAAGGGGATACTAGGTACTCAAAACTATATTTAGTTCCCTAAGATCATCTATATATTCTTCTACATAATGAGGTGTGCATATTTTTAGGGATACAAGAAAATTAAGTGTTAGAGAAAGCTTTAGATATAAGATGAAGTCTTGGAGGGAGTTTGAGGCCTCCAAATGAGTTTTTTCAGGTATGTTTTGATATTAATGTCTTTCATGGATAATAATTGCAGTTATGAATGCAAAGTCAAGATTTGACACTTGCAAGCAAGGATAGGCATAGTAAGGCCAAGTGGGCTTCAAGACACCTAAGAGGTGTAATCATCAATGAAATATCAATTTTAAGAGTTTCCTAAAGAAGTGTAAAGTGTCAAAGAGTATATCAAGATTAGTTCAACATTAATTGCCAATGAATGAGGCCACTTATCATCTCCCAAGCCAACATAAGCGGTAGTTTTGAAGAAAAAGACAATGTGTCAAGCAAAGGTTGAAACTCTCAGACCACATGGAAGAGGAAAACATTTTTAGGAGAAAAAACATGTTTTGGAGACTTGATAGGACTATTTCATAACTCATTCTTATTTGTAACTCTTTTTTTAAACACTTTTAACCTCTCTCACACATTTCCTTCTCTCCTCAACCCTCATTTCTCTATAAATTTAGCCTTGATAGGCTTTATATTTATCCTCCACCTGGGTATGGTGAAGCCCTATCCATTTTCAAGACTTTGATTAATGAGAAACTTCTAGTTTTACCTCCTTTGACTGTTTTCAATGTATGTGCATGACTAGTTGATCTTATCAAGTGATTAGCTTAGATTCTTTGGCATATTGTCCTTTTCTAGAATTCATATTCAATTTGAATGTTTCTTTGCAGGTCTTTTGAAGCGTAAAAGTGAAGTGTGAAAGGTTGAGTGAGTTGTCTATTCAATAGTGTCATTCTATGACCTCTTGATTAGTCCTCCTAACCCAAGCATCTTTCACAACATTCATATGAAGTGTTGATGTAGAGAGGTAGATTAGGAGTAATGTTTATTTTAGGTTAATCTCATGGTTGATGATTACATGCATCTAGTTGGTAGTGTTCAAACTATTTTGGTGCATCACCTCCTTTAGAATAAGTTTTATCTCTCTTTTCCTAACAAGTTAATATATTAGTGAATGAGTTGAAGTGATACATCAAGGGGAGCTATCCCTTTAACCTAGAGATTCAATCCACCTATTAGGCCACCCACAGCCTAGGATTTTTTCCATGTTACCCCAAAGTTGGAAAGATTGAACAATCTTCCAAGGGTACAAATTTGGCTGATAACATTCCCTTTTGAAATTAAATCTCAAAATCTTCATTGTAGGGTCTTCAATGGATTCAATAATATTTTCAATGAGTTCCACCCTGCCTTATAATTTATCCTTGAGATTTGTAAACTCCTCTTGATAGGTTATGTATTTTTACTATTATAAGAAAATACCTAGGTTCATATATTATGGATATCTACTCTTCCTTACACAATATTTATTCACAGTTGATCCAAAATTGTCATATGCTTGTCACTTTAGTCTAGAATTTATTATCAAATATCACCTTTGTTATATGGTTGTGGGTTTCAATGATCACAACATCTATGAAAATCTCACTTTTTAAGAGCCTATGCTTTCTACTACTTTGTATACTCAGTAGACTATGGATTTCAATAATATTTTCAATGAATTCCACCCTGCCTTATAATTTATCCTTGAGATTTGTAAACTCCTCTTGACAGGTTATGTATGTTGACTATTATAAGAAAATACCTAGGTTCATATATTATGGATATCTACTCTTCCTTACACAATATTTATTCACAGTTGATCCAAAATTGTCATATGCTTGTCACTTTAGTCTAGAATTTATTCTCAAATATCACCTATGTTATATGGTTGTGGGCTTCAATGATCACAACATCTATGAAAATCTCACTTTTTAGGAGCCTATGCTTTCTACTACTTTGTATACTCAATAGACTATGGATTTCTGAGATTGTGTCACTTGTCACAATCATGAGACTATGGATAGTCTTTGAAAATGCTTTGATTTGAAACATATATGACATTATGGTTCCCAAAATGGTGCCATGTGGCATCATTATGGAGTTTAGGGTCTTCAATGTTGACATGTTTATGTTAATGTTTTTATCATTGATGTCAAAGTGTTGGTCATTGATGTCAAGGTGAAGACATTGATGTGTTGGTGCATCTAGTATAGATGAGTGAGATATTCTTCATGAAATGAGAGAGTGAGTGTGACTTTCATTATAATTTTGTGTCAAGGGTAAATTCATGATAAAATATGATGACAATGTAGTGTTGTGACAAGGTTATTGTCATACTTGAGGGAGACTAACTTGATTGAGCTAGAGAGTTCATGTTTGGTCTGCAAGATCAATATGGTCTTAAGAGATAGAGAGTGTACCTATGTTTGTGTTTGATAACATCTTATGATGTTTTTTGAGTGTTGCATGGATGTCATAGGTCAATATTGAAGCTTGCTTGTTTGTCATTAGAAGCATGAAGCCTGTAGTAGTGGCCTAAAGAGCATAGGCTTTTGGAATAAAGAGTAAGCATGGTGGAATGATAGTAGATAGGCATAAGATCCTATTGAAAAGTGATGAAATATGCATTAGTAATATGGAAGCACTTAAGAGTGTCTAAAGGTGATCCCAAGGAGAAGAGTGTTCTATGTAGGTCTATTCTTAGACCTAATGTGAGCCTTGCCTAGCCTAATGAGGCATGTGGACCAGATTCTAAGGTGATAAATCCCAAGAGATCATTGTTAGAGGTAAGATAATTTTTTTCAAGCATATGGACCAAGTTTGAGGTCAAGCCTTGAAGAAGAAAGCATAAAAAGTTGTGTTGAGGTCTCTCGAGGTGCCTAGAATGAAGACTCCTAACCTAAGAAGTTTTTTCTTGTACTTGTTGGGATGTACAAAAGATGCATGGGGACCTGAGTATTTCAAGATAGTTGAGGAAGGGTCCTAATAATATTTTCTTGGCATTGGTTTTTGATTTGAGGATCTATGCTTTATGAATAAAAGTTAAGACTGAAAGTAGGTTTTTGGTCTCCTAAAACCCTAATGGTGACTCGATGGTGAAGAATTTAATGAAAAGTGCCTGAAATGAATTGGTATGTCTTGGTAAATTATTATAGGTTTTTTTAAGCTCTCCTAGGCATCCCTAGCTATGATTTCTTTGTCATGACAGTGTGTGGGCTCTATAGAAAAGATCTTGTTTATGAAGAGATTGATATAGAAGATAAAATTTTCAAAGGATAGATTGATCAAATGCATGAAGGAATAATATAAATACTTTTGTTTTATGTCCATGAATATTTTTTATCTTTTTTTAGCCTTTGTGTCAATCATTTTGATGATCCAAGTTAGCTAGTTGCTAGAAGCCAAATGGTAAAAATAGTGAGAGAAGACCGGTCAAGTGAGAAGAGGATTAGGAAAGACCTATTAGGTCAAATGAATGAATCCTACATCATGGAATTTTTTTATAAGTCTTGTAACACCTATCCATGAATTTGAAGTGGTTCATAATCATGTGTGATGACCAAGAGATGGACTAAATTTGTATATCCAGGTCTAGTAATGACAGCAAAATGGAAGGCAGTGAGATTGGTCTAAAAGACTAATTTGTGATATTAGACCTTGATGTCTAAATGCATGGAGGTGTTCCTAAGATTCATAAGGTTCATTTACATGTAATAAGAACCATTGAAAGTGCTCGTGATAGTGTGGAGATTCAAATCCTTTTGATTATGTGTTGACTGTGTTTGGCAGCTTTGAGTAAGTTTTTTGCAGAGAATGGAATGAGCTTGTTTAACATGTGTTGAGCTATCTCAAGCTTTTGATGATATTTTTGGAGCCTTGAAGAATTAATATAAGTGTTTAGTTGATCATGGTTCAGTTTATCAAGTTGATTTATGCTTCATCATTTGATACTATATTTTTGATATATTTAGCCTAACAGGGCTAATAAGACCTAATGGAGTGTCCAAAATGCAAGTAAATGAAATGAATCTTATCAAGATTTGAAAGGTTCAGTTAAGTCCTATGCTAAGTGGATAAATTGTTTATAATTTTTGGTTAAGGTCTCTTGGGCCCATGTGGTTCAAGGTTCAAGCATGAGAGTAAGAGACCTAGTACTAATAGGTCTTCAAGAGCCTAAAGGGTGGATAAGACCTATCAAAAGATGTTTAAGTATAAAATAAATCTTGTTTATGATTTTAAAATGTATTTTAGATGTTCTAAATGATATTACAATGGTGATTCAATTATGTCAATATGTTTGGTTAACCAAGAGAATGTTGAGGAAGAGTCATGTATATAAGTAAGACCTAGTGGAGCTAGTGTTGTAGTCTAATGTATCTAGTTGAATTGAATATCAAGCTAGGGAAGCAAAGTATCACTCTATGAGGTGGTCATAGATAAATAGAGTTATATTGATAAACATTATTCATATTTTTTTCATGTGAGAGTCATTGCCATATGACCTACTCAAGAGAAGTAGAAGGCTAGTTGAGTAAAAGAGGCCTATGAGGATGTTTGAGTGCTTTCAAGTGGCATAAAACAAAGAGGTGAAGTTGGTTGAGTTAAACAGGTGTACAAGAAGGTTGAGGTCATTATGACATAGTCGTATATCATAGATATGCTCCTATTTTTTTGAATAGATCAAGAAGTTTAGTTGAGAAGATAGAGTAGAAGAAAAGAGGAGATATAGAAGAAGACGATCATCAGTTATGGAAAGAAATAAAGAAAAGATGGAGTGATGTGATTGAATGAGTTAGTGATTGGTAAATAGGTGGTTCAGTTGGTGTTGATTCATCTAGGGGGTTGGTGCCTACTTGATAATTTGGTGCTTAGCTAAGACTAGTTGAGTTGGTGCTTGACTAGATAGGGGTTGTTGTTCTTTGTGGTGTTGGTGCCTCACTAAAGATGGATCTTATCATTATAGGAATGTAGTTCATCTTATAGGGTTCAGTGGGTTTTTCCCCCCATGAAGGTTTCCCACATATCTCATGTGTTATGGTTGTGTTCATTATTGATTTGTATGTGATCTCTTCGCTATGATGCTAGACTAGTTGAATGTTTTGTAATAATGAATCATGAATGGTAATGAATGAATGGATAAGTGGAATGAAATGGAAAGTTTTATAGGACATTGATTCCCCCCCCTCTTAGTGGTTGTGCTTCTAATAATAGGTATCATAATGGGTCCTTTTAGAGTAGGCTTGATAGTTGGAAGGTGATCCTAAGTAGTACAAGATGCCTAGAATGAGAAAAGTGTTTGGAGAATATTTGAATGATCTAGAAGGAAAGGCTGAAGTGAACCTTCAAGCTGAGGTGAATCTTAACGTTGAGCATGTTAGTGCCTTGGATGATTTGAAGTTTCAAAAGAAGATAAATCATGACATGAATTCTATAGTTAAGGCTCTTGAGGAGTAAGTGTGCAGTTTGAAGAATGACAAGATCAAGGAGGCCAAAAGGAATGGGAAGTTATTCATGAATCTCAAGGAGCAATTAGGAGTTGTAAGTACAAACCTAAGGTCAGGAGAAGAAGAGTGAAAACTGTATAAGTCTAAGTTGGAGGAAGCAAAGGCAAAGTGAGATAAAATAAGGACCTCAAAGATCAGTTAGAAGATGCTCTTGTAAGCCTAAGATCAAAAGAATAAGAGTCTACATTATACAAGTCTCAGTTATAAGATTGAAATGCATTGTTAAAATCAATAAAGAATGAATGTGTTTAATTGAAGACTAATCTTGTTTCCCTAAAGGATGAGTATGAAAAGGTCAGAGTCAAGATAAGTGATCTTAAAGAAGAAAATAAGAAATTAGAATAATTCAAAGAGGATGGTAGCATGAAATACAACAAGAGAATATCAGTTAGACAACCAAACGCTACAAGGTATACTAGTTCTTTTTAAGGTCATTGTTATCTTTGTCATCTATTTGGCCATTGGGCAAGGGACTATAGAAGGAATCCATCAAGGAATGAGTATTCAATGAGTCTTGGAAGAATAAGCAATTGGTAAAGAAGGGACCTTAGATTAAATTAGTTAAAAGGTATGATTAATGTTGTGTGTTTTAGATGTCATTGTATAAGACATAATGCAAGATCATGTAAGAGTAGGTTGAAGAAGTCAAGTCATGACAAGAAGCAAGAGATTCCTAAAGTGATCAAGAAAGGTTAGACCTTGGTATGGATATCTAAGGAAGTGAAGTCTAATAAGACTGATTCATTTGAGTTGAAAGGTCATGATGCACTATTTGCCATGCTGGAAGAGGTTTCAGATAAGGAGAAGTTTCATGATTGCCAAGATTTCTTGTTATTTGCATTCATTGACAAAACAATCAAAGAGAAGAGGAAAGATGAAAGGTTGAATGAGCCAAACACCTTAGTCAATCATAAGTGGAAGCTAAGAGATGACATTCAGTCTCATAAGATAATGGAGATCTGGGAATCTCATAATTTCATGACATTCTAGAGTCATGAGAGAAAAGGTGTCTTTATTATGCTTCATGGAGACACTTCGCAGTTGATGGAAGAATGTGAGGTTTCAAAGGTGTTCATTAAAAGGTATGTTGTTTGGTCATCTTAGTCTTAGTCATGATGATGTTTTGCATAAAGTTGATTTTCTTGTCCTAAGTGCAAACAACTAGTATGCATTGGATTGGTGCTAAGAGATTGGCCTAATGGATGATCTTGAGAGAGAGCAAGGCAGTGTGCAAGTCTAATCAAAGAGTCTATAGACCTTGATTTTGTTAGAATTTGATAAGGATCAAGCTATAATGTCTTATAAATAGTGACATAGGTTCAAGCTTTGAATATATGTAAGAGGTATTCTTGTCTAATATGTTTTGTGATAGTCCTTGAAGAGTGAGTTCCCTTGCTAAAATAGAGACTTGCCAAGCAGAAGAAAGAAGATATCATGAGTTCTAAGTGTGTAGGTGGTTGAGATATGATGGGGCAGAGCCTCCTAGGTGGTCATGATGGTCCAATATTCTCTATAGGAGATAAAAAGTAAGATTATGTGTTCATTGGTCATTTTGGACTATGTGTAGACTTGTTCTAGGGCTTGAAGAGAAAAGACCATACGATGAGTTGTATCCATTGAAAAAGATAAATATTTGTATACATATCCTATGAGTGTTGCTTTAAGTGTTTTTGAATTCATTTTCCAAAAAGGTAAATCATACAATACGGTTATGAGGTAGAAGGAGTCTTGGAGGCCTAGTTGCAGGTCTAGAAGTGTCAAGAAGAAGGAGGTGGTCCAAAGCAACCTATCCCAAGTTTTCCTATGGAGAGATAAAGTACAAATGGGTGCTCAAAAAGGTAAGGATTTTTTAGAGAAAATTTTCATTTGTTCCTAACATGAGAATTTGTTGGAAAATAGGGCTACAAGGATCTACGAGCTCGTTGAAGGAATTTGAGTGTTTTGAAGGCAAAATGAGTTTTTCAAGTGAAATAAAAGTATGGTTCAGGTGAGTTAAGTTCAGAGGAGGTCTTTGAATATGATTCTGAGAGATATGAATACTTTGATGAGTTTTTGAGCTTTTTAGCCTAGTTGAGGTGTCTTAGCCTTTTAGCCCTTAAAGAGATAAGTGTGATCTTTTGAGAGATGAAGAATGAAAGATATTGCAGAAGGTGTGTGTTCCTTGTCTAAGATGTGATTGAGGTCTCAAGGGGAGCTTGTCAGCTTTGTGTGTTGAAGGAGCAAGGTAGTTTGCAAATCCAAGATAGTGAAGATTATTTGTGAGAGTTGAAAGGTATGTCATCAAATAGTTTCTTCTTTGAGTTCTCTTAAGCATGATTAGTTGATTTGTGAGTTCAGTCCTATGGTGGATATTTTTTCATAAATAGAAAGGGGGAGTTATTGTTATCCTAGATGAAGAGAGAATGCATGATGTAAGGGGGAGCATATGAGATTCTACATGTCTAAGTCAAGATGCCATGTATGTCAAAAAGGTATGTTTTTCAAAGGAATGTTGTGCACAATGTTTCCTATGTGTGGATTTTTGTTGAAAAGTCTTGTGTATGGTGCAAAGATAATTTACAGGTCCAAGGATCAAAGGTAGTTGATGATGACCCTTTGTCATTAATGTCAAAAGGGGAGAAAGACTTGTTTGGGGAGATAGACCCAAATAGAGAAAGGTCAGTTGAGTAATGTGTTTGCCAACAATGATAAAGGGGGAGTTTTTTGGCATGTTTATGTCAATTCTATTTTCATTAATGTCAAATTTTTGGTCATTGATGTCATGGTACGTGATGGTCATTGATTTCAAGGTGAAAACATTGATGTCTTGGTACATCTTGTATAGATGAGTGAGAAAGTCTTCATGAGATGAGAGAGTGAATGTGACTTTCATTATAATTGTGTGTCAAAGGTAAAGTCATGATAAGAGATGTTGACAATGTAGTTTTATGACAAGGTTGTTGTCATACTTGAGGGAAACTAGCTTGCTTGAGCTAGAGAGTTCATGTTTGGTCTGCAAGACCAATATGATCTTAAAAGCTAGAGAGTGGACCTATGTTTGTTTTTGCTAACATCTTATGATGTTTTCTAAGTGCATAGATGTCACAGGTCAATATTGAAGCTTGTTTGTTTGTCACTGAAAGCATGAAGCTTGTAGCAATGGCCTAGAGAGCATAGGCTTGTGGAATAAAGAGTCAAGCATGGTGGAATGATAGAATATAGGCATAAGATCCTATTGAGAAATTATGGAGCATGCGTTAGTATTGGTTAGGCACTTAATAGTGTATAAAGGTGATCCCAAGGAGAAAAATGTTCTATGTAGGTCTGTTCTTAGACCTAGTGTGAGCCTTGCCTAGCCTAATGAGGCCTGTAGACTAGATTCCAAGGTACTAAATCCGAGGAGAGCATTGTCAAAGGTATGAAAAGTTGTTTCAATCATATGAACCAATTTTGAGGTCAATATTTGAACAATAAACCATAAAAATTTGTGTTGAGGTCTCTCAAGGTGCCTCGAATGAAGACTCCTAGCCCGACAAGGTTTTTCCTGTATTTGTTGGCATGTGCAGAAGATGCATGGGGACCTAAGTCTTTCAAGATATTTGAGGAAGGTTCCTAATAATATTTTCCTAGCATTGGTTTCTAATTTGAGAGTCTAAGATTTATGAATGAATGTTAAGACTAAAAGTAGATTTTTGGTCTCCTAAAACCCTAATGGTGACCTGATGGTGAAGAACTTAATGAAAATTTCCTGGAATGAATTGGTATGTCTTGGTAAATGATTGTAGGTTGTTTTAATCTCTCCCAAGAATCCCCATGTATGATTTGTTTGGCATGACAATGTGTGGGCCTTATAGAAAATATCTTATTTTTGAATAAATTGATATAGAAGACAAAAGTTGCAAAGGATAGATTGATCAAATGCATGAAGGAATAAGATAGAGAGTTATGTTTGATGTCCATGAAAAATTTTGAGCATGTTTGAGCCTTTATTTCAATCATTTTGATGATCCAAGTCAGCTAGTCGCTAGAAGCCAAATGGTGCAAATAATGAGAGAAGACCAATCAAGTGAGAAGAGGATTAGGATAGACTTATGAGGCTAGATGAATGAATCTTGCATCATGGAATTATTTCATAAGTCTTATAGCACCTATCCATGAATTTTAAGTGGTTCTTAATCATGTGTGATGATCAAGAGATGGACTAAAACTTGCATATCCAAGTCTAGTAATGACAACAAAATGGAAGGCAGTGATATTGGTATGAAAGAATAATTTGTGATATTAGACCTTAATGTCTAAATGCATGGAGGTGTTCCTAAGATGCTTAGGGTTCATGTGAATGAAATAATACCCATTGAAAGTTTCTATGTTGGTGTGGAGAGTCAAAGTCTTTTGACAGTGTGTTGACTAGGTTTGGCAGCTTTGAGTGAGCTTTTTGTAGACAATGGAATGAACTTGTTTAACCTGTGTTGAGCTATCTCAAGATTGTGATTATATTTTTGAATACTTTAAGCATTAATATGAGTGTTTAGTTGATCATGGTTTAGTTGATCAAGTTGATTTATGCTTCATCATTTGTGACTATATTTTTGTTATATTTAGCCTAATAGGGTGAGTAAGACCTAATGGAGTGTCCAAGAGGCAAGGGAATGAAATGAAGCTTATCAAGCTTTGAAAGGGTCAGTATATGTCCTATGTTGAGTGAATAAAATTTTTATATATGTTGGCTAATGTATTTTGGGCCCATGTGGTTTAAGGTTCAAGTGAGAGAGTAAGAAACCTAGTACTAATAGGTCTTCATGAGCCTAAAGGGTGGATAAGACATATTAAAAGAGGCTTAAGTCTAAAAGAAATGTTGTTTATGATTGTAACATGTATTTGATAGGTTATAAAGGCTATTGAAAAATTGATTCAAGTATGTCAAGATGTTTGTCCGACCAAGAGAGGGTTGAGAAAGAGTCTTGTATATAAGCAACACCTAGTGGAGCTAGTGTTGTAGTCTAGTGTATCTCGTTGAATTCAATATCAAGCTAGAGGATCAGAATACCACTTTATGAGGTGGTCATAGATAAGTAGAGTTAGATTGATGAACATTATTCATATGTTCTACATGTGAGATTCATCTCCATATGACCTACTCACGAGAAGTAGAAGGGTAGTTGAGCGAAGGAGACATATGAGGCTATTTGAGTGATTTCAAGTGGCATAGAGAAAAGAGGTGAAGTTGGCTAAGTTACACATGTGTGCAAGAGGGATGAGGTCATTGTGACATAGTCTTATATCATAGATATGCTTATGTTGTGTTGAAAATATCAAGAAAGTTGGTTAAGAAGCTAGAATGAGAAGAAAAGAGGATATTTAGAAGAAGACCATCATTAGTTGTCAAGAAAAATAAATCAAAGATGGAGTGTTGTGATTGACTGAGTTGGTGCTTGTTCAAGAGGTGGTCTAGTTGGTGTTGATTCATCTAGGGTATTGGGCCTCCTTGCTATGTTGGTACTTAGTTAAGACTCGTTGAGTTGGTGCTTGACTAGGTAGGGGTTGGTGCTCTTTGTGGGGTTGGTGCCTCACTAAGTTTGGATCTTGTCATTATAGAACTATAAGCCATTTTGAAGGATTTAGTGGGTTTTTCCCCCATGAGGGTTTCCCACATATCTCATATGTTATGGTTGTGTTCATTCTTTCTTTGTATGTGATCTCTTTGTTATGATGCTAATTTAGTTGAATGCTTTCTAATAATGAATCATGAATGGTAATGAATGAATGGATAAGTAGATTGAAAGAGGAAAGTTTTATAGGACACTGATTCACCCCCCTCTTAGTGGTTGTGCTTCCAACATTTAGGGCTTCATTATGGATCTCATTTCTTTCACCAGTTGAGTCTTTGAGATTGTGCCACATGGCATGATCTCGAGACTTTAAGGATCTCTCAATTATTTACTATGTATTTGTCCTCTTGAATTTTGACTTCTCAAGATGTGACCACATGTCAAAATTGTGGGACTTAAGATTTAGACTATCTTCAAACTATGCATTGCCTTCCCTGATCTCCAAATCCCTGAGATTGTGCCACATGTCATAATCATGGGACTCAAAAGCCTTCAACATAACCATTTTTCTTGAGAATCAATCTTCTCTAATTGAATGAGGTCATGCCACCGGCATGATCTCAAGACATATCTGCCTTTGACACGTATTAGATTTTACAATAATTAATCTTCTTTTTTATCCTTTGGGGTGTGCTTTGAACCTTTGAGAATTCCATGTGTTGCCTTCACATTGAATCTTATATTAGAAGCATGTAATGTTTGAATCAACCCTCTGAGACCTTAAAGCCTCATGATCATACCACATGGCATCATTGTAGGCCTTTGGGCCCTAGAACCTCTATAGACTGTCTTCGACCTTATCCTCCCTTGATCTCTAAGATCATGCCATGTGACGTGATCTTGAGGCTTTGGGCCTAAGGATGAATATAGACTTTGGCTTTACTCAAATCACCTCAAAATGCACCACATGGTCAACACAAGAAGTTGGGAGCTCATGAAACTTTAAACTATTGATGGAAACCCTCCAAACTTTGTGTGACTGATATGTGGCCATGTATCATAATCACAAAAATTTGAGGCTTAAAAGTCTTAGCCATTTTTGAATGTGCCACTTCTTATGGACCAAAATGATTGATATTTTGACATGTAGCAAATATCGATGGCTTAGAAAACTCTGGAAACAAAGATAAAGTAAAAGAAACACTTAGAGAAAATTATTAATAGTTTAATCAAATAGCACAAAGACAAAGGAAATCCTTGTTGGACATAGTCATTGATGTATGAAGGATTGTCATTGATGTCAAAGGTAGCAAGTGTTATTATGCATTATTGACAAAGGTGTTAAGTTGAATAGACTTATTGCAGAGCCCCATGGAGTTGTGTGTGTACTTTGAATGACTATGAAAATATAAGAATGGTCATATAAATGTATTTACTCACATGGTTATGTTGATAGATATGGCTAAGTACACAAGTGGATGTTAACAACATTTGCATATATCTCTTTGTGGTCTAAGTTATAAGTCATAAGGATGAGTAGAGAAAATGTTACAAAAGCATAAGGTTGTTCCTTAGCTAAAAGAGTACTAAGTTTCCATACTTAGTCGATTTTGCACCTTTGCATTTGTCTAGGGAATTCTTTTGGAGAAAGTGGTTCAGCGACTTCTTTCGGGAAAATGGTTTACACTTTTTCGGACAAAATGTCTACAAAAAATTTTTGAAGGAAATGAGTGCAATTTGGAATTCTTTTACAGAAAGTGGTTCAGTGAATTCTTTCAAAAAAAATGGCTACTCTTTGTCAAACAAATTATCCTTTACAAAAGTTTCGAAGGGATCTTTTCAAAATGCCGAAGGGTAAGTGAATCATTCAAAGTTTCTGAAGGGATCTTTTCAAAAATGTCAAAGGGTAAGTAAACTGTTCAAAGTTTCTAAAGGTATCTTTTCAAAAATGTTGAAGGGTAAGTGAACCATTCAAATTTTCTGAAGGGTAATTTACAAAAGTTCTAAAGGGATATTTTTAAAATGCCAAAGGGTAAGTGAACCATTCAAACAAAAGTTCCAAAGGGCATGTGACCCAAACAAAGATTCTGAAAGGTATTATTGTCAAAGCTTTGAAGGGCATGTGATCCAAACAAAAGTTTTGAATAGGTCACTTATAGAAGTCTCGAAGGACACTTTCGAAAGAAGGGAATTAATGAATTCTTTTAGAGAATTTATCTATGGTAGGTAGACACTTGCAAAGTTCCTAAAGGATACTTTCAGATGGAGAGGACACTTACAAAATTATTGAAGGATACTTTCGAATGGAGAGGACACTTAAAAATTTCCTAAAGGATACTTTCATATGGAATGGACTCTTACAAAGTTTTCGCAAGATATTTTGGAAGAAATATAGGTCACTTACAACATTGCTGAAGGATAAGTGTGGAGTCTCATAGAGCATTTTCAAAAGTGTTGAAGGATCAAGGTGAGTTAAAGGTTGAACAAGTCTAAAGAGATCAAAGGAGAAAAAGTAAGACATGAATGCTGAAGAAAATGAGATGAGGTCAACATGCCACAGTTTAACGACCAAGCCAATATAAGGATCATGCATCTTTAGAGATTGAACGGCATGTAGAAAGCTCAATAAGGAAGATCCAACAAAACAAAGTGGAGTCAGTAATGCAATATGACCTATAGTTAACAACATAATGGAAAGCTAAAGATCAAGCATATCAAGGATAATTGAAAGGAGTGAAAGTGATCCAATTATATAGTAGATAGAAAGATGCAAAAAGGAGCTCGATGGTTAATGAAAAGAGCATAAAAATGGCATGAAGAAAAAAATCAAAAGTCCACATTTAATATGCACCAATGGTCAAGTGGAAGAATAGACAAAACTTATGATGAACTTGACATATCTACACACAGCTCGAGATTGAATTGATCGAACTGATCAATCTATAATTAAGGAGGCCACACAATTATGACTTAAATCCAATAGTTGCCAAAAAGTAAAGAGACTAGAACATTACGACGTGAAGCATGAATCGAGATATGAGAGGTGTAAATGCCAAGCCACATTAAATGAGATCCAGAACTGAAATTAGTAAGGTGTAGTTAGAATGTAAATGAATTTTGAAGACATGAAACCCTAGACTCATTGTCTATATATATATATGACATCTAGAACATTTTAAAGGGGTCTGCCATTGTAATTGCAAAAGGAGCTACTAGAGTAACTCAAAGTGTGCCAATTAGAAATGCATGCAGACACAAAGAAAATGTTAGAGGGATAGAGAGATATATCTAGACACAAAGAGAGTGAGGCAAAAAGGAAGAAAGATCACACAAAGAATGTGCAGAGATTGAACAGTTACAGATAAGACTTGTAACAAAGAAATAAAATTTGATTTTTTTGTATTCTAAAGTTGTAGCTTCATAATTCTAATTGGTGGGTACCATCAGATAGACTGAGTTAGTGCTCAGTTAGGGAGTGGGTGTTTCCTTAAAGTGGGTTATTTTGAATGTAACCAATGATTTTTACTAGTGAGGTGTTTAATTATGAGGATGGATGAGAACAATATATTCTAGCATTTATTCTCACTGTGGTTTTTCTCTTTGGGTTTTCCATGTATAAATTTGGTATAATGTGTTTTTGTGTATGTGTGTGTAATCTCTGCATCTATTATTTAATATGCATATGCATATGTATCTTCTCTAAAAGGTTTATAGAACTACTTTTAGCTGATCTACTGATTCACCCCCGCCCCCCCGCCCCCGCTCTTAGTAGATAGTTGTGTTCAACAATCCTAACATAGTATATAGACAAAGTTAAATTTAACTAAGAACAACCCAAAATACACCTGTGCAATCATGAATTAACGTAAGCAAAAGTTCAAAAGACTTAAAATAAACCTTGATAAAAGTAAATGAGACCAGAAAAATACATTAAGAACTTGACTAAGTGACCTTTAAATCCAAATAAAGAAATTTGATTTAATAAAATGACCATTTAAAATGGAATTTGAAAAACAACAGTCATCAATTAAACAAATAAAGACCATGATTTAATCAAAATATTTCAATAGTGAAGTCTAATGTTTAGACATTGCCTCCTTTCAATTTAGTCCTTAGAATAGCTTGTGCTTTAAGAATTGAGGCACCAATATTTCAAGGGAAGAATTTCAAGTGGATAATGAATGAAATAGATTAATACTTTAAGATTGAAGTCAGAAGTCTTTGCTAAATCAAAATAATAATATAATGAACACATGAAGCACCACCTTAACTAAGATTATTGATATGTTATAAAGTACATAATACAATGATGAACAAAAGTTTGAATCACTCAAAAAAAATTCAAAAGCCTAATCCTATGTTGTTTAGACTCTAGACAAGGATTGTCTAATCATTGTGAACAAATGGTCAACTGAAGCTATGTCAAAATCATCAAACACATTCATAAGTTTGAAACCTTGAGATGGGAATCCATACTAATTAATTTATACATCATTCATAAATGTGGTCATGTAAACAAGAAAGAACAAGAAAATAAAATAAACATGTTGTAGAAAGAGGTTCCCCATATGAAAAATTTAAGTATGGAGCGTGTTGGACCCAAAAATACCTTATATTGAAGAGAGGCTTTAAGGAAAGTAATGAAAATTTTGAAAAAATTATCATCACTCATGTTATGGTCAGCATTGTGAGCTAATGATTTCCATTGTTTAATTTTAGTATGAGCAAATTCAGTAGTTAATTTTTTAGCATTGATGAAGTGACTAAGACAATTTTCAAGAATATTATTTTGTTGAAATTATTTAACTAAAGCATTTTGAGATCCTTTAGTTGCCATATGGAATATTTGGGGAGATGATTATACCATTCTAAGCATCTCTTGTAAAATTTTTGACAATAAGTTTAATGGTAGTGAAAGTGTTGGTTTGGACCCATTTCTTATAAATATTATCAAATGTGTTAAGGAAAATAGTAGGGTCTTTAATTCCATCATACTTAATAATTGGAGAGATATTTCCAATATATATGGTGATGATGAATGGAGCTAAAGATTCATTTTTAAGATGTTGGAGCATTTTTTTATGCATGATAGGTTAAGGGATGATATTCCCATTGGCATCTCTAAGAAGAGGGGGACAATTTTTTGATTATTTTGAGGCATGGTAATAAGGGCTTGACTTTCCATTTATAAGATATTATTTTGTATTTAGAGCATTTGATAATTATTAGTTGTTTGCATAACCTTGATTTGTTGAACCATTTGAGCAAAAATTTGAGTAATATGAATGAGATAATTTGTATTGCTAGTGGTAGGAGGTTGAATGTTAGTGTTGGTAGGAAGAGTATTCCCAAATTTAGAGATAGGAGTGTTCTCTAAGGAGGGTTCCCTATGGTAGGGTTCCTTGTGGGAGGGTTTCCTATGTTAGTATAAATTTCTCCAATGGTAAATTAAAAAGGTTTGGATAAGGTACTATCCATGTTAAGATCATCTAAATCATCATTTTGAACAATGTGGATCATGTTGCATTCCATTGATCTAATGATGGTTGGGACTAGTTGCACCATGAGGGGTTATCCTCTCTAGTGGCTTAGGTAAGAAATAGGAATTTATGTAAACTTTGAATGGGTTGAGACTATCAAGGAAGATCCTAATATGTGATTTCATAGTGTTAATCAATAATCAAGAGAAAATAGGAAACATAACATGGTCGGCCACCTATAGGGTCAAGTTAGATGACTTAGTTAGACAGACAGGTAAAAATAGTAGTCTAGAAACCTATAGGATCAGCCCAATCAACTTAGTTGGTCAGACAAGGAGAAACAATAGGCTAGAAACCTATAAGATAAACTTGGTTAATAGGAAGAAACAATAGGCTAGAAATCTACATGATCGACCTGATTGACTTAGTTGGATAGGTAGAAAGAAACAACAGGTCATAAACCTATATGATTGACCTGGCCAACTTAGATAGAAAAGAATAAATAGTAGGTTGGAAACTTATAAGATAGACCTAATTGACTTAGTTGCATAGATAGGAAGAAATAGTAGATTGTAAACATACAAGATCGACTTGGTCAACTGAGTTGGATAGATTGGAATAAATAACAAGCTAGAAATCTACAAGATCGACCTAGTTGATGTAGTTGGATATAGAAATAATTTACTATAAAATGGATGATGCAATCTGAAAACATAGGCAAATAAGTAGAATATAAAATACTAAGGTGAGTTTGGTTGACTCAATCTATTCAAACATAGTCAAATAGGTCGACATTAGTCGACCTCATTGGATAGGTAGGAAGATAGCAAGAGTCTAGAAAACCTACTAGGTCGATTTGGTCGACCTAATTCGACAGATAGGAAGAAGCAATAATCTGGAAAACCTACTAGGTCGAGCTAGTCAACCTAGTTGGATAGACATAAAATAGTAGCAATCTATTAAACCTATTGGGTCAAGTTGGTTGACCTAGTTGGACAAATTAGGGAAATTTTACCATAAACTAGATGATGTAATCTGAAAGTATAATCAAATAAGTAGAATATAAAAGGTTGAATCAAGCTTGGTTAACTTTGTCTATTCAAACACGGTTAACTAGCTTGACATTGGTCGATCTAGTCGAGTCACATGGCACATAACTATGTCAATGTTGGTCAGCATAGTCTGTAATACAAAAGAGAGAATCAAATAATAGATAGAAATGAAAGTGTAAAACTAACTAACTATTAACTAGATATTTGAAAATAAGATTAGAAAGATGCTCTATAAGGCTTTGATTGATTTGTAGGCTTTCAAAGATAGGTACTTGTCTATTAGATGGTGAAAGCCCAATGTTTTAGAGTGTTAACTATAGAGGATTAGACCTTGCCCATAGTCCACTAACCTGGTTTCAAGGGTGAGTTAAAAGTAACTTCTCGATGCTAACCACTAATCAATGCACCATAAGATCAAATAGATGGTTAGATTCTTAAAGTTCAATAGAAAGGGAATCATAGATATTTCCTAAATACCATGAGGTATGTGGAAACTAATGACCATATTTATCTATGTACTATGACTATGATTATTGGATCAAGCCCCTCATGCAATGATATATGTGAATGATAGAAAATGACTCTAAACAAAGTATCTCGTAACCCTTTATGATAGTAGCTAAGTAGTTTTAAAACTATCAGTACATAGTTTCTAAGGAAATCAAGATAAAGTGAAAATAAAGGTAAAAAAAGTGGAAAAAATCAATTTGTAATTTTTAAAAGTAAATAAATAGGTATCCATCTCTATTCAAATCAAAGTGAGATTAATTACTATGAAAATAAATTAAATTATCTTGCTTATGTTGAAATTAAAACACACAAAACAAGGTTAGCATGTTGATCTTGTTTGAGCAAACAAAATTAAACAAGGACAACACTAGTCAACATAGTATGTTGTAAAAATATGCCAAAAAAATTAGGTTAGTCAAGTTGACTTAGTTTATTAGAAAGACAAGCAAACATAGAACTAAGTCAACCAGCTTGACTTAATTCACTGTGTGATATAGTTTTAATAGAACTGAAAAACTAGCAAGAACATTATAAAAATTTGAAGTACTAAGTAGTTTTATTGAAAAACATAATGTATAAAATTGAGATAATTTGAATTTAAAATATTGAGTTATTTATAAGGAACCTGGTATTATAACAAGGTCAACCAAGTAGACTTAGTTATTTGAAGCTAAAAGATAAAAATTATAGATATTGAATAGGATCGACCAAGACGACCTAGTTTGATGAAGCTGAGAACTAAAAATTTTAGGAGATGAACTGGGTCAACTAGGATGACCTAGTTCACTAAAGTTGAGAGTTGAAAATTGCAACAAATGAATCGGGTCGACCAGCATGACCTAGTTTGTTGAGACTGAGAACTAAAAAATTCAAGAGATGAACTAGGTCAACTAACATGACCTAGTTGATTGTAGATGAAAACCTGTAGACAGAGAAAAAAATTGGGTTAACCAGCACGACTGTGTTGACTATAGATCCAAAATCTACAAACAAAGAATAAGACTAGGACTAGTGTGACCTAGTTGACTATTAATGAAAAATTTAAAATGTAAGGGTTAGTTTCACACTGAGCTCACTATAATGTAACCAATAAATTAAGATATATCTAAAGCTTATTATACATAGTAAATCCTAGCTTATATAAGGTAATCAACTAAAATCCATTTCAATATCTTGTATATCATGAGCATGACCAAATTGGATCTGCTAAACTTAAGGGAGCACTTATCACACAACACTAAAGGAGAGGGTTCCAAAACCTATAGGCAAATAATATCCTGCAATAAACCTAGCCATGTCATCTAATGGATAAAATGAAATCTAATCTAGTGTTATCAAAGAATATAACACAAAATGGAATGGCTTAAAACCAAAAAAACAATCAAGTGATCATAGTATGAAAATGAAGGCCTAGATCACCTAAGGTGGATGATGGAAAGCAAATAAAACCCCGTAGTTATACTAAGTATAAAGGTAACCTAAGCAAGGAGTTATACATTTAAAACATATTACTTTGTGCAATATCTATCTATCAAAACCAATAGTAAAAGTTAGAGATGCTTACTTTTGAGTGAACTTGTCGAGTTTCAATCTCCTCTTCGCTAATGGTGCTTTACAAGAGATTGTTTTGGATTTGTAAGGATCACACTATATAAATAATACATAGCCTAGAATAATCATACTTTACATCCAAGACTTCCCACAAGACAAGTTATCTTCCCACCAAGGTAAATCCTAAGCAATGGCTCCTTCAAATATAGATGTGGAAAAATTGCAATCTGTAATAATGTGAAAATGAATGTTCCACACTCTTGGATTAAAGTGAAGATTATATTTATAGCAATGGATAGGTTCTAACCCTTCATTATTATTAGCTAACAATGTCAAACCACACAACCCTGTTTAGAAAAAGTTAATATTATGCGTTAAACTAGGTCAACCAGATAGACTTAGTTCCATAACGTATGCCATAACTTTCATAATAGGGTTGACCAAGCTGACTTAGTAGGAAAACTAGGTGTTTACATAGTTAGGGACTATTTGAGAGGAGAATTACTTAGGGAGTTGGATAAGTTGGGTTTATTTGCTTGGAGAATTGGATAAACGATATTTGCAATGGGTTTAGGTATGATAGAATTAACCAACAATCTTATGAAACACTAATAGTTTTCCCACCCCCTTTTCAGTGCAACCTTTAAGGCTTGCATTCAGAGACATTGAAATTCAACATGTTTGTTGTAAGATAAAAATTATCAATAAATGATAAAGTTTTAAAATATTATGTGCATACAACTGCTATGAAACTACCACGGTGGTGGTGCTAACCACTGAGGTGGAGATAAAATGTTGTGGTAGTTTCATCATGCCATACAAAATTTTAGAACTTGAAGGAAAACATGTAGGCAAAAGAAATTTTGACAATTTAAGAGGACCAAAAAAATGGGTAAAAGATAATAAATAAGGAAAAGACCAAGTTTGAGCATGGTTTTTTTATGGAAGTCCTTGCATCATCATCAGATATTTTGAAATGTTGCACCATGCAAATTTTGGGTGTGTGCATGTTCTATTATTTTTAATAAAAACCCTCCATTTAGATAGATGAAATATATTGATGTCATAAGTCTGGAGATGTTTGGATCATCCCCATATTGACTCTATCGCTATAACATATTTGATTTGATATTTTTAATATCAAATTTCTTACAATAGTGTCTTATAAGCTTGCATTACATATAATTGGGTATAGTGGAAACATCTAGTAAACATAAATAGCACATTAGGATCCAAATTTGGACCATACCTCTTTAATTTAAGGCTTTTTAAGTCCCTGAAAGCTTAAGTAATTATGTGAGTGAATAAATTTATTCCCCACATTTTCTCTAGAATACCATTTGGCTTTCTATGTCCCTGAGGCTTTCTAGGTCCTTGACCCTTTTGCCTTACTAGCCACTATTATGACACTATTATTCATGTTATACTTTCTTCCTCCTATAATACAAAATCCTCCTACAATTGTAATTTACTATCTGGAGCAAGGAGTTCAATTCAAGGTAAAAAAAACCCTTCATCTTGATTTTCTAACATAGCAGGCTCAAAAATAGGTAAGTTCTCAACATTGACAACTAAATAGATTTTCATAAAAGAACGTAAATCAAGTCTAATATCATTCTTGCCCACTTTTTCCATAATTTCAAATGGATCATACATAGGAGGTTTAATCTTATTAGACTTACCTTGGATCCTTTTTCTACTCAATTACAACCATACCATATCTCCAACAAGGAAATTATGCTTAATCCAATAGTGATCATGTCTTGTTTTTTACTTTGCTTGTGACGAATTTAATTTCTCTTACACTTCAAGGTGAATTTTTTGAGTCTTCACAATGAATTTTCTAATTTTTGGGGCCTTTAGATCCACTTTCCCATTTCATTTACATAGCTTACATAAAAAAAACTTAAATGCACATCAAGGTGAGTAGCCAAAAAATGTTTCAAAATGAGTTTTACTAGTATAAGAATGCACTGCCCCCTTGTAGAAATGTTGAATATACACCAAATTTTCATTCCAAGACTTAATATGCATCCTATTGTATCCTCTCAAAAAATTTACTATTGTATTGGTCTATGGGTGAAAAGTAGTAGACCATTTCAACTTAGTTACCATCTTCTCCCACTATGTGGCCCAAAACTTCCAAAGATATCTTAAGTAGAAAATTAAAATAGTAGAACTAGGCAAACCAAAATGAACCCACACATAACAAAAGATAACTCAGTTGCATCACTACTTTTGAGGATCTTATTACAAGGAATAATAATGTGCATCTTACTAAACTAGTCCATAAACATAAATAGATAGTCATGTCCCTTCCTTGATATAGGTAACCTACATATAAAACCCATGGAAATGCTTTCCCATGGCCTATAAGGAACTAGTAATGGCATATACAAATTAAATTTCCTATTAATAATATTTATTATACTACATAATATGCATCCTTTAATGAACTTGAAAATATCTACTTGTTTATTAGGCAAATCAACATACCTCTACAAATTTACAATAGTCTTTGTAACACCAAAATGTTGTGTTTTTTATTTTTTTGATTCCATCATTGGTTGAACTATTTCCACCTTAGGCACACAAATCTTACCCAACTTGTAGAGCAATCCATATTAAAGTTAATAATTCTCCTTGGGCTCAAAACTTTCACCTTGGGACTTCTCTACTTGAAGAAATGGCTCCTCAAAATTTACATCATACTCTTATCCCTCTACATAAGACTCACACATAAAAGGCTCAAGAAGAGTTATGGTGACCATGGTTGAAATCAAAGGAGGTAGAGATAAAATATCAAATAGTTTTCTAGTCACTTATTTCTTATATTTGATAACCAAATAAAATTGTTGCAAAAATCACATCCACTTATAGTGTCTAGTTTGTTGAAGTTTAGTTTAAGCGTGCAATTGTCTGAGAGGTTGAAAATTTTTATGGATAGTGGTTTCCTTACCCATGAGATAATGCTTCCATTTCTTGACCGATTGAACATGAAGATATAAATATTTTTTTTATGTAAAATGATTCTAAATTTCATTATGTAATAACTTTGAATGGTAACATACTAACTTACCTCCTTGAAGTATGATAGCCCCCATAACATAGTCACTAGCATTTGTTTCCACCTCAAAAGGCTTATACAAGTTAGACAAAACTAAAAATAGAGAATGGATAATCTTATGTTTGAACATATTAAATTCACTTTATTTCTTCTTATCCCAAGTAAAATTCTTGCAACATGTTGTAATATCATGAAAAGGTGTGGCTACAGAAGATAAATTCTTGATTAACTTCTTCAAATATTTAACTACACCCACAAAGCTCCTTATCTCAATCATATTGGAAGTTTTTTTCTAATTCATGATTTCATATACCTTATTCGTGTCAATACTTAATTCCCCATCGCCATCCATGTTCCCCAAGAAGATAAGTGCTTATCGAGAAAATCCACATTTCTTCTCATTCAACAGTAACTTGTTCTCCTTCAAAACTTGTTTAAGATAATAAAAAATGTTCATCAAAAGTTATTCTAAAAACAAGAATGTCATCCAAATATATAATTAAAAAAGGAATAAAAAAATGACCTTATTACCTCAATAATCAACCACATGAAGGTATTTGGTGCATTGTATAGTCCGAAATGTAGAACATACCACTCATGTAATGCTTACCTTGTTTTGAATGTTGTTTTCCAAACGTACTCTTCCTTAATTCAAACTTGGTGATACCCATATTGCAAGTCAATCTTAGTAAAATACTTAGCATGTTGGAGTTGATCAAGAAGATCATCAATCCATTGAAGAGGGTACTTAATATGGTTGGTTATCTTGTTAATTAATCTATACTCAACACACATTCTCTATTAACCATATTTCTTAGTGTTTGATAAAAGATAGTAATTCTTTTTTTTACTCATTGTCATCTTTCAAAGATTGTCTATATAACTCGAGGTTTAGAAGCAGGTTGTCGGGTAGGAAATGAATTTTGTGCTGAATAGGCCTAATCAGTGGTAATCCTGCAGGCTCATGGAAAACCTTATTTAACTATTGCACCAACTCTTACATACACTTTTGCTCTTTGTTAGTAAACATGTTACAATAAGTCTTATGAGTAGCCACTTATTTATCTTGAATATCTCTCAAAAGAAGCAAAGAAAACTTCCCATAGTTACCAATAAGTTTTTTAGCTTCAAAGGCAATTACCAACAATATTTTAGAATCACCTTTGTAGGCTAAAATGATGTATCTCTTGCCATCCTTCACCAAATGGTATTATTTGGCTTTCCTCATGAAAATAGCATCCTAGATATACAATTAAGGGCTATCAAACACTACACCACACACATCAAGAGGCACAATATCTATTATCACTTCATCAATAAAATGTGCATTATTACCAACTTAACTTTTCATTACTTAGTCACCTTAATGTCTACACATTTTTTCACCCAACCCAAATAATATGGACTCAGATGATTGTAAATCTTAAACCCCACTTTGTCTACCAACTCCTTGCTTATCAAATTTTATTGTGGAAAAAGTATAAAAAATATCCACTTTTTTTACTCGTTTGAATTTTAATATGGAAAATCTTATAAATTTCACTCTCTTGAGCATTACTACTACCCAAACATACCTCTCTATTAATGAAGGTACAATAGAAAGTGGCATGCACATCAGAGTTGCAACCAATATTGTCACCTTAGAGAGGGCATAACCTTCTTCTTTGTGTTGTTCTTTAATGGATGGAATTTCAAATGGAGCTTCCAACATTGATCCTCGGAATGACTATCAATATCACATTCCCCACAATGTCATTTAGTATCATTTTAATAAATAGAAATAAAATTATGCTTACCTTTCCTTTTACCTTTACCTTTTGGCTTGGATATTTATTTTTGCTTGGAGTTGCCTTGTTGCTTGGAATTCTTTTGAGAGGTAGATGGATCTTTATTCTTATCCATATCCAAGTAGTGAGCTCGACAACGAGCCTCATATACATTTGTAATCTTGACCAAGAGGACAAGTCTCCTTAAATGGATATGGAGTCCACTTAGATACTTCATCAAGATGTCAAATCGATTCTATCTTTACCAATTTGGGAAACATTATTACGGAACTCACTTTTGTACTCTTACACACTTTGGCCTTGATTTTACCTAAGATATTGCCAATACATGGACCTCTCTTCCTCATAAAAAATAGGATAGAATTGCTTCTTGATTATCACCTTAAAATCATCTCCCATACTAATAGGAGGAAGCTTATTAACAACCAAAGTATGAACATAATTCTCAAACCAATTTAAAGCATGATTGGTTGATTTCAACCTTGTAAAAAAAATTATTGTCTGTCAGTAATCTGAAGAAAAGTGAAATATAACTCAAGTTGAGTTAGTGAATGGTCCAACATCTTTGCATTCATGTTCCCATCTTACATCTAAATTTATATCTTTAACTTAGCCTTGAATGGAGGTGGAGATTGGATGTCATAGGGTTGTTCTTCCTTCTTCTCATGAATCTCAAGGGCATCCTCCTTGTTTAATTTTAATGCCTCCATAGAAACACCAAGCCTCTCCATGAGAATCCCCATGTGGACTCCAAACAGTCAAGTTTGCTCATAGAAATAGAAATGATAGATACTCCTCATTCAAGCTTGAAAAATCACTCTTCTATTGTTCAGGCATCTTCATCATTAGCATTGTACATACTTATGATTTCTTGTTTGAATTCCTAATGGATATATCTACTTCAAATGGAATTAGTATAACTTGAAAATGAGCACAATTTGCTCTAGTCATGGACATAAACTTGAAATTTGGTCATAAACACATAAAACCATACAAAAAATTGATACTAAACTATCCTAAAGAAATCATGGAAAATATTGGTATTAGATCCAAAGATCTAAAGTTTCATCAAAAATTTCCAAGTAAACTATTGAAATATCCTATTACTTTGTATTACATGTATCCCTACAAAGAGCATTGATTTAATATCTTATTTCCTTTAAAAAAAATGTCCTTGGGACTTTGTCTTCTTGTGTCAAAGGAGTCCCAGGTAATCTCATATATACAGGGTTTTCAAGTTGAAACATAAGATTATAATGTCAAAATTTCTTAAAGCTACACAAGACTCTTTTATGTATGAAAATATCAATGAAGCTGAGGCAAAGTGCAATTTATGAATAACCATAACTAGAAGTTGGTCATTCAATATTCAAGTAAGGATAATCACATGAGTCTATTCCTCAAATCAAGACTACTAAGGAAGCTTTATCATATTATATAATTAATTTCTCTCCTCCTACTATAAAAGATACTAATGTGTATAAGATGTCTAGTCTAGAGAATGAACATGTCTTTAGTAAAGTTCTGTATAAATCTACTTTCAAGACCTTTGTAGAACCTCGAGTCAATTCTATTGAAATTACTCTTAAATATAAGTTTGGCAAGGCTTATCAAACAAATACTTTTCCAAGCTGTTGCTACTTCGGCTGCTAACTCCATCCAGGATAGCTACGATTGGGAAGGAGGTTGTCAAGATGATCATGGAACTGCAATAGAAGCTTAGGGTCTTCTTTGTTAGTTTTGTTCCTGTTCAGGTCCTTATTGCTGGTTGTTGTAACGGGTTCTTGTTTTTGGTCCTATTTTTTGTTTCTTGGTCTAAAACTTTATTTGACGCTCTAGGTCCTTGTAAAACTTGGGTACTTTTATTGGACTATGTTTGTGGTTTCAGGTCCATGTAAAACCTGATTTTGATGCTGCTCTTTAGTAGGTTTCAAGACTGCTTTTCCTGGTGGTTGTTAATGCTTTATTTTTTTATTCTGTTAAAGGGTTTCGGGGTCCCTTCAAAACCTGCTTTTACCCTAATCTAAAACAAATATTTTTCCACTATTTCCGTAGTCAAAAATGGATTACATCCATAGTCATGATGATGTTAATTTTGTCTATTTTGGTCTGATTAGAGTCTATATAAAAACTCTTATCTATATAATATCAACTAGTATCATATTTAGCTATATGTGATAGGAAAGAAAATGATTTCAAGAATGCATATTTGTTAATAACATTGTATTGCTTGAATGACGGTCATATATGTTATGAATTATATCCCAACCTTATTGTTAGTGCCCAAGTTAAAGGTTAAAAAGAAGATAAATATGAATCAATTGATTGTTGTGGAATGTTTTATTATGTATATTATTTGAGTGTGTTTGGTCCTTTTTAGTAAAGTGGAGACCAGCCTTAGTATCTAAACATTGATGATTGGCTCAATCCCCTAGATGAAATCGTATTTTGGTGTAATTGTATGTAGACTATCATTATAGTATTTAGCCTTGATGGTAAACCCACTACCATGTTATCTACCAAATATTTATGTGGAATTGTTCTCAAATGGTGGACTAGCATGACTGAAATCATGCAAAATATCAAAGTCTATGCTCAAGCTAAACCTATGAAGACTCTCTTCCAAATGTTGATCAATGAGTTTGTCGCTCCTCCAAGAAATCAGGGAACATTTTCTAACAAAAAGTTAGCTAAGATGAAATCATGTGATACAACACAATTTGGAAAAAAATATACTTAGTTTATGAAGTTAGCATATGAAGGTCATTAACACCTATGATGTAGTCAAAATGAAATTCCTAGATGCCCTGCCATATAACCTTGTCGATGGCATTCTATATTATATTGATGTCAAAATAATAAATATTATTGCAATTTCCTTAACTAACATTATTGATTTTTATAGACAATATGCCATTCATTTGGCCTCCAACACTAAAACCATTCAAAATATGTATAAGAAACTCCAACACTAAAGCCATCCAAAAGCTTTATAAGCATCAAGTTGCCCATGTTGCCACCATGTTTCCTATAACTACAAAATTTGGTTGGTGTCCATTTGTTACTAAGACAAAAAATCTCATAAGTGCCTTTCTTTCAAGTGTTCCTTTCCTCATCACCACTCTTATGCTTCTCGCTGCCAATTTATGTGTTGTTGCAAGTTCCCTTGCCAGCCAACCACAAAATTTATTTTCTATAGTTTTAATAAACTTGGCCATATTGCTCCTCAAAACTCCTACAAAAATAATGTTGTTAAATTTGTTTTCTCCACAAACATAGCAGCAAGGTGGGATAAACTTTATGAAAATGAATATCTTATCAATAAGAATATATATATGGGCCTATGATTGAGTAAGAAGATTATAAACCAAAACAATGTCTAGAAGATGAAGATGATGAGTTAAACCAGTTCATTGATGAAATTCAAGATCCAACCATGATGATGCAAAAAACTTGGCAAAGAAAATAGTATGATGAAGGAACCAATAGTATCATAAATCTTCCCCAAGGAAGAGAAAGAGGCTATAATAGAGGAAGACAACCAATTCACAATTATATTCCTCTAATAATGAGAAGACCTGATCCTAAGCCATTTGGTGCAGAGACTAAGCCTACACATACCTTAACCATCATCCTATCTCTGATCTTTAACTTTGAACTTTGATCTCTAATTTTACTTGCAACTTGCAGGTACATTACTTATTCTTTGACCTCTCTTGATCAATCTCTCTCTTATAGGTGCATAATCCTTCTTTACAGCATATGTTCCTTTATCTCTCTAAAATATCCATCATCTTTGTTACCCTCTAAAATCTTGTCTCATTCTGCACCAACACCATCATTACATACATTTCTTTCATCACTACACTCCCTTCTTCTCTTTAGCTTATTCATTCTTCAAGTAGCTTCCTAGGCCTAAAGGCCTCATTCATAATTTAAAGGTTCTTGCCTCCATGATAGGGACCTATGGCCATTCCCTTGAATATTTTCAACTTTAAAATTCTTCCAAATAAATAACACAAACCCAAAGTTAGCACTCTCAACAAATCTCCACTTTCTCTCTTTAATGTTTTCTCTCTTTAAGGTCTGTTTAGGCACAAATCTAGATTATTTAAATAATACATAGGGGTTAATGATAAAATAAGAATATTTTTAGATACCCTTTATCCTTATTTATATCCACACAAATTTTCAATATTCAATTCTCAAGGCAAGTATCTTTTCAATTGCACCCTTCTTCCCAATTAGGTCTCTTTTAGGCCTAAATCGCTACATAGTCTTGGTTGCCATGCCAAGACATACTGTAACAACCTCAAACCACCATAATCCTCTTTATAATAATAAATAAAATATTATTATAAATTTCCATTGATTTATAAGTATGGAAACAAAATTTATAGCACTTTCCATATTCAAAACCCTAGCTAGTTGTAGACATGCCTGAGGAGGCCAAGAGCAAAGAAAAATGGTCTATCAGAGTTTTTTAACCTTTCAACCCAAACCAATACTTGTATTACATATTACATAACTATTTACACCTTTTACAATAATTATTTGGTCTTAAACAATCATTAAAAGACTCCAAAAGGTCAAATTATAGGGTTTTAGGTGTTCTTTCCTGGATTGTGTTACAGTTTGAGTGAGCTTTTACACTTTTGCATAGAAATTGGGTTTTCAAAATGCTTTGATGACTATCTAAGGTATGTAAAAACAGGTCTCAACCTTTCCAATAGTTACATATCCTTATCCGATCCTTAAAATCCTTCCACATGTACTTAAACATAATTATGAGTTTATTTATCTTGACTGTGTCAACTAAGAGAGTGCTCCAACTGATGTAGGATAAAGTCAGGCTATATTGTATTCAAGAACACCTTCCTAAAGATAGGAAATAGTAAGGCAAGAATTATACCATACCTAATAACCCATAAACATCCATCAAAACCCTTGAATGAGCCTCCAAGACTCCCTTGTTTTCTTCTTTCTTGACTATGCTCAAGATAGAGTTGTTCCACAACTTGAATGTTGTATCTCAAACCTGTAGATGCACACCATTTTTTTATTATACCTCAAGGATAAAAACAAAATACCAATGATTATATATCATAAAACACTAAGCATACATAAATACTTTTCAACATTCTTTCTTTATTGATTCTTTGCACACTAAAGATTCATATATACAAAATTTTGATCAATGGTAGGCATAGTTCCTCCATTATTAAAATTTCTTCATTTTTATTAGGATCTCTCCTCCCATAACAACCTTATATTATTCCCTACTACACACACACTAACTCTCCATGTATATCACCTTTTTAAGACGCCAAAACATGCAAAGAACTCTCTCTACAAGCCATTTCCCACTTAAATGGCAATTAAAACCACTTGTTTCTTGAAATTACATTGCTCTCTTTATGTTTAAAGACATTGGATTACTCATAAGACTCCAAAACACCCCACAATCTAGTCTAGGAAATTAAAATTTTCAAATTTGGGATTTTGGCGAGAAAACTTGAAAAGGATGGAAACAAACTACCACAAAGACTCTCAATCACTCCAAAACAACCTAATGATACCTCAAAGACATATAACACCCTCACAAGGCCAAAATTGGTCAAAATGAAACTATAAGACATATTTACATGCTTTCTACCTTGTGATGCTCCGCATCATACTCCCCAAGTGGAGAAAATTTTGAGCTCCTGTTTAAATGCTCTTTGTCCACCTTTTTAATTGCTTTCCAATTCTTCATCTTATGTTTCTCTGAGCTCCTCTTATTTTTTCTCCTCTTGTCTTTTTCCTTTTTCTTCAGTTGATGCTCATATATTTGTCCTTTTGTCTTGCCTTATCTCTTTGCATACTCATTCTCTATCTTCGTGAGGTGTATAACCTAATACAACTCCTTGTCTACATCATATTTTATATCCTCCATATTTGACTTCTCTCTAGCATGCTCTGCCTCTGGATTGATTCTCATTCTTCCATATTGATCTTAACTCAACTTTCTTCTTCAATTGCCATGTTTGGTTCTTACATTCTTGGTTTATCTTGCTTCTCAATCATGATTTCTCCTTTATCCTCAAGCACTAATGGTTGTTCATGCATAATTTATTCTTCAATCCTTGCCATATCTTCTCTTGTTACCTTTTATAATGTTCCACCATTCCATGGTGAGTCTTCACATAACCTTCTTAATATCATGCATTGAAAAGTCATTGTCCAATTCATCTTCCACATAACACCACACTTATTGGCAACTTCTATTTATTTCATCATGTTCAACAACAATCAATTCATCTATAACATTACCTATTGAATAAGTTAACCTCTTACTTTGCTCTTGCTTCCCTTGCTTGCTCTCTAGTTCACTTGCTTGTGGTTGTCCTTCCATGAGAATTTTTTCTTCACCTCTTGATGTATTACTTTGACTAATTCTTGGGATAATACTTCCCTCTCTTTGATTTCTCCATGTTAATTTTCTCTCACTCCTTTGACTATTTTTAGGACTAATATTGTCCTCCTCCAATTTACATGTTCCATTTGGCTACTCTTTTCTCTTTCTTGCTCAATCATGAGCTCTTATGCTTCCTTATTTATTTACTCCATGTGATCATGGAGTAACTCCTTCTTTCTCATCTTCAAAATTGTAATATCATGTTTAGTGCCTCTCAAATTACATTTATGAGACTTGATATTCTCTTATAGGGCCTCGTGTTCTCTTCCATACTCTTTTGTTCTCGTATGCTTCTTCCAAGCTTCATTAAGTTGGTCTCTCATCTTATTGAGTTCCTTCACTTGTCTTTTCTTTTCTTTGTTTGCATCATCAGTTTTCCATACTTTTTCTTTGATCAATTCACATGACCTCATACTCAACTTACCTTGGCTGACCACTTTGTTTTCATCACCTTCTTCATCTTCTTGGCTATAAATTTTTTCTTGATTATGATTTTATGCCTGTATATGACCTACAACTTCATCTTCAACACCTTATATATCAATTACTTGATATAAAATCTTTACTAACTCAAACTCAGCTTCTAGGATGGCTTCCTCATGTCCTATGGGGTCTAAACATTTTGATTATTGCATAGTCAATTGCATACCCTTTATTCTTCCTATGTATACTCCATCATAGGTTATTTTCCAGCTTCATCTTCTTCTATATCTTGCATACCAATTTGTTTTTGGACTTCATCCTTCATGAGAGTCAAATTAGACTCCTTTTTCTGTTGCATATCAAATTTTCCAAGCACTTCATGAGGTGATTCAACTTCATCTTATCTTTTTATGAGCCTATCCATCAATTCCATTATTTCCTTATACAAGACATCTTCATTAGTTGACATATCATCATTTTTATCATCAAAAATAGTATTGAAAATCAAACCTTGAGACCATTTAACCTCTTCAACTTCTCCTTGATTCAATTCTTTCTCTTTGATGCCTTTTATGAGGCATTCTTCTTCTTGAAGATCCTCTTCTCCAAGCACTTCTCCTTTTTTAGGGTAGAAAATCATTGTACCTCTATATGATGTTGCCCAATCATTTTCTTCATCACTATTTATGTTTGCTCTCTTTCATATTTTCAATATTTATGTCCTTTCCATAAACTTCTTCCTCCTTCACTCTTGTACATGCATTCATACATGACAAGAAATCATTAGATTTCAACGTTTGAGGCTTGTTTGCCTCCATCTCCTCGTTAGGTTGCTTTGTCTCTATGACCATCTCCTTTTTCATAAGGTGTTTCTCACCTTCCTCATGTTCATCTCTCATGAGATTCTTCATCTCTTCCTTAAGATGCCTACATATCAATCTATGTTGCCTCTCATCGTCTCTCATGATAATATTCCTCCTCTCCATGCGTAGCCTTATAGGCCACTTAACCCTCTTATTCTTCATAACCTAGCCATATCATTAGCTTTATTCCTCTTGCATGAGCTTCACCAAGAGCTTTATCCTCTCTAGCCTCTTATCAATCTCACTCATCTCTTCTTCAACATTCAAACCCTTTCTCTTTGGGTCTTCATTCCTCTCTTTCTCATGGTGTAGTCTAACTCAACCAAGCCCTTCTTCTCCTTTGTCTTCTCCACCTTCATCTTCACTTGTCCAATTCTTTTTTACCTTGGAACCCTCTTGTCCAAGTCTTTTTCACCTTGTAACTATGACTCTCACTTGGAGTCTCTCTCTCTCTTCTCTTCTTGAGATTTTGCTAGCTCTTTTTAAGGGCTGCTCTACCACAAACTTCTCAACTCTCTCTTATTGTACTCCTGCAACTTAGCTTCATGAAATCTCTAACAATCTCACATATCAACTTTGATGCCTCAAAAAGAAACCTACCTTATTCAAAATCATAATCTATACTAAGAGCTTACCTATTATGATACCACTTGGTGTACAGCCTAAGCCTACACATACCTTAACCATCATCCTGGATCTAATCTTTAAATTTGACTTCTTTGATTGAACTCTGATCTCTAAATTTACTTGCAACTTGTAGGTACATTACTTATTTTTTGACCTCTCTTGATCAATCTCTCTCTTATAGGCTCATAAGACTTATTTACATGCATATGTTCCATTATCTCTCTAAAATATCCATCATCACTCTTACCCTCTGCAATCGTGTCTCATTCTACACCAACAACATCACTTCATACATCTCTTTCATCACTACACTCTCCTTTCTTCTATTTAGCTTGTTCCTTCTTCAAGTAGCTTCTTAGACCTAAAGGCCTCATTCATAATTTCAAAGTTATTTCCTCCACACTAGGGCCCTATGGTCATTCCCCTCCATATTTTCAACTTTTAAATTCATCCAAACAAAGAACACAAACCCAAAGTTATCACTCTCAACAAATATCCACTCTCTCTTTGTAAGATCTCATTTCTAATAGCCCTGTTTAGGCACAAATCCATATGTTTTAAATAATTCAGAGGGGCTCATGACAATATAATATGATTTTTAGATACCCTTTATCCATATTTATATCCACTCAAAATTTTAGTGTTAAATTATTGATGCAAGTATCTTTTTTATTGCACCCTTCGTCCCAATTAGGTCTCTTTTAGGCCTAAAGCACTACACAGTCTTGATTTTTGTACTAAGCCATACTCTAATAAACTAAAACCACCATAATCCTCTTAATAATAATAAATAACATATGATTACAAATTTTAATTGATTTCCAATGGTGGAAACCAAATTTATATCACTTTCCATATTCAAAACCGTAGCTAGTTGTAAACAGGACTGAGGAGGCTGAGAGCAAAGAAAAATGGCTTGACAAAGTTTTTTAACCTTTCAACCCAAATTAAGACCTAGATTAGGTCTGAGATAACTTGTTACACCTTTTCCAATAATTAGTTGGTCTTAAACAATCATTAAAATACTCCAAAAGGTCATATTGCATGTTTCTAGGTGTTCTTTCTTGGACTGTATTATAGTTTGAGTGAACTTTTGCACTTTAGCATAGAAATTGGGTTTTTCAAATGCTATGATGACTGTCTAAGGTCTGTAAAACCATGTCTCAACCTTTCAATATTTACTTATCCTTATTCAATCCTTAAAAGCCTTCCACCTGCACTTAAACAAAATTCTAAGTTTATTTATCTTGACTGTGTCAACTAACAAAGTGCTCCAACTGTTGTAGGATAAACCTCAATATATATTTTATTCAAAAGCACCTTCCTAAGATAGGAAAAAATAAGTCAATAATGATATGATACCAAATAACCCATCAGCATTCATCAAAACCCTTGAATGAGCCTTCAAGACTCCCTTGTTCTCTTCTTTCTTGACTATGTTCAAGTTAGAGTTGTTCCAAACATATGATGATTTTGAAGATGTTTGCTTCAACTTCCATGAAAGTTATAGAATCAATTTAGACAGAGAATGGATAGAATAACATGAAGAAAATTATGAATAAAAATTGAGAGAAAAAGATATTGAGGCTCCTATTTTCTCATGTCCAAGATCCCACCAAATGTAAATTGATACATCAGTTTCAAACCCTAAAGAACCCAAACCAGTTTATCTTACATAGATGATTAATGGAATGTTTCAATTCATATATGTAGAAAATATCTGGAAGATTCTTTGATGCACAATTAGACACAGGTGCATCTCTATCATTTACTAAAGGTCTAATTCTTAAGAATTGAGAAATTTTGAATAAGAAAAATGCATGAGTCAGTGGATGTCCAAGGTAATATTTTTGCTTGTGATAGATACAAGTATCAAGAATCCATGAACATCCAATGAAAAGTATTTCATTGTGATTTATTTATGCATAATGATACGCATGTTGATGTTTACTTGGAGGTGCATTCATAGACTCTTATTCTCCATATGGAAGTACTCAAAAACTTTTTTTATTCGCTTATAATGAGAAAGAGTTAGAGCACCTAGGTTAGTTTATGCTTCTGAGACATAGTCCATAGTACAACATCCTTCTAAATTTGTCCTAAATAAAATAAAATAGTTAGGATAAAATATTATGAAAAATATCTGCTCAAATGACCCTCAAAAGTTTTGGTATAAAATGATGTTAGAAATGGAAATAATAAGCAGGAAAGGAAAAAAAAATGAAAATAGGAAAGAAAATTCCCATCCATGCTTGTGATTATGAGGATGTGTAGAAAACAATTAAATAATTAGTGGATATAAAGTTTATGGAACCATCAACCTCTCCATATTGTTGGTATGCATTCATGGTAAATAAACATTCTAAGCAAAACAAGAAATAAAAGAATGGTTATCAATTATAGACCTTTTGATGCTATAATAGAGCCATATCCATACCCCCATTCTAGATAAGTCCTACCTACTATAGAAGGTAGAAGAAATTAAATATTTCATTCAAATTGATTGTAAGTCTAGGTTTTATCAAACTATATTTAAGGAATACGATAGGACAAAACCACTTTTAGTTGTCCTTTTGGTCACTACCAGTGGATAATAATGCCATTTGGGTTAATGAATGCTCCTGCTTATTTTTGGGCCCATATGGATAAGATTTTTAATGGCACTTCAAAATTATGTTGTATATATAGAGATGAATTTTGATTTTCAGTGAGTCTTTAGAATTACATCCAGAGCATCTTAACAGGTTTTATTAGATTGTAGAGAAGACATGTATAGTTTTGTCCACCACTAAATTACACTTGTGTCAGTAAAATTATTACTTCCTTGGCATGGAAGTGGAAAATGCAAAGTTGAAAGTAACCACACATTAGAGAAAATGTTTCTAAATTTATTGATGTCATGGATAAACCAAAATTACAAGTAGGTTAAATTATGTAAATAGATTTTATCTAGATTCTGGGAATGATAGAGTAATATTACAATATTATCTAAAAAAGAACAATAAGTTTGTCTAGATAGACAAGCACAATCAATGTGTATATATTATCAATAATAAATTCAATTTTCTCCCTACTTTGCATGTTCCAAAATCAAAAGATTATATTTTGTATATTGATGCTTTTGATGTTGTTTTGAGTGGAGTTGTTTTTTGTATATAAAATTTCATTGAGTATATTTGTGAGTTTGCAGGTGTGTTTATGAACGAAGTCAGAAATAAATTTCCTCAAATGAGGAGATATAATATAAAATTTCATTGAGTATATTTGTGAGTTTGCAGGTGTGTTTATAAATGAAGTCAAAAATAAATTTCCTCAAATGAGGAGATATAAGTTTTAAATAAGTGTTTGGAAAAGTCTGAATTAAGATTAGTGCATCTTAATAATTTCATTAATTGTACAAGGCTCTTAACCTTCAATGAAAAGGACCATGGCAAAAAATATGGTAGAGGTAATAATTACAAATGGAAATATTATTTCAAGAGATTCAAATACATTGTTGAGCATATTGTAGGAAAAGATAATGCTATTGTTGATTGGATTAGTAGGAATCCTACTACCACCTTAATGTTTCAGCCCACTCTTAGATTAATCTAACAAGGATTAAAAATATAAAATTTCATGAGTTGAATGTTTTGATCCAAGAACAGATACTTCATGAAGGATTTAAAACAAGATATTCAAGGTTTTCCAGATCTGCTTCAATGTACAATCTTTTGGAGATGCTCATGAAACTTCAAGACGAGATAAAGGAGAATTTATTATCTACAAGATCAATAATGAACTTCAAGCATGACAATTTTATACTCTCATTGGAAGGCTGAATTAAACATGGAAGATAAAAATCAAAACCAAGTATAATAATTTCCTTTATCACTTTGTTGAAACCTATGGTCCACGTGTCATTCATGAGTAAGTATAGTTTCCCACATACATTAAAGTACACATTAGTATCAGGAGAAGACTTGAGTGGGAATATTTCTTCTACATCATGCCAAGACATGAAGCAGATGGCATTGGAAGCTACTGGAATATATGTCATGTATTTCAAATCAAATGTATGTTCAATCCAATTGATGACCATGATCTTCTGGCATAATAAGAAGCATTGTTGGACCCCACATCAATCTCATCATCCTCTCCTCGAGATCTAACAGTATTTATGTATAAAAGTGGAATCTACTTTTGGCTACAACATGACACGAGTTCAATTTTAAATATAAATCATGGCCGACATGGTATCTCTCTTTGTTGTTGTAAAGGAATGATGTGATAGACAGTGCCAAAGAAATAGTCTTGGAAAGACCTCACTCTTCCTATAAATAAAGAATTTATGAATGCATTAGGCGAATATTCAGAGTCTTAGGTAATCAATAGGTTTTGAGTTTTAGTCTGAGTCAAAATTTAAGATAAGTTGCATACTCTATCCCTACACTTTATGTGATCTAAGATAATAGAAAGCGAATCTCAAGGTATGCAATAAAAATATATAATATAATTATTTTAGTAATATTGAAGCTATAGCCAATCTGCCACAACCTCCATTGTTGGCTTTAAACTAGACAAGTTGTGCCATGACCAATATCTTGAAGATGTTCCAAATGTGATTCTAGAGACTCACTGAAATTCAAAATATAATATATGTATATACAACAGAATTCTGAAGTGCCATTAAAAATCTTATCCATATGAGCCTAGAAATAAGTAGGAGCATTCGTTAACCCAAATGGCATTACTGTCCACTAGTAGGAAACAAAAGGACAACTAAAAGTAGTTTTTGGCCTATGATATTCCGTAACTCTAATTTGATAAAACTCGGACTTACAATCAAATCAACTAAAATATCTAAATTTTGATACTTTTTGTAGTAGGTAAGACTTATTTGGAATGGGGTATCGATATGGCTTTGTTATTGCATTGAGAAGTCTATAATTGATAACCATTATTTCATTTTCTCTCTTTTGCTCAGAATGTTTGTTTACTATAAATGCATGACAATATCATGGAGAGGTTGATGGTTTTATAAACTTTTCCTCTACTAATTGTTTAATTTTTTTCTCCATATCCTTGTAATCACAAGCAGGGATAGGAATTTTATTTCATATTTTCATTCGTTTTCCTTTCCTAGTTATTAGTTCCATTTATGGGATGCTTTTCTAATAGAACTTTTGAGGGTTGTCTGAGCAAATATTTTCCCTAATATTTTGTCCTGACCCTTTTATTTCATTTGGGACAAATTTAAAAGGATGTTGTACCATGGACTTAGGATATTGCTCATAAGTATAAAATAACCTGGGTGCTCTACCTCTTTCTCCTTGTATAGTGACTAACACATGTTTTGTATTACTTTCATATGGAGAGTAAGTGTCTGTGAATGCACCTCCTCAAGTAAAATATCAGTAGGCATGTCATTATGCATAAATAAATCACAATGAAATACCTTTCCTTGGATGTTCATGGTTTCCTGATGCTTGTACCTATCACATACAAAAATATTACCTTGAACATCCATTGACTCATGCATTTTTCTTATTCAACTTTCCCCAGTTTTTGATAACTGGACCTTTAGCAAATGATAGCGATGTACATGTCTCTAATTTTTCACTAAATAATCTTCCAGGTATTTCTACATATATGAATTGATAAAATCTTCCATTAATAAGCTATGTAAGATAAACTAGTTTGGGTTCTTCAAGAATAGGAACCAATCTATATACCACTTTACATTTGGTAGGATCTTGGACAATAGGAAAAACATGAGCTTCAATCTCGTATTCCCTCAGCTCTTCTTCATAATTGTCTTCTTGTTCTTATATCCATTCTCTATCTAGATTGATTATGGACCTTTCATGGAAGTTGAAATGGGCATGTACAAAATCATCATCTACTTCTTGTTCATCAAGATTTTCAAGATCATCAAGCAAATAATCATTTCTTGCTATTACTTCCTTAAAATTCCTTGGGATTAGTCTAACTGGTTAATCTTGTTCATTCTCTTCTTCTGGAAGTAGATAGTTGAATTTGTTCATGATTTGTTTTTTGTCAACTCTAAATGCATCTTCAAAATGAATTGGCTTGGGATCAAATCTTCTCATTGTCAAAGGAATATAATTGTGACTTGGTTGTCTTCCTATATTGTAGCCTCTTCCTCTTCCTTCGGGAGGAATTATGTTATTGTTGGTTCCTTCATCATATTGTTTTTTTTGCCAATTTCTTTGCATCATCGTGGTTGGCTCGTGGAGTTCATTAGTGAACTAGTTTAACTCATCATCATCTTCTTTTGGCTCTTGATTTGGTTCATATCCTTCTTCCTCAATCACAGGCTCATAGATATCTTCTTGTTGATACATATCTTTATCTTCATCAAATATATCCCACAATGTTATTGCATCTATGGAGTAAACAGAGTTGATAGCCATATTTTTGTAGGAGCATTCAAGAGAAATATGGACAAATTTACTACAAATATAGAAAATAACTTTTGTGGTTGGTTGGCGAAGGGACTTGTGATGACGCAGGCATTGGTGGTGAGGTGCATAAGAATGGCAATGAGGAAAGGAGTAGCACCTAAAATAAAGAGGTTTATAATACTTTTTTCACTTATTAAAAAGTGGGCGACAACCAAATGGTGTAGTTTCAAGAAACATGGTGGCAACATGGGTAGCTTGATGCTTAGAAAGCTTTTGAATGGCTTTAGTGTTGGAGACCAATTGCATGGCAAGTTGTCTATAAAAATTAATAATGTCAATTAAGGACATTGCAAAAATATTCATTCTTTTGACATCAATATATTCTAGAACCCTATTGACAAGCTTATATGGTAGGGCATCTAGGAATTTCATTTTGACTACATCATAGGTATAGGAATTCCATTTTGATTGCATCATAGGTATGGGAATGGCCTTCATATGTTGACTTCCTAAACTGAGTAGATTTTTTTTCAAATTGTGCTAGATCACATAATTGCATCTTAGCTAACCACTTGTTAGCTTATATTTCTCGATTTCCCTGAGGAGGGACAAAATCATTGATCAACATTTGGAAGAGACTATTCATAGGTTCACCTTGAGAGTAGACTCTAATATTTTGCATGTTTTCAATCATGCTAGTCCACCATTAGAAATTAACTCCCCATAAATATCTAGTAACAAACATGTCAATGGATCTACCATCAAGGATAGTTTCTAAACCATTGGTCTACATACTTTCATTCTTTAGACCAGACCTCTTATATGCATTAGTACCTTTTAGAGCAGGAGAATATGATTTGATTATAGAATCAAATAAAACTTTTTCATTAATCCCAATATGAGGAATATTGTTTGACCAAATTCCATTTGTGGTTCAAAGTAAATGCATTATGCCTCAACTTCGTTGATAATTTCATATGCAGAAGATTCTTGTGCAAGTATAAGAAATTTTTCCATTATAACCATGTTTCAACTTGAAACCCTGTATATGTGAGATTCCCTCGAACTCCATTCAGACGAGCAGACAAAGTCACAAGGACAAAAATTTTAAAGGAAATATGATAATAAGTCAATGTTCTTTGCAGGGATGCACTATAATACAAAGCAACATGATACTTCAATAGTTTGCTAGGAAAACTTTTGACATAACTTTAGATCTTTGGCTTTGATACCAATATTCTCTCTGATGCATTTTGATCTATAAACTAGGTGGATATTCCACATTGAGCTTCACCAACACATATCTTATAACTCCTATCTCAGAAAATTATTAGAAGATGATTGTTCTAGGCTATTTATAAAGCTAAAACATAGATAAACAAGTGTTGGAATTGAAATCAACAACATATTGCACATGAACATGAAGATTAAGAATAAGCGAGGCCCAAGAATAAGTGAAGCCCAAGATGAGCACAAGATATATCCTAGAGAAACCCAATTGCACTCCCCTTTCACTTCATAATGTACAAGGTACTATCAAACATGGCCTTCATGGACATAATTTTCATTACTATTCTATCCAAAACTTGCACACAAGATTGTATGCACTTATCAGACACCTCTCATAACTCCAACCAACTGAACCAACCATACACAACTAATAAATAATGAGAGAACAAGAACAAAGATTCAAACTTTTAACTTGCAATGTGAATCCAACTTCAAGACTTCTCATTGTGTTTCTTAGTGGTTTCTACCTTGCATAAGACCTATATTTATGCTTTCTCAACTTTATAGTTTGCCAAGAAGCTCAAACAAACCATTGTTGAAGATTGGAAATGCTACAACTGTTCCCATTCTCGTGTCTTATTATGGTGAAATTGTTAGTGTATGTAGACCAACAATTATGCAACCATTGTGGTAGTTACACAACTACCATCCTACAATAGCAGTGGTTCTACTATCTATGATAAACCCCTCCATTTCAAGAGCTTAAACATGTTGATGTCATCACTCTAAAGATGTCTAGATCATCTCCATACAAACTCTGTCGATGTGACATATATGATCTGATGTTTTAAATATGAAATGTCTTACAATAATTGGGCTTATTGGAAACATCTCGTATACATGACTAGTACATTAAGATGCAAATTGATATCAATAAAAAACAAGGCACATCCTTGTTGACCCCCTATTTCCAAATCATACAAATGGGCTCCTTCATGCCCTTATAATTTTCCAAGCTACCTCAAGACACCCCGAGGCTCTCCACACAACTCAACAAACAAGGTTTGGCCTCACTGCAAAGCCATTTTGTTTGCCAAGCTTTGTGGATAGCTCAGACTCATAAATAGTCCAACAACTCAGTGCCTGACCACATTGCTTAACTCCCAAGTTCGTCAACTCAATCCGAATTATTTGCTTCCCTCACTCACCACTCTCTTGCTCAATTCCCAATGACGTCCCTTCTTTGCAACTCACATCCCCAAGCTCCTACCACCTCCTAAACTCTTATGTTCCTTTGTCTATCAAGTAAGGGTAGCAACACAGTCTTTCAAGCTTCATAATAGTCCACCTCTATGACAAACCATCTCCATTGAGTCCTTGTAGAGCTTCCCGCACTTCCTCAATCTGTTGGACCCCATCCAACTCATAGAGCCCACTACCTAGATTGCTCGGGTCCATCTAGCCCACCCCCACAGACTATCCCCACAACCGAATTCTCAATGAGCTACTCGTCGTAACCTAACTCCTATACTAGCCTATTAAACTCTGGACTCTAACCTACTTAGCACGTCCCTAAACCCATCAGTCCCCATAAGTACTCACACCAACATGACCTCGTTCGCCATTGCAAATACCTAGACTCATTGTTATAATTCACTCCACAAACTCCATGACTTGGTCCTTCAAGTTAACTCAAGACTTGTTGCCATATTCCATCAACTCGTCGACCCTATTAGACACTCCTCATTGGGTTTGTCCTTGTTATCCCGGAGGCAACATTCCCCAATCTGAAGCACCCTATTTACAAACTACCTTGGGCTCGTTGAGCACATATATCAAGTCCTTACAACACCATGGACTCCCCCTCATTGAACTTGACTTGAAATTGCTCTGCATTGCTCATTGGTTGAGCTCCCTTGCCTCAACACCCTTCTCACTAACTACTAACTGCACTAAACACAAAGACCCAACCAAGTGCCGAACCCAACTTGACTCCACTCGTTGAGCTACCATGCACACTAGTTGAGCTCGCCTACTACAAGACTACTCACCAAGCTTGCTTTCCCAACTGTTTGTTGGGATTACTCCCCATTGGGCTTCCTAGTTCACTACACCACTCTTGAGCTTGTCTTTCGAAGGCCCTAGAGACTAGAGAAAAGATAATAACTTATCCTAAAATTCTAAAATAAATTGCATCAAAATCCATCATTAAAGCTCTTCAACAGAAAATTATGAGACTAAGAAAATGATACCTTTTATGCCATATTTTAATATAAAATTAGAAGTGTTCTTTTCATCCACGACATACTTATTACAATTGCTTCATAAAACTTTTAAACAACAAAGAAATAAAACCCATAATTGATTTAAACCACCTCATGCATCCTTGAAACCCATTAACCCTTCTTCCATAAAAACCCATGTCATATTCATACCCATATTTTCTGCAAATTAATATTTCAATTAAAAAGCAACACAAAATTATTTTCCTTTCAAGTGCACATTGCCAACCATATATGCCTTCTTACAATTACATGATAAAATATATCTGGCAATGGTCAAATCAACATCCACATAAAGGAACATTCCTTAACAACAAAGATAATAATATAATCAGTGATGTCAATAAGATTGACACATAGGGTTACACGTCTAGTATCTAAAACATCACCGAGTTTAATGAGATCAAAAATCTTGACTAACCAACAAATAGTTATGTGCTCTCCTCCCAACCAAATATGACATCATTAGGTAGGATACCCTAGTCAAACCCCAGGTCCAAGGGCTCCAAAGCACATCATGTCGCCATGAAGAATAGCCAATGAAACACATATAGGAGCTAAAGGTAGTTCCACATCAACTATTAACATTGGACCATAAAAACAAATAATAGCAATGCCAAATCCACCAAATATCTTCTAGTAACCCCAAGGGTTACCCAATGGGGAGGGGGGTTCTCCATATACGAAACTAATGTGTAATCTTGATTACCCACAAGGGTAGTAGAATCCATAATTACCTTACAAAGGTAAAAGGCATGAACGGGTGAGAGATAAAAGGACATGCGAGGAATGTATGTGGCTCATTTGTTCTATCCCATTAATGGGGGGAAGGTGCGGGACGGAAAATTTCCCTAGCTTGCTCATACAGGCTCATTTGTTCAATGTATTAGTTTATTTCATAAGTATACATCTATGAAGTCAATAGACATATAGGGGGAATATGTTTATGGCTTGCTACTACAAGCTTGTTTATTCCAATGGCTTGTCATACAAGCATAAACTCATGGAGCATGCACCCCTCAAATTCTAACACAATACCCATCAAATACCCCCATTTAGACAACATAACGATACACATGTTTTAGCAAATTAAAACAACAATCAATTAAATATTAAACAATATTGAACCTAGTTTATAAGGGGACTAATTTCTCCAAAGCATTATTTTGACATGTTATGTTCTACTTTATTTTGAACAATAAAATTATCAATGGGTATACCCTGCAACGAGCAATCAGGGTGATAGTGGAGTTGGAGTGTAATAGTGTGAAATGTCAATAAATTGGCTTAGCTTAAATTTGGCATCCATTTGGCAATCGTACAAAAGTTTTTCTTTTTGCTTGGAGAAGGTGATTGAAAATCTTGATATCTTGGGCATACTATGGAGGTTGGAACCCCTTTTTTTTTCCCCTGGAAAAGTGTTTTTGAATTTGATGCAATGGTGCAACTAGATTGAAGCTATCTATAATTAGTCCACAAGTAAAACATATAGGGTAATGGAGTCACTAATCAATGTTGTATGTGACAAATCCAAGATATATGCCCTGAAAGAGACATCTCTTGGCATTTTTAAAAAAAATGTATTTAAGATATCTATATTGGTTATATCCTTTCATAATTTAACCACTACTCTTCCTTAGATTTGAAATTTTGGAAAGAAAGGAAGCTTGCAAACCATAAGAAGAGAATTTTGCTCTCATTATTAGAGCATAGAAAACATTAGTTCAAGTAAAACATGTAATTAAGAATCCTCCCGCCCATCATCACGTCTGTGAATGATAATATTGAACCACTAATAACCCTAGAAGGGTTATGTTCACAGTCTTTATGGCCCCTTTATAGCTTTAGTATACTATATGATGACTTGAACAACATTATTTAGTAGCACTATCTCCTTTGAAGTTTTCAAGTGGAGCATACTTTGTATCTTCAACTAACAATGACAGTGTCCTTCTCAATTGTTACAACTAGCCAATATTTACACCAATCAACCCCATTGCATTCAACCACATTCATAGTGAGTGTTTACATCTTACCCTAACAAAACGTGTTCGCCTTGTCACACAAACCCTTATGAAGCAAATCTACTAAAATTGCATGGTGCATTTCGTTATAAAAGAATAATGTGCATAAAAATAATAAGTTACGCAAAGGAAGTTCATTGTACATGTATTTATACAAGTGACATGCTTTAAATTTATATTTAAATTTCAGGTGTGTGCTTAAGCTCATGATTTATAATATTAAGCTATTTAAAATCATAACAAACACAATTAGATAATATTACTAACAATATTGGCCAATAACTTTCAACATTACTACAAAACATTGGAATGTTGTCACATGGGCATGATTGTGTTAATTAAAATCCAGCATTTTCCTTGCTCACATATTAGCAAACCTTCTGGTAAGTAGAAGTTTTGGCATTTACAATAATAGCCATCCTCCTATTGGAGCCACACTTTCACATCTTTGCCGTAGTTCTCATTTTACCAAGTGTGTTGGGGTTACCCTTGTGCCCAAAGGAAATGGGCAAATGGTACCATGTTTCCTTTTATACACATTCTGCCACTGCAACGGATATTTTTTTCTTCACAAAATTGTGGTACTTGTGTCACAAACAAATGGATAACTCACAAATTTAAGTATATGTATAAGTATAGATACATATAAGTCATCCCCACACCATGAGCAAGTACCCAACTTGAAGCATGTAAAAAAAAATGCAATCCATTGGGAAAATAGCAGAAAACGCTTATTGTATAAATTAGCAACAAAAATATTTTTCTATCCTTTTGTCCTATCACACTAGAATCCAGTTGGTTTATTTACTTTATACAGTTTACAGTAGATAAGTTATTCTTCTTATTTAAAGATGGATGCCATCCTTGCAATTAGCCAACGCAAACCTAAGCACATTTCCATTGGTATTCTTCGTCCTATGTTTTTTTGTCATTATCAAACCTAGCTTCAAAGAGGAGATCTCATGCACAAGAACATGTGACCTTTTTCGGCTTCAAGACAAACACAAGCAGGGGTTTGATCACATGGCCCCCAACTTTAACTCGTGATGATATGCTAATAGTTATGATCTCGTGAGCAATGCACAAAAGGAAAAGGGTAATTGTTTCACAATTAAATCTATGATAAAGAATAACTATAACCACAAGATATTGTGATATAATAATGCTCTAAACTCTTACAAGACTTGCATGCAAAATAATGCAAGAAAAGTCATACAATAACACTTTAGGAGCAATAGCATTTATGTATTGTTACCTCTTGAACTGAAACTTAGAAGGGTAGTGCACTACTTTATGCAACATTGACGAATGCAATAATTGTTATACACCTTAAGGCATTTACAAGAACATTATATTGCTTTGTCCTCTCTTAGCAAATATTTAGGTCTACTTGTGGCCATTCCTTGATATTTAGGTCTTGTATTAGTTGTTCGCCAGTCATTTGTAACTCCTCTTGCATATTGTCATACAAGAAAGCTTAAAATGCTGTTATGACTGAACATGACCTAAAGTCTGCAGTTGCAGCATGAAGGTTCCACTGCGGTCTGTTTTCCTTCTTTTGCAGTCTCTTGCCTATCACTCTTGTTTTGTTTCCCAAGAGCTGAGGCTGAAGTACTTTTCCTTTTTATATCGTATAATATATACCTCTCAAAAAAAATGGTATAGCCTCATTGGGAGAGAATAGCTCAACTCTATGAATTTTTTTTGCACTATCATTTTTATTAAGATCATTATATAAAAATTTATGTCCGCGAGTGCAAATAAGGCATCCTCTCATTCTAAGAAAAAATTTATTGCTTGCACAGGAAGAGCTATTATCTTTATTTGGGTGACTGCACAGTACTAATGCCAATATTCTGACAAAAAGCACACCACTGGTTGACACACTACGAAAAATAGTAACTCAAAAAAAATTGAAAAATTATTCTGTGGCAACATGAAATACTTGTGCGTCTAATGTAAGAAAAATTTAATTTCCATGCATCTATATTTCAATATGTTTCCCAGCCTTTAGTTTTTTTACACTGAAAAGTTAGCAGCAGTACCTTGCTGTCACCAAATTTTCATTGCTAAATGTGCTACAACTGAGAACATAAGTGAGAAAGATGATTCCCCGTACCACCTGAAAATGGTGTATTGATGACACTAAGCAAAGGTACCCAACCAATCCTTAAGTACTGAAAATAATTTCTTAAATAGAACATGCAGAATAAAAGTGTCTGAATGTTTTTAATACGGACCCTTGAGATTCTAATTGTCGAATGCCAATAATTTAGAAGGGAGATTTGACAGACCATAGGGATGTAGAAGGAAAGCAACCCTAGTATCAGAGAAAACCAAAGACAAACCTGACAGGAATAAAAAATATTATGAACGGAATGAGAAAGAGATTGAGCTCCACTGTTGGGTCAACTTCAAAAGTTGTATTAATTAGGAGTCTCGCCTGAACAAAACTCTCAATGGCATGGATGTAAATAACACAATATTTATACTAAATCTCAGTTACTGAGCTAAATGTTACAATGTTCTACAAACAGGACAACAAAAAAATTAATAACTAAAGGAAATAATGTGATCGAGAATGTAAGAAAGAGAGAAATATACAATGAATTTTTGAAGACAACAATGTAAATAGCATCTATTGGCTGCAAGAGGATGAAATGAAATATTGGTTGCTTAATTCTTCCCTTCGTGATTTGGTAAAAGGATGCTGCAAATTTCTTCTACGAGTGCCAATACAAAGAAAACGTATTCATGTGGCATTGGAAAGGAAAATATCCACACCAGAAGTTTTTATAGCTTATTTGAAACTATGAGAATATGCTGGTAGGATATCTGCAGGTTCTTCAATGTCAAAAGATAAAAGGAAAGGGGGAAAGCATGAGAAAAAGAAGATAAAGAATAATGCAACTTTAGAATAATATGTTAAAATTCCAGAAAAGAAAAAATGTTGTGGTGGAAGTCATAACACACTATAAAAAAACAGGTTGACTCTTTGCTTCATCATAGCTAAGCATGATTAGATTAAACGTAGGTGGAAAATCAACATCCCCAGGGTGTATTAAAGAGGATCAACATGAAGCAGTGGACATAATGACAGAGAGTGGTTCCATTTTAGATTATCACCAGAGCAGAGCACTCAAACAATTCACACAAGCCAATATGGATATCCTGGAACCCCTTGATTATCTACTTATAAAATTTGTGTGAATAAAGCAATGTTAAATACACAATCTACCCATTCACTGCCATTTAGTTTTTTAGGACAAAATAAACAGTTGGATCACAAAATCATCTACTTCTTGCTAATTCTTGGTTAGAACTTTCCTTTTGTTTATCAACATAACATGGACAGCTGGTACGCTATCCCCATCCATTAGCATCTACACTATTTATTGCTTGACATATTCCCCTTCAGCCATGCTCAGACTAGAGCAATACATGACAGGTATTTGATATATTGTGTTTTGCCTACAAAGTCCATAGGCATTGTTTCTTTTAATCAGAATGGGCGGTATGGAGATATAAACCAAAATCATTGTAAATCCTTTATGGTCTATGGAAAGATATGTAATCCTTTGCATAGCTGAACTCTAGGGATTACTTCCATTTTATCTTCTACCATAATTTGGAGTCAACTAGAGAATATTCAGCTTAGTTTGTCATATGAATTCAACTTCTATTATTTTCTTCAATTACAAAAAGTTCAGGTACTTCCTAGAGAATCAATTGATAACACATTTTTTCAGTCAAAAAGGATTTATAATTTTTAAACTTATTTCAGAAACAGAAGTTGATTAGAAATTTACTCTTCTAACATATGTATCATTTATTCTCCTCTTGGTTTCACTTGTCATTACAATTGTGAGCGCTGTCTTCAACTTTCTACCTTGTGCCAAGCTTGCATGTCGATGGCCTTAGTCTTCGTTAGCTTATGAAAAACAAGATAAGTTGTGCAGAATAAATTTCTATCTAGTTCAGTACAAGCAATCAAAAAGATAATTGCAAGGATTGTTAAGGCTCAGCTTCACTCTCGTGTTGATAAGATGCACATGCACACACACACAATAGTATATATGAAGGCAAAAATTTAATCACCGTACAGTCTTTTAGTTGCATGAACCAACAAAGAACCAGCGTTGAATTTTAATCATGTTATACTTTTACACTTCAGCTAGTCCCTCCACAATGCATTACATGCATTACAAACCAGTATATATTAGTCCATTATATTCTCCTGGTGAAGCAAGTAAAGCAACACACTCGGTCTTGAATTGTCAAATTCATCATAGCCAGCTCATATTACTTATACCCCAGTTTGACACATTTTCTTACAAACAGGAACTTCCCAACAGAGACTTAGAATATGACCAGAAGGGAAGAATAAAATTAGAAGAACATTACGTCCTTATGATTCTATAAAATAACTTCAGATCAGCACAGGATGAGCTTATATTATAGTATCGGGTCATGAAGTCTAAGGAACAATATCTAACATTATACCGCAGTCCATGGTGCTATGGCATGCTCATTTCAAGCAAAGAATGTGTTAAAATGCTATTCAATTATCATATACTTCACACCTCTGCACGATCAAATAATGACCTGAGAGTTGTATCTATCACCGAAGGTTCTGCCATTGCACCATTTCCATAATCACCACAAGCCAACTTCTTTGTTATAGGCGGCATAAGTGATATTCCCAGCTCACTGAGTACATCCAAATGCCGTTGAGTAAAAGGACTGTTCCACATGAAAGTGTTCATTGCAGGAGCTATAAACAGAGGCTTTTTAAAGTCCCATGCACGTATAATACAGGTCAGGAGATTGTCACATAGGCCACCTGCTACCTGCAGATGTCAAACGTTCAACTGACAGATATTAACTCACCTGATCACCTAGTTATTTGGCATACTGAACATGTCAAAACCTACAGGACCAGCTTTTGTCCTGTGGGGCCAATGCACATTAATTTTCTTAAAGATGATGGGTCTCTTCAAATCAAAATCAAACGCTACGAATATTAGAATCAATTCAGTATCATACCAAGATAAACAAAAGCAGGATTTATGATCAAAATTCACTAGACAAACCAATCTGTTACCCAATAAATAAGCTACATGGTTTAACACAGCATGAATGTTTAGAATCTTACAATTTTATTAATTAGGATAAGATGTAGTTGACAACAACTGACTTACTTCACAACATATAAAAATATTCCAAGTTATTGTGAACCATTGGCCCCAGATTCAAAAATTGCAAGAATGATTCCCTCGCAGTACTAAATGGTGGCTGTCGGGCTCTATACATTTATAGTCAGCATCAAGCATATAATGACCATTCAATGCTCCATTCTTGAGCATTCACATATGTTTTAAGAAATCTTTGTGCTAATAGGCACTGTATTATATGTATCAGTGTTCCCAAACATCTAATGCCATTTCAATTAGAGTTTTGAAGGGTTACCTATCACATCTTTCCAGTGCACTGGCAATGTCAACAGGTGAAAGCAACCCGCACACTAGTAATTTGATTAGTTATAGCAGCTGGCACAGTAGTAATTGCGTCAGTGATAGCAATTGGCAGACCACTTGTGTAGATTATCATGCCAATATGTTGAAGAGAAACAATGAAGAATAATGGCCATCAAGCTCACAAACCATGTTTGATCACCTTCTTTATTTTAACTTTTTATGCAGAATTTGGATAATGTCTGTTTTTCATTGCTTCAATAATACCCGAGAAGAAAAACAAGCCATTTCAAATTCATTCTCTGACACCAGATAGCACAGTTATCTTTTGTTAACTTCTAGGACGGTTAAAATATGAACCGTTTGCCTCTTTGAGGGTTTATAGAATCATAAACTGTTTCATCATTTGAGTTGACGATTCAACTAATATTTAGTAGTCCTCCATCAAACAATCACAATTTGACACAGCATAAAACTTCCATCATATATACTCTACTCTGTTAAATTAAACGTTTCCCAAAATAAATTTCATGAAAAATTCACCATAAAATTCTGTTATCATCAAAAGAACTTCAACAAAAAATAACACCATCTCTCCCTAAGGCATTCTTCATTCAAAATCATCAAAAACAAAATTGCACCAAATTCATCCAAATATAACTAAAAAGTAAAACCTCATTCAAAAAATCCCTCATATCTCTGCCTCTGCATAGCCTACTGTCTTGGTAACGTGGGAATTTGGTGATGACAGATGTCTTATACTGCTCTGTTAGGGCTTTTCTCTCTCTGCCATACACCCTTCAATTACAGCAGCAAATCCTTCTCTTTGCTAGCTCGCATTTTTTCCCAGACTACTGGAAACATGGTACAATGCAGTTGCTTCCCGCTTGCATCGTGAACAAAAAAAACCCTAATTGATACTGGTATATTCTGCAATTTATTATTGTATTATTAATAATGGTCTTCACTCACATGGTTTGAGACATAAAGACCACCCACCGATGCCCAGAAAATTCTCAAAATGGCATTTATCCTCTCCTTGGATTCATGTCTTTCATTTCTGTGCCACGAGCAACATCTACATGCCATCCAGCTGCCATATTTGTTGGGTTTACCATGCTGTTTAACCACCACAATTTCGTTCGCCTCCACTAGCAAACTATTTCAGTATTTACAGCCCTCTCCTGTGCTATTTTTGTGCCTTTGACATGGCTTTCAACAATAAAATACATTCCTATAATATTTTAGACTTTTTTTCATATTATAGATATTCACATCAAACGTTAATGTTCTCACTTTTAAAGGATTATAGAATGTTGCTCCACATACTAAAAACTAAACTTCTGAAATCTATTGTATCACTTATAGTCTCAGCATGTTCTCTCTCCTCCAAAATGTTGGCTAGGGTTTTAAATTTTAATAAAGCTTGAATCTTACTTGCACAGCTCTGATACCATATGAGATTTATGCATATTGAAATGTTAGAAGAGACGTCAATAAAAAGAGTCACAAATGAGATATAAGATGAGGCATCCTTTTTTTCAATTGATAAAATGAGCAATTTTATTGGGGCACTCTCCTATTGAAAATAGAAAAGATGCATAAAATGCAGTAAAAAGGAAAAGACACATGCCAATTAACTATGCGTCCACCTTTACCCCTAAAACAATTTAACTAATAAACACAATGATGTGAAGAGAAAGCAAGCTAAAAGGGTGCCCATGCACACCCCCACTTGCGTATTCTTGATGATACCATCGGGGTGAGATGCCATTCCCTCCAGCACAGTTAACCCTACAATCCACCATCAAAAACACCACCAGTGAACTTCAACAATCCACCTATGCTGAGCCAAAAACCAGCCAGCCCAACACCACCACTAACCCCCAAAAAATCAGGCCAGCACGGCACACAAAAAACCCGCAACCCACCCATGGAACCAAAAACACAAAAACATCCACCTGCCAACACAAAAAAGGCACCCAGCCAAAGCATCACCCCAAGCACTCCTCCATCTTCAAACATCTCACAAGAAAAAGGCAAATTCTCACCACGTAAAAGGAACAGGGTCTCCTGCCTTGCCACCTTCCCCACCAGGGAACAAGCAGGGGTCTTGCACCCACTCCCAGAGCCACTTGCACCACCAACCAAACCAAACCCACCACCCCTTTTCTTGCACTGGGGAAGACTAATTTCAGCATGAATCCATTTGCTCCCTAAGAATGGCTCAATGAATTTATCCGGATGCAAGAGAAATTCAGACACATCCCAAGCAACCAACACAAGACTCACTTGGGACACAATAGTGTTTTAGTGGGACAGTTCTATACTATAATATGAATACTAAGGGACATATATGTGTACAGTGCATACTATGTATTTCCCTTACTATTGGAGACGATGCTGCAACTACAAGTACTAAATATATCACATCTACCAGGCTATTCTGTATGATGAGTACAGGTTGAAACTTGAAACAGAGACAAAGTATGGCATTGAACATATAATAATTATAGCAGAATAGATGTCTGTTTAATTAACATTTATGAACTATAACCTTTCTTCAATACAACGGTGTTACACTCAAGAATCAAGATAGATCTCCTATGCTACAGTAATTTAAGTGTAGTCTATTTATGTAATACTGGCATTTTAGTAGTTCAAATAGTCCAAAATTCAAACAGGTATATCACACTATCTTCATGTCTTCCTGAACCTCTAAGTTTCCACATTAGACTGAGCACATTTGTAAAGGAAATATGTAAAAGAATTAAGAAAAGAGTAAGGCATCTGAGGAGCATGAAATGAATTTTGTGCTGTTTGGGATTAACTCAGAGTGGCTTCTTGTTCATCCAGACTGTAGGTGAGTTTCGTCACCAGTACCTAGCAAACGGGCTTCAACAATGGATCTGAACAAGTAGTGCAAAACAACAGAGCGAGCAGATCATTCGACAAGGCAGCCAGTCATCCATGCACCGGAACAATGGTCATCCAAATCATCCTCTTTCAATCATATAACGAAACGACAGAGCTCACTTGCTCTGAAGAAAGGGGTTTACTGTCACACTATGTAATACCCATACCAACAATTACTACCATGCATTACATAGGTTTACAGCAGATTTTACTTTATTGTGATATTTTTTGCCATTTTAAAAAATTAAAATATAATAAAAGCAGATTTGCCAAGTCCAGATGCATGACTCGCGAGTCTGGCCAGACTCACGAGCTCGCCCCTGGACTTGCCAAGTCTGCCAATTTTTATGCGAATTTTCAGAGATGGACTTGGACTCAGATCTGCAAGTCCTTGCCAGGACTCACCAAAACTCGATTCTATGGAAAAAACACAGTTTTCCCTAGGAACTGAAGAGAAAAAAGCAAGTTTGATCGATGCCAACTTATTTAAAAAATCATCCCTGATAGAATCAACAGTCCGATTCACCCCAGGAGTGTCAGACAAAATCCTACCCCATACAGACCATCTCAAAATATACATGCAGTCCTTTGGACAGAATCGTCCCCCCCAGGGCCCCATTTTCCCAATAAGAGCTAGTTCCACTGGCCATAATAGCTTCCCACACACAAAAAAACAGAAAACAACCCAAACAGCCCACCAAAACCAAACTAAGGCAGAGCCAAAAATGGCAGAAATGAAGAGATGACGAGGACAGCAAAAGAGCAGAATTAATAATATTTCCATCACCTAACATCGGGAAAATGTGCCATACAAGGACCTGTCCTTTGAAAATTACATGTTTGAAAAGTCTCTTCAATCCATAAAACTAAAACGGGGGCTCCAAACCATCAATGCTCAAAAAAACAATTAATTTGTTAAAATTTTACATTAAATACTGAATCCCAATAAGCCTCCTCGCACAAAATGCATTTTACAAAAACTTTCCAAAATCCTACACACTCCCACAACTGAAACATCCATACACTTCCTACCAAGGTAAACAACTTAATAATTATTCTCATTCTTGGCACTGACCTCCTCAGCTTCTTGATCCACAATTTCTTGTAGGCATGGCCAATCTGTTGGGAGTGAGCTCTCAATATTCGGAAAGATACTCAAGTCAGCACCAACATTCGCAAGGAGGTCTGCGGGCAATTTGGTTCTCAATAACAGTGAAAGAAGGAAATCTGGTGGAACAATGGTTTTAGTTCAAGGTCGTGCAAAGAATGTAATTAAGTCTCCAGTTGGGGATACTACCACTTGACATTGTGTCAAAATCCCCTTCCACCTATAATTTATCCACACCATACACCTTAGCAAGCCAAAGGCCCTCCACTAGAGCTTTCACCTCTGCCTCATTGTTAGACCCAAAAGAAAAGGCAGGGGAGGAAGCTACTATAAAATGCCCTTGGTACAAATGCATAATTCACTCCTAACCAGCTGTCCTCAAGTTACCTCGGGAGGCTCAATCAAAGTTCAGCTTGACCTAGCCTACTTTGGGTGACTCCCATCCCAGCAACAATTTATCAATACTTTTGATTCTTGTTCCATGAACGGGGGAAGATGAAGCATCTTTATCATAACTTGATGTCATATTTATAATTACCACAAGATTTTAGGTTGTAACAACCAATGATCCACACCACGGGGCCTAGGATGCCAGTGTAGTGGACAACCTTGTACTTGGCAGTAAGCTACAAGTTGTAGAATGCGCAAAGGTAGACCAATCACACACTTGTATGCGAAAGTATTTGCAGAATAATGCAGTTTCTATTCCATGGAAATAATAGGGAAAAGAACAGATGTGTACAATGTGAAGCTAGGCTAGGGATGTATGTTCCTATGATCATAAGGGGAAACACTTTATTTGATTTGCCTAGATTGGGTGCAAGTTATAGATGTATGTGATGTGCTAAATACTCAAAGCATGCTAACAATATCCTATCTGCCTATGTGATGTTTCTCGTCTTGGATCCCTTATGGACCAAATGATTACAATATATACATCATTGCAAGAAGGTAATTACAATAGACAACGGTTACAATAGTGACGGATGGACTTCTAGCTGAGCAGTATTGTTGACAAGGTCTATGAAATGGCATAGGCTTGGAAAGTGCCACATGGCATGTTGTGCAATAAAAAGGAGCTAACACGTGGAAGTTAAGCCTAGATGTTCCCACGGGGCGGAAGAGGCGTGTGGCACTAGGATAGTGCACAGAAGTACCGTGAGGCTTGTCCAAGTGACGTGCGATGCCGCAAGGTGATGCACAAGTTGTGGAGTTCAAAAGATGTTGCGCAGCACGAGATGGTTGAGCGCTATGCTGCAAGGCAATGCACTAAGGCAAGAAAATACCATGAGACTACACATGCCGCGATATGTTGCAAGCTTGGAGAACTCAAAGTCCTTGTGAGGAGTGTGCAAACCCACACAAAGCCCACACGAATCAACCAATACCAAATAACTTTATTTAATTCTAATGACACCTCAAATATATCTAATAACTATCCTAAATATCATAAACTAAGAATAATATACTAACTCTAAACAAGTATTATATTTCTAATAGTCTTCTACGTGACCTAATTGCTTCAAGGATTATTGAAATTGTATCTAGTGAAATTTGGTAAATGCATCCATTACAATTTTTGTTGATTTTGACTGTTCTTATATCCTCTTCATACTAAAAATCTTCAGATTTTTCACATGCCTCTGAAGCCTAATTCAAATGTAAGATGTCATCATGAGATTTGTAAAGGATTTAGATAATGTTTCCAAAGAAGGAACTAAGAAAATTACAATCTTCCTGCAAATATTTAACAAAAATTTGGGGAAATGTTTGAACTTTGCATGAATTTGTGCAATAACAATTGTGTGTAAGCTAAGTGATGCTCAAGGTGTTTTGCGCTAGTACAATTGCACGAGGTTGTCAATGTGTGGGAATGACGCTAGAGCTACACAAGTTATTCTGTTAAGTTTCATTGCACACTGAGAGATTGCAATGCGATGCGTAATGGCTAAGTCGTAGTAAGGTGTTGTGAGGAGTTGTGCAACATGCAAAGCAATGAAAGGTTAACTGATGGCATTTCATAAACTTGTCTAACCAAATCTATCAGATTGAAGAAATTTTAGCAACGTCTTGGTGGCACTTTGACACGGACTAGTTGAGGAGCATTACATGTTCACGTAGCTCTGCAATTGGTGAATGCAAATTCTTTTGTTGTGTGGCCATTACAAGTGAAGTGCCTAATAAAGACATGATTCTTCAAAGGAAGAGTGTGAATCATATGTGTAACCAAGGTTGTTGAATGCTAAATACACACGATCATGTGTGTGCATTGTAATATATAGTAAAGCGTTGTATGAAGGTCACAAAACCTTGAGACTTGGTGTAGCATTATAAGACAATCCAATTTGTGTTATAATCAAGAAGGTTATTCTACTAAGTTTTCTACTCAAAAGGCATTTCCCAGGGGAAATTCATGTTTGTGTGCACATCTTTGTTTTTTTCCCATGTAAGATTCGCATAGCTAAACTCTCCTCTATTCTCATTTGTTGTGCATGAGTTAATTCCCAACATCTGGAATCAGAGCTTAGGTGTAAACTTTGTAGTAGTTGGAGTAACTTGCGAAAAACGATCTCCTTGAAGTGCAAGTTTCACAGGTGAATCTTTTGCAAAGAAAATGAATAGAAGCATAAGGATGAAAATTGAGAAATTCAATGGTCAGAATTTTGAGTTATGGAAACTCAAAATGGAGGATCTCTTAGTGGATATAGATCAATGGATTGCTATTGCAGACATAACACCCACTAGAATGAAACTAGAAGCATGGGAAAAGGTTGATAGGAAAGCAAGAAACTGTACCATATTATGTCGGTCGGATTCAATGTTACTGAATGTTTCAACTAAAAAGATTGTGAATCTTCCTTGGGATAAGCTGGGAATGTTCTACCAAGCCAAGTTGTTGGTAAACAAGCTTTTCCTGCAAAAGAAGTTGTACTCGGTACAAATGAGTGATGGTGACTCAGTTGCAACACTGTGGTAAGTCAGTTGTCATTTGTGGACGTCAACATGAATGATGAAGAAAGGTGTGTCACATTGCTATGCTCTTTTCTAGACACGTGGGATAATCTAGTGATGGAAATCAATTGTACTACATCAAAGCTAAAATTGAAAGATGTAGATCTCTCATAGGAAAAAGGCAAGCGGAAGATTGGGGATAAGTGCTCAAAGCCTAGAGGAAGATCTAAGACTCCAAATGGATCCTTGAAGAAGTATTGGAACTATGGCAAAATAGGGCACTTCAAGAAGGACTGCAAAGCCAAAAATGTGGAAAAGGGAAAACCATCAGATGTTGCACAGTCCTAAAATGAGGTGGTCTCTATTAATGAAGACGGAGACATGTATCTCACAACCTCAAGCTTGCGTGTATGCAATGATGCATGGCTGATTGACTCTGGAGCCTCCTATCACATGACAACTGCGAGGGAGTGTTTACGAATATGAAGAATATGATAGTGGCAATTCACTTTGGAGCCTCCTATCATAAGATTCCAGCAAGGGAGTGGTTTTACAAATATGAAGAATATGATGGTGGTGATTGCTTTCTCAGAGACAACTCAACCTAAAAGGTTGTGGGTAGAGGAAGAGTGAAACTGAGATTCAAAGTGGGAGGATCAAGACTCTCCCAAGTTTTGTGCAAATTCCTAGGCTCGCAAGAAATCTTACCTCTATGAGCAAGATGAATGATGTCGATGTCCACATCTCATTTAATAGGGATAGGTGCAAAATGGTGCACGGAGCCATGGTGTTGACAAGAGGCATGTGCACAAGTACTTTGTTCAGGCTTGATGCAATTGCAGTAAGCAACGCATGTAACAAATTTTTTGTTCTTGAGGCCAAGACTGAAACAAGAACTTGTGCATTGCTTCCAGCAAATAAGACAATGCTCTAGCATCAAACGCTGGGCCATGTTGATGAGAAAGTTATGTGCATGTTGCAGATTAAGGATATAGCAAAAGAGATGGGTAATTGTCCCTTGGACTTTGACTTCTGCAAACGTTATGTCTACGGCAAGCAAAATCGAGTGAAATCCATACAAATGTTGTGTGGGCAAGCAAAATCTTGCAAGTGATCCACAATGTCATGTTTGGACTGATAGAAGTCCCATCACTAAATAGGTTTGTCTTCTACATGTCTTTCATAGATGACTACTCTCGCAAGACCTCGATATACTTCTTACTAAAGAAATATGAAAATCTGAAGAAATTCAAAGAATTTAAAGCCCTTGTGGAGAACCAAATGGAGAAGAGGATCGAAGTGTTGTACACTAACAATGGGGGTGAAAATTGCTCAAAAGTGTTCGATGAATTCTAAAAGTAGAGCAATATTCAAAGGCAAATTACAACTCCATAAAACTATAGCATAATGGAGTTGCAAAGTAAAAGAACATGACGATAATGGACAAGGCCTATGTTAAGCACGAAATATATTGAGAGGGGGGTGGCGGGCGGGGATGAATCAATATATTATATATATTTTACTCAATCTAATTTCTTTTCTTTAACCATTTAATCACACATTCAAGATGCAATAAAACTGAAGCAATAATATGCACCACACAAAAGAGACACACACACACACACCAAATTTTTACGTGAAAAACCAAAGTGGGAAAAACCATGGAGAACAATCTCAAGTATATGAATGAGCACCAACTCAAATTGTAAAGTTTGCAAGCACCAACTTGCAAGAGCACCAACCCCTTGCAAAGATTTGTGAGCACCAACCCCTCTTGTGTATAAAACACAATTATCTCTCAATGTTGCTTACTCAACAAATGATAGAACTCTATAATATCTCCTACTTTTCTCTCTTCAAGAACAAATACAAACCATGCACACTCTTGCATATTACAAATGGCTTCTCAAGCCTTTTATTTATAGCTTTCCAAATGACTTTTGGCATTCACCCTTTGTGACCCTTCAATCCTCAAGGAAAATGGCACCAAACTTGCATGACCCTTCGTATCCTTGCATTTGAAAATTCATATGGTGACCCTTCATAAGCAAAAGCGTCATTTCCTCTTTTGTCTTTATCTTGATAACTTTTCGTATTCTTCAAAGTGTCTCTTCATGAAAAAATGTGTCATACCCTCTTTTGCCTTCACATAGTGACTTTTGGAATTCCTCAACATGACTCTTCCTAAAAAAATGCGTCTCATTCCTCTTTTGTCTTTACTCCGTGACTCTTTGACTTCTCTATGGTCCCTATTTTGACTTATATGCAACCAAATATATATTCATTAATATTAATACACATTAGCCAAGATATGAATATTAAAAACACCATTAAATGCAATGAGGCCTTTATCACCAATAATGCTAGACCTTTGACATCAATGACAATATTTTCAACAATCTGCCCCTTTGTCATTGATGGCAACCTCAAACTGAAACTGCCACACCCTGAAACTTGCACATACTGTCATCTGAAAAACATACAGCAACTTGTACCTATTTCTGCACTTGTACCTATTTTTGCACCTGTTCTTCTCCCCCTTTAACATCAATAGCGAAGGGCCTACCTGGAGCTAACACTTAGCTCCCCCTCAACTGATGTTGAACCTCAATGACAAGTAAAAGAGATTACTCCCAACTTCTCCCGCATATATTCAATGTGTCTTTTGGTAGTGCCTTTGTGAAAATATCTGCAATCTGCTCTGTAGTGCTAATATATTCCATCTTAACCTGTTGATCTACAACCTACTCTCTCAAAAAGTGATATCTGATGAGAATATGTTTTGTTCTTGAATGCATCACTAGATTCTTCGAAATATTAATAGCACTTGTGTTGTCACAAAAAATAAAAATAAGTTCATCATATTTTACTTTGATATCTTCCAAAGTTTGTTTCATCCAAAGCACTTGAGTACAACACAATACTACTGCAATATATTCTGCTTCAGCTGTAGAAAGTGATACTGAATTCTACTTTTTGTTTAGCCATGATACTAAGCTATCACCAAAAAAGAAAGCTCTTCCACTTGTACTATTTCTGTTATCCAAGTAACCTGCCCAATCTGAATCTGTATAAGCAACCGAATTGAAATATTTGCATGTGGGGTATCACAATCCATAATCCAGTGTCCCCTTGATATATCTGAATATTTTCTTCACCAACGGAACATGACTATCTTTTGGAGCTGACTGATATCTTGCAACCATACCTACTCCATGCATGATGTCTGACCTCGATGCTGTCAAATATAAAAGACTACAATCATAAATCTATACAAAGATTGATCTACAACATGTGAATCTTCATCCTTGCTCACCTTATTCTCTGTACACATTGGTGTACCAACTAGTGCACAATCCTCAAAACCAAATTTATTCAACATTTCCTTGACATATTTACTTTGAGATATAAAAATTCATTTTTCTGATTGAAATATTTGCAATCCTAAGAAAAATGATAATTCTCCAAACATAGACATCTCAAATTCTTTTTGCATATTATCAAAAAATTCTTTTATCATCTTTTCAATGTTTCCTCCAAAAATGATGTCAACATATACCACAACAATCAATTGATGCTCACCTTGTATTTTGATGTAGAGATTACTGTCAGCAAATCCTCTTTTAAAACCTTGATCCTGCAAGTACTTATCAAGTTTTGCATACCAAGCTCTGGGAGTTTGTTTCAATCCATACAGTGCTTTCTTCAATCTGCATACATGGCTACTAATATTTGAAAAAATAAATCCCTTAGACTGCTCAATATAGACCTCTTCTTTTAGATTCTCATTTAGAAAGACAAATTTGACATCCATCTGAAACACTTTGAAATTTTTAAACACTACATATGCAAGAAACATTCTAATAGCCTATAGCTTTGCTACTGAAGCAAAAGTTTTTTCAAAATCTATTCCCTCAATCTGAGCATAACTTTTACATTCTAATATTGTTTTATCCTTGATCACTTCTCCATTTTCATTCAACTTATTTCTATAAACCCATTTTGTTCCTATTACATTGTGATCTTTTGGTCTAGGCACTAATTCTCAAGTATCATTCTTTTATATCTGATTTAATTCTTCATCCATTGTCTTAACCCAATGCTTATCATGTCTAGTTTCTGAAAAAGTTCTAGACTGAATTTTGTATAACAAAGAGAAATTAACTTGCTCATATTCACTTACCATCATTCTTTTGGTGCGAATTCCTTCATTTACGTCTCCGATGATGTCACTTTCATGATGATTTCTATGGACATATTTGGATGGGGTTTTGATGTTTTTTTTTCTCATTCTCATCTTCATCTGATTCTTCAAAATTTTCCTCTTTAGTGATTTTAGGGATGTCTACTGGATCACTGATTCTTTGTGTTCCATCTTCTATCCTGACACTTGCACTTTCAACAATTTTCTTGGTTATTTTGTTATAACATTTATAAGCTTTACTTTTGTAAGAATAACCAAAAAATATACCTTCATCTGCTCTAGATTCAAATTTACCAAGTTTTTTATCGGTTCTCTTTATGAAGCATCTGCTGTCGAAAACTCTGAAATAATCAATTGTTGTTGGTTTGTCTTTCCATAGCTCATAATGGGTCTTGTCACTATTGACTCTCAATAATGCTCTGTTCTGAATATGCACTATTGTAGCAACTGCCTCTCCAATATTTATTCGGTATCTTGGATTCATTTAGCATTGTCCTCACCATCTTTTGAACTATTATGTTTCTCCGTTCAACTACTTTATTTTGATATGGAGTTTTCGCTGTTGAATAATGTCTCTTTATTCCATGGTTTTCACAAAACTCAATAAATTGATCTAACATGAATTCTCCTCCTTGATCTGATCTTAGACACTTAATCTTCAAGCTGGTTTCATTCTCAACTAATGCTTTGAATACTTTGAAATGTCTCAAAGCTTCTAATTTTTTCTTTAAAAACATTACCCAAGTCATACGTGAAAAATCATCAATAAGCAACATGAAATATTTATCACCTTGAGTACTTTGAGTTCTCATAGGGCCACATAGATCAGTGTGAACAAGCTCTAACATCTGAGTGGTCAAGTACTCTTTTATTTTGAACCGCCTTCTAGCTTTCTTCCCATGCTGACAAGGTTCACAAAACGTGTCAGATGACTTTGTAATTTTTGAAAGATTGCTGACTGCTTGCTTCTTGATGTTGACAAGATTATCAAAATTTATGTGCCCCATTCTCCTATGTTCTGACTCAAACAACATCTTTGACCTTTGATGTCTGATAACATATACAAATTATTGCATGTTCTATGAGCATCTGCAACTAACACATCTAAATTTTTCTCCTAATTTCACAACCTTCTGCATAAAACTTTAGTGTGTGGCCCTGATCACACATTTGACTTCCACTCAAGATTATGCTTAAGACCTACATACAAAACATTTTCAGTTTTAGTTCTACCATTATCCAAACTTAGTGTACCTTTTTCGACAATTTTAATAGTAATATTGTCTCTGAATTTCACTATGCCACCATTGATCTTCTTCAAGGTTATGAACTTGCTCGTCTCCTATCATGTGCCTTGAACATCCACTGTCAATGAACCATGGCTTTTATTCATTTATTGCATGCAAAGTTGTCTATACCAACATAGATTTTTTAGGTTGTTTTTTCTACCATGAACCTGTCTGACCTTTTTTCTTGATGAATGGAGCCTTGAAACTCTGGTCCTTCTTGACTAACTCAAACACGCTTCTACAGTACTGAGCTATGTGTCCGAAGTTGTTGCACTTGTAACATATTATGGCCTCTTCATTAAACCCTGATAGAGGAGCAAAAGAGTAGTGGCTTCTGCATGACTTTCCTTATTTTTAAAATTGTTAACCATTTTTTGACATTCTATTTTCTTATGACCATATCCATTACAATAAAAATAGTAACCATAAAAATAGGACCTATTTGTGTATCTCTGATCTGATTCCCTTTTGTAGCTCTGTTCCCTCCAGCGTTCTTTCTTTGAAATGTCCTCTGTATTCTTAACTTCTTTCCTTTTTATTTCCTCTTTTGTAAGAGCTTCAACATAGCTCTTTCATTTTTCCTTGTCTATGAAAGTGGTGGCCTCCCCTTTCTCTTTTTCAAATCCGATACATGTCTTATCTGACATTGATCTTTGACTTTCTAATATCTTTTTCAACATATTAGTGTTATTCTCAAATTTTGAATATTTGGTTGCTCTATCATTGATTGTTTTATTTGCTTTCTCAAAATCTATTTTAAAAAAAGTAATTTCAATAACATACCTTTCATATTCTTTACTTATTTTCTGCAACTGTGATGTTAGATCTTCATTCTTCTTGGCTTCTTCAAAGTGTGCTTGTAAATCTTCAATTATTTCTTTTGACTCCTTTTCATTTTTCTCGATTTGGTGCTTTAATTTTTTATTCTTCTTTTCAAGAGTTTTTAACTCTTTTAAGGCACAAACTAGTTCTCCTTCCAGATTCAATTCGGCTTCATCTTATTTTTCTTTTTGATCATCTGTATTTTTGTTTGCGGAGGCATCTTCATGTATGGCCATGAATAGAATCTCTTTTTTTCTGAATCACTGACTCCACTATCTTTCGCTGAGCTAGGATCTTTAGAATACAAACTCTTCTTCTCGAATCCCTTCTTGAATTTTCTTTTGAAATTCTTTTTGTATGTAGACTTTCCATCTTCATTGTCACCATTGCCCTTATTTGGGCACTTCACTGCAAATGTCCAATCTTTCCACAATTAAACAATTTAAAAGATAATTTTTCTTGATATTTCTCTATGCCTTTTTTCGGCTTGCGAATGAATAGAGCTCCGTTGTCATCTTCATCATCGCTAGAACTGTCACTTGATTCTTAAATCTTAGCCTTCTCTTTCTTTGATGTCTTGAAAGCAGTTTCTCTCTTTGAGGGTTTCTCTTGTTCGGTCCATATCTCATATGCCGTAAGAATACCATGTAGTTCATCCATCTTTAGCTTAGCTAAATTCTTCATCTCTTCAATTGTCGAAACTTTTGCATCATATCTCAATGGTAGAGATCTCAAAACCTTTTGTACCACAATTGATTCTTCTAATGTTTCTTCAAGACCTTGAATCTGATTAACTATTTGATCAACTCGCAAAAGATAACTTGTTATATTTGTTCCTCTGTCATCTTCAAACTCTGAAACTGTCTTCTAAAAGTTTGAAGCTTAGCTTGCTGAACTTTTCCATCACCGTTGTAAATATTCTCAAGTTTTACCTAAGGTTCATGAACAGATTTACATTGCATAACTTTAACAAACTTTGATTCACATAAACCACATAAAATAACATTTAAAGCTTTAGCATTATTTTCACTTGCCTTCTTTTCTACCGAAGTAGTTACAAGTGTCTGTGGCTCTTCATATTCCTCCACCACTGCTTGCCAAATCTCGAATCCAAAGGCCATCAAGTAAGTCTTCATCTTTATGCTCCAAAAAGCATAATTTGTCCCATCAAACAAAGTTGTCTTATTTGTAAAAAAATCTTCATGTGATCCAGCGATCGTGCTTTCCCGATCTACCTTCAAGCTGTAAAATTTTTTTCAAAGGAACCTGCTCTGATACCAATTGTTAAGCATTAAATATACTGAGAAGGGGGGTGAATCAGTATATTATATATTTTTTACTTAATTTGATTTCTTTTCTTTAACCACTTAATCACACATTCAAGATATGCAATAAAACTAAAACAATAATATGCACCACACAAGAGAGAGACGCACCATATTTTTACATAGAAACCCAAAGTGAAAAAAACCATGGAGAACAATCTCAAGTATATGAATGAGCACCAACTCAGATTGTAAAGTTTGTAAGCACCAACTTGCAGGAGCACCAACCCCTTTGCCGAGCACCAACACCTTTTGTGTATAAAACACAACTATCTCTAAATGTTGCTTACTCAACAAATGATAGAACTCTACAATATCTTTTGTTTTTCTCTCTTTGAAAACAAATACAAACCATGCACACTCTTGCATATTACAAATGGTTTCTCAAGCCTTTATTTATAGCTTTTCAAATGACCTTTGGCATTCACCCTTTGTGACCCTTCAATCCTCATGGAAAATGACGTCAAACTTGCATGACCCTTCGTATCCTTGCATTTGAAAAGTCATATGGTGACCCTTCATAAGCAAAAACGTCATTTCCTCTTTTGTCTTTATCTTGGTGATTTTTTGTATTCCTCAAAGTATCCCTTCATGGAAAAATACGCCATACCCTCTTTTGTCTTCACATGGTGACTCTTGAAATTCCTCAAAATAACTCTTTGTGAGAAAATGCGTCACATTCCTCTTTTTTCTTTACCCCATGACTCTTTGACTTCTCCATGGGCCCTCTTTTGACTTATATGCAACCAAAAATATATTCATTAATATTAAATAAATATAAACACACATTAGTTAAGATATGAATATTAAAAACACCATTAAATGCAATGGGGCCTTTATCACCAATAATGCTAGACCTTTGACATCAATGACAATATTTCCAACAGCGTAGAGTTTCTAAGTGGTGCACACTTGGAGCAAAAAAAATTGGATTGGAGCAGTGGCTACTGATTGTTACCTCATCAACAAATCACCTACGTTAATGTTGGTTGACAAGACTCCAAAAGAAGTGTGGATTGGTAAGAAGTCATACTTGTGACACCTACATATTTTTAGTTACGAAGCTTATTCTGACATCACCAAGGAAAAAAGGTCAAAACTTGACTTTAAGTTTGCAAAGTGCATCTTTATTGGGTATGAGATTGGTGTTAAAGGATACAAGTTGTAGAATCCCAAGACAAATAAGGCAGCCTATCACCAGAATGTAGTCTTTTGGGAGGTGTGCAAGGTTTTTATGCAAGAACTAAAGAAGCAGCCAAAGGAAGGAACAAAAAAGGAGGTTAATGCAAATACTGAAGACCCTGTATCTAAGTATGGTGTGACAGATGAAGAGTCGCAAGAGCAAGAAGAGGAGCATCCAACTTATAGTCTCAGAAAATCAGAACAGGCATATTAAATCCCTAAAAAGTATAGCCCACCATATTTTTGTTATGCACTCATGTTATCAGTGATTGATAGTGAAGACCCCACCACGATGAAGGAAGCTCTTGGTTGCACAAACAACAAGTCTTGGAAGAAGGAAATGGAGTCTTTGGACAAAACTGAAACTTGGGACTTGGTGGAGTTACCTTTTGGATGAAAACCCATAGGTTGTAAGTGGGTTTTTAAGAAGAAATAAAATGCACAATGGAAAATAGAAAAGTATAAGGCTCCCTTGGTGGCAAAAGGATTCTCACAAGTAGAGGGAACTGACTTTGGTGAGACCACCTCTGCTATTGTGAAACTGACTTCAAGCAGGTTTCTTTTAGCTATTTTCGCTGCACCTGATCTTGAGATAGATCAAATGGATGTTTAGACAATGTTTCTGCATGGGAAGCTTAAATAAGAATTCTCTATGTCATCGAAAAAACTTCAAAGGAAAAGGAAAAGAGGACTTGGGATGTAGGCTAAATAAGTCCTTGTGGCTTGAAGCAATCACCCATAATATAGAATCATAAGTTCAACAATTATGTGGTTGGATGTGAGCTTGCATGCAACAATGTTGATCCTTGTGTCTACTTCAAGGACAAGGGTGATAAATTTTCCATCATAGACCCCTATGTGCAATTCAACATGAAAGATCTCAGTGCTACAAGATTCATCTTGGGATGGAAATCAAATGGGACCATGCAAACAAGAAGCTCTAGCTAGACCAGAGAAAGTATGTTGAAACAATACTAGAAAGGTTAAGAATGTTGGACTATAAACCTGCGCGCACACTTTTTCTAGTTGATCAGAATTTATCAACTGCACAATGTCTAAAGACACGGGAGGAGTTGGAGGATTGGAGGACATGAGTCAGGTTTTATATGAGAGTGTAGTGGGAAGTTTGATGTATGCAAAGGTTTGTACAAGACCTGACATTGCACAAGTAGTGGGAGTTGTCAGCAGACTCATGTCCAATCCATGCAAGGAGCATTTCGACAACGATGAAGAGGATCTTCATATATTTGCGTGGAACGTATGACTACTCAATTTTCTATCAAGGGTCACCTGGTGAAAGCAAGGTTTTGGATCTACAGAAATTTGTGAACTTTGATTGGGATGGAAATCTTGATTGTCGTAGGTCTACCAGTGTGTATATGTTCAACTTGTTTGGTGGAGTTTCAAGTTGGATGGGCCAACAGCAAGCCAGTGTTACAATATCTACCATAAAAGTTGAATACATCGCAGCATGAATGTGTGATATCATTTTGTAAGGGAAATGGCAGAGAATAGAAAGATGCCTTTGGAGAAAGTGGACACAAATGAAAACATTGCAGATTAATTTATCAAGGTAGTGAGTATCAAGAAGTTCACTTGGTGCAAGAAAGAGATGGGCATGGCTACCGAAATCTGATGAAGGATGAATGTGTGCTCCCTTATGCAAAGTGGTCAACAAGTGGGAGATTGTTGGGAAATGTCTCAACTTTGCATGAATCTATGCAATAACAATTTTGTTGCAAGCTAAGTGATGCTCCAGTTGTTTTGCATTACTACTAGTTGTGTGTGATGTTGCATAGGTTGATTGCACAAGCAAGAAGGGTTGCATAGACTTGCATGGAAACTGTCTATGACAATTGCGCACAGTTGTCAGTGTGTGGGAATAATGCCAGAGTTGCACAAGTTATTTTGCTCAGTTTCATTGCACTCTGGGAGACTGTGAATTGGTGTACATTAATTGAGTTATAGTAAAGTGTTGTGAGGAGTTGTGCAACATGCAAAGCAATGAAAGGTTACCTGAAGGCAATTCATACAATTGTCTAGCTAAATCAATTAGACTGAAGACGTATTAGCAATGTCTTGGTGGCACTCTGACATGAACCTGTTGAGGAGCATTACATGTTCATGTGGCTTAGTAGTTGGTGAATATAGATTATTTTGTTATGTGGACATTACAGATGAAGTGCCTGATAAAGACACAATTCAATTGTTGGTGAAGTCCTTGATAAAGGCACAATTCTTCTATGTAAGATAGAATCATATGTTTGCAATCATATGTGTAACAAGGTGGTTGAATGTTGAATACAAACGGTCAAGTGTGTGCATTTTAATATACAGTAAGTGTTGTATGTAGGTCACATAACCTTGAGAAGTGGCGTACCATTGTAAGACTATCCAATTTGAGTTACAATTTGAGTTATACCCCAAATTTGTCATTTCAAAGCCTTTCAACAACTATGCTTTGATTTTTCATTGTATCTCTCATTATTTCTTGTACAATTGTTTTGTCAATTGTATTGACAAAAAGAATTGCCTCTTCAAACTCAAAACATTTGAAATTCATGTTTAAGAGGTGCTCAATGAGTTTTTTGTACCATGCTCTTGGGGCCTTTTTCGAACCATGCAGCGATTTTTCCATCTTGCACACTTTGTGCTCTTGGCCATTTACAGCAAAACCTTCAAGTTGAGTCATGTACATTGTTTCTTTGATATCACCATTCAAAAAAAGCAGTTTTTACGTCCATTTGGTGAATTTTCCATCCGTTGTGAGCCATTAAAGCCAACATAGTTCAAATGGTAGTCCATTTTGTTGTTGGTGCAAAGGTTTCATTGTAATTTATTCCTTTTTTTGAGTAAATCCCTTTGCAACAAGCCTTGCTATGTGTTTGTAAAGTGAGCCATCTACTCTGCACTTGTTTCGAAAGCCCCACTTGCAACCAACGGGTTTACATCCGACTGGAGGATCAACCAATTTCCAAGTTCCATTTTTTACCAATGCATCATACTCACTCTTCATTTTTTCTCCATGCATCATGCTTTTCAGTTTGTTTGAAACAAGTATGTTCAGAGTCAAAAGCTTTGTTGACTTCTTCTAGAGGGTCTTCCAAGGTAAACTTTTCTATCTTATCTTGAATTTCATCTAGGAACTTGTCTAATTGTTGTGCAGTTGTATGTGCACTTTGAGTGCCTGTTTTTCCAACCTCAACAAGTCTGACATGTTTCAATATTTGTTCGATCTGTTTTGGTATATTTTTATGAATAGATTGCGGAATCACCAATGCCTCACTTTCTTGATTTGAAGCTCCTTCATTTTCTGAAATCGGACCACCTTTTGATGAAGTTTCACTTTCTTCCACGTGGGGAGTATCATTTTCAATTACAAGAGTCAATAAAGATTCAATTGTCTCCCAATTACAGGGTCCCCCTTCATTGTTTGGAACCTCCATATCAATCTCCTTGAAAACTTCAAATTTATCATATTTTTCATGTAGATTCAATTGTCAACTAATGTTTGTTGTGCCTTTTGCAGTTTCACAAAAAAATCTCTTGTAACAAAATTTATCGTAGTTCTCATCAAATAGCCTATACGCCTTTCAAGACCAAAAAGATGCATTTACAACTCTTGTGTTCCAATTTGTTTCTTTTCTCCTTGGGAATCAATGTGTAGCAAGTGGATCTTAAAATCTGAAGATGTTGCACTAAGAGGAAATGACCACACCAGAGTTCATATGGAGTCTTTATTTGTAGGGTTGTTGATGGTGACTAGTGTAGATATATATTGTTGTTTGAGTTCGTTTTGCCTAGAAATGCAAACTTACTCCTTTGAAGTATGACATTGCCCAAACCATGTTCATCACAGTTATGTTCATTCACTCAAGTAATCCATTCTGTTGAGGAGTGCAAGCGACTGTGAGATGATGCTTGATTCCATTCTGCTTGAGATAGGTTTCAACCACCTTTGAAGTGAATTCACCACCATTATCAGTGCTGAGTGTCTCAATATGGGATTGGGCTTCATTTCAACCATTGTTTTAAACTTTTAAAAAGTTTCAAAGACTTCTGATTTTTTCTTCAAAAAGTATATCCAAGTCATTTTGTTGTAGCGATCAATGAACATGAAGCACTTGTGACCACCAACAGAAATAATTGGTAGAGAATACAAATCAGAGTGAACCAACTACAATTTCCTGTTGGTTTTCCATTCTGACCTTTGAAATGGTTCCCTTTTGTGTTTGGCCAATATGCAAGCTTCACACTTTTCAATGTTTTTGGACAATCTTGGCAAGCCTACAACACCATTCTTTTGCATTGTGTGAATGTTGTCATAGTGAGTATGTCCAAATCTGGAATAAAAAATAAGACTTGTTGGCATTCCTTCTTCAGCAAGATGAGCAAAATTTCTTGGAACTTAGTGCTCACGCCTAAGTTTTATCAATTTGTCTTCCTCATATCCAATTAGAACAATTGTGTTATCACATTTTCTCATGACCTTCAACTCTCTATCATCAAGTAGAATGGAGTGGTCTTGTTGTCGAATGAGCACTAGAGACAAGTTTATTTTCAATTGAGAAAGGTATAGTACATTTCTGAGAACGAATTATGGAAGCTCTGATGACTTGTGTCAAATTGAACCTTTTGCCTTGAGGTTGCAATCTTGTTTTATCTAAAAAATATATTGAACCACAACTTTCTTCATGAAACTCCTCAAAAAAATCCCTTTAGAAAGTCATATGTTGCATGGCATCAGTGTCTAGAACCCAAGCATTATCCCAAGTTGAACTCTCTGAAGCATTATTTGTTTCATCTGAGATGGAAAGCATATATTCAATAGAAAACTACGTTGAGTCTGTTTCTGAGTTTTTCTTTTTTTTCCTTTTTTGGTTTTTGTTTTCTGTAGGCTTCAATTTTATCCCATGATGTTTTGCATTCATGGGTCTCGTGACTCCTTTTTCTTTCACAGCATTTGCAAAACAAATATTGTCTATCATTTTGCTTTTCTTGATGTTGACTATTGTTTTTGCCATATTTTCCACCTCGTCCTTTGTTTTTTTCTATCTTTATCATTTCCGGCATTCTTGGAAAAATTGCCCTTTTGATTAGCATATCAAAGCTCTCTTGTGGACTCAATTTTTATTCCAAAAGCTTTTTCTTTTTCAACCATCTTCTCAACTAGTTAATCAAAGGTGAGAGTCTTCAACAAATTGCTTGTTTGCAAAGACTCCAAGTAGGTTGAGTATGTAGGGAGAAAACTTTTATGAAGGCGGACATGTACACATGAATTTTTAAACCAGCAACATCACTATCATGTTTGATAGAACAGATTTCTGAAACCAAATTCATGACATCACCATTCTTCAACTCAAGATTGAATGATTTCAATTGCAATTGTATGAGCTCCAATTCTGAGTGAAAATCATACAAGTATTTTAATTTGTGAAGCATTTTCCCAAGGAGTGTTGCACCCCTGTATGTGACGAAAAACCTCGACATCAACTAAGGCCCACATCAAGGCCAATGCTTTTGATTTTTTCTACTTCCAGGATGGTATATCCTTTACTTAAGTTCAGCAGGTTGTGCATCCCCGTCATAGATGTGGAACCACAAGTCATTGAAGATGAGTGCATTCTCTACATGTCTTGACCATTATAACCAGGTATCTTTTTTGGTTAGTGTTGTCAGTTCATCTTGTTTGGAGCTCTTGATCATCCACTCAACAGTCTCCCTAAGATTATGCATATCATTCTCACGAGTCGCTATGCGCAATGGGATTCTCTTCGTGGTATAATCGGATATGGTAATCTCCTCTTCATTATTCTCCACATTTGGCTCAGCAATTTCCACAAATTGAGCCCTAGATGAATTAGCAACTGATTGGAAGTAGTCTTGGCTTTGGGGGAGGTGAGCCCAGAACATTTGCCTTGGCATCAAAGTTCGGAAACTTTGTATCTACCACATTCTTCTTCTTTCCCAGAAGTGGTTGCATCCACTCTAAAGAGGAATAGTTGAAACTGGCCACCTTCGCACCTAAATCAACTGAAATTGAAAGTGGTGTAAGTTGTGTTCATGGTGTAGAATGTGGAGGCAGCGGGCAATGATGGAAGCAGTGGTGATGCAAAAATCTGTTGTACTGACTCTTGGGCAGTTCCTACAATCGTTGACTGATCTAGTCTTTGACTACAGGTAATGTATTGCTATGTAGTATTGCCAATTAGCAACGAAGTATCATCTTTTTTAGGAGAAGCTAGTGACCATTGCGCAGGTCTCTTGATTTTCACTATGGTAGAAGGACCTTCACCACAAGTATTGCTTGGCAACTTAGGTTGATTTGGATCTTATCCATCACCATCTTGACCTGAAGGTGCTATTGGGTGAGATATTATACCAATGTTGCCAGTACTAGCCACCTTAGATGGTGGTGCAAGAGTTTGCTTTTGTGGAGTTGAGGACCTAGATTTTCTTGAACCACTAGCTGACTCTACAAGCTTCTCGTTGAATCACTTCGTTGATCTATCAAGTACTAGCTTGGTCCAAAGTTGCAGGTTAGTCAACTCTTGGATAGACCAATTCATGGTCAGCAATGGTGAGGCTATAACTCTTTCAGTATAAGAAGGATCAAATGATTCACTTCCCTCATCTCTCATTCCTTCAAGCACCCAAGAAGCACTGAAAGCTTTGATCTAATCCAGAGTCAACCCAATCTCGCCTACCTACCTCATATGTCATCAACACAGTCTGCCCAATAGTCTTCCAAATGAGGTACATGGGCATATACCTATTCCAAGATGAGCCTTGACATAACCTTTGTTGCCAAAGGAAGCCCTGCCCGTGTGAGAATCCAAAGTGAAGCAAACCATCGAAGTTTTAATATTCTAGGAATCGGTTGCATTTTGCAAGTGTAATGGCCCAATGTGATTGGGAAAACTACACTAGCCACATGCTTTTTCATGCACCTCTTATGGACTTTAGCAAGTTGCCTACATATTTCAATCAGCAGAGATTTATTGTTTATCAACCTTAGGAGCCTAAGGGAGCATCCTTCACATCCTCCTACTCTGATGTAAGTGAAATTCTAGAACCAAATGAAGTAGCTTCCATACTGGGACACAAGATTCACTCCCTCATTAGAGATCCTTGCTACCCAATCCTCCCTCTGTGCTTATACAACTCTCATGGTGAATAAATCATTAACCTACCTGAAGTGTTTATTGCTTAGTTCTAGAACCAACTATGCATAGAACTCATGTACCATGGATGCAGAACAAGCACTGGTCAGTTAAGTGAGAATAGGGTAAATCCGCTAGGCGGCCAGAGAATATACCAAGTAATAAGTCATGTAAAATGTCTTGGTGACATTAACACTAGTGAGTTGTTGGCAAAGCATCATTGATGATGCTTCCCCAACCAATGACCTTTTTTCCACTTCAAATGATGCTCATAGCCAAGAACATCAAAGGGTGGAATTCCATTGTGGTCTTGTTCCCTACCACCCCATCGAGAAGTGATCATATCTTATAGTTCTTTTAAATCTGCTCTGTAAAAGTCATTTGGGAGTTTCAACATGCCTCTTCTCTTATGCTTCAAACACCCATTGTTGATGCTTGTGAGATGTTTCTCTAGGTTCTTGTACTAGAAGGTTTGCCTAGTGTTTACGCTCATCTATGCAAAGGTATCCTGAGAGTCTTGTACATGGTGTGGCAATCAAGCTTAGCCATTAAAGAACCCCCTGCAAACCAAAAATCTCTGGTATTTGGACTATAGTATCGAGCACAAGCAAACACCAAAGTTGAACATTGCACTAAGGTGGGAAAACCAACAACTTTTGGGAGGCCGCTCATTGACAAAAGGGAGGCCATGGCAGTCAAAGATACTGCATTGATTCTATTGTGGAACTCTTCCAAGTCGACATGCCCAATTTGTGAGTCACCTATCTCCGGGATATTGGTCTCCAAGACAGACAAGAGCTCATAACCAATGTAATTGAACTTCATTTAGGCTACTTTGGTAGCACGAAAATATGCTTCAGCAAGAGCACAGAGATTTTGACACGAGTTTGATGGTAGAAAATGTTCATGCAGTTGTGGAGACTTGACCATAGTGGTCATGAAAAAGTCTACTTCACCTTCAAATTCTTCACCAAGAGGCTACAGTGGTTGGGTGGAACTTTGGTATATCTAGAGTACGTCAATCTTCCCTTGATCTAAAAGGCCCCTAAAATGAGCTCTAAATCCTCTGAAAATGGTACCAATGCAAAGTGCTTAGAGAGAAGAAGATTTGATTGTACTTTGGTGAATTTCATTTTTTCATATGCAAATTGTGGAAGGGTTGAATTCTTGGGTCGTGTTGGCACAAGGACTAAATTCGCTATAGCTCGATGGAGATTTTTTTACCAACTAGGTACAGTAGTGTAAATTTATAGAGGTTTACCAAGGGCTTATTGGTGCATTTGGTCCACCGACGTCCACTACACACGCACAACACGTCCCCTCAACTGGGTTGGTCCGACTCCTTGGGCATGACATCGTTAGCTCAATTGGAACGTGGCTTAGCATCCATTGCACCCGTGCAGTTTGGACAACCCAGCCACATGGGCACGCCAAATGCAAAGTCGTGCTCATGTGTTGTTTTGGATGCTCATCTGCATCTAGTGCACCCAAGAGCCTGACATGCAGGGCAAGAAAGCGTGCCCAAAACAACACACGAGCACAACTTTGCACTTGACAACTTGGGCCATGAGGACTATGAAACAAACACTTCAAGTTGGTACCAAATTGGGAAATTTTGCCCAGGAAAAGTTCGCAAACAACAGAGCTAAGAACACAAAAAAACTGTGTTATCCTAAAGTTTACCAAAAATATGTAGTCGACGGTTATGATGCCCAGAAACATCCAATCGATAGTTTGGACAAGGTCCTTTGTTTACCACAAGTTTTCAAGGCTCTCACTGTCTTGCCACAAAACCCTGATTTCCCCTGTCAGACTTCAACAATTGTCTTTAGATCTACCAATATTCCACATGCATTTCTAAATAATACTCGTCTTAATTGCTTTGGACTTAGAAAATTAATTTGGTCTGATTTACTGTTTTACATCTATTTTAGGCCTAGTAAAATTTGTATTGCTAATTGTATTGATATTTGATTGAAATCCACCTATCTATATTACATTTTGATGAACCCGCATTGTCTCGCATGCTCTTTATCCTTCTATTGCTAGATCTTATTCCTTATAATAAATCAGAATTTATCTGATTTTTCTCGGACTTGTTCCATTGCATTTCCTCAAACCTATTATCCCTAGCTTCTTTGTGTTTCATTCCAAACCCTAAGTTAATTTTTCTTGAATATTTTTCAAATCCTAGGACATTTGCATGGTGTGTGTTCGATGTTTGATCTCTTATGCCACCAAAATTGATTAGATATAAGAACCTGACAAAGAAGTGTGTTAGGATTAATCATGAGTCTATAGATTTTATTAAAATTCCTTTGATTAATTTTAGATCTTGCTTCAAAATGAATATGGAATCAGGAAATGTAGCTAGTGCTGCTCCAAACGTTGTGTTTTATGTTGCAAATGATAATGATGGGTCTTTGAATTAAAATGTTATGAATGGTTCTCAAATTTATAATGCATGTGAATTAGATCTTGATCAACAAGGTAGAGCTGAAATCAAAGCACATTTTAGAAAACATATGTAGAAAACTCTAATGAGATAGTTGGATTGATGAATGTTGTGAAAGAAGTTGCAAGCCAAACTCTAGGCCAAGATACCCAAGATAGAGTTAAGAATCAAGAAATACCCAATAAGGTAGATAAGGGATGTACAAGTGCTCATGATGTGGATCAAGCACCTATCTCATGTGATAGATTGCAATTTATGTCTAGTCATGTAGTCATTTCTCAAATCTCTTCTTAACCTGCTCATGCTCAGCTTCTAATATTCATAACGCTTTTCTTCTCAAAATTCTATGATTGCTTCCCATTGCTTCTCAATTTCAAAATTCTCAACATGTTTCAAATTCTTCTCAAGCCTTTCCTATGTCTCACCATGTTTATCAAATTCCTCTTGTTAACCATCTCTTGCTTATGCCTTTCAAACTGATTCAAAGGTTGTCAATCCTTCTACTTTGCAAAATCCTTTTTTCCCAGCCTATTCTATTTCTACTTTTATTCCAAGTACCAAAATGACTATTATGATACCTACATTGTGTGACTTACAAAATTAAATTTAGGTTCTTTTCAAAGGTGTCAAAAACCATAACTTAAGGCCACTTCTAATGATATTCTTCTAAACCCCTTAGCTTATGAAGTTTCGCATACCCATTGCCAATCGGATTTGTCACTCCAAAGTTCAAATTCTTCAATAGAAAAGGAGACCCTTCTCATCACATTAGGGCTTTCTATGCCCCTTGTTTAGATTTTGCTCATGATGATCAATTATTGACAAAGTTATTTTAGCAAAGCTTAAAAAACTATGCATTTGATTGGTTTTATGCTTTACCATGTGAATCCCTACATACTTTTAAACATTAGTTGATGAATTCTTAGCACACTTCTCAATTGATATTGGTATGAAGGTTACATTTACACAATTATCTCAAATCAAACAAGGATTAAATGAGACTATTAGTGAGCATGTGCTTAGATTTAAGACTATGTTGCCAAGATAACTCATCAATTACCAGATACGAACTTTAAAGTATTTTTTCTCATAGCTTGCTTTCTATTATTAAGGACAAAATGATCTTCAACACTTACCATTCTTTCAATCAACTTTGTCATCCATTTACAGATTTTGAGGTCAAGCTTTCAGATGCAAATGTAATTAAATACAAGTCATATGTTCCAACTCCTAGTGGTACCAAATTTCCAAATAAGACAAATTTCAAGGGTAGAAGTAACAAAAATGCCTTTCAACCTAAGAGTGATGCTAAGAATGTGGTCAACAATGCTATAAAACAACCACCTAACAAGCTCATATTATCTCAACAAAGGGAGCACAGAAAGTTTCCAAGGATAAGTAAAAGTCCACGACATGTGTTGAAATAATAGCTCGAGTGTAATATGATTATTTTGCCTCCCATCTAAGAATCAGATCCTTCAAGACCATTGCATAACAATTATAATGCAAACGCAATTTGTTATTATCATAGAATTCCTTAGCATTCTTCAAATAGATGCATCGCCTTCAAGCATAAGATAAAAGATCTCATTGATATCAATCAAATTTGAGCTAAGGGAACAAATAACAATTTGAATGAATCAAGCCCCCCCCCCCAAAATCAACACTTATCACTTTATACCAAACGTTTTTCAATCATAATATTCAACCATAAAAGATCAAAGAAATATTCATATGATAGATAAACAAGATCAAAGCAATACAACAAAGGCTTTTAATGCCCATTTTGATGCAGTCGCAATTAGGGGTCTTGATGAAGAGATACCTTCAATCACACAGCCTTCAGAATTACAAAGCAAAAATAACACGAACAAATGCAAAAACAAATAAACTCAATAATTTATTAGATTTCACTGGTTGGAAATACACTGTGCACACAAAAATAACAACACTATGCAATTTCAAATAAAAAGTGTTTACAATAGATCCTCAATTCTTTGCCTACTAACTCATTGTCTTTGCAAGTGTAGTTGTCTCTCAAAATACTCACTATGATCTATCCTTAAGCTCATTGATTAGCTAGCTTAAGCGTAGAAGCACGTTTATATAAGCACAAGACCCACCTATTCCAATAATGCTCAGTAACACATCACTATGCACCACAAACATTAAATAATCATTACAATTCCAATGCACCATAACACATCATAACATAAGGCACCACAGTGAAGCACATCAGAAAGTGGCAATTAATGAGACCATAACAACCTTCAGTGATTCAAGGAATTAAATTCAAATGGTTAGGAACTGCAACAACTCTTTCCCCACAACACATCACAAGAACATATGCACACAGATCAAGTTGCACAGAAGTCACAACCTTGCAAGTTAAATCTGATAATCCTTGCGTAGTGATCCTCATGCACATTGATGTGCACCACCGTCCTACATAAGACGTCACAAGCTTGCACACTGGAACTCTCAAGGCTTCAACCTCAATTCTTTGTGCGAAACAAAACGAAGACCTTCAAAATGAACCTGCACAAAGCTTCACAAGCTGATCCAAACCGACTCAAATTGTGTGCACCATCAAAGGTTGCACAAAACATTACAAAGGACTGTTGCACACGCAAAAGAGTCACAAAACAACACAAATAATCTTGCACACAACTCAGGGCTTGAACAAATTGTAAAAATGCTTATTTTTTGCTAAGTGTTTTTTATTGATGTAGGATTACGAGTGAACCCGGATGCTCCTACATCGCATTCACTTAATGCATTTATTGGTGTGGTTAGTACCATAGTTCAAAAACTCATACTCAGCAATTACTCGGCAAGCCAAAATTTTGACTTGGACTCGAGACTCTTACTCAACATTACTCAGCAACTTTATCGCTAGTTTAAAAAAGATATAAATTCATAAAATAAACTTAAATAACATGTAAAACACTTTTAAATGACATAAGAAATGAATCTAGAGAATGCCATAAGTATATTATATATTAAGTTTTTACCAAAAGAGAGTAAAAACTACAAAGCTACAACCTACAATGCCCATATAGTCATATGAAATATCAAATATACATATTACATTTCATCCCTAGCACCTAAAATAAGTCTATTGCAGCTCCCTCATGGAAGTGGAAGGTAAAAATTCCTCCTCTGCAATGTTAAAATCATCAACAAAGATATCATCTAGATCCTCTCCAACCCCTGTTGATGCCTCTACTACCCTGGATGCTATTCCTTCTTCTGCCTCCCTCTCTAAATTTCCAATCTTCTTTGCAATAAACATGGACTTTGCATCATCAACAATCGAGTTGACATATAGATAGATCTCATCCAAGTCAATTGCATCATATTCCTATAGCCCCTCCACTTGTTTCACACAAAGACGAAGATTGTATCGCACAAAGACAAGGTCATTGAGGCATTGTGTCATCAACCTATTGTGTTTCTTTGTGTGAACATCTTCAAACATGCTCCAATTACGTTCACACCTAGAAGAGCTACAACGTTGACACAAAATGCAGATAGATAGCCTTTGAAGATTTGGTGTTTTTGCACCATAGTCTTCCCACCACACATCTGCAAATAGGAGATTTATAGTTTTATAAGTCAACTAGGTTTGAATAAATAAAATAAGTCTACTACTAGTACCTATAGACTATGAATAATGAGACCAAAAAGAAAAAGCAAATGACTCAATTTGTTTTTCCCTGGCTGAGAGGTGTTTCTTCTTTTAAGGCATAGAGACGAAGAAAAGGGTCTCCCTATTGCATTCTTGTAAATCTACAGCTCCCCAATAACTGCATCTCTAGTCTCATCATCAAGGATCATCCTATCTATGCATGTATTCAAGCCATCCATAACCTCTTCATCGGCCTTAAATGAATCGAAATAGAAAAACTTAGGATTCAAGTAGCAAGGCGCTACATGAATATGTTGGTAGAACATTTTGTTCCACTTCCGATCAATTATGCACCAAATGGGTTCATATTTTCTTTGATTTTGCCCATAATATTTGGCTATAGCCTCCTTGGCCACGTTTGTGGCCTCATACAAATAACCTATTGGATTTCTCTCTCCATCCACCAACCATAAAACTCGAACCATAGGCTCTGACATCTAAAACAAAATAATACACAAATTTAAATCATTTTTTTTACTACAATTAAAAAGAGGTTTTTAAAAGGGCCCTAACCCTTGTACAACATAGAACAGAAGATAAACAAAAAAGTCAAAAACAAAAAACCAAGACTACCAATAACTTGGATAGATAAACCAACTGAACAAAAAGCTAACAACTGATAGCAAAAACAAAGCTTAAGGCTCAGCAAGATCATTCAGGGTAGCAACAACGTCCTAATCCTCTTTTAGAAGCTAGAGTTGATCTTCGGCGAAATCATCCTCTAGGTCTTCCTCCACCACTTGGTTCTTCTTGTGGCTCCGTGTTATTTTACTTGGGCCACCCTTGACAACCTCTTCTTTACAAGCCACTTGTAGTGTGTGTATGCTTGTAGCACTATTTTTAAGTGCGACTTTCCTAATATTAACCACTTTGTTGAGCTTGTCCTTGATGAATGGCATTTCGTTATTCATCTTTTCTAGATTGCCCTTCAACTTGGCATTCTCCTCCCTAAGTTGGCAGAATTCTTAGAAAAGTCTTCAATGCTCTCTATCTAATTGAATGTCCTTGGGTGGGGTATGAGATTCCCCATTAATCAAACTTAAGAAAAAAATTATAACAAATAAATGATAAATAAATAAATAGTTAAGTTTAAGGTTACCTTAATTATTTCCTCCATGCACTTCGCAAACACAACATCAAAAATGGTCTTCACGAACCTTTCCCTTTTGGCCTTCTTAGCATAGGAAGACTTGAACCACATGTGACTCACAAACATCTTAAGGAATGTTAGTGTGGCTGCAATGTGATAAAGTTTGTGGCAAATCATGTGACTCCTAATCGCAAAAGCTCATTTCCATTGCCGTGCTCTATTATCAAGTTTATCACCCAAGTGTGATTGTAGATGTATTTTGTGATATTTCTTGCCTCTTCACCCATGAGATCTTTCCTATGTACTCAAATAGGAGATCAATGCAATGGGTTGCACAAAGGGTCCAAAAAAGTGTAGGGTGCCTTTCCTCAAGAAGTCTCTCTGTTGCTACATTTGTTGTGTTGTTTGTCACAACTTCAATGATATTCTGCACACCCACTTCCATCACCACCTCATCTAGCATGTCACACAAAGTGTTTGCCTTTTTTTACTTCATGGGAGGCATCAATTGACTTCAAAAAGACCAATTGCCCACTTGAAGCCACTAGAAAGTTAATCAATGTGTGGTTTTTCCCATCTGTCACAAAAGTGTTAGAATTTTTTTTACTTGATGGGAGGCATCAATTGACTTGAAGAAAACCAACTGCCCACTTGAAGCCATTACAAAGTTAATTAATGTGTGGTTTTTCCCATCAGTCCACCATCAGCGAAAATGGTGCACCCTTTTTTTGCCATTTTTTAATCTTCTACAATAGTTTGTGTATGTTTGACAGAATCTTTCAACAACAGGCCACTTGAATCATGAGGAGCCTTGCACCTTTTCTCGACAACATTCAATGAAGTGACCAAATTCTCCCAATATGGACTTCTTTCTACATTGAAAGGCATGTTGTAATACCAAAAGTTTGTCACAGCGATCCTTGCTTCATTGTGCAGTTCTTGATTCCAAGCAGTACCTTCAAGCGAAGGTTGTGACCTAGGGCTATTTCGAGGAACACAAAAAGATGAACTATCTTCAGCGACTGAGCCTTGTCTTCGAGCCCGAACTCCTGGAGTTGGGCAATAGAAGAGGACTCGAAGTCATAATCATCCCATGTTGCCCTCTTATTCACTAGGGCTGCAAGTTTTCCTCTTTTTTCCCTCTTTTTTCTCTGCATAAGCTGCAAGGCAAGCAACCATCTCTCTTTGAGCCTCAACTGGTGCTTGTGTGCACAATGACACATCATTCCCTTGTAGTCATGCGATGTGGTATTTCCAGCAATAGACACCTCAACTCATCTTCATCCCGCAATAATTGCATATAACACAATCACCTTCTACCACCACTTCACAATGCTATTAAGAAGAGTCATTGGACTTAGGCTTACGGAATATGTACTTCAAAGTTCAATTTCAAACTCAAAGTTCAATGTTAATCACTGTAATCTGGACTCAAAGTACACTAGACAATATGTAACATGCTTGAAAATTGCACTTGAATATGGCTTTCATTCATTAATATGTAAACAATAATATGTAAAGTTGCAAATACTAATATCAATTTTCAAATATGTATCAGACTTTGGCATTCCTTGAAGTTGAGGGCTTGATGCCTTGAAGTGATTGTAGTAACAAAAATGTATGATTGTATCAGAGTTGACAGTCACTTGAAGCTTTGAAGTGACTATCAAGTGAGGGCTTGAAGCCTTGAAGTGACTGTCAAGTGAGGGCTTGAAGCCTTGAAATGATTGTAATATCAAATATGCATGACTATATCAGACATTGATTCAAATCTCGTCGTAATACCTCTGAGTCAAGAGTAGCTAATGTTTCAAACTTTAACTACTGAATTGCTAATATTCAGATCTATGTAAAGCTGAGAGTGGGTCGCCCTAATTTAAATCTCGTCGTAAATCCACAGCTAGTTGATTAAAAACGTAGAGGAAACCCACAAAGAAAACATGCAGAAAAAAATGATAAAATTGTTTTTTTCTGACCTGGGCTTTTATTCTCCATACTCGGTGAGTCGCGGCGATATAGTCACAATTTTTGCCAAGTAATCGCTGTGATAAATCATTCCCTCAACTGATCACAATAAATCGCAAGAAATCACCAATTTACAATGAGATTTGAATCTATGGTTGGTAAAATTACAAGGAAGAGGGAACCTCCTCCAATAGTGTTTCATGATAGTGAGATCCCAAATAATAGCTCATACAATGGACCTTTATACATAAGAGCTTACATAGGTGAAACTTGGACAAGATACAAATGATGTTATGGTTGATAATTGTTCAAGCATCAATTTAAGTATTGAGAAATTCATCAGTAATCTTGGAATCTATAAAAGAGAATTGGCAAATACTTCACCAATTATTATGGAATATAATGGTATTAGACAGAGAGCCACTTGGTTGTATTATCCTACCTATTCACATGGATCCCAAGACATTTCATGTGGTGCCCAACAATGGAAATATGATGATTTTTCTTCATAAACCATGGATACATGAAATGAGAGTGATTCCTTCTACTCTACCAACATTTGTAATCTTTACATGAAGATCAAGTCATTCCAATTAGAAGAGATGTATATGTTAGCAGCAGTCCTTGGAGTTCCTTGTCAGGACATGTTGAAGTTGTCGTCTATCACAGATACTTAATCGTTCACAAGATAGCAAATACGAAAAAGGCATATTCATAAGTTAACTATTCCATCCTTAAATATACACATGGATAGTCATATCCTACATCTACTGCAAGATAAGAATAAACCAAGAAACTTAAAAGACACATATACTTGCTATATAGGAAATACACATAAAAAAGGTTTGCAAATTATCTTTATATATTCTGAGTAGAGTATACAACTAGGGATACATCTTGTTTTAGCTAATTGCTTACAATTACCAACAACCAACAACTTCTCCGTGCAAATTATACAATATTTAGAAAGTCATCTTGACTCTTCATCTTCTTGGCTCTTGGTTTCCTCTTCTTTCTCTTCCCAAGCGGCGTTCAACTTTCCATTTATGTTATCCATTTACAATATTTTTTACAAAATCTACATATATAGCAGCTATAATATTACAAAATGCTTGCGAGTCAACAATCAAAATCCCCTACTAACATTTTCCCAAACATGAATAGTTGTCTTATCCCAAGACAAAAGATGATGTCGAAACTACTTTGGCCACGAACTCACTCGACCATTGGGTGATCATTTCTATATCTTTGATTTTGCATTGATCCAAAAATTTGCTCATAATCTCACAATAAGTGTCGTTTGTCGGTTTTCACTTTTCACACACTACTTAGCCACCCTTTCGAGTTTTCAACTGAGTAGCATACCAACCTACTACCCTTTCAGGTTTTCAATAGGTTAGCATAACCATGAGGCCACCTTTTACATGTTTTCAACCATCCTAGCCATGCTGACAAATACTTCTCCAAACTCCCTCATCAAAAACTTATGTGACCAAAATTTAACAAAATTGCATAGACAATCGATACCTTACTGTGTTGAAGGACATGATGTAGGCAAAGGCTAACTTGGTTGCCCAGAACTCTACTGCAATGATGAAGATGCACATGGAGTTGGTTAGATTTGAGGGGTCAGTTCACTTCGAAATGTTCACAATAGTTGTGATGGTGGAATGTAATTGGGCTCATCAACTTTGATCTTTGATGGATGGTAGAATGTTTAGCATGTCGACCTTGTAGGTTCTCTAATTGGTGAGTCCTTCACACACCATTGTAAAGTATGTGTGCAATTGCACCAATACTTACATGATGTTGAACATGTCATCCTCGCCAATGGTTTGAATGAGTGAAGTCTGAATAGCAATGCTTTTCTCCATATCAACTTTAATCTACACAAATCACTCCACAAATTTGTACTAGAACTCCAATGAAGGTATTGTGAAGCATCTCCAACTCCCAAATCCTAATACAATCCATGACATTATTGCACTGCTTCCCTCTTGCAATTATCCATCCTGCTCGCAATGACCACTTGTGCAATTTATGCTTTTTCCATATGCTCTTGCATCTCCTTTATCATGGTCTCGTGTTGTGCCTTCCAACCTAAAGGTTGCACTATGATCTACCTTGCCTGGGTTGTCGTCGTTGTCAATAGTTTCTTATACTCTTTCATCAACAACAACACTACCTTGGCATCTTCTCTTTGTCATTGTACTTGTGCCTTATTCTAATCTCTTCCAGCATTTATAGGGAGTGCTAGTCTTGCAATAGCTTGGCCATAAGCAAAGTTAGTTTTAGTTGATCAAAAATCAAATTATTGCCAATTACTTGCTTCACCAACTCTAGGTAATTATCATCAATGGCCTTTTTTGTCTTCGCTATAATATCCTCCAGAGTGCACTTTTTTTGCACAAGTTGAAGTGGTGTTGTTGAGTGAGGTAGAAAACACACCTGCGACTTCCAGTTGCTTCTCCACCAACAGGGGCGTAACATCAACAACTACATTTTTTGACATAGTAGTCAAGGCAAGCTGCGATGGCTGTTACAATTGCTCGGCTTGTGAGGCTTGCAAGTGGGTGGCTAGCATAACAAAAGTAGTTCTTGTGGATGTTCCTTGTATATCTAGCCACTAGGATACTAGTTTATCATCGCCGCCTTGCGACCCTTCCTCCTGAAACCATGACTTGCTTGTTTCAGACCTCACAGTTGTTCGTTGTAATGGGTTTACAATTCTCCTTAGCCTGGGCCTTCATGTTCGAACCTTGGTCTATGGGATCCATACCCTTGGCATAACAAAAGTAGTTCTTCTTGTCGATGTTCCTTGTATAGCTAGACACCAAGATCCAAGTGTATGATTGACACCTTGTGACCCTTCCTCTTGCAACCCTGACTTGCATGTTCTAGACCCCACAGTTGTTTGTTGTCGTTGGGATTGCAATTCTCCTTGAGACTGAACCTTCATCTGTGCCTTGATCTTGTTACTTTGTCACCTCGATGTCCTGACCTGCAGTTGTATCCTTTGGTGGTTCTTGTCCAGTTTGTCCTTGTTGTGCCTCTATATCTTACACAACCTTAACATGCATTTTGTTTTCCTTTTCTTTCTCTTTCTTTATTTGTTATTATTCTTGTGCCTCCTTGGCTTTTTCTTGGTGTCATCCTTGCCTTTGATTCCATTCCTGTTGGTGCAAATAAAATTGCTTGTGCAACTACTCTATGTTGTGCTTCTTCTTGTTGCGTATCCACATTGATTGATTGAGGCATTAGTTGAAGATCAACCACGATGGCTTCGGGTACCTTGTTTCGGATTTGTGTGGTTTGCACGGCCTTCCACAAGAACCATTCTTTTGCATCCTATTCATATTGAATGTTGCCCATATCTCTAAGTGCAATGCAAGACTTGAGATACCATGAGCTTCTCATACTCTAACTTCATAAACACTTCCAACAGTCTAGTATCTCTATGTTGCTTCTTTTCCCTCCTTGGCTTCTTTGGTGGAGTTGTAGATGACTATGATGGTTGTTGCTTTCGTTTCATGAGCAGTTGATGTGATATTGGTTTCTTCCCTTTTAGCACCCCTTGTGGTCTGGCTTGTAGTAGCACTGATTTCAATGGGGCCGCATTCTCCACAATCATATTGTGTTGCCCACTGAGCACCAATTGGGCCATATGCATTGTGACAAATAAAGGGAGCTGTATGTTTGTCAGGTCCCTAAACCATGTGATGGAATGATCACTCCATCATGCAATTGTGTGATTGAAGCCAAAGGTGCGAGATAGGCATTCACCTCTTTATGTACCTAAGGATTTGTACTGATGAGCCTCTGATTTCTATCAACCATTTCTAGAACCTCTGCTCTTGCATATTCAAGGCTTGTAGTTTATGGTAGATCAAGTTTGCAACAAGAACCAATGGCCAAAAATCATTTTCTTCAATTATGGGCCCTTCTACCTCCATTGCGGGACACATATCAACATGACTAGAAACTGGTATTGAAACTCTTGCTTCTTCCTCGCAACTTTCTCCATATTTTTGGTGATTTAACTGGCTGAAAATTGCAGCCAATTGAACTCCTCAACCAAACAGATCCCTTGGTATGTTGATGTCGATAACACCCATAGTAACTTCTTTTGCCCCCTTTGTGTTTTGCCAATATCACACCTTGATCAATTCTATCAATACTCAAATGCTTTGTCAGTCACCAAGGTGATGGGGGCAGGTCATTCTTGCATTTGAGAATTCCACCTTAAATCAAGATGGAACAATGGGCTTGTCGACTTATATGGCTTCAGTGGTTTGCCCCTTGCTTTTAACCCAATTGCCTTCGCAATAGTCTCGATATTGATGTAAATGATGATTTGTGGCAATAATGCAATTGCTCCATTGTTTTACCAGCTAGAAGAGTTTGGAGCAACTCTTATGTTTTTCCCAAACACAAGTAGTCGCACTAATCTTTCTGCATTAGAGCCTCAAAGTGGATCATATTTTGCAACTCCACCCTCTCCTTGGCTAGGAGCTAATCCCAGGCACAGAGGGGTGAACCAATCTTGCTTTGCTACCTTCACTAAATCAAACGGGTCTGGATCGTCCCATTTCTTTTACCTGAATGTGAGGTCAATCCCCATTTCTTCTTTTTCAAAGTCTCGCAAGTGTATATATGCGATTCCTTCTACTTCCATCTCAACTTTTGGCTTTGCTAATAGTGGTATTGTGAACAAATCTGACATTTTGCCTATTGCAACTCACATGCCCTAGTTTATCAACACCTTTGTGATTTCCTTTTTTGCCACCATTTAATCTTTCTCCATTTCTGTGCAATTTTCCACAATTTGCAACTCAAGGTTTGCAAAGTGAATTGTGTAATGGATTGTAACTTAGCTTACGAATTTTTCGATCTATGTGTATTGTGCAAAGTGTTTAGTTCCAGCCCTTGTGCCACTTTTTTATTTTTTTTGTGTCGCATTCCAACGGATTTGTTCATCTACTTCTCGCACCATTTTGCCTTTTGATTAATGTACTATCCATTGGAAAAGTGACATGTCCATTTAGCAATTTCTTCAAGGCATTCGATTGCTTGATTTGATGCACCACCAAATTTAACTTTTTGTTTTCCTGGGAATTATTCTTTCGAACTTAGAAAGGAATAACATTTGCACCATCTACTTCTGTTTTTTGCTTTCTAGAACATTGAAATAAATTTTTCGTCACATGTCATTCTCGAACTTATTCGATTCGTGAAGGTTTGTCCTATTCCTTTAGTGCAATACTAAGAACCTTCTTAGCATCTTTCGCCCCTCTCGCAATCAAACACACAGCGTCTATATACCAACTGCTCTACTACAATACCACACATACTGAAACTTTGAAATCCTACCCTACTTGTGCCAACTGGTATTTATTTGTGCTTCTTTTCCTTGCCTTAAATTAGTAATGATAAGGCTTGTTGGGTCTTGAAATCCAAATTATATTTTTTCGTTTGTATGTCAGCAGTTAGTCAAGGCATGCATCTTATTTGTGAGACACCCCCTTAGAATTAATAAAGTTCTTTAGAGTACTTTATAGGGACTAATATTATACTACTCATTAACAACTTATGTTAATAAGCTATATGGGTAATTGCACGAGTGTGTAGTTAGTTGGTAGTTTGGAACGTTGGGACCCATATTCAAATAGTGTAAAATAATCTTGAGGGTAAAATAATAGTGTATCCATTGAATCATTTATGTAAGCTTCTTTTGAATTAATAAATATGTAGCTTTTAACAGTTATCGTATGTATAAGTTGTTTTCAGTGGTATCAGAGCTAATGGAAATAGATCCATGATGAAGCCGTGTGGGCCCATGACGAAGAATAAATAAAGGCCTTGGAAGAGCCATGAAGGAAATCAAGAAGTTTTATTGACAAATTTGCTGTTTTTTTTCTTTGGTGTGTAGTTTTTGAAAGTTTTTATTTCTTAGAGGTGAAGTTGTTTTTAATATTTTAAGTCTAGCTAGAGTTGACTAGAAGCGCTGAATTTCCACCAGAAGCACTGAAACTCAGCATGGAGCAATGAAATCTTCTGCCTAGAGAAATTAAAATTCTACCTGATGTGTGTTTGATATACTTGAAGTGTGTTTAGTGTGGTTGGAGTGCTCAAACATACTGCTAGGCAGTGGAAGTTTGTGTTGTTCTTTTTTGCATGGAGAAAGGGCATTGGAACTCTGAAACCTGCCTGAAAAAGTGCATTAGACATCTCTTTGAGTATAAGCATGGTAGATTTTATTTTATTTTGCATTGCTATACAAAGGTGTGGAGGAGCATGAGAGTCTGCCTAGAAGTGTGGAAATGGCATGGATGTATTAAAAGGCATTGAAGTTTGTTGTTTTTTATTGAAAAAGGTGTGACAAATGACTTAGTGGGCATGAATAAATCCATTGTGGGTGTTGCATCCTTGACAGGGGTGTGGGAAGCTGAACAGACGCGTGGGGCTAAATAATTATGCTTGAGGCATCTATTATTGCCTGGTAGTTTATTATTGCTGCTACATATGTTTGTTACCTTATGATTTTTTTTTGGGTCACACAGTAAACAAAAGTGGTTGTAGACAAGTTTTTAAGATCATCTTTCAACTAAGTGCATAGAGAAGTTGGTTGAATGGTTGGTCAACGGATTTACAAGTTGAAAAGAGGTTGCAGGTTCAATAATTTGCATGTAGTACGATTTTTAAGAATTAACATGTAAATTTGGGTTATATACAAGTTCGAAAAAATAATTAAGTGGTAGTTAAGAGGAGTTGGTCAAAAGAGGTTTTTTTAAGACTTTGATCATGTAGGAAGTCAAGTGTTTTATTCCCACAAGGTGCAAAGACAATTTTTTAAATTCGATAATTTTTAGTGTTAATAACCTACGCACAAGCTATTTTTGGCATTGTGCCTTTTTGCAAGACAGTAGGTATGTAGCGACTTAATTTCTAGGTTTTTTGTCCATTCTACTAAAGTTATTAATTAGTTACTAGTTAAACATTAACTAATGATCAATTATCAACCTTTCCAACTGATGTAGCTTCTTTTATGCTTAATCAAAGACGGACACACACAAGTGTGTGTGTCATATGCCTTCCATTTCTCTGCATTCTTTTAGTGTTTATATCTGCTAGCATTGGCATCAAAGCCACCATTCAAGGAAGCCCTAAGAGAAGGATACGAACAACAAATTGCAAAGTCCAACGAAGCCATGGGAAGAAGGGTACGAACTACGCACAAGAAATTGAAGAGGTCAAGTTGCAAGATTTCAAGCATTTGCAACAGCAGAAGAACAACACCAGGAGGACATTGTGATAGGAAGAACAAATTCAAAATCACAAATTGCAGATACGAAATTCAGACTTCAGACACAAATTCACATGAGATGACTTGGAAAATCAAAATTGTGATTTACAGACGTGATTTAAAGGAAAATTGATTTCTAGAGGAGTTGAGTTCATTCACAACATGTTTTGCAAAGAGATCATGTTGAGGAAGGAGCAAGACAAACTAGACAAAGGAAAGAAAAAAATGACCCAAGTCAAATCGTGATTTCCAGTGGACAATTTCAATCTAGGGCATGGGAAAAGTGAATGTGCTAGGGCACGAAAGTAAAGTCTAGTGTTGATGTGGGCACAAAGGGAGATTAAAACGTCATTCGAAGTGCAGTCAGATTGTAAGTAATTTTGACATTCAAATTATAGTGAATTCGGATAATAGACTTTGTATTTCCCTATTGCATTGATTTATGAGTCAGAAGTTAATACATGTGTGATTAATGGCCAATATTCAAAACTTGGTTCTGTCAGAAGCGCAAAAATCAACCATTCATAATTACAATGTGTGGAGTCATAAGATTTTAACAATTGTGGAATATCGTGATTGTGATAAAATCATTCATGACACTAAAGCAAGACCTACTACAACTTTTATTGATTATGACAAACGTCATAAGGAGACCTTGTTGTTGATGTTGTCAGTGTCAAATGATATGATTCCTGAGGTCTAGAATGCCAGAGACATGTATGCTTTGGACCAGTCTAAAAAATAAACATCAAATTTCGAAGAAAATTCAAATCATGTACCTACAAAATATGCAATTTTTCGCAACGATGATTGAGGATGGGTCTTTGTCAAAACATTTTCGGATGAAAGATCTCTGAGACCAGCTCACAACCATTAACAAAAATGTGGATGATGATGACCTTGTATCTCTTGTTTTGAATAGCTTGATGCCCTCATATGAATCTTTCATAGAGGCTTTACACTTGATGGCAGAAAGCCAGACACAAACATGTGATCAAGATTGTTCCTATTTGATGCAAATGAGGATAGTTCCTAGTTGTTGCTTAGTCAAATGGGAAGTGAAAACATATCCCTATCGATTCATCTTCCAAATACCAAGTGCATTGTTTTTACTATCATAAGGTTGGACATGTCAAAAAGTATTGTTGGAAGCAACAATATGCACTTTCTGAACAAAGCAATCAAGTGTCAAATGTGACAACAGCTGAAGAACAAGATTCTAAGGAAGAGTACACCCTCGTAGCATCATACTTGAATGATAGTGCTACCAATTGTTGGTTCATTGATTCCACAACATCCAAAAATTTTACATGTCAAAAGAACTTGTATGTCACATTTACTATTAAAACAAATATTTTTGATCTAGTTTTATTAGTTGATGGGGAGTTACTTGCAATCGGGAGGATACGAGATATTTGCATAGTATTGAATAATGCTAAAATCATAAAAATGAATGTTAACTGTGTTCCTGAAATAAATAAAAATCTCATCTATTAGTCAATTTATTGAAAAACCCTGACATTGTTGTAAATTTCTCTAGGAAGCAATGTATTGTGCTTGATGTAAAACATGACAGAGTGATTGCCCTAGGCATTGGGCAAGGTGGCTTGTATAGGCTTGTTGACTCTACCACATCCAACTTAAATGCATTGTGGAGGGAGACTCCACCATATAGGATGTGTTGCAAGATGAAATTCCTCATAGGCTTGTTGACCTTGCTCTAGTCAACTTAAATGCATTAGTTGTAGAGAGAATATCCACTATAAAGGAATGTGCAAGAAGATGCAATTCCTCATCAAATGCACAGGTAGTTGTGCAGGAGAATGAAATGCCTCAGTCAAAGGCACTGGCTCAAAGGACCAAAACCAAGGTTGTTAATACAGTAGAGCATGGTGATTTTGCTCTCACTTCTAACCTTTCTATGGCACCTAAACCGCTAGTTAAACAACCCATTGAATGCAAATACTTGGTCAAAGTTCCTACTGCACAGTTTTTACTTCTACTACAAAGATGGTCACACTTCAGTTGCTTCTCTCCATAGCAACTTGGTTTGGTTTCTTGAACGAAGATTTGGATGAGGAGGTCTACATGGTGCAGCCTAAAGGCTTTTTGGTAACTATTAGTGATTATCTGATTTGCAGGTTGATAAATTTCCTTTATGCACTTAAGTAGGCTACACGAGCCTAGTATACTTTGTTCTATCAGCATCTTCAAGATTCTCGATTCAATCAAGTTGAAGCTATCAGCCAATGATGATTCAACACCGATCAAAATCACCCTATAGAGAATTGGTGGACAACCAGATATATCTTATGTCCACACGACCGAATCTTTGTTTTGTTGTTGGCTCTCTTTTTCAATTTTTGTCTACAGTGAAGCACCTACACTAGAAAACAACAAAATATCAGAGAACTGCAAATTTTAGGTTGATATCTAAAAAGCAATCTATAAATGTAATGACTAAACTCTTTGGTCCCACTTTGTTTGTAAAATTATGGGACAAACTTGGAGTAGTCTTTGGTTTAGTCATTAAGGGTAAGTATTAAAGTTATTAATTAGTTATTAGTTAAACATTAACTAAAGGTCAGCTATCGACGTTCCCAAATGATGTAACTTCTCTTATGCTTAATAAGAAACAGACACATACAAGTATTAAAAAATGCCTTGTGCCTTCCATTTCTCTTCATTCTTTCAACATTTGTATCTAGTAGCACACTCTGAGTCCATCAAAATAGTCGGTGTTTTGATTTGGAGTCTCCTTGTGATTTTGTGAAAAATGCATTAAAACGAAGAAATGAGAAGTGCAAAAATGTATAAAGGATGCATTTTCAGTTGCATCTGACACTATATTATTGCTTTGAACTTGAAAATGGACAATGTTTATGAGGACACCATGAATGTAACATTGGGCTTTTCCCCCACCATTGTTGTAAGAGACAAATTGGTTGCATTTTGAGGTTTACAAGTCCCTCGAGATCGACCTAGCAGACAAAGCCAATAGAGACCCACCCATCTAAGTTCATTACTAGCTCTAAGATTGGATTTTGTTGTAATGGCATTTTTGGATAGATGATAGAAGTTTGATGTTTTCTATCTGAATTTTGGTTTTTGAATTATTTGATATCATTGATGAGGAGCAAACAAGTTATATGGTGGTTTTTTGTTGCATAGACTTCTCACCTCTCATCTGATAGAGAGGAAGATACTCTATTGGTTTTTGATCAATCGTTAGTGATTATACAGCTAACAAGGGTTGCTAGCACTAGTAGTTGTTTCAAAGTGGTCAATGTTGTTGGGCACCATGTGAGATGTGCCTTATAAAGGTACCCAATTATCATTGAGATAGGGATCGATGTGATTGAGTATTCCGGTGATGATGTTTATATTGCAAATGATTAGATGGAATGATTATGCCCAAGATAATATTCATCCCAGTGTCAAATCAAGCTTTGAAGTGACACTGGTTGATCGGTACTAGATATACAGGTGGTCAATTTGTAGTTTGCAGCAGATATTGTTGGATGGCTTCAGAGTCATTTGCTCCAGATCATCTTTGGGTCCCCTTTGGATCAAGGGGTGGTTTGTTGGGTCTTATGATCCAATTTATATTTTGTTATTTGTGTGTTAGTAGTTAGTCGAAGAATGTATCTCGTGTTAGACACCCCAATAGAATTAATAAAGTTCTTCGAAGTACTTTATAGGTGTTAATATTATACCACTCATTAATAACTTATGCTAATAAGTTATATGGGTAATTGTACAGGTTTGTGGTTAGATGGTAGTTTGGACCGTTGGGTCCCACATGCAAATTGTCCTATAAACTTAAGTTTGGGGGTAAAATAATAAGGTAACCAGTGAGCATACTCGAACATCATTTATGTGAGTTTTTTTTGAATAAATAAATATGTAGCTTTTCCCATTTATCCTATGTATAAGTTATTATCAAGGCTTAAGCCTACTACCATTCACTCATACTGGAAGAATAATTCCTTATGGGTGTCACAATACTATGGTACCCTGACCTGTCATATGATGGATCAAACATGGCCCTTTGAATCTAATTCTCAACTTTCCCTATTTGCCTTTAACCTACTCTCATCCAATAGGACAATTTGACCCTACTGAAATTCTATTGTTCATAGAGTACGATCATGTTTGGCCTCTTCGATGCATTTTTGCACTTCTTGATACTAGTTTGCCATCATTCGAGTTTCCTCCATGTGTGAAAGTTACAAGAGTCTATTTTCCAATGCCTCCTTGTCGCTAAGACATGTTGCTATTGCACTCCATAGACTAGGAACAATGTATTTTATTGGCATCACTACTTCTATGCCATATACCAACTAAATCGGTGTATGTCTAGTAGCTCATTTATAGTTGGTTCTAACATTTCCTTGCAAGTCTCGCAAAACTATGATACACGGACTTGTCATATGATGGATCACATATGGCCCTTTCCATCTAATTCTCAACTTTCCTGGTGTGCCTTGAACCTGCTCTCATACAATAGAAACCAACTGACCCTACTGAAAGTCTTTTGTTCATAGATTGTGATCATGCCAAACATTTTGGCTGTATTTTTGCACTTCTTGATACCAATTTGCCATCATTCAAGTTTCCTCCATGTGTGGAAGTTCCAAGAGTTTATTTTCTATTGACTCCTTGTCACCAAGCCATGTTACTATTGCAATTCATAGACTAGAAACAATGTATTCCATTGGCATTATTGCTTCCATGCCATCTACCAACGAAATTGGTGTATGTCAAGTAGCTTGTTTATAGTTGGTTCTATAAGCCCACAATATCACAAGAATACATTCCTCCCAATCATCTTTTTGCACATTACAAATTTTTGTTAGCATTCGTTTTGATACCTTGTTTGATGCTTTGACTTGGCCATTGGCTTGCAGATGATAGGCGGCTCTCCTAGCGTGAAATAATGAATTCCTCTGTGAGGTTTTTGATGGTGTTGTAGAGGATTGTGTACCCCGGTCGCTAACTAACCTTTGTGGATTCCCGAACCTTGTTATAATAATCTCATACAATAAATTTGCATTATCCTTTGCTTTGCAACTTGGAGTCGTAGTTGCTTTAACCCATTTTGTAAAGTAATTTGTCATATTGATAGTATATAGAACATTGGATGATTTGGAGGGTGGATTAATAGGTCCCACAAAATCTACACCCCACTATTCAAAAGGTTGGGCAGCAAGAATTAGATTAAGGGGTATTTCATCTCTCTCATTAGGCTTTCCAATTAGTTGACATAAATCACAATGTTTCACAATCTTGTGTCCATCCTGAAATATAGTAGGCCACCATAACCCACTTTGCAATATCTTTTTCATGGTCAAATCATCTACAAAATCAACTCTTACAACCCCTTCATGAGCTTCATCCAAGACTTGTGGTCTTTCATGCTGCAAATCCACTTTGCAAACTACATAATCTTTGCCTAGTTTATACAAATATGCATTCACAATTGTAAATGGCAAAGCACTTGCAACCAAGTGTTTCATTTCTCATTTTGTGTATTGTTCTCGTAATATCCCATGCTGCAAGAATGTCACAAGCTCTTCCAATCGCTTTGGGATAGTTGAGGCTCTAAATAAGTGTGCATCGAGTGACTCCAGTATATATTTTGACTCTTCTCTCGTTTGAATTCTACTTAAATGATATCGTCCCACATGTTCTCTTCCAGGGTTTACATTGATCTTGAACTTATATTCTTGAAAAAACATCAACCATCTAGGAATCATGCCACTCCATAATGGCTTATTTACCAGATATCACAAGGCCAATCATCCATGAACTCCTCAAATGGAGTTGCCAACAGATAGTGACAAAATTTCTCGGCTGTGAATACCATAGCCAAAACTTCCCTTTCCATTGTTGTGTAGTTCTTTTCTACGGCCAATAACTTGCGACTTGCAAAGTGAATTGGGTGGTCCAAGTCTCCTTCACCTTGTTGTGCGAGAATGGCACCAATCACAGTCTCTAATGCATCTACATGTACATAGAATGCCTCACCCCAATCTGGGAAGACCAAAAATGAAATTGTGACCAATCATTGTTTTAAGTTAGTGATTGCACACTGACATTCCTTTGTCCATTCAAACTAAGTGTTCCTATGCAGAAATTTCTCCATAGGTGTTGCAATGTTTGAAGGATTTTTTGGTCATTTGAGCCCAATGATAACTGCAATCTTAGCATGGTCCACCAAAATTTTGTCATAGCAAACCATGTGCCCTAATAACATGCTAAAAAGTGTAAAGAACAATCAATTCTTCAAATTTAGTGTGATTTGCAACACTCTACATCATTCTAGCATGAGTCACAACTTTGACAAGTGTTCCTTGAAGAGTGAAAACATTGCCCAATCATCCAAGTACACTTACAAAAAATCATGGATGAAATCCTTAAAAACGGTCTATATTGCTCTAGAAAATATTGCGGGTGTTTTTCCAATTCAAACGACATTACCCTATAAACAAATGAACCCCATTCTATTGTGAATGTTGTTTTGAATTCATATTTTGCGATCAAGTTCTAATGGCAACCGTAGAACCCATCTATAAAAGAATACACTTCATGCCTTATGACTGCTTTCAAAATCTCATTTGTGAAAGGTGTCAGGAATGGATCATTTACACAAGCATCATTCAAAGCCCGATAATCACCACAAATTCTAATCTCCCATTTTCTTGGGTCGCACCACTATTGGACTCACCTAGTCAGACATTTCAATAGCATTGATAAGCCCTACTTTGACCATGAAATCAATTTTAGTCTTGACTTTGAGCTTCATATTAGGATTGAACCAATAAGGACATCTATTAATTGACCTTGCGTATTCCTTGAGCTCTATGCGCATTTCCCCCAAAGATGGATCCACACCTTTGATTTCACTAAACTTTGTAGGGAACACATCCTCACAATCTCGCAACAACTGAATTGCCTTCAAGATCCATTGTTTGAGTCCGGTAGTTTCCAATATGCGTTATCTTTGGCAAATCTACAATGCAAATGTTTTCATATCTTTTTCGTGTTACTCACGAAATATAATGAGGGGGTGGGGCGAGCAGAACGGGATAGTGGTGAATCAGTGTATTATATATCTTTTACTTAATCTGATTTCTTTTATTTAACCACTTAATCACACATTCAAGATATGCAATAAAATTGAAACAGTAACATGCACCACACGAGAGAGAGAGAGACACCATATTTTTACATGGAAACCCAAAGTGGGAAAAACCACAGAAAACAATCTCAAGTATATGAATGAGCACCAACTCAAATTACAAAGTTCGCAAGCACCAACTTACAGAAGCACCAACCCCTTTGCCGAGCACCTACACAGCAACTATTTGTGAGCACCAACTCACAAGAGCACCAACCCCTTGCAAAGATTTGTGAGCACCAACCCACAGGAGTACCAACCCCTCTTATGTATAAAACACAACTATCTCTCAATGTTGCTTACTCAACAAATGATGGAACTCTACAATATCTCCTGCTTTTCTCTCCTCTAAAACAAATACAAACCAAGCACTCTCTTGTATATTAGAAATGGCTTCTCAAGCCTTTATTTATAGCTTTCCAAATGTCATTTGGCATTCACCCTTTGTGACCCTCAATCCTCATGGAAAATGGTGTCAAAATTGCATGACCCTTCGTATCCTTGCATTTGAAAAGTCATATGGTGACCCTTCATAAGCAAATGTGTCATTTCTTCTTTTGTCTTTATCTTGGTGACTCTTCATATTCCTCAAAGTGTCCCTTCATGGAAAAATGCGTCATACCCTCTTTTGTCTTCGCATGGTGACTCTTGGAATTCCTCAAGATGACTCTTCATGAGAAAATGCGTCCCATTCTTCTTTTGTCTTTACCCCGTGACTATTTGACTTCTCCATGGGCCTTCTTTTGACTTATATGCAACCAAAAATATATTCGTTAATATTAAATAAATATTAACACATATTAGCCAAGATATGCATATTAAAAACACCATTAAATACAATGGGGCCTTTATCACCAATGCTAGACCTTTGACATCAATGACAATATTTTCAACATTTCGCAATGGCTCTCGATAAATCTTGCTACCTTCCAACTTCATGGAATCGTCTGACCCTATTGCTCTTCTATGCTCTAGTTTTGCAACTTATCTTCTTTTGCATTGGCTACGTCATCCTATTTTGGCATCTTGACACTTCTCCCAAATTCAAACATTCCCTTGAGATCCATGTCTACTTCACTCTCCACAGTTGTCGCACTACTTGAGCTATTCCAATTTCTATTACATGATTTGAGCACAAATCCTTTTCGTTCCTAAATGTAGCGACATCTCCCTATATTCTCATGGAAGCTTGCATCACTTTTTGTTCTTGATTCTTCCTTATTTGTGACGATTACAAAATCCAATCCTCCATAACACAAAAAAAATTGCATCTTTCTCTGAGCCTTGAGCATCATCAGATTCTCAGCTTCAAATATAAAAGTTTGAATGAAATCTTGTTAAATTTGTTTCCAAGTACATGTTTCTCTTTTGTGCTCTTGGTGCACATACCAAGCTTTTGGTAGAGGTATTAGTATTCCTTGCAAAAAATGCACCCAATACCATGAATCTATTTGTTGCTCCTTCTATACATTCACACAAGTTAACATGTACCTCTAGACATTGTCCTGCTTGAAACTTTGGCCATTTGTTCGTCAACCAAGTTGATATATGGGACCTTGCTTCCAACATTTTGCAAGCTATTTCCTACTCCAAATCATGTGACCGATGCAATGCCCACCAAGTGGTTGTGATTCCTTTTAGCACTTAATTGTGTCTCCATCTCCGAAATATGGGCCTTCAACTTAGTAATAAATCTTATCAAGCCCTTTGTCCCAAAATATTACGTAATTTGCCTATCCATTGTGAAAACCTTACTTCATGATCACTTTGCATCCAAATTGTCATAACCACATCAAAATCCTTGCTAATTTAGGAAGTTGAAGCCCATAGTGTTTTGTTTTTGTTGTTCAGCTCGATGTAATCTTGGTTAATCGCAACTAGCCAATAGATCTTGTCTATTTCTAATCAAGTAAGCGATCGCAATGATGGTGATTTGCATCCATCATTGAGGTTTTTGTTGTGATGCCTTAGCGATCTTTAGCATTTGCCTCTACAATTGCTCTACTCTATACCTAGTGTGGCTTCGGAGAAATGAGGAAAAGTCCACTTCTGCTCTTTTTCTTTCTTGGGCTCCTTGTCCACTTTGTATCAGCTCTCTAGAAAGTGTGCATATGGTGAATTTGATTCTTTAGGTATCATGTATGGCCTTGTTTTTGTCTTGTTCATAGGAACGACAATAATATCATCACCCTAGTGGACTTCCAATTGACTTTCCACTATGTTAATGACCATATGTCCATCATAAGCCCATTTCTTACCAATCAATGCAAGATAGTGAAATTCATCAGTTTCCATCTCTATGAGTTTGAAATCTCCTTTCAAACTTAACTCTCCAACTTTGATTTCCATATCTTCCAACCTTCCAATGGGTTCAAATCAGCCATAATCTACAAGACTTAGTGTGACTGTGTAATGTCCCCTTCTCAAGTTTAGTTTGTTTGGAGTCCCTTAATTGACTCTTTTGGTTTCCCATTGGCTAAGGGAAGGAGAAAAAAAGGGAAACATGGTTCTTTCGTTCAAGTTGCCAAAAAGTGAATATGTCGGCAACTCATTTCTAATTTGAATTTTAATAAACAAGGGGACTTTCAATTTTCAAGTAAGTCAGCCCTTAATTAGAAATTAGAATGGAATTCCTTTTTGAATATTTGATTTACCCTCCCACTTGGAATGCCCCACTTGAGAGTTGGTTTGGAGGGTAAAGGGGTATAAAAAAGGGTGAAGAGGTCCATTTTCGGAGCTATCACCTATCAATTAATTCATTTGATGCTAAGAACGTTTGCTTGCACCATCAGCTCTTGGGAACGGAAACCCTCATTGGCTTCAAGTATTTAAGGACGAAACCCTTCAATACTCATTTGGTGATCTTATTCAGAGATCATGTTTGGACATAGATCAGTTAGACAGCCCTAGGAGGCAGGTGAATGAGTTGGACAGCTTCAGGAAGTGACAAATCCGTTTTAACAGCCCTCGGAGTTGGGCAAACGAGTTTGGGAGCCTTGGGGGGCTGAGCGCAGCAGTAGGGCAGCTTGTTGATGATCAAGACAACACTTTCAGACCCCTAGATGAGTGGCGACTTGCATAGGGGGGTTCTCTTTCAGTTTGGGCTTTGTTTGGTGTGTGAAAAGTACAGCTTCTTCCCTCATTCATTCAGTAATATCTTATTGTAATTTTCAGGAGTGCATCTGGTCCAAAAATCAGACTTGAGGTGTCAAACAAATATATTGAATTTCCCTAATTTTAATGAGGGTTTTTATCATGGTTGAAATTTATTTTCATGCATAAATAGTTCTTTCAGAATTCTGTAGTTTTTGTGTTAGGGCTTCAATATTAATCAATATTTTGTATTTTCATTTTAAGGGTTTGCTGCAAATTCAAGAACAGTTTAATTTTGTCCTAAAAGGGACATTACAGACTGGACTATAACTCAACGTAGGCTTTCTAATAGCTTTCCATGTAGACCAAGGCACGTAGGCTTTCTAATAGCTTTCCATGTAGACCAAGGCACCATGTTTACCATGCTCCCAAAGTCAAATACATCATTAGGAACTTCATACCTTGTGAGTTTTATGTCCATCCTTGCATCCATATCCCAAGGCTTCTTTGATTTCACATACTAGACCATTTTATTTGTCTTGTCTTGCCATTTTACTGCACAATTCAGAAAATTGTGTAACAAATTTGTAATCTTTTTTGATGTGTCTTCATTTCACAACACGTTTATCAATTTGAGCAAATCTATTAAAGTTGTGACCACACTTTTTTATTGAAGAATTCGCATGATTTGACCATAGACTTGCACTTCAGCGTTCGCAGAATTAGCGGTGCTCCCATTCCTTGTTGTGATTGACCACAACAGCTCAACTGCTTCATTCATCAACATCTTCTCCTTGTTAGGATCTAGATATTTGTACTCGCACACTTTCCAAATCCATAATTTTGTGGACATCCCCAAGGGGCCAATCCCTTGTTCCTTGCATTGCATCCTTGTTATTGCCTAAATATAAGTAGGTTCTTTTGGTCACGTGTTAACCATGTTCACATTTTATACCTGCTTGTCCTTGTATTGCTTCTCTAGTGCAAAATAATCATCAGTATTGTGTTGACTAGACACTCGACAATAAGCACAACATGTTTCCTTTTGAGGATTGCTTGGATAATTGATGCAATCGCATTTGGGTTCACTTGTAATCCTACATCAACCAAAAATATTTTAGACCTGAAAATAAGCTAAGTTATGTTGTGAGCAAGTCTTGATTGTGCACAAGTTCTTTGTGTTGCTTTACGCTACCTTTGTAACCATGCATATCCTTTGTAATATTTTGCACGACCATGTTGGCGCGTGTAGTTTGTATTCACTTGCGAGGTTTTGAGCGCGTGTCTAAATGAAAGTCTTTGTTTTGGTTCATGCCTGTTAGGAAATCTAGCTTTTACATTGTGTAAATTTGGGTATTTACCGAGAGGTAAATAGTAATAGGTTGTTTGGTATTTGATAGTAATATTGTTTATAAACAATATTACGATATTAGATTAGAATATTATAGTTGTTGAGATATATTGTTAAAGAGTTATAACAATATATCGTAAATAGGAGATTGTATAATCATAATTATAGGGATGAGAAAATGTTGGAAAAATTATAGGAATCATATTCCTATATATGTGTGTAATGTCTCGGATGTTTTATTATCAGAGTATGAAGAATATAGTTTTGGTGTGTTAAAATATTCTCAAATTTCTTGTGTTCGGCTCCTTTATTTTATGTCTATCATAAACTGATCTGGGCCAGCCCCATCATCTAGTATCAGAGCAGGGGGATCTAGTTATGAGAGTCAATAGAGGAATCCTTGTGCTCTTATGGGAGAAATTTAGCGGAATTTAAGTTTTTTAGTGTCATTAGATATAGGCCTTGAATGAAAAGTTGTTACAACTCACCAGAACCTGAGAAGTTTCAAATAAAATCAGTTTTTGTAGCTGCAATGCTCAACCCACAACGCGTGCATAGACTTGCGTTTATTTATTCGGCATTGGTTATTTAATCAATTTTCAGAACGCCAGTGAATGCCAACAACAAAGTTAAATGCGTGGAGACTTCATCAGATTACGTAGTGTATTTGGCAAAGGCATCAAAGCGTAATGATATTTCATGCTTGGTCTGATTTCTTTGTGCTCATTTTCCTATTTATCCTCAGCAAAGATCATGGATATCTCCCCGTACGGATCAGACACATCCTTGCATCAAGTTTTGAATTTTTTTTTAAAAAACATAGCGTCCAATATTGCATTGGATTCCATGAAAGTTTCCTCGGTCACATTCAAATTGCATGCGGTTCTTTCTATTGCCATGGGTCATTTTTAGAGCTGACAGCATAAGAAGTTTGAACGAGGTTATGTCAGATATAAATCAGATCTACAACGTATCGGGTTTTCAATTTGTGGAGAATCTCGTTTTTCGAGCCACGCATATTTCGTTGGTGCACCTAGGCAGCTCGGTAGACATGCAGAAGGCGATAGGTGACATGGCAAAGATTGATGGTGTAGCGTCTTGTTTCAACCAATTTTAAACCTTTGTATTTGGGGATATTACAAACCTCCCTTCTTTAGATTTCCTGTCCTCAAGCAATTTTAAACCTGATAGTACACTCCACAACAAACTATAATCTGCTCCAAGCTTAGATGTTTCTTTCCCCATCCTTGTAGAACTAATTGCATTATTATTAGTTCTCTCTTGCAAGGGATTATTACAATTGTTCTTTCTTGGATCCCACAGCGTTTTGCCATTATAACCATTGCTGTAATTATTAATGAGCTCTTCGCTGAGCATAAAGATATTGGGACCTTTACGTACTCCAAATTGATCATTTCTTGGGTTGCTAATGACCTATTCAAGCTCAATTGTCACCAAATCTGCCCTTACAATCACCATTGATGACTCACCTCCACTGTCCATGAAGACTAATCTTTTATTTGTGCTATTATGGAGACCAAGCAATGGTTCTTCTTTGATAAAAGATTCATCCCTGTTTTCATTGTGATAATAGGACGAATTTATGGTTGTCATAAGATGATACCAACGTTTGTTTGGTTGTTCAAGTTCAAGAACTATCAGCTCCAACTCGAGCTCAGAGAATTCTTTGAGTGATGCTATTGGGATGTTTTTCAACACTGAATAGTTTACTTCCACCAACTGCTCCTACAACTCAAGGTTGTTGCCTAAATCATTGTCAACCATCCAAATTATATGCTTCTTCGGTGGTTGCTCCATGATGACTTGTTTGACCAAATTTGACTACCATTCATCTTCCTCTGATACATGTTGAAGCGGTGGATTGCACCGTCTTAAGGGAGGCTCAGCGCTCTTCCTCCATGCGGCACAATGGAGACATTCCTCTTGCTGTGGGTTGCAAACTTGAGGGATGAATCTGTAGATTAGGGGCTAGCTCCCTTTGATGCACCTTGAGGCCCTGGATTTCCTACTACTAACAATGGGGGGGGTGAAAAGAGAGAGAAATACCGAAAACATAACCTAACTAATGCGGTGATGCACCAAACTGGTTGGTCTACTTAGCTTTGACCTACACTTTACACCAGAGAGAAGCAATCATACACTTCATTCAAATGAGAACCTTTCCTGCATCAGTGTTTCAACAGGGGATCCTATGGGGATACAGGGAGGAAGTACTACTAGAGGTGTTCTAAAACACACTATGGACAGCCTGTTCACATGCGCCTATACTCTGAGCTAGACACTTCTTGTTGACCTGCAAGAGAACTCACAATACACTAGATATGTTGGCATAAACTTATGAAAGTATGTATAAGAAGGAGATGACTTAACATAAGAGAAAACCATAGGCATATGCAAAAGTGCAATCTCAAATGGACGTAAAAATGCTTCTTTTGATTCAAGGTAAATTTCTTCAGGGCTTCGTCATACAATGCTGAGAGATCCCCTCTCAAATGCGAAGTTACAATTATATATAGAGAGCTTGGAAACAAATAAATTGACCAGTCGAGGGATGGAAACCCATGCTGTATTAAACACTTCTGCAGCGACCACAAGCCCATGTTGTTGCCGTATCCTTCCAATTGCATATGGGAGAGCCATGTTGTAGGTGCTCAAGTCACTGGCCTTGCTGTCCTGGTCTTGCAAAAGCATGGGATACTCCTAGCAACTGACAAGGCTATCCCCAAGTTGTGTTGATTGGGCCATGCTCTCTTCAATGCTGAGCGCAACCGGTTGTGCATTAATGGCAAAGCGTGAAAACATGGGCTAGTCCCCCTTATAGTTTGAAAACCAATCCTTTTATTGGTTGTCAGTAGAGACTATTTCACCTAAGTGCATTTACTCTTCCTGCTGACGACCCCTGTGCCCCCTGCCTTGGTCTAGTTCATCCTAGGGTCTACACTTTGACTTGTCACATCACTTGGAACGTTTTGAGCTTCTACTTTATTGCGCTGCGTGACCGCGTTCTGGGTTACCCGCCTTGTTTTCTTTTGTCTTTGGCTTTCGGGATCTCAGACGCTTGTTATTTCTCGGACCTTCGGGCTTTCGGTAATGTGAATTCCTTCAGACAAAATGTCCAAAGGAATTCTCCTTTTGGGCTTCCACTCTTTGGCTTTCTTTTGGCAAGCCTTCGGGCTTTTCCAACTTGATTACTTCCCAACAGCTCGTTTATCACCGCGAAGTTGACATTCACGGGCCCGTCATTGGACATTTGAGTTTTCGGGCTTTTGCTTCCGAATTCCTTCGGACATTTTGTCCGAAGGAATTCGCCGTTGATCTCTCTTTTGTTCGGCCCCTTTCTAATGAGCTTTCCTTCGGACAAAATGTCCGAAAGAATTCTTTCTTTTGTCTTTGGCTTTTCCCGAGGGGCAAGTGCCCTTTGGGCTTTTTGCTTTCGTCCCTTGCTTTCTTAAAGTGCCCTTCGCAAGGGCCATTTGAGCTTGGAAGTACCCTTCGAAAAAAGGAAATGGTCCACTTTCTTAACCAAGTGCCCTCTGCAAGGTCCCTTACCCTTCGGATTTTCTGCAACCGTCGAATTCCTTCAGACATTTTGTCCGAAGAAATTCTCTTTGGCTAGCCTTCTTTGGTTTTCCTTCAGAGAAAATGTCCAAAGGAATTCTCTTTCCGCTTGTCAGTTTTCCCAAAGGGCAAGTGCCCTTTTGGCTTCTTGTCTTTGCCCCTTTGCTTCAATCGGCTACCCTCTGCAAGGGCATTTTGAGCCAAAAGTGCCCTTCAGAACCTTTATATTGGTCCTCACGTCGACGAAGAGCCCTCTGCAAGGTCCATTTTGTCTTCCAACATACCCTTCGGAAGTTTTGTAAAGGTTTGTTTTATCTTTGAAGTGCCTCCCGCAAGGGCACATACCTTTCAAGAAAAATGCAAATGACCCTACAGAACACCCAAGTGCCTTCCACGGAAAAACACTTGCCTTAAGAAGCGTCTAAGACCAATTCAGCTCTTCCAAAAGACTTGCTCAAAAAGCTTTGAAGTAAAGACGTCTCAGAACCCGATTGCTCTGTGAGTGCTGGAAAAGACCAATGCTTGATGAGACAACACCTGCACCTGCACAAAAGCAACTTTTCCCTTGATTTTTTAAAGGTTAAGAGCTGGTTTCAGGGCAAAAGGTCGTGAAGAACAAGGTTTCAAGGGAAGAGGGAGGGGGCATTTTGACATGTAGGATTCACAAAATGGTCAACAAATTGGCGACTCACAAGGGAAGCATGCATGCTATGCTTGAGAAGACTGGTGGCCTAAAAGTCCATTGGGCATGGAGTCAAAATGCAGCTTGAAAATTTGGCAACAGCCTTGTAAGGACCTAGGAACCAACAAAGATTTTACCCCAAACAACAAGGAAAAACACACAGAGGCTAAAAACACTACACACATGCATAACAACACTTATGGAAAACAAGGAAAAAAACAAGAAAAATATATAAACAACAAAAGGAACCTAGTAACAATGCTTAAGATGTATCCCATTGATTGGGATATGTAGCTCTCCACCATCCAACTTGGAGAGTTGGAAAGCATTGTGTTGTTTGCATTGGGTGATGACATATGGGCCACTCCATAGTGCGTCAAACTTCGTGTGCCTTCCAGGCTTGGCTCGATCTTCATCCCACTTCAAGACAATGTCACCTTCTGAGAAGCTCTTTAACGTAGACCTTTTGTCAAAATGCTTCTTTGTTTGTTGTTGGCCGCTGGTCATGGCATCCATGGCTTGGTCTCTCGCTTCTTGAAGTTCCATTAGCTCACAATACCTGACTTCCAGACTATCACTCTCCACCAATTGCAGCTGACGGGCAAGATCCAAAGCTGGCAACTCAAATAAGATAGGAAGTCTAGCTTCCCTTCCATACACAAGTGTGTATGGTGAATTCCCAATCGCCCTCTTTGGAGTGATCATGTCTGCCCAAAGAGCTGTCTTCAACTTGGCATGCCAAGTCCTTTGATTTTCCTCCATTGTCCGTTTTATGATCCTAATCAAATTCTTGTTTGTGGACTCGACCAGCCCATTCCCTTGTAGATAGTAGTTGGAAGAAGTGTTGAGATAGATGTCATACTTTAATGCCTACTCACTTGTCTTCGCTCCCAAGAAAGTCAATGCATTGTCTGAAATGATTGTGGCTGGGACCTCAAATCTTGTAACTATGCCTTCATAGAAGTCTAGGACAGCACTCTCATTGGCCTCTTTCAAAGCTACGGCCTCTACCCATCTTGTGAAATAATCCGTGGCAGTCAAAACCCACTTGTGGCCAGCACTAGGAGGATTGATCAACCTACGAAGTCCAACCCTCATTGCATGAATGGTTGTTCCACTTGAATAGGATGAAGAGGCATAGCAGCCAGTCGTTGCTTCCTGTCAAAGAGGGCACATTTTTGACATTTCTTCACCTAAGCATGAGTGTCTCTAAACAAACTGGGCCAAAAGTAACCAACCCTCATAATCCTTGCAGTTGTGGCCTTGGGAGCAAAGTGGCCACCAACTGATCCATCATGGAACTCGGACAGTACCCTGTAGACTTGGTCTAAATCAATGCATCTCAAGAGTACCCCTGAAAAGTCCTTTTTGAACAGCACTCCATCAACTAAGACATAAGGAAGAGATTGGAGTCTAAAATACCTCCTCTTGGTCTTGTCAAGACCTTGTGAACACTCACCAGTTCGAAAGAAATGAACCATGTCTTGTGCCCAACTCTTCATGACTGTAGGTACTACTACTATAGGTTCATCATGGAGTACCAAAACGTCCTTCAGCTCTTTCACGTCCGTAGCGAGGTGTTCACACAGCCCTCTTCCCCTTACCAGCTTGGTGGTCTTGATCTCTACGTCATACTCCATTACTTTGGTGATCCACCCTGCCCTTTTCTCATTCAAGTCTCAGCTCAGCAAGAAGTCTTTTACATTAGAATGTGGCACCATGATGTGAATTTTGCTGTTAGACAACATATGTCTAAACTTCTTCAGACTTTGTATGACTGCAAGCCCCTGCTTCTCAACATGTGTATCTAACCTCATAGCCTTCTAAACCTTGGCTGAAAAAAGCGAGAGGTTGTTCTAAATTCTCACCATTTGCTTGAGTGAGCATAGCAGAGATCACCTCTTCATTCCAAAGGTGTATAGATTGAAGTCCTTGGAGAAGTTTAGACTAGTCAAGGTAGGAGCTTGGGTGATAGCTTACTTGATGCCTTCGAAGCTTTCTCTTCTTCTTGCTGTCCACATGAACGTCTAGTCCTTCCTTAGCATGGAAGTTAGTGGCTTGACCAGCTCAACAAAGTTAGGAATGAATCTCCAAATGAAATTTATTTTACCAAAGAAACTTTGCAGGCCCTTCTTGTGCTTAGGCAAGGACAATGCTAAGATGATGTGCACCCTTTCTAGATCAATGGACAAGCCTTCTTTTGAAACGACATGGCCCAAGAGCTTGCCTTCGTGGATGGCAAACACGTATTTCTTTGGGTTGAGAGAGATGCCGAACTCTCTACACCTTTCAAAGATTTGCCTCAAGTGCTTCAAATGTTCACTTGTCTCCTTGGAGAAGACTGTCACATCATCAAGATAAACCAGCACAATGTCATTGATCAAACCTTGGAAAGCCATATCCATAGTGTGTTGGAAGGTAGCTCCAGCATTTGACAATCCGAATGGCATCTTCCTATAGGCGTAAGTTCCCCACTTGGTGGTGAAGGCCGTCTTGTATTGGTCGCATTCTTGTACCAAGATTTGATTGTATCCGGAGTAGCCATCCAAGAAGGAGAATCTTTCACTGCCTATCACCATCTGAAGAATTTGCTCCATACTTGAGAGGGGATGGTGATCTCTCAATGAGACTCTATTCAGGTCTCTGAAATCCACACACAATCTGACCTCTCCATTCTTCCTAACAGGGACCAAATTGGCCAGCCAAGAAGAGTGTTTGATAAGGAAGATGATCTTGGACTCGATCAATTTGGTGAGTTCCTCATGAGAAGCTCGATCTTTGGATTGATTGGCCTTTGCTTTTGCTTGATGGGTTTGGCACCTTCCTCCAGCTCAATGGTGTGTTGGGCCAAGCTTGGGTCAAAGCACTTCAAATCACCATACTCCCAAGCAAAGACGTCAACAAACTCTTGGCATAACATAATGAAAGCATGTTTTTCTTCATTGGTACATACCTTCCCAAGTGCAAGCAGCTTATCCTTGTAAATCTCCACCCTTTCATAATTTTTCTTCCTGGTTGACATGCTTGTTTTGTCTCTCTTGAGTTGGTCATCTTTGTTGAAGATGCTCTCAAGAGTTACCAAACCTTTGGGAAGCCTGTTGGTCTTTAGTTGAACAACTGTCCATCACACTGTTGCTGCAGCTTGGACTGATTTTTGGAAGCAAACTCAGCGTCTTCATGTAAGAAAAGTGCTATTTGTTGGTCATTTTCAAACACCTGCTAATTGGTGACATTGTCTAGTATGGAAGGCCTCACAATCACCTTTAAATGATGTTGATTCTTGCTTTGTCTCACCCCCTTCGGGATATCAAACTGAGCACCAACTGTTGTCAGTCTATCCACATGCTTGTTCTCCTCTCTTGGAATGAAAGTGATGTTGAAAGCAGCGAAGTTCTCCACAAAGTCCCACACTCTGTGCTTGTAAGACTTGAGTAAGGAGTTCTTGGTCAAGCTTTGACCTCTAACTTGGTTCACAATCAACTCACTGTCTCCAAACTCTTGCAATTCTTTGATTCCTCTCTTCCTTGCCCATTTTAAGCCATGAACAAGGGCCTCATACTCTGCTACCTTGCAAGTGCAGGAGAACTGAAACTTGAAAGTTGAGAAGTATTTATCCTTTGAAGGTGAAATCAGCATTGCCCCACCACCAGAGCCCAACTTGCTTCTAGATCCATCAAAGAACAGCTACCACAAATCACAGTCCTTTTGATCTGTCTTCATCAATCTCGGCATGAAAGCATCTTTCTCATGCATGCAGTAGACTCCAAGACTAGCTTCTTGAATGAACTTGTAAGGATCATGCTCAAATTGTCATTTCCCCATTCTTCTAGGAGCAGATCAGCAACTCCTACAAGGAAAGATGGAGATTGGTTCACCTGGAGCTCTTCTTCATCAATGATTGCATAGTTCACATTCGCCGCTTCGGGCGAGTATGGCTCCAGGTGATCCTTGTGGATGGGTTTTAACTCAATCTTTACTTTCGTTCCATACTTTGTCCTAAAAACTATGTAAGACCAATTCGCTGCCAAATATCCACCTATCTTGAATGTGAAATCCTTTGATAAGCAAAGAGCGAAGTAAAGAGGAACATCTGCCACTACCACATCATGGGGAATTGATAAGGTCGGAAAGGCATGGAGAGTCAGATTCAAGCCTCTTGCCACTCCCAAGGTCTTAGCTGGTGATCCATCCAACTATAGAACTCCTTTGGTCATTTGCTCATACTTGAGGCCTAGCTTATCAGCGATGCATTTAGGCATAACTGAGGTGTTTGCTCCACTATCAATGATGCAATTGTGGACCAAGAAATCACCAATAATCAAGGACACATAGAAGGGAGGGACCTTCTCATCTTTCTTTGTTTGACCTCTCATGAGAGGAGCCCCATTTACTATCAACACATTATCATTTTTTGCCGAGACAGCTTGCTCACCTAGCCCGTGCAATTCCTTTTAGAGTATATCCTTTTGTCCTAGCAATGCTAAAGAATCCCACAATGAGATGTTCATGTGCAGCTTCTTCATTTGATCCACTATATTGATTGAAAGATTGCCCCCTTTGGAGTTCCCATTGGGAACATTCGTAACCTGTGGTGCAACTTGAGGAGCTGAAGCTGCAATCAACGGCCTATAATTGGGAAACTTTTGATTTGCTTGTGGTGAAGAAGACGTTGTAGGCGCCTGAGTGGTTACTTGAGTGGCTGCTTGAGCTTCATCAATGGCTCTCCTTTTGGACCTAGTGTTGGCTGCAACACAATCACTCTGATTACCCTTGCTCGCCACATAGTTGACTGCGTAGAACTCTCCTTCCAAGTGATTCATAAGAGTGGAATCAAATTGAACCTCCCTATTGTCCATCCCAAGTTGTGTTGTTATCTCAAAATTTGAGAATTGGGCTGCCTGATCACCTTGTGCGGTCAAGCTTTGATTTGGTAGCTCATTAGCATAAACAAATTGTTCTTGGCCATGCTCCAAGGGTGGATAATTGGGCTGCTCCTGCACCAAATTATTTTGAGTGGGAAGAAGAGCCTTGGAAGATGAAGGGGCATTTGGATTATAGCTTTGGTAAGGCTTGACATGTGTAATTTGACCTTGCCCTTGATTATAATTCTGGAAGGGAGGCCTATTTGCTTGCCCAAATTGCTGGTAGCCTTAATTTGGCCTATAACTCTGAGCTCGTTGCCTCTTGAGGGCAACTAACTCATTGGTAACACTCTGCAGCAGGGTCTTAACTTCATGGAGATCATTTACAGGGGTAGCCGCCGGCTTCTCTTGATTAGGCAAAGGAGCTAGGGTGGGCATAGCAAGCTGGACTGACAGCTGTAAATCGGGAAAGTGTAGCATATGAGGTCTAGGAGCTATCTTTTCGGCTTGAACAAGGCAAATTTCAGCAGCTATGGCTCTCTCATAAGCAACAAGCAAAGTGTTCTCACACATGGACTATATCAGGACATTAATGTCACTATTCAAGGCCTTCAAGTAGTAAAGGAAAGCATAGCTTGGGGTTGGCCTTACAAGAATTGGGATTCTGTCCCAAGTCTTTTGGAGCCTAGTGTTAAAATCTTGCATAAACTCATGTGGGGCTCTCTTCACGGTGGTTAATTGCTCGACCAAAGACAAATGGTCACTTTTTTCCCCAAACCTATTGGTCAAGAGGGTCCCTAACTCATTCCATGAGCCAACTGAGTTCACAGGAAAGGTTCCATACCAGTCCAAAACTTTCCATTTGAAGAACAAGGCTAGCAATCTAATGGCTACATTTTTCTCAGTGATATTATGGATGTTGCAGAGGTTGGCTATGTTTATGATATGCTCGACAGCAGTGATTAAGCCCTCTCCACTAAAGGGAGGAACACTTTTGAGAGCTATCCTTAGAATTAGGTCATACTGTTGAAGGTTCAAGGGACTCTGACCATTGAAGGCCACAAAAGGGAAAGCCATCGCTATGAAAGGATTTAACCGAGGTCTTCTTGAGTAGGTGTATTTTATGGTTGGTTTAGGAAAGTGGCTTTTATGTAAGGGTGGGTATTTGCAAACCTCAACCTTTTCGTTGAGTTTAAAGGCAACTCAATAAATTTAAAAGGGACACCCCTAGAAAATCTTGTAGTGACCTTTGGCATGGGATGTCACGCTGATCATTAACTAGAGACTGAGTTCCTGAATGGAGTCGCCAGGTGCTGAATATAGCTCTTTTTAGATTTTTAACAATATCAAGACCAATCCTGAAACTTGCAAAACACAAAAATGTCCCACCGAACATGCCAAAAACTGTTGACGTGGTGGATTGCACCCTCTGAAGGGAGGCTCAGCTCTCTTCCTTCACGCGGCACAATGGAGACATTCCTCTTGCTGTGGGTTGCAAACTTGAGGGATGAATCTCTAAATTAGGGGCTAGCTCCCCTTGATGCACCTTGAGGCCCTGGATTTCCTACTGCTAGCAATGGGGGCGGGTGGGGAGGGGTGGCCGGGGCAGGCGGGTGAAAAGAGAGAGAAATACCGAAAACATAACCTAACTAATGCGGTGATGCACTAAACTGGTTGGTCTACCCAGCTTTGACCTACACTTTACACCAGAGAGAAGCAAACATACACTTCATTCAAATGAGAACCTTTCCTACATCAGTGTTTCAATAGAAGATCCTATGGAGATATAGGAAGGAAGAACTACCAGAGGTGCTCTAAAACACACTATGGACAGCCTGTTCACATGCGCCTATACTTTGAACTGGACACTTCTTATTGACTTGCAAGAGAACTCACAATACACTAGATATGTTGGCATAAACTTATGAAAGCATGAGAAGGAGATGACTTAACATAAGAGAAAACCATAGGCATGTGCAAAAGTGCAAGCTCAAATGGAGGTAAAAATACTTCTTTTGATTCAAGGTAAATTTCTTCAGGGCTTCACCATACAATGCTGAGAAATCCCCTCTCAAATGAGAAGTTACAATTGTATATAGAGAGCTTGAAAACAAATAAATTGACCAGTCAAGGGATGGAAATCCATGTTGTATTAAACACTTTTGCAATGACCACAAGCCCATGTTGTTGTCGTATCTTTCCAATTGTGTATGGGAGAGCCATGCTGTAGGTGCTCAAGTCGCTGCCCTTGTCCTGGTCCTACAAAAGCATGGGATACTCCTAGCAACTGACAAGGCCATCTCCAAGTTGTGTTGACTAGGCCATGCTCTCTTCAATGCTGAGCGCAACCGGTTGTGCATTAATGGCGAAGCGTGAAAACACAGGCTGGTACCCCCTATAGTTCGAAAACCAATCCTTTTATTGGTTGTCGGTAGAAACTATTTCACCTAAGTGCATTTACTCTTCCTGCTGCCGACACCTGTGCCACCTACCTTGGTTTGGTTCATCCTTGGGTCTGCGCTTTGACTTGTCACGCCACTTGGAACATTTTGAGCTTCTACTTTATTGCGCTGCATGGCCACGTTCTGGGTTACCCGCCTTGTTTTCTTTTGTCTTTGGCTGTCGGGCTCTCAGATGCTTGTTATTTATCGGGCCTTCGGGCTTCCGGTAATGCGAATTCCTTCTAATTCCTTCGGACATTTTGTCCAAAGGAATTCTCCTTTTGGGCTTGCACTCTTCAGCTTTCTTTTGGCGGGCCTTCGGGCTTTTCCAGCTTGATTACTTCCCAACGGCTAGTTTATCACCCCGAAGTTGACGTTCACGAGCCCGTCATTGGACATTTGAATCCCAACGGCTAGTCCTCCATCATGTAATTGACATTCACGGGCCCGTCATTGGACATTTGAGTTTTCGGGCTTTTGCTTCCGAATTCCTTCGGACTAATGGACATTTGAGTTTTCGGGCTTTTGCTTCCGAATTCCTTCGGACTATTTTAGTCCGAAGGAATTCGGAAGCAAAAGCCCGAAAACTCAAATGTCCAATGACGGGCCCGTGAATGTCAATTACATGATGGAGGACTAGCCCAACCCCTTTTTAATGAGCTTTCCTTCAAAGAAAATGTCCAAACGAATTCTTTCTTTTGTCTTTAGCTTTTCCGGAAGGGCAAGTGCCCTTCGGGCTTTTTGTTTTCGTCCCTTGCTTTCTTAAAGTGCCCTCCACATGGGCCATTTGAGCTCAAAAGTACCTTTCAGAAAAACAAAATGGTCCACTTTCTTGACCAAGTGCCCTCTGTAAGGTCCCTAGCCTTCTTTGGTTCTCCTTTGGACAAAATGTCCGAAGGAATTCTCCTTCCACTTGTCAGTTTTCCCGAAGGGCAAGTGCCCTTCGGGCTTCTTGTCTTTGCCCCTTTGCTTCAACCAGCTGCCCTTCGCAAGGGCATTTCGAGCCAAAAGTGCCCTTCGGAACCTTTATATTGGTCCTCACACCGACAAAGAGCCCTCTGCAAGGTCCATTCTGTCTTCAGACATGCCCTTCGAAAGTTTTGTAAAGGTCCATTTTATCTTTGAAGTGCCTCCCGCAAGGGCACATACCCTTCAGGAAAAATGCAAATGACTCTATAGAATGCCCAAGTGCCTTCCACGAAAAAACACTTGCCTTAAGAAGCATCTAAGACCAGTTCGGCTCTTCCGAAGGACTTGCTCAAAAAGCTCTGAAGTAAAGACGTCTCAGAACCCGATTGCTCTGTGAGTGCTGGAAAAGACCAATGCTTGATGAGACAACACCTGCACTTGCACAAAAGCAACTTTTCCCTTGAGTTTTTAAAGGTTAATAACTGGTTTTAGGGCAAAAGGTCATGAAGAACAAGGTTTCAAGGGAAAAAGAACAGGGGGGCCATTTTGGCATGCAGGATTTACAAAATGGTCAATAGTACACATTTCCCATATAAATGGCAAAAATCTATGAATGTCAATTCATCCCTTATCATAGGATCAAGATTCAAAATATTTATTGTGACATGCATTAATATCATTGAAAATCAACTCAGCCTCATCTTCTTCATGTATGGGTTCCTCTCGTTGAAGGAATGTGGGCATGGTTGGGCGTACATAAGTCCTTGATGGGAATCCTTCACGACTATTATTAAATGTATAACCCTGTTGTGCTTGTGATGATCTTCCCTCACCGTTAGAATTTTGAGTTAGCGAGTTATTCAACTGTTTCATTTGTTGAACTAATTGTGACATCAACATATATACTTGAATTGCCCTAGGGCCCACCAGTCAAACTGTGCATCATTTATGTTTATGTTGACCTGATTTGAATGCATAAAGCTTATCGAAACCCTCAGGCTGGCAAGATGAAAAGCTCTAATACCACTGTAATATTTCAAACCAGAATATTATATGAAAATTTGATTTCCTTGAAAATTTCATTTAAAATAAATAAATATAAAATTTATACTTTAGAATAATTTTATTTAAATAAAATGAATTTTCAGTATATAATTTCAAAACTTGAATTTCACAATAAACATCTCAAGGGTTTACATCCTTGAAATTGGTATTACAAGGGTTTTCGTCCTTGTATCCAATCTTACTTTTGAGGGATTTCATCCTCAATTGTAATTGTAAGCATTAAGCTTACACAAGTTAAATGTTTAATGCAAAATTGATTTTTGATGATTTCCTTCCATTCCCATAATGTTTTATTTATACCTTCACCCTTACGTTGAAGAGGTGTGACTTCCGCAAAGGTTGCGTCCTTCCATAATAACTTAACTAAGTAATAATTAATATATTAATTAACTAATTAATAACTTAACTACTATCCCTTCATAAAGAGTTGTGTTGCTGGCCCTTCATAAATTGTAGCGATTTCTTTAGTTAATGTTGCGTTTCTATTCCTTGCAGCAATTCCCTATTAAATAGCAGTAGTTTAGTGTGGGAATGTTACACAAAATAAGAACAGAAGAGTAATGCATGTTCATGTAATGAAATTTGTGTACAAATTCTCTGAGGTAAAAACTTTGTGAAATGACCAGAAAGCACCAATGTAAGTCAGTTTATGGATCTTAAAAAGGTTTGTGGTAGAGATCTAAAAAACCACAGGCGGTGAACAGTGTTTTGGCAACAGTTAGAAGAGCAACTACTACAGCGATCCCACGACTGCCTTACTTCTTTATGGATATAACTCTCAGTGACATATCTGTTGCAGTCACGTAAATTAAATGTGAGATGTGTTCCTTCGCATAATAGTGGTCATGTGCAGCAAGATTGCGTCAGTAGTATGCAGTGGCATACAATTCTGTTCGTGCCAATTCTTGGAGGTTTCTATTTATGTCAAGGTTTGTGGTGAACCTATAAAACCATGGGAAGAGTGAGGCTCTCTTTGTATCAAGGTCATGAACCAAATAGGGCATGCTATAATGGGTGAGCACTATGCAAATAAGAGTGAATATTTTTGCACCATGTAAAAACTATGGAGGAGAATGTTAGGAAATCTAGCTTTTACATTGTGTAAATTTGGGTATTTACCGAGAGGTAAATAGTAATAAGTTTGATATATTTGGTAGTAATATTGTCATAAACAATATTACAATATTAAGTTAGAATATTAAAATTGTTGAGTATATTGTTAATGAGTTATAACAATATATCATAAATAGGAGATTGCATAATCATAATTATAGGGATGAAAAAATGGTGGAGAAATTATAGGAATCATATTCCTATATATATGTGTAATGTCCCGGATGTTTCATTATTAGAGTATGAAGATTATAGTTTTGGTGTGTTAAAATATTCTCAAATTTTTTGTGTTCGGCTCCTTTATTTTATGTCTATCATACACTGATCTGGGCCAGCCCCATCAATGCCTTGGTTAAAATATGCACAAAGTAGAAGACTTGGAGTCTTGCGATGCCAAAGATTTCTATTGTGAAGCATGCAATATCTCATGAAGGAGGTTGGCACACAGAAGTGCGAGTAGGTGGATCATGCACATCATTTGCAAGTGGAATCCCTTGCACAAGTTCTGATTGCAAGATATTGCGACTTGGCTTGCAAATTTATGATTTCAGCGCAGGTTGTTATGAGCACACATCTTATTGTGTTGTGTTATGGATAAAGAGTTGTTGCAATTCCTAACCGTTTGCATTTAATTCCTTGGATCACGAAATGTTGTTAGATCTCAATTAATAACACATTGTGTTGTGTTATATTGTTATGTATTACCATTGGAATTGTAATTTGTCTCTAATGATTGCAATGGGTTGTTAAGCGCATTAATGTAAGTAAGTGAGGCTTGTGCCAATAAAAAATGCCCTTACATTTGTGTTGGGTAGATAGGGTGAGGAAGGTTGTTAAAGCTCATTTAATAACACATCATGATGTGTTATAATGTTATGTATTACCGTTAGAACTATAATTTGTATTTAATGATTGTAGTGGGTTGTTAAGCGCATTAATGTAAGTAGGAGAGTCTTGTGCCAATATAAACAGGTCCCTACACTTGTGTTGGGTAGATAAGATGATCATAGATCATATTGAGTATTTTGAGAGAGAACTATACTTACAAAGACCACGAGTTAGAATGTAGATATCCAAAGATCTGATGTTGTAACACATCACATTTAAAATTGCAAGTTGTAGTGTGGGCAAGTTGTATTTCCATTATTGAAATAAAATAAATAATGTTATTGCATTTTATTGCATTATGTTTTCTATTGTGTAACTCTGAAGGTTGTGTGTTCTAAGGCATCTCTTCATTGAGACCCTGACCATCCCTGCATCATTTGGCATCAGAGCAAGGTTTCTTTTTTGCAGATGAGCCCATGTAGTATGTTTTTTGCATTTGTTAGTGTGGTGTAGTGATCATTCTTTGATTACAAGGAAATGGCACACAAAGGATGTTTTGATGCCAGAGCACCGAGAGTGCCTAGAACACCAAGCTTGTAAACTTGGCATAATTGATGAGAAATATGCAAGGCCATTTAGAGGCTATGGAGACCACACAACGATGTAGTGGATGATGAGAACGGCAATGGAGCCACAAAATAAACACCGGAGAACTAGGTTGATGACCCTGAAGATAGATTCCTACGTGCAGTCGCAAGGATGAATAGTAAGCCAAAGTTGGACACTCCTAGCTATTCAGGGAGTTTGAGTCCTAAAGAACTCATTTACTAGATCACTAAGTTAGATAAATATTTTGAGTATGAGAGTATGGAGGATCCCAAGAAAATCAAATTTGCATGCACCAAGTTGAAGGGTCATGCATCTTTGTGGTGGGAGCATGGGAAGACAGAAAGATTACAAAGAGATAAAGAGACGATACAAACTTGGGATAGATTAGTCGCAAAGTTAAAGGCTTAATTCATACCTACTGATTACAAGTTAATTTTGATCAAGAAGTTACAAAATCTGCAACAGAAGGAGATGAGTGTAAAGGACTGCACTTGAAGTTTTAATGACTCACCATCCAAGCAGGTTATGTTGAAGATGACAGCGAGAAGATCTCAAGATATATGAATGTATTGCAAATAACCATTCAAGTTGAGTTTGATGTGATTTGTGTACATTTAATCAAAGAATCTTATTAGTGCGCACTGAAAGCTGAGGAGAAGTTGTCCCACAGACAACAAGGCACAACGTGAGGGTCATGCAAGTTTTCCCACGCACGAGGACAAGAAATCCATGGCAGAGGTTATTCTATGTAAGAGGGAGAATCTAGTACTTCTCAACGAAATGATATTTGTGCACAAACAGGCAGAGAAAATCCTACCAGAGGTAGATGATCCCATGAATAAGGTAGAGGAAGAGGATTCCTGGGTACATGTTTCATATGTGGAGAAACTAGACATAGAGTGTTTGAGTGTCCACATGTACACAATGAAGGCAATAGGAGAATCGATGCAAATGCACATTAAGTCTATCTATAACATAGATGAACCAAGAATCAAAGAAGCACTCGTGATGAAGAGGGTGTTGTTGAAACCAACAAAAGAGGAGTATAGTCCCGTTCAGAGGAAGAATCTAATAAAAACTATTTGCAAGTCCAAAGGCAAGTGTTGCAAGTTGATTATTTAGTGGCAGTACAAATAATCTTGTTTCGCAAGAGATGGTTGTTCAAACCCTTATAGAGTGTCCTAGTTGCTAACGGGACATCAGATTCTAGTGACTGAGCAAAGTCTGGTAAGTTTTCAAATAAATACCTACAAGGATGAAGTTTTGTGCGACATAATGCCCAGGGACTTCTACCATTTGTTACTTGGGAGGCCTTGGCAATTTGATAGGAGGATGCATCATGATGGTTGCACAAACAACTATGCATTTTCAAAGATGGAGTCAAACACACTTTAAATCCTTTCAAGGATAAGAGCGAAGAAGTGGACAAAGGTCCAAGAGTTTTGATGGTTTTGGGAAAACAATTCCTGAGAGAAGTGAAGCAATGGGCATGTTATGCATTGATATCGAAGCTTTTGCACAAGTTGTAAGCACAAGCACAAAAGAAATACTTCCGCACAAAGTAAAGGAGATGTTGAGCGAGTTTGCAGAGAATGTTTCAAATAATCTACTAGATGGGTTGCCACCCACAAGGAGTATAAGTCATTACATATATTTGATTCCAAGTTCAAGTTTACTGAACAAAGCGGTATATAGGTTGACACCTAATGAGAATGTCGAGGTGCAAAGACAAGTTCAGGAGCTATTAGATAAAGAGTTATAAGAGTGTTTGAGCCTGTGTGTAGTTCCAGTAGTGTTAGCACCTAAGAAAGGAGGTGAATGGAGGATATGCACTGCTTCCATGTTACGATTCAGTCCTCTCATGTGGGTTTAGTGCTTCACATTAGAATATTAATTAATTAGTATGTGTGTGCAAATAATGTGCGGAGCAAATGATTTAAGTGATTTGAAATCACGTAGAGTTTGTAGAAGATAGGATAGGTTGAGTGAGAATCTCTAGGAGAGAAATTGTAGGAGATAAGTGAGAGATTTATGGGGATAAGAGATAAGACTTGACTCCAACTTTATAAGATCACACATTTGTATAAATAACTCTCAATTGTTTGAATAAAAGGAATTGAATTTAATTGACCAAAAATTGTGTTGTGCACGTATGAGCCTTTGGCTCTTGCACAATTAAAGTAATTCTCTAATATGGACTAATTTCCACATCTAGTATCAGAGCAGGTTCACTATGGAACTCTGTTTGCATTCTATGCAATTGTTTTTTTCATCAAAATGATTTAATGGCTATGTAGTGCAGCCCACATGTAAACGCCATTTTTGTCCGTCTACCCTGCTTGCACGCTGTCAAAAAATTGCAACGAAGACTACGTGCACATTTGTTGACATTCACCATCCACCTACATTCTCTCCTCAAGCTTCTATGTTGTCCACTCTATCTGCAGTTTTCACTTCATTCAATTCATTGTTTGCATATCCAAAAATTATATATATATATTGCACATTTTCTAGTTGTTGGGTTGAGGAAGAAGAAAAACACCAAAGAAAGCAAGTCTCAAGAGGCAATCATAGGTCCTGCCTAGACGCAACTCCTCATGTGAAGGATTTGTATTTCTACATTTGAATCTGAGTTTGGTTTACATTATGGCTGTACAAGTTTTACAGTTATCCAATCTGGTTTGTTTGGCACATTGCACATCACATTGCATCGAGTACAAATTTAAGGGTTTGCATCGATCTATGCTTCAATTAATATTTGATTCGATACTGATTCATATACCATATTATTCTTGTTTGGATTGATCGCATTGAACTAAGCGAGTTGTCTTTGTATCTAGCAACTCAACCCTTGTATTGGGCAACTCGATGAGTTCTTTGGCATTCTAGTGATTCCATATGCAAATCCTACAATGAGATCCTCGGCCTTATCTTGGCACTTCGATCTCTCTTGGCCTATTAGACCTTGGTGGATCTCGGATCAAACTGGTTCCCCGATATGCTATTCCTCGGAGCCGCCATAAACATTATTATGATCGACATTATTGGAATGGATCCGTTGTAACATACAAGACCTCGACTGCAGTCCTATTGAGCTCGGTGACCTACATGCACTCTAGACAGCCACATCCACCAAAACCTATTTCGGACTTTGCATTGGAGACTCAGATCACAGTACAACGAGCTCCTTCTCCACCAAATCCGCCGGTTTTTTCCACTTTAAAATTGCCTCTGAATCCCTCAAAACTAACGGTTTTCTAAATAGAATTCGAGGTTTTTTGAATTGTTAAGTGGTATTTGGTTTTAGGTTTTAAATTAGATTATTTTGTTTATTGTTTATTAGTTTTTAGGTTTAAGTTTATTTTTTAGGTTACACTTTTTTGTTTAGTTTAAGTATTTTATTTTGTGTTACAGTGGTGTTATTAAAAAGTAATAAGTTTTATTTTTTAAGTTTGTTTTATAGTTGTTCTTGGTTTTTAATGATTTTAGGATGTGTTTAGTTATTTAGTTTTATAAAGTCATGTTTTTAGGTATCATTTAGGTATATTATTAAATTCAAGTATGAGTTTATGTTCATGGAAGTGTTGAGTTTAGAGTTTGTTTTTAGTCATATTGTCTTAATTGTCGATAATGTCCAAAAATAAAGTTGGGTCTTTTTTTGATTAGTTGTTAATGTCTATTGTTCCTTGTATGTGTTTCATAGTCATTGATTGTCTCTTTTGTGAGCGTCAATCGACTTTTGTTGAAAGTGTCAAATAAACCTTTAAAGGCAATTTTCAATAAAACAAGATTTTCAATGTAATAAAATTCCATGTTTTGTAAGAACGCATTCTCGGTAGAATCTGACGTTTGCAAAGTCAAAATTGTGGGGGGCAATATATAGTTTTTTGGTCCATGAGGTTCCTCTCCCCATGCTCGCACTAAGAGGGGGGGGCGGGGAGCGGTGGGACTGGGCGGGTGGTGTTAGGATTTAGTCCTCTCATGTGGGTTTAGTGCTTCACATTAGAATATTAATAGATTAGTATGTGTGGAGCAAATAATGTAAGTGATTTGATAAAACAAATCATAGAGTTTGTAGAAGATAGGATAGGTTGAGTGAGAATCTTTAGGAGAGATATTGTAGGAGATAAGTGAGAGATGTATGGGGATAAGAGAGAAGACTTGACTCCTACTTTATGAGATCAAGCATTTGTATAAATAGCTCTCAATTGTTTGAGTAAAAGGAATTGAAGTTGATTGACCAAAAATTGTGTTGTGCATGCCCAAGCCTTTGGATCTTTCACCATTAAAGAAATTCTTCAATATGGAGTAATTTCTACATTCCAAAGCCATCAATAACATTACCATTGAGTATAGATTTTCGTTGCTGCACATGGATGATGTGATGGACTTCACAAAAATTGACTTGATGAGTGTATTTCACCACATGCACCTAAGGGAAGGTGATAAGTGGAAGACTAAGTTCAAAACACATGAAGGATTATATGAGTGGCTAGTCATGTTGTTTGGGTTGACTAACGTGTCGAGTATGTTCACGTGACTCATGAATGAGTGTTAAAACCATTTCTTGGTAAGTTTTGCATTGTATTGTTGGATGGCATACTAATTTTCGAAAGGATGAAGAAAGAACACTTAGTACATATGAGACAAGTGTTACAATGGTTGCGAGATGAAAATTTGTTGGTAAATTTGAAGAAGTGTAGCTTCATGGAGGAGGAGTTGGTCTACTTGGGTTTTATAATTTCCCGAGAAGGTTTGAAGATGGATCTGGAAAAGGTGTTGCTATATTGAGTGGTCGTTGTGTAGAGGTATGTTTGAAGTGCGAAGCTTTCATGGCCTTGCGAGTTTCTATAGAAATTTCATCAAGAATTTCAGTGGGACGTGCACAGCAATCACCAAGATGGTGCACAAAGATGGCAAAGAGTTTGTATGGAGCACAAAAGCCAAACATAGTTTTCAACAATTGAAGAAGAAAGTGACAAAGCAACCAGCATTGACATTGCCAGATTTCAATAAAGTATTTGAAATAGATTGTGATGCAAGTAGTACATCAATTGGAGATGTGAAGACTCAAAAAGGTAGGCATGTTGCTTAATTCAGTGAGAAACTAGATGATGTGAAGAGGAAATATTCAATTTATGATCAGGAGTTCTTAGGCACAAAAGAAGTAGAGGCATTACTTGTTGCCTGAGGAGTTTGTGTTCTATATATGACATCAAGTGCTACAATTTATCAATGGTCAAAGAAATATGAATTAGTGACATATGAAGTGAGTTGAGTTTCCACAAAGTTGTTCATTTGTGTTGAAACATAAGAGTGTTAAGTCAAACAGAATTGCAAATGCGTGAAGTAGAAGGTGTCTCTTATTGAATGAGATGCGAGTGGAAGTCATACATTTTGAATCTATGAAAGAGCTATACAAAGAAGAAGATTTCAGAGATGCATGGAAAGCACACACAAAACCATTGAGTGGCGATAGAGCATCATGATTAGATTATTTCGTGCAAGATGGATTCTTGTTCTGATAGCTACAATTGTGCATACCTAGAGATTCAATGTGTGCAACTTTGATTAAAAATATATATAGTAGAGATTTAGCAAGTCATTTTGGTTATGACAAAAACATATGCATAGTTGGCTGAGCATTACTATTGGCCAAGGATGAATATAGATGTGCATGAGTATGTTCAGACATGTACAATTTTTCACAAAATGGAGAAGTCAAAATGCAAAGCTGTATCATCCATTTCTTATTCTAGAGAGACCATGGGAAAATCTCAGTATGGATTTTGTTTTAGGATTTCCTAGAACACAGTGAGGCCATAATTTCATATTCGTAATTGTGGATAGATTTTCAAAGATGAACATTTTGTTGCATGCAAGAAGACTAGTGATGCAACACACATTGCTAACTTATTTTTCAAAGAAGTTGTAAGGTTGCATGGATTGGTGCATAGCATAGTATCGAACAAGGATGTGAAATTTGTTGGACATTTCTAGAGAACATTGTAGAAGAAGCTAAAAACCAAGTTACATTTTAGTTCAACATATCAGACTTACAAAGATAGACAAATGGGGTTGGTCAATAGAAGTCTTGCTAATCTATTGCAATATTTGACTGAAGGTAAGCCAAAAACATGGGATTCAATTCTGGTGCAAACTAAGCTTCTTACAACAATTCAGTTAATAGAAATACTGAAAGGACACCATTTCCGATTGTCTATGGTTCCAGTCTAAGAGGTATTGCAGAATTGCGCAATATCAGAGATGATTGAAAGAAGAGTGTTGAAGCAGAAGGTTTTATTGAGTATATGCGCAACGTACATCAGCAAGTGCACAAACAATTGGAAAGAAGCACTATGTAGTATAAACAACACATAGACATGAAGAAAGAGAAATAGAATATCAAGTGACAGACGTGGTCTTAGCACATATAAGGAAAAAAAGATTTATGATAGGTACTTATGACAAGTTGGACCCTACAGTGTTGCAAAAGTTTGCATCTAACGCATATGAAATTGAGTTACTTGAAGGAATAGACATTTTGCCAATTTTCAATGCGGCAGATTTGTATCCTTGTCACAAAGGACATAGCAATGACGATAGCGCAAGTGCAGATTTTGAAGAAGTTGATTAGAAAGCACAAATGCCTAAGAAAGTGCACAAAGAAGTAGAAAGAGTGATTGATTCTAGAGTCAACAAGCAAATGGGCAATAGAGAATACAAAGAATATCTAGTAAAATAGAAAGGCCAAGGAATTGAAGATGTCACTTCAATGAGCGCAGCAGAACTTGATAAGTATGTAGTACCTCTCAAGGAGATGTTGGAAGGCACACAAATAGGAGCTCCTATTTCTATGTTACCCAAAGTGTATAATGCAAGAGCATTTGAGGTTGTTTGTAATCCTACATCAACCAAAAATATTTTAGACTAGAGAATAACCTAAGTTTTGTTGTGTGCAAGTCTTGATTGCATGCAAGTTCTTTGTGTTGCTTTACACAGCCTTTGCATCAGTGCATATCCTTTGTAATGTTTTGCACAACCTTTGTGTGAACATGTTCTTCTACAAAGCCATGTTGGTGCATGCAATTTGTATTCAATTGCAAGGCTTTGCACAAGTGTCTATGCAAAGGTTTTTGTTTTGGTTTGTGCCTTGGTTCAGTTCTGCGCAAAGTACAAGACTTGAAGTCTTGCGATGCCAGAGAGTTCTAATGTACAACTTTTCTTGGGAAGCATGCAATATCTCATGAAGGAGGTTGGCGTGCAAAAGTCTGATTGGGTGGATTATGCACATTATTTGTGAGTGGATTCCCTTACGGGTTTGGATTGTGAAGAATTGCGACTTGGATTGTGAAGTAACGCACATGTTCTTGTGATGCATTATGGATAAAGAGTCATTGCAGTTCCTAATCATTTGCTTTTAATTCCTTGGATCATGGAAGGTTGTTAGATCTCAATTAATAACACATCATGATGTGTTATATTATGTATTACCATTGGGACTGTAATATGTATTTAATGATTGTAGTGGGTTGTTGAACACGCGCATTAATGTAAGTAGGTGGATCTTATGCCTATATAAACATGCCCCTACAATTGTGTTAAGTAGCTAGGATGATCATAGATTATACCGAGTATTTTGGAAGATAGTTGTGCTTGCAAAGACTATGAGTTAGCAAGCGGAGATCCAAAGATCTAATGTCGTAATGCATCTCATTTGAGATTGCAAGTTGTAGTGTGTATGTAAGCTATATTTTCGTTAGTGAAATCAAATAAAGAATGTTATTATTATTGCATTGTGTTTTTGGTTGTGTAATTTTGAAGACTATGTGATCTAAGGCATCTCTTCAATGAGACCCCTAACCACATCTGCATCAACAATTGTGAGCAATATGATTCATCTCCTGGCACAGATATTAGGCTATTGGTTGCCTTTGCCACCTTGGTCCTTGTTTGTAAGATTGATATTCGCATTGTCTTTGCAATAGTTCCCATCCTTCTTGTTGATTTTGGTATCCTCCATATTGTCTTTGTGGCGGAGGTGGTGCCCAATTCTATCAATATTGTGGAGGTGGTGGAATCCATATTGGTTGATGTTGTGGGGAGGGTGGTGCTTGTCCTCCTTGTTGAGGAAACGCAACATCTTGCGACGCCTAACGCTATTGCAATGGTTTCTATGCAATCACTGTGAAGACATTCCTCGTGATATCTTCCTTAAGTTTTTGTAGAGCTTTGCAACTCTTATCCTCATGAGTTGTTGATTTACAACAATTACAACTCACGCTCTACGGTTGTCACACAAAATGTTGTACCAAGTGACATTTAGAAGTTGGGTGGTCCCTATTGCAACATATCTCATAAAATTATTTTCAGATGTGACGACATTCACTATGATGATGGCCTTCCTGGCTGCATTCTAGCCAACATATCAAAAACTTTTGATTTTTGCTTCTTGTATTTTATCCATTCTTATTATGACCCCTTTTCAAATAAAGTAAAAAATAATAAAGTTAATATTTTAAGTTGTCTAACTGACTTACTTTTTATTTCATTAAAAAAAAAGTGACAACTTAATATTACTTTATTATTATTAGAAATAAAGGAAAGGGTGGAAAAGAGGAAAAGTGAAAATAAAAGAAAAGGGGAAAACCTAAAAGTGAAACCCTAACCCTAAAAGTGACAATTGAGTCTATATATTAAGAGTTCTCTCTCATTTGTATCCATTCAAGTTTATGATCAATATATTCTCAAGTTATTGAGCTTCATAGTTCTTCAAGTTTTTCAACATAAGAACGAAAATCCTTATTGGTTGAAGATAGTTGTGGAGACGAAAAACCCTTATTGGTTGAAGCTAGTTGTGGGGACAAGACCTCCATCTTCAAAAATTTAGGATTTGAGGACGAAAACCCTCCTATCCTTTGAGTTGATTCCATATAGGGATCACAATTGTGCAAACAGATCAAGTTATTTTCAGATTTCAATTGGCTACAAGGTACTAACAATTTTCAAAAATTTTGAAGGTTTATTGGATCAGCAAATCAGGACTTTCTATTGTACAATGGGTTGATGTGTCCTAGAAGAGGCCACCATACTCGCACCTCAAATCGCAGCTATTGGGGATTCTTGCGCAAGCTTTGGTGAGGGGTTACAATGGTATCCACTTGGTTGGTCATCGATCTTCTCATTCCAGCGATTACATGTTGTTGTAATTCATTCGTAGACAACCAATCTTTCCATTCCAGTGATTGCATGTTGTAATTCATTCGTAGACAACCAATCTTTCCATTCCAGCGATTACATATTGTTGTAACTCATTCATAGCCACTCAAACCTTCATTTACAACTGCCATAACATTAAAATCATTGAAGCTATGCCATCAAGTGTTGCTCTTGTAAGTGTTATGATGTTGGATACTGATAATAAACTAGGGTTTCCTATCAAATAAAAGGATTCTCTATTGTTGATGATCAATTTATGTAAACATCCGTATTTTCCACTCAATACGATAAAGATTTTAGAGAAGTTTTCAATTGAGTCTTTAATAATTGTGTTGCATGTGTTGTTTAGTATTTTGTTGATGTTCCAATGTTGAAAAGGAATCACAATAAATTCTAGAATTCAAAAAAGAGACATTACAATGGTATCAGAGCTAGTAATCTTGCCAGTCTGTTGGGAAGAATTGATATTTTGCATATACTATATGATGCATAACCTGTGAATCATGGAGTTAATGAATAAAGATGATCTAGGAATAAAGCTTTACAAAGCAAAGAAGAAACTTGAGCAGCCGCCTCATTCAAAAAATATTCTAATTAGTATTTTGGAGGAAGTGGCAAACTGTTTGTCCATGATAAAATAGTCAAATTATGAGTCTATGTTATGGACAGTGAATCCATCGATGACTCATTTGGCGTAGCCCAAGCTTTTGAGACACCCAAATCCAGATGTGAGACTTGTAGTTATCACTTGTATTAGTGAAATTACAAGAATAACAGCGCCTGAAAAGCCATACAACAACACCATGAAGGAAATATTTCTGTTGATTGTAGAAAGCTTTCTAGGTATGGATAAAATTGAAAGTCCTTTTGTTGAGAGGGTTCTAATTTTAGAAATTGTTGCAAAAGTCATATCTTGTGTTCTAATGTTAGATCTTGAATGTGATGATATTATGCTCCAAATGTTTGAACATTTCTTTGCTACTATTCATAAGAATCATGTAGAAAATATTGTTGCCTCAATACAACAATGATGACATTGATTTTGAATGAGTGACGATATTTTCTAGCCACTCCTATCAGCGTTATTGACTAATGTGAGAAAGGATGTGTGAGAAGTTTTACCACCAGCGCATGCACTAGCTAAAAGTATGGTTGATCAATGTGAAGAAAAGTTGAAATCATACTTAACAACAGAAATGATTCTTGAACTGAACAAGAATCTCATAAAGATAGCAGCAAAAATGATCTTAGAAAACAAAAACTTTGCTTCCCATACAAAGAACCTTGGGAACCAAGCCACAATTGTCTAGGCAAAGGACGTAGAAGTGTTGCCAAATGAAGAACCAGAAAAAGTGTTAGATGCAGTAGAATCTCAAAGGGTTGAGGAAGCAGAAATTGGTCAGAAATCAACAACATCAAAGTTAGTTGAATTACAATAGTCAAATTCAGAGCCACAAGACATCATTGAGCAAGAACAAGAGGGATCCAATATGCAAAGTGAGGTTAAAGATCCTTTGATAGTAGAAGATGTTTTATTGACTTCTAATGATTGCATGTATATCAATGAAGTCAAGGAGGAAAGGGCATCACTAGTTGAATGCAAAGAGCCGAAGATGGAAATAGTTGTGCTAATCCATGAGCTACACAACAATATTCCAAAAGGTGAGTCATTGCCATATATGATTGAATTTCAAGATAGCCATGTTGATAAGCATGCAATTGAGAAGATTGTTGATCCTAACTCGAAAATTGTGAGTCACAAGGATGGAGGTGTTGAGGATATCTCAACAATTTCTCATTCAGCAAAGGAAGGTGAACACTTTGATTACATCCCAGGGTATGTAAAAGATGGTCATATTTCAGATTTATTGCTTCATACTATGCCATTACATGTAATATTCCTAATCGGATTATTATATGATAATTTGGATTCCCCGAAATTCCCTTTAAGAAAATATTTTATAAACATAGACTTTGCACTTGAAATAATAATTTTAAATAATAAAATGAAATTGTATTCAGAGTTTCAAATTTCAAATAATATAATGTAAATCCTCAAGGGGTTTTGTCCTTGGGTTAGTAAAATGACAAGGGTTTCCATCCTTGAAATCTAGTTATACAGTTAAATGGTTTCGTCCTTAAAAGCCATGGTAAAATTGATGCATGTACATGTTTATAAAGTTGAATGCATGATTGATGATTCCCTTCCTACTATTTGTTGAATATTAATACCTTAATAGCCTTCCATCAAAATATATGTTTCCTCCAAGGGTGGCAACCTTCCATCTAATGAATGATGTTTAGCAATTAATTAATTAATACTAATGAATGTTGTTTTAAATGTGGTGCTCTTTATGAGTGATTTCCTTGTAACGGTTTCCTTGTGGCAATTTACTTTGTTGTGATTTCCTTATTGTTGGGTTTGTTTATTTCAAGGGTTGCGATATCTTTATTGGCGTTTGAGGATATTACAGACCTCTCTTCCTCAATTTGTTTGTCCTCAAGCAATTGTAAATTGGGATGTTCAAGAATTACTGCTCCTTCCCATGTGACATCTTCTGTTCGCGAATTCTTCCAACGAATTAAATATTCTTTGATACTTCTATTTCGTAATTTCTTTTTGTGAGTATCAAGAATAGTTTCTAGTACTATAATCAATTCTCCTTCCTCATTAATTGGAAGTAAGTCCATGGAAGGAATAATATGTTGTCCAAGTGCGCATTTCAAGCAAGACACATGGAAGACATTACGTATGCGGCCATGCCTTGGTAAATCCAATTCATATGCTACCTCTCCCACTCTTCTTATAATCTGGTATGGCCCGTAAAATCGAGGCTTGAGTTTTTCAGCACCACTTTGTTTAAGGGAAGATTGGTTATAAAGTTGTAACCTTAAATACACCATATCTCCAACTTCAAAAGTCCTTTCTATTCTACGTTGATCCGCATACAATTTTTGTTGATTTTGGGCATGCTAAAGATTATCCTTGAGAGTTATTAGGATGTCTTGATGTTGTATTACATCCTTGGCTCCAGGAACCCTACTATCTGGAATGACCAAGTCTACAAAGGTTTTAGCATCATGCCCATACAACGCCTTGAAAGGTGACATTCCAATAGACATGGGATGAGAAGTATTGTAGTAGAATTCTCCCAAGTATAACCATTTGACCCAAGCATTTTGTTGCCCAGTTACATAATTCCTTAAGTACCCCTCAATCCGTTTATTTACGACTTCCGTTTGACCATCAGTTTGAGAATGATAACTCGTACTTCGGGTTAACTCAGTACCTGCCAATTGAAAAAGTTCATGCCAAAAAGCACTCATGAACCGAGTGTCCCTATCACTAATATTCTTTGGTAGTCCATGAAGCCTAAAAAGCTCTTTAAAAAATATTCCAGCTATCATAGGACCATCATACATCTTAGGGAGCGGAAAGAAATGCGCATATTTTATTAATCGGTCTACGACTACATATAAGTTGTTTTGTCCTTGGACCGTGGGTAGTCCCGAAGTGAAATCCATAGAGATGCTCACCCATTTTTGAGTAGGAATGGGCAAAGGTTGCAAAAACCTGACAGGAAAGTTACGTTCTATTTTATTTTGTTGGCAAGTGGGACATTCCGAATGTATTGAAGGACTTTGCTTTTAAGTCCTTTCCAAAAAAACCGATCCCTTAATTGTTTGTATGTCTTTACAAAACCAAGATGACCTACTAATGGATCATTATGTATGGCCTTTAGGATCTTATGCTTAATTTTGGAACCGGCCACTAAGAAAATTCTATCTTTGTAGAGAATGAGGTCCTCTACTACTTTATAACGTTCATCTTCATTTTTTCCTTCCAAGAATGCATTGGCCCACTCATCCTTAATATATTCTACCATTATGAATGCCTTCCAATCGGCCGTGATTTCTATCATGGAGCATAAATGTGGTCTTCTTGATAAAGCATCGGCCACTACATTGTTTTGTCCCTTATTAAAGGTTCTTTCCATTGCTTTTGTCGTTACTGTCTAAGGGCTACCATTGGCCATGCCTTTCAAAACTATTTCCCTTCCATCTAATTTGAACTTAATTTCCATTATATGTTAGTTTTGGGTAAACTCACCCAACGAATGCATCCATTGAACTCCTAAAACCAAATTTGTTTTGCCAATATTAATGATATAGAAGTCATTGTTTATTTCATGTCCTTCCAAAGTCAGATTTAATTGTGGAATTCTCTTTGTTCATGGAAGAGTAAATCCATCACCAACAATTACTGGAAATCCCTTGAATTCTTCCATTTTTAGACCAATTTTCTTAGCCAAATTTTCATCAATAAAATTATGGGTAACCCCACTATCGACTAAGATTGTAATTCTTTGTCCTCGCAATGTTCCTCTTACTCGTAATTGACGATATCGAGGTGCGCTTGAGAGAGTGGCAAATGTTTCTTCCAAGGTCTCCTCCACCATTATTTGTTATTGGTTTCTATTGTTTAATTTTATTTTTTCTTCTTCTGTATCACTTTCCGAGCCAACCTCGATGTAGTGAACTTGCCCTTTGCCCAAGCAACGGTGGCCTGGAGTCCATGGGTTTTTACAAGTAAAACATAATTTTTTCCTCCTTAATTTGTTCCTTGTTTCCAATTCCTTATTTGACTTTGGTGTCTCACAAGGCTAAGATCCACTTGTTTGTATTGGTCTCCTTTGCTCATAGGATTGATTTTTCGGTGGACCACTTCCAATTGCCCTAGGTTGGATAAGTAGAATATTTCTGCTTTTTAAAGTTGAAGCTTCCAAATCTAAGGCCTTCTTAATTGCTTCTTGAAGTGTTGGAGTAAAAGCTTTGAGCAAGCCTCTTAGAGGTTCCATTAATCCTTCCGTGAATAATAGTACGAGTTTTTTTTCAAACATGTCGGAAACCATTATTGCTAGTCTTTGAAATTCTACCACGTATTCATCCATGTTATTGTTTTAATAGTGTAATTCTCTAAAATGGACCTTAGGATCTTACCCTATCAAACCTTTCAATCAATCGTTTGGCAAAATCGTCATATGAATTGATATGGCTATGTCTTTGGGTGACGCATCCATGGAACCACCATTAATGGGCTATACCTTCCAGATGGAGTCACAAATTTTATGGCTTCCTCTTCCATCATTGGACGTAACGAAAGATACATGTCTAGATTTTGCATCCATGCCCTAACTGTACATTTGTTTGTACCATCAAAAGGTGAGAGTAACATTTTGTCTAATGTATGTTGAATATCCCTTTGTCTATTTTGGGGTTTATATTCTGGCCGAGATACACCTCCATTTTTTCTCATTGCCATATAAGTTTGTAGGGTAATTCGCCTTTGGATTCCCTCTGGAAGTGATTGATATGCTTTGAAGCAAGTTATAAGCTCATCATTAAATGATTTTGGAATTTCTTTGTCTAGTTCTCTCAGAATGAATGTTGGTTGGCAATGTCGACGTGATGATGTGGTATTTGTTTTACACTTGAGTTCAGAGATGGACGAACTAGTTTCTACCTTTTGTGTATTGGAATTCATCATCATTTTCATAGTAAGGGCCATTTGTGCCACTATATTTGCCAATTGTTCTTAACCTTGGATAAGCTTATCTACCCTCTCAATATCTCTCTCATGTTCCATTTCTTCTTTTGGTTGGCTTGCCTCCTTAGTTTTATTCTCCTTTCGTAATACAAAATATTCTTATTGTTGTCTTGCATATGATTTTTTTTGTTCCACACGCTGGTAGGATGGAAAGCTCTGATACCATTGTAATATTCATAATCGAAATATTATATGATAATTTGGATTCCCCATAATTCCCTTTAATAAAATATTTTATAAATATAGACTTTGCATTTGAAATATTAATTTTCCATAATAATATTTAATTGTATTCAAAATTTCAGATTTCAAATAATATAATGTAAATCATCAAGGGGTTTCATCCTTGGGTTAGTGAGATGACAAGGGTTTCCATCCTTGAAATTGGGTTATACAGTTAAGGTGTTAGATACTTAAAAGCAATGGTAAAGCTCATGCTTGTACATGGTTATAAAGTTGAATGCATGATTGATGATTCTCTTCCTACTATTTGCTGACTACTAATACCTTCATAGCCTTCCATCAAAAGTTATGTCTCCTCCAAGGCTGGCGACCTTCAATCTAATGAATGTTGTTTACCAATTAATTAATTAATAATTAATTAATACTAATGAATGTTGTTTTAAGTGTGGCGCTCCTCTTTATGGGCGATTTCCTTGTGGCAATTTCCTTTGCTGCGATTTCCTTATTGTTGGGTTTGTTTATTTCAAGGGTTGTGATAGCCTTATTGGCGTTTGAGGATATTACATTACACATTCTTATCATCATGGAAAGCATTTTAAAAATGGTGATAGGGTCAAGGATACAACTTGCAGCATATGGCATATAGATTCTTTGATTCAAGTTCAAAATTGTGTTTACATATGGGATCTGGGTGATCTTTTGATATACAAGAGAGATAAAGGCTTTGATGAGATCGATATTATTATTTCTAATGAATTCTTCATCCCACGCATTTGGATAGGAGGGAAGATCATGCGGAATCATATAGAGTATGTTGTGCATTCTAACAAAGTTGTGGAGGATCAATGCTCACAATTCCTAGATCACTCTTTAGAGCCAAGTTCTACACTTGAAGACAAGGCTATAGATGATGGCCTAACAGGGATAATCACAAAGGGATGCTTGATGTTGGATGATGGTAAGCATAATAGGTGTCATTGTCATGTTCAAGATTTTATGACTAAACATAGCGTGGTGTTCTTGGAATCAAGCTACATACAAGGTTGCCACCCTTGGATGTGTGAAGGAGAATTCACGAAGAATGAGATACTACAAGATGGCTTCACCATTCCTTGCATCACGAAGGCACAAAAACTTGCCAGCACTTGGGATAGACACAAGGTGAGCAATGATTTTTATGACATAGGTTTAAGTGAGATATCTTCTCATGATGATATTTGGTCTACTTTGGATCAGCTTTGCATAGTGTTTGATTTTGCACTTCCGAGATTGCCCTTGAGTAAAGAGTACCATCAAGAGTTGAGGAATTGTGTTGGATATATCCTTTCTATTGAGAAAGTTATAAGCACCACAAAATCTCAAGGGGATGTTCACATGAGTACCAGAGTAGCACACATAAATGTGGTGGAGTAACTCTAAACTTGGATATTTATAAAAAGGATCCCCAACAAGACATGAAGGGAATTAATGGTGATGGGTTACTATCGTCAAGTGATACAGGAAACATACCCAAGGCAGCTATGAACCAAATTGCCACCATTAATGTTGTTGTCATCACCATTATCAACCACCACATAATTTCAGTTGCACTCATACAAGTGGATATGCAATTTTGCAGTTGTTGTACTAGTGTCACGTTGCCAATTTTGATAATTTTAGATCATAAACTGTTGTTATCAGTCATGAACAGCTGCAAGTTTGCAGATTTTAAGGGGGTCTTATCACTAGATGATGTTGGCAAAAGGTCTCAGCTGAAAGGAACAAACATTGCAACCACCATAGTTTTGATTCGGGTGAAATTCCAAGTAGTTTATGACTGTTGTAACTTGTTTCCAGACTATACACAGTCTGATTTGCACATATTTTCGGAGGCACAACAGTGAAGGTGCTTGTGGAATTTCATGTTTTAATGTTAGGACTCAGAGCACCTTTGGATAGAGGCATATATCACATTTGAGATTCAAGGCATATTACATTTATCAATGGATTGCTAGAGCACTTATTTGATAAAGATGTCATGGATTTAGTAAAAGAAGCAAATCCACTTATCAGTACATTCAAATTATTCTTGATCAAATATGAAGCAAATGTTTGTATTGCTACTTCATCCTTGGCCAATAACGTTGTTGATCTCCCAAATGATGAATGGATAAGGTTTCAAGGGCAGCCAAAGTAATGCAGTCAAAGGAACATATTGCATCACATCAGAAATTTAGAACGTAGAATTGCAAGTTCCCAAGGATAAATTGGAATTCAGGTATTACAAAGACGGCCAATTGGGGAAAGTCAGGGCAGTTGAGCTTGCAATTGCTTGGGACAAGCAATTTTTGGGAAGGGCAAACTGTCATGACCCCTTTTTCAATTAAAGTTAATATTTCAAGTTGTCTAAGTGATTTATTGTTTATTTTATTAAAAAAGTGACAACTTAATATTATTTTATTATTAAAGGTGAAAAAAAGAAAAGTGAAAATAAAAGAAGACAAAAACCTAAAAATTAAACCCTCACCCTAAAAGTGACAATTAAGTCTATATATTGAGATTCTCTCTCATTTGTATCAATTCAAGTTTATGATCAATATATTTTCTCTATTTGTTGAACTTCATAGTTCTTCAGAATTTCAACATAAGGACAAAAACCTTTGTTGGTTGAAGACGGATATGAGGATGAAAACCTTCATCTTTCGTAATTCAGGATCTGAGGACGAAAACCCTCCTATCCTTTGAGGTGATTCCATACAAGGATCACAATTGTGCAAACAAATCAAGTTATTTTCATATTTCAGTTGGCTACAAGGTACTATCAATTTCCATAATTTTTGAAGGCTTATTAGATCAATAAATCAGGGCCTTCTATTGTACAAAGGGTTGTCATGCCCTAGAAGAGGCCCCCATACCTTTTGGAGACTGCCGCACCTCAAATCGCAGCTATTGGGCACTGTAGCGCAAGCTTTGGTGAGAAGTTACAGTGCTATCCACTTTGTTGGTCATCGATATTTCCATTCCAGCGATTGCATGTTGTAATTCATTCGTAGCCAACCAATCTTTCCATTCCAACAATTGCATATTGTTGTAACTTGTTTGTAACCAGCCGTACCTTCGTTTACAACTATCATAACATTAAAATCAGTCATGCTATACCATCCAACGATGCTCTTGTAAGTGTTATGAGGTTGGATATTTATAATAAACTAGGGTTTCATATCTTGTTAAGAGGATTCTTTGTTGTTGATGATCAAAACATCCATATTTTTCACTCAATACAATAAAGATTTCAGTGAAGTTTTCAATTGGGTCTTCAATACTTGCATTGCATGTGTTGTTTATTATTTTGTTAACGTTCCAGTGTCGAAAAGGAAACACAATAAATTTCAGCATTCAGAAAATACCTGAAAGGGGACATTACAATTCTTCGCAAGACAACATCTATCTTAGTGTCAATTTTCGCACTTACTAAAAAAACGCATCTATCTTAGCATCAATTTTCGCACTTACTAAAGAGCTATCCTCGCAGTCATCAATCTGCTCTACTCTTACTGCTGCTGCAATGGCTTCTGCTTTGTTGATGAATTGTGTTTGTGCTAGGGCAAACCATATTCAGCTTCGCAATCCTTCTACAAACCAAGTCATCTTATCCTTGTCTTCAAATGCAAAATTCATCTTATTCATGACATATGAATCTTCTATCATACTCCAAAAATCATTCACCCAAATTCTATTTTATTTCTTTGAGATCCAGAATAGTTTGACTCACACATTTATGCCTTTCAAACTCTGCGATCAATCTATTCTTTACAACACAAAATTCTAATTTGGTGCCTCCAAACTTGTAGATAAACTCTAAGGTGGGGCCAAGTAAAGTCCCTATGATTTTGCATCATCTAGTCTCATCATGTTTCACCCCTTGCTTACAATTACCTTCATATAATCCAAGCAAAGCATACATGCTAAGGATATATCTTGTTTTTGCTAATTGCTTACAATTACCAACAACCAACAACTTCTACTTTGTGCCACTTATACAATATTTATAGTCATCTTGACTTCATGGTTCTTCATTTCCTCCTTTTTCTCTTCATAAGAGGCGTTCAACCTTCCATTTATCTTATCCATTTACAATATCTTTTACAAAATGTACATATATCGTAGCTATAATATTATAAAATGCTTGTGAGTCAACAATCACAATCTCCTACTAATAGTATATAATCCACAACGAGGAGTTCAAGAAGAGATCTTCAATAAGAAATACCAAAGCAACAACCAAAGATTATACCTCAGGCAAGAGCACAAAGTCTAAGAATAGGGTATGTCTATTGCAACCTATTGCTACTACACAAATAGAAGAGCCTAGAAATGATCCAATTATTCAAGGTAACATCAATGCGAAAAATCATATTGTTATGGAAGAAGACATGGAAGATGATAAAAATAATGATAATGATTTATATTTTTTAGACTTGTGGATAACCCAACATCTCAATTTGACTCTTGATAATGCATGTGTTTCAACATATATATCTTCTGATGACTATTATGACTCATTTGGTTATGATTGTATTATTGGTTAGCCTTGCCTAACTAATTGCTTATGTTTGCAAATGAACTCTCTATTTTTTTTTATTTTCTTTTATATTATTGCTTATTTGTTGGCATGCTTCTTTCTACTTTCTCTTTATTTGCATCCCTATTTTTAGGCTTGTGTGTGTGGCTTCAGGGGATTCCTGCTCCTTCCTCAATGTTCTTCCATGTTAGGTCACCCAATTGGTTCCTTCTTTCTCCTACTATCTTTCTAGTTTTCTCCCTAGTTTCCTTTTGCTTTTGATATTTTCTTCAACTGAATTTGGCTTCATATTTCAACATGATTTTAGACTCATCTCTTCTTCTCACTTGCTTTCATTGTTTGATTTTGCTTCATTGACTTTTCTCCACAAGCTTTGCATCGTTTCTTCATTTTGGGTTTTCATGCTTTTATCGCATTTTGATTTCGTTGCTTGTTTTCCTATAGTTTCACTTTTCTTTTGCATCTATCATCTATTATTCTCAAGTTGCCTCTACTCCTTTTTATCACTTAGTACCATTGATTTGGATTGCTTACTTTATCCCATGCCAAAAGCCCGCGCTAACTTCCAACTGATGATGGCACATTTCTTTTGGCAATAGGCATGTAGTGCAATGAATTTTGATGGAAATTGTGGAACAGTTGGGATCCCCTTTATCTTTGACTTTGGTTGTAACTTTTCTTCTATAGGTATGTGATTGGTTGATTCCATCAATTGTATTCATGTTTCATATGATTGTTATGACAGTGATTATCATGTCTCCTGAAATTCCTTTGCCTTTATCTTGTTAAGTGATTATTTGCAAGATATTACTGCATCATGACTATGATAGATTACACACTATATGCACATGATTATCTGCCTACAGAAGGAGGTACACTACAAATATTGTTTGTATATATGTTGTCGATGAGAATGTAGTGATAGATGCAAGATTTTTATCAACAGATTATAGGTTTATGATTGTGGATTCACAGTAGGCTAGGGGCACATCCTAGATTTGCTCGTGGGCAACTTTGGGGGCAATACGAGGGCATCTCCTTGTCCCACTTTAGGTTCTATCTTCATAGATAATTTTTAACATATTAGGTTTTCATTCAATCTTATGCTTCATGTCTATGATGTGTTCTTTAGTATGCCATATATGTTGGATGTGTCCTTGTATGCTTTGTGCTCTCCGGCTTGATGTGATTTATGTATGTATGTCTTCAGTGTTTACTCCATGCTTGGTCACATGGTTGACTAGTTTGCATCGTGCTTGATTTATCTTCACTACTAAATATGCCTACTTAGTGTTTTATGTGTCTTTTGTGTGTTTGATGTGTCTTCTATAAGCTTGGTGTGCTTTCAATGTCTAGAGTGTTTACTCAATGGTTGTCACATGTGACATGTTTCTTGTTCTAGTTCTTGTCATCAGGGGTTTGTTGTGTTTGATGATGCCTTGACCCATATCATGCAAAGTGTTCTTTATTTTTGCATATGTTTCCATTATTCTTATCATGAATTTTTTTAGGTGTAAGACCACATTCTTGTGCTTTATAATGCTATATCTTATGCCCACATAGAGCAACTCTTTTATCTTACACTACCATTATTCTTGCACTTATATTGATTATATAATAGGCCCACATGGGGAAAATAATTGTTAGCATACAATCCTTCAAGATTACATCTTCTTAAGTTAAGCATCATTGGTTTTATATATTATCTTACACATGATGCGCGTAATTCCTTTCTTTTAAAATATGTGTTTGACACATAGTTGCCAAGAGACAGGTACGGATACAAGGGGACGAGTACAAGTACCGGTACGCCATTTTTTTGAAAAATAGGAGACGTCAATATATATTATATATATAAGATATATTATAAAAAAATTAAATGTGAAAACATAAAAATTTAAATATTATAAATTATAATTAAACATTTTATAAATATAAAAAACCTAAACTAAATTATATTAAAATCTTTAAAAAAAATTAACAGTTTTTAATTAAAACATAAACCTAAGTCCTAAATGTATTACAGTTTACTTTACCTTACTAAGGTCTAAACTTGATTATTATTTTGGTCTAAAGTCTTAACTAAACTTTACCATTATTTTGGTCTAAAGTTTAAACTAAAGTCTAATCTTTACCAACAGATCTGACGGCAAAGACATCAATGGACAGTTGGAAAGAAAAAGGTGTGAATGAAATATCTCGCATGGCGGCGTGACCCACAGGCATTGCATGGCTCAGACTGTTCTAGCCAAATAATTAGACTTTCCTCTTTCTCTATGATCCCTTATAGCCCCTCTATTGTCCATTTGTGTGCAGATCCACACGCTCTAATTAGATCTCATGTCGTTGCCTTCGTGCCTTACTCTCCTGCAACTTATTATTGGTCTTCAAACACTCTTTGCCCTCTCTCTAAGCGATTTCATGTGGTATTCAAAGCTCAGCACTTATGTCTGACTCTCATAGCCTGTTCCGGTCTTTCAAGGGAGTCCTTGAGCATCATGTTCCTATTGTCGGCCATCCTCTCTATGAATGCCATCCACTCCATAGACGCAAAGAATGTACAGTGAAACGCAAACATCATAGTGAATCATGAACAACAATTGCAAGGACAAACACGAACGATGGTTGCTAGGGCATGGCCAGATTTCAAGATAGGAAATGGTGGGAGACGCGAGAGCAGGCAAGCAAACGTCTTTATGCCCATCTATTGTACCCGAGTCGCGTCTCGGTACTCAGGATGCATCCCAAGGGGTGGGAGACATGTCTCCCTGCAACACTGGCTTGACATGTTCATCCCAAATCTTAAAAGGGGGCATCATTGGTTTTGTATCTTATCTTACACATGATGCACGTAATTCCTTTCTTTTTAAATACATGTTTCACATGCTCATCCCAAATCTTAAAAGGCGGGCATACATTCCACTCATTATATTCATCTAGATTCTAGGCACTCAGCACAACTTTCGCTCCTATATAAGGGGATAGTCAAATTGTACTGACATCATGATAGGATGCACTACCTATTCCCACTGTAGTATATATTCAAGTCATTGTTTAGCATTGTTTTTTGTAGCACTCAGAATGTTGGTTTAGCTTGTTTTTTGTCACTAAAAGTTGTGGTCAGAATGTGTGCACAATTTAGCACAAGTTCAAAGGCACGTAATCTCACATGGGCATTATGGACATCTTCAGTCAAATCAGGTATATTGCTTTTAGCTTTCTAGATTTTAGCAAATTATTATTATTGTCACTCACCCATGAATATATAGAAAAAGTAAGAATGTTTTTGTAGGATTCATAGATAAATTGGAGTTTGCTTCAAGGGCACAAAATTTTGGATCCAATACAATGTCTTCTCTACTTTGATATGTATGCACACATATCAAAGTGGGGGGAAATGTTGACAACTAAAACTGGCCCCAAGGAATTTGTTAGGGGTTAAATTGCATGTTTCTAAGATGTTGGTGTAATTCTCAATTATTGGTTTAAATTGGGTAAAATTGGCACTACTAACTTCTAGTGGTCCGTGTCCTCAGCGTCCCCCCAACTCTATTTCTCTCTCCTTTCTACTTTATTTTCTCTATCCTCTATCAAGAACATATTGTATAGTCATGGGTTTGCCATAACCATATTGTACAGTCGTGGTCCTTGTGTTGTGGTCCCAATTTGCTTATGTGGTCGCGTCCCTTGCCCCTTCTTTTTTGCTTTCTAATAGTTATGATGTCGGCTTGCACACCAATAGGGTCCTAATTTGAAAAGTCATCTATAAATACACAAGCACCCTAGTGCATTTAGGCATCTACCATCTATCAATTGAAAGGCAAACCAAAAAGCATCTAGCATTTATTGTTCATGGGAATCAATTGAGCATCCATGATCATTGAGAGATATAGGGCAACTAATAGAGCATTCATTGTAGCACTTAAGTTCATATTAGCAACAGATTGTATGGCACTGGTTTGCATGGCCAATGAATTACTGCAATTATTGGAGAGTCATTTTTGATATTGTACACCGTTGAGAGCCCTGACAAATATCAAGGTGACTAAACTATTCTCTGGGGTAACACAAGCCCCAAAATATATTTGTTTCCTTACTATTTTCAAATCTAGCTGCCCAATTAGGGCAAGGAAAAGAAAAGAATTTTCCCAGTGCTCAGAAAGAGGTTTCTGAAAACTGAGCAGGGTTTTTGGAGGCCAGGATCTAACAAACACAGTTGTCAAAAAAAAGTTTGTGACTGCTTGAAGTTTACAAAACACGTGCTGTTAACAGTTTTGGAGCCCAGAACCATCCAATTGACAGATTGGACGGTCCATTTGCCACAAGTTTTCAAGGTTCTCATTGTCTTGCCATAAAAACATAGTTTCCCCTATCAAACTTCGACAACTGTCTCCAGATCTCCTAATACTCGAGATACATTTTTATTCCCTACTCTTGTCTTTATTTCTCTAGATTTGAAATATTTAATTAGGTCTGATTTACTGTTTTACATCTATTTTAGGCCTAGTTAAATGTATATGAATATTTGTATTGCAATTTTATTGAAACCCACTTATCTATATTACAATGCTCATTATTTTGGACCTGTATCTTCAATTGTGCTCAATGTCCAATATGGTAACTAAGTTTTTTGGGCTCATGAAACCATTTGATTAGAATATATAATGCATCGAATTTTCTTTAATATATTATATATGTCTAGCTTTGCGCAGCTATTAGGATATTAATAAGTTCTTATACAGTATCCCTTAGTCATTTTCAGCTATTTCATTTTGGAGGACCACAGAAACTCGGGTTCAAATAAACAATCCGAAGCTGTAGGGCTGGTAGAGTATATGATAATAGCTAAAATTATGACCAAAGAAATAACAACAGCAGCTTGCTTAAGGTTTTACCATCCAACAATTGCTAGATCATTCCAATAATAAGCATCCATGTCCTGGTAGAACAAGAAAAAAAATATAAAGCAAAAAGATATTTCCAAATAAGATATACCTTAGCAAGCGTATTTGCTGATAGTGGAGCAACTACCATTGCATCAGCCCATTGACGAAGTTCTATATGCAGAACAATGTCACCTAACCTTCTCCAGCTACACCATTCATCATCATCAGTGTAAAGATTAACATTAGCTGGAAGAGATGTTTTATCAATGAAATGCAGAGCAGATTTTGTGGCAACTGCTTTGACTTCTGCCCATTCACATAGACTGTGGGCAAGAATTCCAAATTTAATTGCTGCCACACTTCCACTTGCAGCTAGAATGATTCTTGGCTTACGAGATACATTAACATCCCTTTCAGGATCATCAGCTTGACAGTTCATCGCATCCATATTTTGCATTAGTATTGATTTTAGAGGCATCATCAAAACGGTGTTCCCTGCTAATACAAAGACAAACAAGATGTTCAGCACACCAACCATAACAAAGAAAAGAAGCCTCTCAACAAAAATTTATTTTGTTAATAGAATTAATACTTTGTGACACACCGCATCATTGAGAAGCTGAGGCAAATTTCAGAATATTGCATGCCATATACACTCAAACGTAAGAAGAAATGAATATTTTAATTTCCTCTTAGGCTAACTTGTGATGAAAATGCCATATTGGGTTTAATAAATATTCGCTACAATTCAGAACTTCCATGACAATACTTCTTGCCTCCAATGTTTTATTTGTTTCTAAAAGGTCTTCTAATTTGGTTGCTTGTAAGGGAATACATTAGGATATACCTTGGATGCTTTTATATGCAAGGCAGCTTAGCACTATATATTACACCCTCAAATCGTAAAAGAATATTTTTTTGAGACTTCATATGATACAAATGCTGCATGTTCATGTACTTAATAAATAATGAGAATTTGGACAAGAGTTTGGACTTAGTAAGTGTAGGCCACACTGGGTATATAATAATAACAAAAGAAGCAATTTTTTGAAAGCCTGCAAAGAGAAAACCTCGATAGCATAGTAAAACAAAACAAGCCGCTTTTTTCAGGCATGATAAGATAAAACAGGATCCAACTATCCTTTGGACATAAAAAGACAGCATTGAACACTTCTCACAACCCTGATAAGGACAAGAAGGAAAGCACTCAACATGTGGCAACACAAGGGACATAAGAAAGAGCAGTCTAGTGTTTCGAAAGGCAAGTGTTTGGGCTGCACCTGCCTCTCTGTTCAAGGACAGTCAAGATGCCCTTGTATGCATAGTTACATACTCTTCCAAATGCCCAAGTTTCAGACTAATCACAAAATCAGCATTAAACTAATTATAAAATTTCATAATTGGTCTGAGTTAGGTGGTTTGAGTTGGCATTTAATCAACTCCATGTGAAGTTACTGTTGAATATTTCACTGAATTATTGCCAGGTCCCAAATCAAATCTCACCTCTAGGGATAGAAAATAATAAGTCGCATTACATTTTTAATAGTACACCATTTAAGAATCATTAAGAATAAAAATGTGTGGCATTCTATTGGACATGAATAGTCTTGTGTAATGTACATGTTGTGACCATTACATTTTGGATAGAATGGGGTGGTTGCGTATGGGATGTTCAGATGGTTGTTTCCAGCCAACGTGCCCAGTGTTCCCTTCACCTATATGTTTCTCTTCTGACATTCATGAACAGATCTTTGTCACAATAGTTGTAGATGTAATAATGAGAATCTGGAAAAGAGTTTGGACTTAGTAAGTGGAGGCCACACTGGGTGTATAATAATAACAAAAGAAGCAATTTTTTGAAAGCCTGCAAAGAGAAAACCTTGAGAGCATAGTAAAACAAAACAAGCCGCTTTTTTCAGGCATGATAAGATAAAACAGGATGCAACTATCCTTTGGACATAAAAAGACAGCATTGAACACTTCTCACAACCCTGATAAGGGCAAGAAGGAAAGCACTCAACATGTGGCAACACAAGGGACATGAGAAAGAGCAATCAAGTGTTTGGGCTGCACCTGCCTCTCTGTTCAAGGACATTCAAGATGCCCTTGTATGTATAGTTACATACTCTTCCAAATGCCCAAGTTTCAGACTAATCACAAAATCAGCATTAAACTAATTATAAAATTTCATAATTGGTCTGAGTTAGGTGGTTTGAGTTGGCATTTAATCAACTCCATGTGAAGTTACTATCAAATATTTCACTGAATTATTGCCAGGTACCAAATCAAGTCTCACCTCTAGGCATAGAAAATAATAAGTCGCATTACATTTTTAATAGTACACCATTTAAGAATCAATAAGAATAAAAAAATGTGGCATTCTATTGGACATGAATAGTCTTGTGTAATGTACATGTCGTGACAATTACATTTTGGCTATAATGGGGTGGTTGCCTATGGGATGTTCAGATGGTTGTTTCCAGCCAATGTACCCAGTGTTCCCTTCACCTATATGTTTATCTTCTGACATTCATGAACAGAGCTTTGTCACAATAGTTGTAGATGTAGATGGCAGCATGTAGCAATAGAAAGCATCAATTTTCTGCATTATGTTGAAAATGGCAGCAAAACACAGTACAACCTCTAACTTCATTGATCAACACAACTCTTGCTAACTTTTTTCAATATATGTTTTCATTGTCAATGATCTTCAATAAGCTGCTTCCTCCACTTTCAAGTGATGTCAGAGTGAGCAAGTTTCTGTGTTGTAAGTTGAGTTAAGAGAAAGGCTGAAACCTCAACGGAATAGTTCAAGGTGAGTGGATTGTATATTGTTGGGGTTGGATACACTGTTGCACATAGCCCAAGAAGTGTCAAAGAGAGTTGCATCGAAAAAAAGGGTCAGATTGATGCAAAGATTGGATGAGTTGGAGAAGAAAGCAAGGTGCAGATGGAGACAAGAACAAGAACAGCAAGGAAGCTTGTGGAGATGGAATAAGAGCAGAAAAGAGAACAACAACAATGGGTAATGTTTAAGCGCCTTAGCTGACTAAGAACATAAATTGGAAGAAAGCGCAAAAGCATGGAAATCAGTGAGAAGAGATTATATATGAATCTATTACGACAATTGCAAAATCCCAGTAGGTTGCTAATTACTGAAAAAAGGATGACAGAAGTGGATTTGCATCGCCAGAATAGTGCAGCATATGAAGAGAGCCTGGCTGAAGTGAACAGCCTCAAAATTGGACGTTGTGGTGGGGATTGTTTTACCCCAAAAATGAAGAGAAGAATTTGATAACCAAGAGAATTTGCCTGCAACTCAAGGCATGCCTAGAAATAAAATTGAAAAAGTAGGAGCAGCTGAATGCACCTATAAAAGGATTAAGATGAGGCTGATCTGCAAGTTGCATCATAGATTGCTCCCATGAAGCATGAAGACAAATATGTGGAAGAGTAGATAGGGAATATGATTGGTCCTATAATGATAGACAATGGTTTGCCAGCAGAGAGTGGCATTGTTAACTAAAAAGAAATGCTATGGCAATTAACATGCCTAATGTAGCTGATTGCTGCAACGAAGCAGGGAAGAGAGAAAGAGAAACAAGAATTGGATATACTCCCTTGGAGCAGGCAGCAAATTCACCATATGGAACTGACTTTGTTCATTAATTGAACTTTGTGCTGGCAGCAGGCACATAAAGATGACACATCAGTTGAAGATGTGTTTGATGAGAAATAGGAGATCGATTTGGATGAGTGATTTGTTTGATGAGAAATAGGAGAGCACATCGATTTGGATGAGTGATTTACTAGGTGACGAAGAAGCACTAATGTGGCACTAATAAATTGAACCAAAAGGTTCAGAATTTTCCTCTAACAAGCAGAGAATAATGTAGGAGCACTATGACAAGTAGCGGGCTTAATCCAATTATTTGTCACCCTCCTTGCCACTAAATAATAAATCTGCACGGGATGAGAGTATATATTTCCTACTTAAAAGAACAAAGAGATAATTATGCACAACTTGAAAAGTCAAACTGCATCATAGAGAACGCTTAAATCTGTTATCTCAATTTGTGGACAATTCTAAAGAGAGTGTGAGAATGTGTGTGGATACAAAGAGAGGATAAATATGAAAAATAGAGGATATGACTAGAGCATAATAACAGAAATGGAGGATAAAGATCGAAGATAAAGCTACTCTTATTTAAGGCAGTGTTTATTTTTTTTAAAGTTAATTTAAGCATCGAAACACCTCTATTTAAGAGAAGATGTGCTTTTCAAAGACAGAAATATTTGTGTAATTTTGCGTTCTTTTTATGAAAGGATAGAATTCTGTCTCATAAAATCTACTAGTTTATTATAGATGATCTTCTACGGGCCACTTCCTCCTCGATCAACATGCGTATGAGTGTGGAGTTGAACCATTGCGGCAAACTCAGCCACCCTCAAGAACAGATTTGCCAATTGATTTCGAAGACTCCATCCAAGCTATTAACCACTTATTCACATAACAGAGAACAGCTGAGAGGAACAACCTCGTCTTTATTTATAAATCATCATTTAAGACAGCTCACTACAATGCCCCACAAAATTTTCTGTAAAGGCAACCCCAAACCCTGATTCTCAAAAAGGCATCCCTATCCCCATCCCTGCACCCGAACCCAGACTGCTACCTGCACCCATACCACATCGGCTGTTGACTTTGTGCAGAATATTTTTCCTAGCACAGAGGTCCTTCCCCCACTATACAATCTGGTTTATATCTTTACAATCCCTCGCAAGATGAAAATAAAGGAAAATTCATGGAAAAAAGATATTAAAAACAATTGAAGGTACAAAACAACATTGGAGAATCTCACTACCAGACTATTTGGATCATTCACAATAGGTCCTTACCTAGATCATCCATGCTTGTTCTTGTAGCATTGTCTCATTCCTGAACTCCAGGTGTAGGTGGACTCCAAATGTAGGTGGATTGGCAAGGTCAGGATTATTACCAAGCTTGATCGTTAGGCCAAAACCAATAGGTACAAAACTAGAACAATATATAAGGTAAATCGGACAAAACCCCATGATGGGCTTTCATAGGAGCAGTCTCATGCAGGAAATTAGCATCTCACCCAACTCAAACTAGATGATGGCCAGTCAAGTAAAGCTTCTGCATTAGTAAGCAAATAAGCATTTCATTGTGGAATGTCCAACTTACAAGGACATTTGGGTCAGATATATAAAGACCTTAAAGTATATGCTTTGTTGGCAAGGTCGGGTTTATTACTGAGCTTTGTCATGATGTTGAAGCTGAGGAGTACAAAATTTTAACAATATATAAGGTAAACGGGAAGAAACCCAATCGTGGGCTTCCACAGGGACAGTCTCATATGGCAAATTGGTGTTGGGGCCAACCCAAACTAGGTGACAAAGCCTATACATTAAACAACAGAAAAGCATTTCATCATGAAATGCCCAACTTGCAAGAACTTTTGGGTCACATATATGGAGACCTTAGAAGTAGACTTCATTTGGGACTTTTTGAAGTGATGGTAACAAATGATTTTAAGGATTGTCAATCCAAATCAATAGAAGAAGAAACAACCTTCAAAGAGAAACTACTGTTCTTCATTTCACACCCTTTGAGTGGTTGAGACAGCTAACATCTGTGATCCCCTACACCATTAGGTTCAGTGGATATAATTAAAATCATTTAATTTTAATATTTTAGCATGAGCAAACCAGGACAAAATACTAATCAATCTTTTAGTAGAACACAGTATGGCCATCTTACGTAAAACACTCCTGAACTTTTTCCTCCATGGTTCTTTTTTCCTGTTAGGAAAAGGATCATTTCTTGGGTGCATAATACTACCAGAAATGAATATATAGGGTTAAGTTTCAGATCGAAATGCCTGAGGGCTGTGTCTTTGATGTAGGTAAAAGAGCTTATTAAAACTAGATGAGTCACAAAAATGGCTCCTTAATGGCCGTAACCATTCATTTACCAAACCAGAAAAAAAAACCAACAGAACTCTAAGTTGCTAAAATACGAATAATTTCTCGTTTGGGTATTACTCTTTAAAGGAAGAAAATTAAATGCCATTAGTTCAGGATATACTGGGTTTTTTAAATCCCTTAAACCCAGTAAATATTTATATGTCCAAAAAAATATACAATACTTTCTTACAATATTTTGCTTGATTATTAATCCATTGAGAAGTCTCGCGAAAGAGTGGAATAAAAGGTTCCAGATCCTCGCTTACCTGCATTTGTTCGATCCAGTGATTATTTCAGCATTAGAGAGTGGTCGATCATACTGCTCAAAATAGAGAAGCTTCTGTGACTACAAAGCTCAATATACTGAAGCGCATTGACTGAATGGTATTTTCAGGTGTAAAACTCCTCCAAAATACATATTAATTAGTCAGAAGTGTTACATAATTTTGTAGTGTTAGCGAATGTCAGACGAAATTAAAACTCTGCTTAGGAATCGTTTTAAGGCAACTCTTGTTCTACCAGGCTGCCAGGCTATCATGCTCCGCGGCCTGCGGGATCATTATCATTACAATCTAGCTTTAAACTTTGTCTTGGGCTTCGAACCTGGGGGGGCTCCGAAAGGATTAAATTTGAAGTCCTGAGGTTTTTTAATTAAACATCGCGCTCCCCGATCAAATTTGAAGGGCTGTAAAGTGTTTTTTCATTTTATTTTTTTTCTCCAGATATTATGATAAAAAGGGTTTTTTTTTTTTTTAATAATAAGTGGGGATTGAGGTTTAGTGTAGTGATCTCGAGCTTTTTTAGTTTTATTAGGTTGAGCTCCTCAAAATTATATGAAATAATTATATTTTTATTGACATCAGTAAACTAAGTATATGCATCACTGAAAAGTATGTTAAATAAAATATTAAAATTATTGAAATTACATATTCTCACCAAATATTTACTTTACCGTTTCATCGAGTGTTTCCACCTATCCAAGATTCTTGAATTGCACACAACAAACCATCTTAGCTTTACATACTTTATAATCATTGTTGTAAAGTTAAAAGTTTATGTTTAGAGAGATGAGCACTACAAGTTATAGATTCTGATTAAACTTGAGGCTTTGTGTGATATTCAGTGCTTTCTATGTCCTCTTTATATTTACTTAATTTTTGTCTAAAATACAAATGTAAGTGGTGTAGTTATAAGAAGTTAAAGGAAAAATAAATTAAAATTGAAGATAAACAATATTTAGATTTTCATATTAATTCATAAAACTAAAGATATTAAAGACTTTTATATTAATAAATAAGTATTTTATCCTTCTCATATAATTATTTCACAAATATATTTGAGAGTAATAATTTTTTAATTAAAATAAATAAACTAAATGTATTTTTTCAAACTCAAATGTGCATGGGAATAACCCTATGTTCAACATTTCCATGATCAAATATCATATGTCGTTATCCATATATGTCATATAATAAATGTACAAAAAAGATGTGAGTATTGTTATCCACGAATGCATGTTTTCCTTTCATTAAATTTTAAGAAGAGACAAATCTTCTTGCATTGTGTTTCAAAAGAGATTAAAAGAGATTGAAACTACCTAAATCTTGTTCAATATCTAAATTGAAATTGTTATATTGCAATTGTGTTCGTGGTTGTTTTGAGGACTAGGAGTTAACTTCCAACCTTGAATTATATGGCTAACCTAAAAAATAGTCAATGGATATACAATTCAAAGAGAACTATTTATAAAAAAAACTCGATGTTAATTTCCATCACATGTAAAGTAGTCATTACTATGATTTTCACATAATCCTAAAGTGATGCATAATATGTTAGTGTTCTTGGTTTCTAGTTCATAAGATTGGGACAATTTTACAAATTTTGACCTTGAAAAATTATAGTATACTATTGATTTATGTAGTGTGAATTTGGAGCAATATGGAATTGAAATTATGCAATTAATCTAAATCTACTCAAAATATCAAACTACCTAAAATATCAAACTACCTAGATAAGATCTAGAGCCATTAGCACCAAATACAACTATATGAATAATCTATTCAAACTAACATTCTAATCCTAAAGCTAATTGCTCTAAACTAAGATTAAATAGATAAAAGACAAGAGGATTGGATTAAGATTAGCTTAGACTCATAATTTTGACATTATGTTGGCATGATCATGGATGTGTGATGATGGATTCAAGGGCTTAGATTGGCATGGACTTAGTAGGTTGCCAAGAGTTTGATAGCTTGTAGTTAGTTTGGCCATAGAGAAATGATTTGTTTATATAGAAGAAGGAGGGAAGAATCAATGGTTAGAATTCAAAGTTGGCTTGTGGAGATCTATGGTTAAGGATTATCCAAGAAATTAAAAAAAATTCAAAAACCTCTAGATTTAGAGGCTTCTATGAGAATAGAGAGGATTCTAGAATCCTCTTTAAGGATTAATTAGGATTAGGTATGGGAATAGATAGGGATTAGGTGGATGGTTAGGGACTAGGGGTATAGGAGAGCCTAGGAGTAGGCTTAGTAGGTGGGCCATGAGAATTTAAAATTCTCAAATAATAGAATAAGTGGGAATTAGGATAAGATTAAGAAATTATTTAAAAAATTAATGAAGAAGTGGGATAAGACTATGGTTAGTAAATGAAGAAGTATAAAGAGAGATATTAGATAAATGATTAGAAAGGGGATAAATTAGTGGGATTAAAGGGGATAAATAATTTTAAACAAAATTAGTGTTGACTAATAATAATATTAGTGATATTAAATGAAGTGAACGAATTTAAGTACATACATTTTGCCTCTCTTTAAAAGGGCATTATGAGTGGACGAAGTGGAAGGAGTAATGGTCTTTCAAAAAAAAAAAAACTATGTCATAGATGAATGTTAGTAAATGATGTTAGGGGATATGATGTGATGCCCCTTTGAGGGGATATATGGGGAAGAATGAGACGGATGGCCACTTGAAAGAAAAATGATGGGTGGGATGAGATAGATAGACAAGGGGATGGGATGTCAAATGTGAGATAGAAGACGAAGAAGATGAAAATTGACCTGAGTAGTGAGCTACAGATTGATGATACCTTTGGCAAAGACATGTGCATGGGGAGGGGAAATGACTGCATCACAGTTGCAGACATATTCAAAGGGGGAATTAACTGTAACATGATGATGATAAGATTAAAAGGCCACAAGATTTAGACGTATCCCAAGCAACGATGCATGTAAGGGAGGGCTATAGGCTAAGATAAACAATGATTAGATAATATTAATAATGGGTGTAGCACAAAACTAAACTCTAATGATAGGAAGAAGGGGATGAGAGAGAAAAATTGTATGATCAAGTGACCAAAATATGAAGGGGAAGAATTAGAATACATTGTATCAAACCAATGAGTCATAATGTGAGTAATGGTGATGATGCCTCTAGCAAGGACACATGCAAGGGAGTGATAGATGATAAATTAACCAATCAATGATGATGGATGAAAGATGAATAAAATATCAATGTGGTGACTTGTCGGGCCCAATCGATAAGTACAGGTGATTGATGAAAAGATTAAGGAGATAATTGTGGTTTGGTGATTGATCAATATATTGATGGATATTATAGCTCAATGATTTTATAGATACAAGGCTAAAGAATGATTAGGGATAGAATAAATACGATGATGGATGATAAGGAAAGAGATGAGAGTGGTCAAGCTATCCTTGGGCATTGAAAAGTAGCTAAGTGTTGCCTAGATAATCTAAAAAGACCTCAGGTTGATCTAGTTATAGCTAGAAAATGATGATGATGTTCGTAATTAGAGGATGATGTTAGTGATTAAAGGATAAAAAATTGGATGTTAGTTGAATGGGTCATGGAGAATAGGTTAGTGATGGGAATAAGGATGACTAGATGATTAGATGAATGATAAGGGTGTAGGTGATCAAGCCATCATAATTGTCATAAAACTCATCATAGTCTAAACAATCCAATAAATATAGCATTGGTAATTCCCTCCCTAATATAAGAATGAACAAGTGGACATGGTGCCAAAGTGTGCAAAATGAAGCAAATAGTGAACTAGGCATTATTGAGGGCACCTAAAAGCATTATTGTAGCTTTGGGGACCTCATAACATCCTTGTTTAGTGTCCAATAGACAAAAAGAGACACGATGCAAAGTAAACGTAAGACAAACAAGATATATACATGATGCAACAAGTCAAACAACGCAGAGCATACAAGTAGCACACATAAGTATCTACATGCAATGTCACAATGTCTTATCTAATGATGGTAGCAGTGATTGGGTGATGGGATGGACTAGGATGATCATGATGTGATTGTGGACTTGGATTTGGAATAGATTAGGATTTAGATAGGATGATTATGATGTGATTATGGACTTAGGATAGATGTGGATTTGGAATAGACTTGGCTAAGGGACTTGGATGGGGATTTGGATATGGATTTAGAGATTTAGATGAGAGACATATGTGAAAGTGGGACTAGGTCAATGTTAGCTCGATATAGACTAGATTTGCCCCTGGTTTTAGAATAAGAGGATAGATAACGTGATTGTGAGATATGAAAGGTATGGAGATGGATGCAATAAGGGTTTTAGGCATAAGACAAGACATGATGGAATATTTTTGTTTTTTTCAAATTTTATGATTTTTAGGGTTTTTAGAATATTTCACTTTTTAGGGATTTTTGGAATATGTATGTATGTTATACAAAGGGGTTACTAGTAAAGGGAATACCAAGCCTAAAAACCAAGATAAAAATGGATGGAATGATGGATGGGATGACAAAAGGATGAGGGTGATCTGGAAAAGGGGATGAGGGCCAAAGAAGAAGGGACTAGGGATTGCCAATGACCACATCATAAAGGCAATAGATATTTAGTTGCCTGAGTGTCCAGTGGAGGATATGCCAAGATGATTCCAAAACATTTTTCAAGACACCTTACTCATCCTTACAAAGGTCAAGAATAAAAAGGAATGATTGACACAATAGGATGTGTGACATGGATAAAGTGATATGATACGGGTGGGATTGGCAAGGGATGGGTGTGATGGCTAAAAAAGATGGGTTTTGCCCCCAAGTGTTAAGGTAAAATGTGGATAATAAATTATTTTACCATGATGTCAAAAATCGGTTTTCATCATGGTACTTATTCAAAGTGCCAGAAGACTAGTTTTCACCATTGCATGAATGATTTTTTTATGGCATTTCAATTTATTAGATATGTGTGCAAGATGTAGGAACATTGACACTAGCTATATCTTTAACCAACACCTATAATGGAGATATGTGATGTTAGGACCATGTTGTTATTGTTGGATGTATTGGTTCCTTGTGGCCTTCATTAATGCTTGATTGAGACCCCTCTAAATATCTAGACCAGGTATCTTTGTCACCCCTATATGAGAAAATGTTTCCCGAGGAGGTGATGTGAACTATGAAGTGGATAAGATTTTGATGTTGATGGGGGAGTAATGGATTGGAATGAGTGATAGGATCGTGATAGGATGATGTGATGAGTGATGGAGGATTAGGACTAGCAGTCATACACATCATTGGAGATGTTGGACATTCTTCATTTGATTGATGTTAGCTGACAAAAGACTTTAAGAGATCCAAAACACTTTGACTTTGTGGTTATTTGATTTGATTATTTGAAGGATTATCAACCATTTGGATACTAATTTTAACATTATTTTGATTTTGAGACTAGATTTGACTTTGACTACCCCTTGGTGCCTGATTTGGGGTTTCACCAGGCGAGATTGATTTTTGACTAGATAGACAATGATTATTTTAACTTTGATATTCCCCTAGTGCTTGATATTGGGCTTCACTAGGGGAAGATATTTTTTGATTCAGTCGATGATTTGACTTCTCTTGATTTTGACTTTTTTTTTTGACTTATAGGATCAAAGATGATTGGATCATAATTTATGACTTTTGGAATAGGGTCTTGGACCTCCATATTTGGGGCATATTTTATATTACTCAAAGAAGGGTCCAATAATGTATGTTCTTGTTCATCCTTATAGAGGGAGGTCATTAAATGATCATTGATAGGAAGAAAGAGGTCTATGATGGATGAAGGTGGGGGAAATAATGTGATGAGGTCAATGAGTGGTAACAAGGCAACATGGTCTTCATAAGGGTTCTTAGGAGACCCAGTTTTGACATCAAAGAAAATCTCCTCAAGATCAACAAAAGGATCACTAAAACTAACTATAGTATACACATCCAAAGTAGGATCAGATTTACTCTGACAATCTTCAATAGATAAAGCTTATAAGAACTTTGTTATAACTTCATCATCTTGATTGGGATCCAAATGTATGCCTGGTGATGTATTGGAGGTATTTATATTAGAGGTATCCTAAAAAAGGTAGGCATTATCAACATCTATTATAAGATTGATGAGGGATGATGTTTTTGATGAGGAATTTGATTCAGATATTGGTGTTGAACATGATCCTGATGCAAATAAGACTTGTGTTGGCTCTAATATACAAGATACAACATTGTTATTAGAAGATTCATTGTTTATGATTGACCTCTCATTAGGGGTTTTTTGATATGGTAGATGAGGTGGAGATGATGGAGAAATAATGGAGTTGGCAAAGATAGGCCCAAGGAAGGAATCATGAGGGAATGGAGTACTAGGCTCATGGGGAATAAATTCATCTTCGATGGAGGATTTATGGAAGATGGATGTGGTGTTTTGAGCTTGGCTTAGAAAAGAAAGGGCTTGATCATGATCAGGAATAAAGTCTTGGCATTCATTTTCTTGTTCACCCAGGGATATAGGTGCATCTAGTTCATCCTCAATTTATATATCACCACGGTCGATGAGGTCTTGAACATAATCTTAGAAATTTTGACATTAATTAATGGTATGCCCCCAAGTTTGGTGATATGCATAATATTGATTAGCTTTATACATAGATGGCTTAAGCTTGGTGGGATCAAGATATCATATGGGTGGATAAACCATCATGTTAGCAATGACAAATTGTTGGAAAAGGACTTCTAAGGATATATAAAGGGGAGTATAAGGACCCACTTTGCTTTGTGACTTAAATGTGGAAGCATTAGACTTTAGATCAGATGGTTTTTAGTACGACTGGGTGGATGGACTAGTAGTAGATGAGGTGGCCAAGATTGGATTCCCTTTGCTATTATATGAAGGGGTAGATGATAGGTTATGACTAGTGGGAGGAGGATTGGAATAAGACTCACATGAATGGGTTTGGATTCAAGGTGAAATGAGTTGGATGGGGTCAAGGCCTTCAGGAAGTGGGACATCCATCTTAAGGAGCCACAAGAGGATCTCATCCTTGTTTGTAAATATGTATTATTCTATGAGAATGGGGTCTAAACCCATGGGAATGGATGATAAAAGATGGATGATGATGGGGGTCAATGCAGAGGTAGACTAAGGATTAGATATGGTCCCTTCAATAAAATAGGTTTGAATGACCAAGATAGATAGGTAATAATGAGGATGGGATAGATGGAGATGATGTATGACTAGGATCAGATTTTAGACTGATAGTATAATAAGGGCTAGTGATCTATCAACAATGCCTAGTTTTCAAACTAGCAAAAGGATTATGAATTTAATGGGTGCCTAGGTTCAAACTATCAAGATGATGGTTGGATGGGTGCTAGTTATAAATAGGCAAGATGATTGGATTAGAGATGACTAGATTGATGATAGATTAGATGTTAGATTAAAACTGACAAAGTGATAAAATGCTAGCAGAACATCGACTAGGTATGAGACCTGTCCAAGGGATGAGTGATGAAAGGATAAAAGGACTAGCTCAAGAATTAGACTAATTTAATCAAGGTAGGATGGGAAAGGATTATGTGATGAATAAAAATAGATGGAAAGTGGTGATGTAATGATGGTGAATAGGATTTGGACAAGTGTGTGACCTAAATAGCCAACTAGGATAAGATAGGATGAGGTTAGACTAAATGGGGGATGAGGTGACTAGGCAAAGGCAAGGTCAAGACAAAGGATTTATTTAGGACAAGATGTGGATGACACAATGTGATTAGGGTATATGAGGGTATGACCAATGATGAGTGGATATGGTTTGACTAGGAGATAGTATGAGGATATGTACAAAGATAATATGTACAATGGGATGATGACAAGGATGTACAAGATGATAAAATGATGAGGAAATAATATACAAGATTATATGTGCAAAAGAACTAGATATGTGTGTATAAGTTTGGGTGAAGGTTGACTAGGTTCACAAACAACACTGGTCTAGCACAATACACACCCAAATAAAGTGGACCACAAACCTATGATTAGTAAACTCAAGGGTGTATAACCTGACAACCATGCCATCTAATGGCTTGATGAGTGAGGTTGTAGGATGGTGACCCATTATGGAATCTCCTAAACCCTCTTAACCCCATCTTCACATGATAGTCACTTGAGATCTGATACTGACTCTGAAAATAGATCACTTATTATGGCTGAGAGGTCCTATGCTAGGTTGAACAGGATCTCTAGGGTAGCCCCTGATATATTTAAAGATACGATAGATCCTAAGTTCATGTAAGATGTTGTCTAATTGATTTGCATGTTAGAGCCAAAATGCCCCTCACTCCATGGAACTCTTTATGAGGAATTCCAATTTAGCACTTAACGACAACTCTCTTGATATTTATAATCTATCAGAATATGGAGTTTGATCTAGTGCATGGTGATGAAATCCACATCACTGACCCCTAGAAATAAAAATGGAGAGGGTTTATTGGTTGGTTTTTATCCTCCAAGAATTGCTGCAAGGATGAGATCATACACCATCATGGCCCTCGAGTGATAAATGAGTAGATAAAAAGGATTAACTGGTTATTTAAGATGTGAAATATATACAAGATGTAAGAATATACAAGACAAAATGATTAAAGAGATATATACAAGATGTAAGATAAAATGATTAATGTGATTCAAAATAAACGATTGCTAAAAGGGTTCTTTGATAGGGGGCCTTCAAGAAAATGATTAATAGTTTGGTTGGCACTTTTAAAGAGGCAACTTGTAAAATAAATTATTAGTAGTTTGATTGAGAATCTTGAGGGGAAACCTAAAAGACACAATGTTAGACCAAAATATGACCTACAAAAGATGATGTTAGCAAGATAAAATAGCCTCTAGATCCACCCCTATAAGAAAAAAAATATTAGTCTAATATTCCTTAAGAAAAACACCCTAAAAAAATCATGATTTGGCTCTATAATTTCTTTGGGGTGAGCGGGCCTCGACGTGGGAGTCTGGGGGTGGCAACCCCCAACGGGGTCAAAGGGCAGAGCCCCTTACAGGGTTCAAGGGCAACACCTCAGTTGTGCTCCCTGTCGTGGTATAGGGTGGAGTCGAGGGGTGGAGCCTTTGATGCCATAAATAATTTGGGCCTTATGAGAAGCTCAAGAATGACTCAAAATTTACCAAAAATGACTCCAAAAATGTACTAAAAAAGAACAAATTTTAAGGCAAAATGAGTGCAAAATCACAATTTCATACTATAATATCATAACTACCAGTGCAATATCATAATTCATGAGTTATGGTTTTGTCATAGGCAATTAATCATGATGGTTAGTCAGCAAAACCATGAATGTTAGTGTAATATATCATGACTCACAGGGCGATATCGCAATTGCAAGATTAGTAATTTTATAGGGAAAGTTCATAAATTTTGATTTGTTGATCTAGACAGATGTTTAACTAATTATGACAGGTCAATCTAGATGCCTTAAAGTGCCTATTTATAGATGATAGATTTAAAGCTTATTTATGATGTATAAAATTTTATAAAGGATATCAAGAAGAGATATTCAAAATGGAAAAAATCATGAACAATTGCATAACAGAAAGGGTATTTTTAGTTAGATTTTATCCTAAGTCTACCCTATAGAATTAAAAGATAACAAACTAGCAAATAGAATTAATTCCAAAACGGCAAAATTATAAAATCGCTAATGTGAATGCAATATTATTATTCTTAGAGCAAAATCACAACTTCGGGATTAGTAGTTTTGCGAAGGTTTGTAGAATGGTAAAAGACTGTGATGTTTAACTTGCAAATCACCTCCCTTTGATGCTCCATGTTGATCCTATTAATAAGCACATAACAAATTTTTAGAGATAAAACTTCTTATAAAATGTGGTTAGCAAAAATATATGCTTGAAGTTTTAAAACCACTTGGATAAGATTCTAAAAGGGTTTATATGCTGGTTTATGTGATTGTTGGTCCTCTTATAAGGTAGAAAATGACAAGTCTAAACCTACAAGTAAGATGTCAAAGAATAACTTGAACAGATTTGGGATAAATTATAATGTCATGACTATAATTATAATATTATGACTTACAGGTCAATACCACGACTTGCGAATTTATGATTTTATAGCTTAATAATTAAGTGATTGAATCTTGACCAAACTTGCAAACTCATGATTAAGAAAATAATATTGCTACTTTCGAAGTACTGGTATTGCCTAGGGATAACAACTTGCCAAACAAAGAGATTGTTAATGGCTAAACTTGGTTTAGTACAATATCATGACTCTCAAGGCAAAATCATGACTACAATATCATGACTTGCAGAGCAATGCCATATTTTTCCCCTGTGCATGCAAAATTTGTCAAAATCTAGTGCTTTTCTTCCACTAGTCATCCCTACAAACTACCAAAAACACCATTAACAAGCAAAATGATTAAATTGGAAGGGATAGTCCCATCATGGTAACAAAAATGTAGTGTGAATTTGGAGCAATATTGATTTGATATTATGAAATTAATCTAAATCTACTCAAAACATCAAACTACCTAGCAAAGATCTAGATCCATTAGGACCAAATGCAACTATATGAATAAACCATTCAAACTAGCATTATAATCCTAAAGTTAATTGCTCTAAACCAAGATTAAACAAATAAAAGACAAGAGGATTTGATTGCGAATTTTGAAATTATGTTGGCATTATCATGGATGTTTAATTATAGATTCAAGGACTTATATTGGCATGGACTTAGTAAGTTGTTGAGAGTTTGATAGATTGCTTGATAGCTTGTAGTTAGTCTAGCCATGGAAAAAGGGCTTGTTTATATAGAAGAAGGAGGGAAGAACAATGATTAGAATTCAAAGTTGGCTTGTGGAGATCTATGGTGGAGGATTATCCAAGGAATTAAAAATTCCTTGGAAACCTCTAGATTTAGAGGCTTCTAAAGAGGAAGGGTGAGAATAAAGAGGATTCTAGAATCCTCTTTAGGGATTAATTAGGATTAGGTAGGGGATTAGATAAGGATTAGGTGGATGATTAGGGACTAGGGGTGTAAGAGAGCATAGGAGTAGAATTAGTAGTTGGTCAATGGGAATTTAAAATTCCTAAATAATAGAATAAGTTGGAATTAGGATAAGATTAAGAAATTATTAGGGAAAGTAATGAAGAATTGGGATAAGACTATGGTTAGTAAATGAAGAAGTATGAAGAGGGATATTATACAAATGATTAGAAAGGGGATAAATTAGTGGGATTAAAGGGGATACATAATATTAGATGAAATAAGTGTCGACTAATAGGAATATTAGTGACATTAAATGAAGTGAGCGAATTTAGGTGCCTACAATTTCTATTATGACTAAAGAATTCACTAAGGAAATACCAAAGTTAGTAAAATTACAAGTTCCCATGTAGCCATGTGCTTATTCTAAAATACGTTGATTAGTGATTCCCTTCTCCTAATGTCCAAGCATAAAATTCTTGGAACATGAAAAGTAGTAAAATTTAAAATATTTATGAGACATGCATATTCGATTGAGAGTTGAATTAAAATGTGTGAAATAAATTCCTAAGGTAAAAATTGATAAGCTTTAATAATCCATTTAGTGGATTGATAAACTCTTGGCACATTATTTCTATAAATAAAAACAAACATAAATACATTACTAAAGTGAGAAAATTAATTGTTTAAATCCCTTCTCACATTATTAATAATCCAAATAAAAGACAAATACCTCAAAAAGGAAATCAACTAAGTTCATGTGAACATATTTCCATGTAATAAGACCATCATGTGTACAAAAAACATATGGATCTATTGGCCTAATGGAAGAGGTTTTCAAGGTTTTATATGCTTCCATTCATCATAAATAACATTCAAATCTACCTCACTTAGAGCATGAGGTGCATAAATGGAGAGAAACATTCACATATCTAATGTGTTCAAATAAAGTCTAGGTCTATCATCATTCTTTATCCTGTTTAACTTCGAAAAACCTCTTTCACATGTTGTTGTGTTCGCTAGAATAACAAGAATAGTTTGCCACAACTACATCAAACATGAAAACCCTTCAAACAATTCAGTCTCACCCCTACATAGATCTCACACTCCAAACATTTTTTTTTGTACGATTTATAAATAGTACAAACAAATTCATCCATCTCACCTAAACATTTAATAGTATCCACAATAAAAGATTTCCCAACACCAATTTTTCCACATAAACATGTTAACCATATTTTTGTTTGATGATATATATCATTTATTTCCTTGTAATAATTACGAGAATTAAAAAAACCTAGCAACATTAAATATAGGTAAATATGTGAACCTTGTACGTAGATAATCAATAACCTCCACTATAAATTTTTTTCTCAGTTTAATACAATCATCTAGAGTCCCTAATCTTTATGAGTTAGACAAACTCTCAAATATCAATACATGTACATGTATTGTACTTATTCCATCTGTAAACTCAAGAGTTTCTCCTTGTGCTTTACTTTAAAAAGATGACATATGCATTATACATGTCCCAAATATGTCTCTTTGAAATCTCTTATGGAGCATGTCAATCGTAATATCTAAAGTAGTGCCAATGGAATTAATTTCAACATGATCTTTTTAGAATTTTTTATTCAACTTATTTAACCCAATAAATGCATCTACATGGAAATGGATGTAAAATTGTACTTGATTTTTTTTTTCCAAATCATACATTTTTTTCTCTGTTAACTCTCATTCTTTCAACAAAGCAGGGATGTTGACAAGCCTTTCCATGACCATTCCTCTAGAAAGCCACCTAATTTGAAGAATTTTAAAAACTTCTAACCTATTGATTTGAAATGACTCCATTATCTCTCTTAATGATCCATGTCTTTTAGTAGATTTCCCAAGCCATGAATAAACTTTGTTTTCAAATTTATCAATAGATTGTAGCTTTAAAAATTAATATGAAGTATTATTTGTTACTAATGCTTCCTAATGAGTTTATTTAATAATTGAGGATCATATTGATGAAGCGTAATAGATAAACCTTCATGGATACCCCTCATGATAGAAGCCCATTAGATCCAAATCCAACTAACTTCGTCAAGGATAAATCCATCTCAGCTAAAAGAGTTATCATGGTATCATACATAGATTGAGCTATTCCATCCTTTATTTGAAGGAGGCATATATATTTTGTTACACATTGACATCTTCCTTCATTTGTCAAATATGTAATATAAATTATCAAATATTTTTTGATAGTCTGATTAGTACTTTCAATAATTAAAATTGAGTAAAATGAACTATAAAAAATCTTATCTTTTAGCTTTTTTCAAAAATACCTCCATCACAGCTTATAGAAAAACTTTTCCAAATGTGATATTTGTATATGCATAGTATTTATCTATTAGAGGTATATGTGGAGTGCCTTTATACATGTTCAAGTCACAAATTAGATTATAGAGTTCTAAAACTAAATCATGTGTGGCAACAAAATACATATTATCAATCATTGATATGATTCTCTCATTCTTAGCATCTATCATTAGTTTTATGTGTTTGTTAACTAGAATACTGCTTCATTTGCTTTCTCCATCTAAAAGTTATAAAGCAAATTTATGAGACTTTGATTGTGTATGGATTTTTAGACCATTGACTTGAAGGTTGGTAATCCCATATTTAGTAAATGGAGTTTCTCTCTTATATTTTACACACAAAGAATACTTCATCATTTCAACACCACTATAGTCTTTTACAACATAAATCCATGGAAATCTAATTTTTTATTTGGACTTGAATGTTTTTTTCCATTTGTTTGATGCTTGTTCCTCTTTTTGAAGTTATTGTCCATCTGATTCATAGTTTTCTTCATGTGGATGAACATCAAAGTCTTCATTTTGGGAATGACATAATAGATTAGAATTTCAAGGGATACAAAATGCATGAGCAAGTGATGTTTGTCTTTTATCCTTCTTATGGTCATCAATGGAAGCCATTTTCTCACAATTTATACAGGTATTAATGAAAATTAAAATAAATATATAATTATAATCTTCCAAAAGACATTCAAAGTAAAGTGTATGTTTGGGACCATAAATAAAGGATCATTTGTAGTTAGAATTAGAGATTATTGTTTTTATTTCAACAAATAAATGTTAGTTTTTTACACATATAAAAAAACCTTATGAAGTAAATCAAGTAATGCATTGTATCCCCTTATTTTGTTTATCAAACAACTATCTAAATGTTATCATCTCCAAGATAATAATGACAACCCTATTAAATTGAAGAAAACTATGAAGATAGTAAATATAATATAGGCCTTTTCACAATTAGTTATTTCCATACAAACCCATTACATCTGGCTACCATTAACATTAAGAATTCTAACGACATATAATTAAGAAAAAAAGGTCAAATTCATGAAGGAAAAAATAGTTCAATATTGAAAGTGCCAAAAATAAATAAATTGATATATAAAATATCCACAACAATGGTTAACATCATTGACTTTATCTTAAAATTGTCAACAACTAATGTCTACACTAATAGGTAAACTATTTAAAGTAATTAAAATTTGAGATTCACAATGAAATGTGTAAACCTAACATGCATCACTCATTAAATCGTAATATTATAAATACAATTATAATTAACAACACACAAAAGCATATATTATACAAACCCACAATATAACTATAATACATTTGTTAAACAATTTTTCAAAAATTTAAACAAATTTACAACATTTTATATTATCTAAAAAAATACTTCACATAAAATAATAAAAAATACTTTAAAAAATTAAGTTTTTATATAAAATTTAACTACAAAATAAAACAAATACATCATCAACAAAATAAAAATAAAAATAAAAATAAAAATAAACAAAACAAATACATCATCAACCCTAAAAAAATAATTTTTTTTTGTTAAAGCCTTTATACGAAATAAAACATGAAATAACAATGTTGAAAAACCTTTAACAAATATTATTCCTCCAAAATATGCATAAACAAAACAAACATCTCTTAAAGTTTTACCTAAATTTATATAAAAAAGAAAGAAGAAAAGAAAATTTAAATTTATATAAAAAAGAAAGAAGAAAAGAAAAGAAAGAAAGAATGGTAGCATTTCAAAAGAAAAGCATAACTATAGAGTTGATTTTGGGTATTAAAAAATAAATATAGACATTAACTAAATTTCTTCCAACCCTTTAATTAAATATTACATTCCCACATTGTCTTAACCTAAAATAGCTTAAAATAAATAAAAAACAAACAAATTTTTCATAGTTAAATTTATCATACTGATTTTTTTATTATTAAACATGTAAATACTATAGATTTATATTTGTCTTAACCTAAAATAGCTTAAAATAAATAAAAAACAAACAAATTTTTCATAGTTAAATTTATCATACTAATTTTTTTATAATTAAACATGTAAATACTGTAGATTTATATTTTTGCATGAAACTTTTTTTCTTGTCATAAATTCTAGTAGTATGAATATTATGAATTATAAATGTATATCTTGCATACTTTAAATCCTATCTGTATTGGCCTTGTGAAATGTATGATATTAATAACTGTAAATTCCTCTTATTCAAGAGAGGAATATAGGATGATTGCATTCTTCATGGAAAAGAGGTATATTAGTTATATCAACTCAACTAAGATTATTCTCAGATTATATTAGTTATATCAACTCACACTATACAAGATTATGAGTTCTTTAAGTCATTTTTTAGGATTGATTGAATTTAGTTAGGTATGTTATTCTATGGCCATGGGGCTTTGATCAATATTATAAAGTGTTTTAAGAATTGATATTTCTTTATAATATCTATATACACATATAATCACATATAAGAGTTTTGATTTACATAGAAATTTAAGAAATAAGATTATGCGATTTTTTTAAAATATCAAATAATATACATAATATTTTGTATGAGTTACTAAGGATTCTATATTGACATATTTGCTTGCCTCATAAAGTTCCTGAATATCTGCTTATTATTGTGCTCTGTAGCTCTTAAGACTAGTGCAATATTATTCTTCTACAAACCTTATCCATTAACATAAAATTCCAAACAAAGGTCTTTACCCATATGTTTTCCCCTAAAACCTTGATTTTGAAAAGTGGGTATTAATCAGCTACACTCTATGAGCCACACAAATGACTTTACTAATGTTTTTCTCCCTAAAAACTCATTGATAAAAAATGTTATCAATCATTTATTTTCCATTATCTAAACTAAGATAACCCAAATAAATATTTTTATAAATTCACTCATCATATCAAATTTATTTATCCTCCTCTAGCTATTGATAAAACCTAGATTCTATTGACATAGAGATATACACATTTTGAATTCAGCTGACATTTTCCACTATAAACTCTAAGACCACCAAATAAGAGTAGAGCATTGTATTGCTTACACATTAGACAACCATGTAGTCTTAGAATGAAGAGAAGAGATAACATATAAGTGATGCTTGTTTTTCACATTGTCTTATCTATGAGCAACAATGGTTTGGAACAAAGATACATGAAGAACTAGAAGTAGAAAATATTAAATAATTATGCAAGGGCATGGGCAAAGGCTACAACTACCACTATTAAGTATGGTGCTATCATTGTACACCACATAGAGCACTTTTTCTTATTTATATATCACTTTATGATGGAAACATATTTACAATTAATAAATGATGATGTTGAATTCATGTATCAAATATCAATGCATTGGTGTACAACATTAAATATATAATATTAAGCATGTGAGCAGAAAAATATATCCTAATATCTTATGACAAGCATTTTTTTATATAACCCTTCTTTTGTCATTTTTAATATGCATTTATAATTTGGTGTTGTCAAACATTTTATAACCTTTGAAGTTTTTTGAAGGCTTATTTTTGAATTACATTTCTCTGATGCGTTTGAAGCCCTTGTATGGGCTGGGATGAGCTCAATTTTGATCACTAGTCGTTGTAACTTAATGGTCTAGGAATGGGACCAAAATATGTTATCCCTCTCTGAATCTCCTCCTATTGATTTGTGTTAGGGAGTTACTTTGACACTTTCATTTTCATCTCTATAAATGTGTTCAATTCCCAATTCACTATAAAAAATAGTATTTAAAATATACTTTAAAAAAAATAGATTTTAATTTTTTCATATAAATTTAGAAGAATGCATTGAATTTAATATCTTGACTAAAAGATCTTTATGGTAAGTTGCCCATTCTATACTAATTATGTCAATAGTCATTCACCTACTAGAATGGGCCCTCAATTTTGTACTTCATCAATGATCCACATTTTAAATTAGAGGGTGAATATGATCATGTTTCCTTACTATCAACACATGGTATAAGCTAGTTGACTTGTGCTACAAGGATAAAAGTTGACTAGCGAGAATGCGTTGGCCTGCCATTGACCAAGTAGCATATACGGAATGGTGAGTGGTTAATAGATGGAAGCAATTATGTGGGTACATTTTTTATGTTAGAAAGTCTATTTATTTGTTATATTCAATGAAATTAATGTTTTATTGGATTTTAATGTGTATCTAAGGATGTAGAGGTTCATATAATATGTCATTGACCCAAACTAATGCTACCATTAATAATAATTTGAAAAAATATGATCTATATATGAGCTCATCATCTATGTTGAGCAAGTTTGTCAATTTATTTTGATATCTCAATATGCATAGGCTAGAGGTTGGACATGCAGTCATTGTGAGATAAGTTAAGCTTGAATCAGTGTATTTGCATGAATACAATGATCATATTTTGTTTGTCTCAATTTTTTGCTGACTGTAATGTCAAAAAAAAAGAATAAATATGTTTCTTCATGTCATAAAATTTTGTACGGGTCTACATGGTTGTGATTTTATTCTTGTTAAAATCGTGTTTTGTGACTAGAAGGTGATTGAGGTTAGCATCATAACAAGATAATATATGTCCTCTAAATAACATAAATAATTGAGTGTCTTCATTTTTTTAAAGAGTTGTATTATTTGATGGCACAAAATCATTGGCTTCTTGTAAATATATATTTGTGAATAGTTTATGGCTCTTCTCAGGGTTTATATAAAAATAGCTCATGGGTTTCAAACATTGTGTTAGTTTGATAGCTCAATGTGTACAGACTAGAGATTGACTTGCAATCATTATAAGGTAAGTTAAGCTCGAATAAATGTCTTTGTGTGAATGCAATTAGAATATTTTTTTTGTCTCTATTTTTTTTCACTAATACTAATATCAATTTTTTAATCAATATGTTTCTTCAATTCATAAACTTATGTATAGGTATGCAGGGTTATGATCTTGTTCTTACCAAATCCTTATTTTTCCATTAGAAGGTAAGATCTTTACTTTGAATAACAAAAAAATTAGGTGTGTCTTTTTTTTTTTTATAGTACCATGTTGTTTGTTGACATTGAATCACTGGCTTCTTGAAAATAAAACAATATGAATGGTTTGCATCTCACTTAGGGTTTAAGTAAAAATACGTTATGTGTTTTAAATGTTGTGATGTTTTGATATCCCAACACACGTAGACCATTTTTTTAATTACCACATTCTTTTTTTCATAAGTTTATGTACAAGTCTATAGAGTCATGAATTTGTTCTTGTTAAAGCCCTATTTTTGTCATTAGAAGGTAAAATGTGTCCTTTGAATAACACAAATTATTAGTTGGATCCTCATTTTTTATAGTACATACCATATGATGGCATGTAATCATTGGATTCTTGTAAACAAAGCTTTGTGAATGGTTTACAACTCATTTTAGGTTTTATGTAAAAATATGTTATGGGTTTGAAATATGTGTTTTTTAATAACTCACTGTGCATAAACCAAAGATTAGGAATGTAGCAATTGTTAGGTGAAATAAGCTAGAATTATTGTCTTTTCATGAATGTAGTGTTTTTGACATTGATATGAAAATTATTTTTTATAAGTTTTTTCTTATAAAATTATGTATATGTCTACAAGGTTGTGATGTCATTCTTGCCAAAATCCTATTTTTTCGTTAGAATGGGTTTCATAGGCAAATACGTGGACAAGTTAGCGTCAGATCAAGGTAAGATTTGTCATTTGAATAACACAAAAACTTAGACATGTTTCAATTATTTTTTATAGTATTATGATGTTTGATGGCATAAAATCATTAGCTTTTTGTAAACAAGCCTCTGTTAATGCTCTTTTGTGTTGCCTTGATTTAAAAATAATTGGTCGATAATTATATCATATAATATAATGGTATTGCATTATAATTATATTATATTATAATACATATATTATTGTATAATATCATAAAAATTTAGATAAATATTATATTAATTTAAATATTTTTATATTTATAATTAATTGGTTAGGAGCATGTGCTCTTAGAAGAAGGGAGGAGCACTTGAATTGAGTTCCTCCTTCTCTAGTATTTTTATAGTTAAACTATGACAGAGTGGTTGGATGAAAATAGGGGGCATTTGGATATGGTTATATCATCATAGAATACTCAGGATCTCTTATTAGTGTTGCCTTTAGGTCTCTAAGTGATGAGACAAATAATGAAGCTGAGGTGCAAACATTGGTTCTAAGTTTGGAACTAGCAATTCAATGAGGGATTAAGTATATTTGGATCACAGGGGATTCAATAGTTATGACCCAAAATATCAAAAATTAAATATATAAATCTTGGAACATTGAAAACATCCTTGGATATCTTCTCAGATCAGACAACTATGCATTTGTTTGGGGAAGCCAATACTCTAGCTAATTTCCTAGCTAATCAAGGTATAAACCAAGTGAAAGACTTAGTTTTGGATAACCAAGTTTTTAACTAGGATGGTTTGGAAGAAGTATATGAGAGATGATCAAGATTTATAAAGTTGATCTTATCAAATATTTGGTTTTTATCTCTCCTTTCTATTGGGTTAGCTATAATCATTTCCTTGTAATGTTTTTCATTATGCAACCTCCCCTTGTCCTTCTAATGATAAATCTCATGTGATTTTTCCCCTAGGTCATGGTGAATTAACTATTTTATGTGTCTTGCTCATCTTTATTTTTGATGGTTCTCACTATGTGGTTTAATAATTTCCATGCCTTGTTTTTTATCATTATGCACTAGTGTTTTTTGAGAGCTCAATTCAAGCTTTTTCATTTATAAATATGTAGGTATTGGTTAGAATGGAACGGTTAGATGTATTTACTTCTTTGGATCCCTTCTTTTATCTTGTATTTGATAAAAAGGAGATGGATTTTCACTTGGTGGTTTAAAAAATGTAGATTGAAGAAGATTTTTTGAATCCCCACCTATTTAGTCTCGAAGGTAATTTTAGAAATACTCAGTCTTGGTTATGTGCAGTTGGTCTTTAGGAGTAGGATCAACTTCAAAATTAATTTTGATTTTGTTTCAAATTTATTGAAAGTAATGAAGGATAAAGATTTTTCATGAATGGTGGCATCACTTTCATGTGGCCCTCCTTTAGAGGTGGTCTTAACAGAGCATTATATGATCTGGTAGTTGAATCTCCAAGGTGAATTCCATTTTTTAGCCTTGATTCTTGGGGGTAAGTGTCCTTGAAAGTATTTAAAGAATTGGAGGTTAGGTTTGTGTGTTTAATCTATTTTGCTAAAAATGTCCAAGGTCCTTTTTTAGGTGGCAACTCTTCTAGTGGATTATGCATCTCCCCCTTCAATATGGATGAGTTGAAGGCTCCTCTACCCTCCCTACCCAAATTTTAGACAATGATTTTCATAATGAAAATGCGAGTGAGTAGAAATATTTGTTAAGGATATGTGGTTTAAAAGGTTTTGTCAGTAGGGGGAAAAAATTAGTGGTTTTGTTGAGGTTGATGATGAGAAGATCAAATGATGGTAAGCATGTCATGAGTGCAAATATGGAAAATGTTGGGGATCTCTATAGTGGTGATAGCTCTATAGAGGCTAGTGTGAGAAGGGGTGCTTGTGTCATAAGGGGAAAGTCTCATGATGGACATATTCATAAAGGTTTTGAAGGTGGCAGAGGTCCCATCAGAGATAATATTAGTTGCATCATGTCTATTGTTGGTTGCTCACTCAAGGAAGTCATTGCAAAAAAATTTGGGATATGATGCTCTTTCTTTAGGGATTGTGTATAGGGTGGTGACATTATTGGTGGATTTAGGTTAAAGGTGGAAGAAGTATGGGTTTGGACAAAGTGTGAGGCAGAGATGATAACTAATATTTTGCATGAGATGATGGAGTTATTTGTACCTTATAATTAGTTGGAATTAATCAATTAATTATGAAATAAATTAAATAAATTGATTTACAATAATATACAATAAAATATAATGAAATACAAATCTAAAAGTAAGATAAAACATCAAATTTTAAAGGAGAATGGATACTTAGCTTGCAATCTGACTTTTTGTAAAATACACTCGTTGATCCAAGATATGATGTTAAATAAATAAAATCTATTTTTCCATTGAAAATAATGAGTAAAAGTATAAAGGGATAAGGTCAAAGTAAGGGACAAGGATGCAGTGTGATGTT